>JARBWK010000003.1:73366493-74566493 GCA_030556195.1 Anolis apletophallus
AACTCCATATGCTGGGTTACCCACAAAAAGAAAAATTCTGGAATAAAGCGGTTTTGGTACTTTTCCAACAGAAGTACAGTCAGAGAGTGATGCTGCACACGTGTAGAGCTTAGAAAAGTGGGTTTCTGTGCCAAGAATCAGGCAGGCACAGGCTCCGTGAATGTAACACTATGATTGGTGCTTCTGGCTAATGCTGTGATTTGCCAAAGTACACCCCGTGCCTAGCGTAGATAACGTAGGCTCAGATTGGTCTAAACAGTACAAAGCATGAGGTTTGTTTACCTTAGTGCCAAATGGGTGAGAACTGCGCATGAGCAGAGAGTGGCCCCCTCCGTTGCTGGCAAGGAGTCTGCTGAAGCCAAATGTTGCAAGTTGGGAACATGAGAGTCCCAGCCACTGATAGTTGTACTGTGGGAAAGACTACCATAGAAATGTTCATTGTTCTAACTAATAGGAGGGGATTAAGATGTGATGCAAATGGAAATGTTATGTTTTATTGGATTAATGAAATGTTCTGTAACACCAGCCAATGATGTTTGTGAAATGTTCATGAAGGAGGGCGGGCTTTGTGGATGCCGCCATGAAGGGTATAAGAGCTTTGTGTTAAGGATGACCGGGGCCGTTTGCCCCTTATCGCAGCACGTTCTGTGGGCAACCCCACCAGCTGGTGTTAAGCAATAAATCTTTGATTTCACGTTGAGCAGTGAAGTTGTTGCGTGGTTTCTCATCCCTGCGCCCGCACGTCCATGCCGCCGTTTTGGTAAGAGGTGACTTGCCACTTGGAGTTCCATAACTCCCAATTTGCTGCCACAGAAAGAGAAAAAGAAGGGAAGGGAAAGAAGAAGGAAAGAAAGACGAGGGGAAGCAAGGGGAAATTAAGGAAAGGAGAAAAGAAAGGAAGAACAAGAAGGGAAGGGAAATGCAGGGAAGAAAGAGGAAAGGAAGAAAAAGAAGGGAAGGGAAAGAAGAAAAGAAAGCAGGAAGGGGGGAAGGAAGGGAAAGTAGAGGAAGGAGGAAAGAAAGGAAGAAAAAGATGAGAAGAGAGAGAGAAAAAAGAGTTTTCCCTCTGTTTCTTTTGCCAAGGGATCCTGAGAGTTGTAGTTCCGAAAGCCTTCTCCGCCGAACTACAACTCCCAGGGCGGCCTTCAGCCAGGGCAGCCCAAGTGCTGCCAACCCCTCCCCTCGAGCAGCCTGACGCACACTCCAGACAGCAGGAAGCCCCGCCCCCTTTGTCGTCGTCACCCCACAGCTCATGCCTGAGTAATATGGGTTCGCAGGCCGCCTCGTGATTGGCTCTCCCGCGTGCCTATCTGTCGTTGTCTCGCCCTTACGCTGCGCTTCCCGTCTCTTGATTGGCCACAGAGTGCCGAGCGGCCGTTGCTCCTCGTTCCTCTCCTTTCGGCGTCAGGTCTGTGGCGAGAGGGAGAGGAGGAGGGAAGGAAGGAGAGGCGCCATTGCCGCCACCATGACGTTCAAGCGGAGCCGAAGCCGCTTCTACAGCACTCGCTGCTGCGTTTGCTGCCACGTCCGCACCGGGACTATCATCCTGGGCACTTGGTATATGGTAAGGGCGCTGGGCTCCGAAAAGGAGGGGTTGGGGGGGGCGGGGGAGGGAGGAGGCGGGGGGTTATCGTGTCGACTGCGCATGCTCGGCGGATCCGAGTTCAGTTGGCAGCGGAAGGCTGGTGTGAAGTTCCAGCTGATCTTGCTCAGTGCGCATGCGCCCAAACCCTCACGTTATTGCAGCACCGCCTGCTGCGCGTGCGCATTAGTTTCCAAGGAAGATTTTTTTTTTTTTTACAAACACAGGTCCTCCCAAAACTTTTATTTCTTTTGAAAGGCTACATGGCTCAGTTTAAGTTGAGTATCCCATATTTTGAGACCATAAGTTTTTTAGATTTTTTTTCTATTTTGATTAATACCATATAATAATTTTGGGACCATAAGTATTTTAGAATTTTTTTGGGTTGCATTTTGATGTATGCTACAATAATAGGAGCACCTAGTGGCATAGCAAGTTAAACTGCTAAGCAGCAGAACTTGCTGACTGAAGGGTTGGTGGTTTGACTCTGGAGAGCGGGGTGAGCTCCCGCTGTTAGCCCCTGCCAACCTAGCAATTTGAAAACATGCAAATGAGAGTAGATCAATAGGTACCACTACAGCGGGAAGGTAACAGCACTCCATGCAGCCATGCTGGCCTTAATGTCATGGGAAAAACTTTACCTGGCTTTTCTTTGCGAACGAAGATTTAAAAAGGACTCATCCCACGCTTTTTACAAGTGCATTGATGACTAAAAGTTGGATGTGTCCTTCAAGCCTGTGCAATGGATTTTTCTGCTTGAGCGCAGCGTGCACAGAACTGGCCTCACCCTTGAAACCAAAGGTTCGTCTGCCGGGGCCTAGCAAGCTTGGACGGTGGCAGCGAGGTCCTCAGGTCGTAGGTTTTATTAGAGTTGCCTTTTCTTAGATGGTTGACCTTACGGGGTTAGACGAGCACCATCTGCCCAGTTTGAATTTACAGTTTTCCTTCTCATAGGATGGTTGCCAAAGGCTAGAGAGCCCATCCTGCCCTTTGACGCTCTTTGTCAGACCCTTTGGTTGTGACCTGTCTGGCATGGGAAGTCCTACCGGTCGCTATTATGCCACCGCCAGCATAGCTCACAATTTCATTAGGGTACGCAAGCTTTCCCCCCACAACAAGGGGGCGACAATGGATAGGTTTACCTTTATATAATAATAATAATAATAATAATACTTACCGGGTTTTCATCGTGGCACAGGGTGCATTACAAAACAATTAAAATACACAAGCACAGCAAAAAAACCACTACAAATACACACACTAAAACGTACCTCCATAAAAGGTACACTTCAAAACGTATCTCTACAAAATACATACTGAAACATACAAAACAAAGATCAAACTAAGGACACATAAAATTTCTGTTTAAAGATTATCTGGATAGGCCTGCTGGAAAAGATAGGTCTTTATGTGGTGTGTGTGTGTGTGTGTGTGTATACACACACACACAAAGATGGGTGATTGAACAAATGTCAGTGATGAGATATCTTGGAGATGGGACCCAAGTCTAGACATGGAATTCACTTGTATTTATGTACTCCTAATACAGATGATATATTTTAATAGCGTTGTGCCCGAGACAAAGGTTCCATACATTGAACCAATGGAAAGCAAAGGTTTTGCTGGCTCAGCCACCTATATGGATGTTTTTGAAGGGTTTTGGATTTCTAGATAATGTTGGGACTGAGCCTCCCGCCCTGCCTGCGATCTATCAGGACGCCCTACGCAATCTACCCATAGATCACAATCTACCTAATGAGCACCCCTGATCTACACAGTAGAATTAATGCAGTCTGACTCCACTTTAATTGACGTGTCTCAATGCAATAGAATCCTCGGTTTTGTAGTTTGATGAGGCATCAGCTCACTTTGGTGGAGGAAACTGAAAGTCATTGCTCATTGCCACTGGATCGTGGAAATTGCAGTTTTCCAAAGCCTAATCAAACTAGAAATACCAGTTTGAAACTTTTATTTCTTGTTAATTGTGTGGTACTTATTTTGAAAGTAGTTGTCATACTCTAGTCTAGAAAGTTTTTGCAGCTGGCACAAATTACGTTAAATTGGCTGAGACCCTATGAGATATTTATCTATTGAAAATATGCTGCAGAATGTCCCGCAAAAGCCAAGTTTTTACAGTTTAATAAACCATTTTCATGTTTTTATGATAGAACCAATTAGAAAATGACACTATTACCCAGGAACAAAAATCATGTTATATAGTGTAATTAAAGTGTTGTCAAACTGCATTAATTCCACAGCCCATTGTCATCCCTAGTATTTCATGAAGAGGACTAAATGGTTTTCTATTTGTGTTGGATTTTTCCATAGCACAGCTGATCCAGTGTTTCCCCATCATTTGGAGTATGATCTACTGGGTTTTATGTGGCTCTATCCAAATTACTGGATGTAGGAGTGGGGATTGCAAGTGTTAGGCGGGCATAAACTGGCAAACCACTCCCAAAGTTGTAAGGAGGAAGAGAGAAGAAAAACTCCTGATGGTAGCAAGCAGGCCGAGTGTGTCAGAGTAAATTGGAGTGAGTTATTCGTGTGCTTAACCTGCCACACCTCACTTTATTTTGCAAACTACATGAAATAAAATTGATTCAGAATTCCATGCATTCTCCTCTTTTTGGCCACGTGGACTTACCTTTTTGTTCCTATGGTTTTTATCACAGTTGTTTCTGTCTTCTTGAAGATAAGAAACTAAACTGTCAGAACATAAGGGGCACCCTCTTTGACCCAGAGCTTTGAAAAAGTTACATTTGCACTACAGACCCTTGCCACTGCATCCAGTCTAGTGGGTTTTTTTTCCTTATGGTGACTAACGAGACACCTCTAGGAAGCACAGTTGAATGCAGTTGCTGGATCCCCATCTGCTGCTTGTCAGCTGGCTCTTGAATAGGAAGGTTCATTATAGCTGTTGATGGGACTTGTTCTCTATGAATTTGCTTAATCCTCTTTTTATGCTTGACTTTCAGAGGCTTATGGCTGCATTATATAAGGGTTTGGATAGGAAGCTGGTAACAAATAAAATAGCATGATTTACACTGTTCTAGAATGTAATGTGGCAGCAAATGACAGCATTGACAAAGGAGACTCCCTAGAATCCTGATTTCAAGAGAAGCCGATTCGTTCTTTTCCATATGATGTATTTTTAAAAAATGCAAATCCTACAGATGTTTTTCTCCATCATGGCATGGAGCTGATGTTGTGTATTTTCTGTAGCTGAAATAACTTGATGGTGTACTCAAGGGGATTGAGATGTCCTCGTTATTACTATAAGTGCCATTTCATGAATGTCCTGATTTTCTGTGTATTCAGTCTGATGCTGTAGTTAATATTGCCGCTTCATTTCAGCAGAAAGAATGATATTTTATTACTGGGTAGAGCAGTGTTTCCCAACCAGTGTGCCGTGGCACACTAGTGTGCCGTGAGCAATCATCAGGTGTGCCGTGGGAAATTGGAACCTCCAATACCCTTTCTTCCCCCTCCTGCTAACACTTTTTCTTCTCCACTCGGGCTCCCTTCTTCCCAGCCTCGCTCTGCTTGCTTTGCCTCGCTTTGCTCACGCTGCCGCTTCTGTGGGAGGGGAGAAGGAGGAAGACGTGACCCGTGCGGGCGCTACTGCGCAGACTCGTCCCACGTCTTCCTCCCTCCCCTCCACAGTGCTCTCTGGTATATAGGTGAACTACAACTCCAAAACTCAAGGTCAATGCCCACCAAACTCTTATAGTATTTTCTCTTGGTTATGGTAGTTCTGTGTGGGAAGTTTCCATTCCATCATTGGTGGAGTTCAGAATGCTCTTTGATTGCAGGTGAACTATAACTCCCAGCTGTTGAGCAAGACCTTCGTGTGTGTCTTTCTGCCATTCCTGCCAGGATATCTATGTTGTGTTCATCGAAACAGGCCCAGGTTTCACACTGAGTGTATAAATACATTAAAAAACATATTAACTATATGTATTACTGTGTTAGAGTGTCATTTTGTGTCATTTTGGTTGGTGGTGTGCCCCAGGATTTTGTAAATGTAAAAAATGTGCCACGGCTCAAAAAAGGTTGAAAAACACTGGGGTAGAGAGATGCCAAAGAGAACCAATGCCTCACCAAACTACAAATCCCAGAATTCGATAGCATTGTGAAGAAGTCTTGGGGTTTTTCTTTTAGGGTCAGTGTAATGGAGCATATCTTATCTCCCTTCTGCTATAGAACCAGAGTATGAAAAATATTTTTCAAGGATATGTCTATTGATTGTTGATAAACAAATCTGAAGAGAGCCTGCTCTTCTAAAAAAAAACCCCTCATATCTGGGGGAAAACTAAAAAGCTTTATGTTGGAAACTTTGGAAACATAGTTCTCTTTGATTTGAAATGCTTCTGTTGGAATGAATGTAAATTACTCGTGTTCAAGACAGATATCAACTCAGCTACAGGATTAAATACAAGGGCTCTTTAGCAACTGGTGGTGGGCTTGTGATCTTTTCTGGCAGGTGAACTGAAGATGGGAGCATTTTCAAGTTCTATGAACTAAAATAGATATAGAGGAAATAAGGAAGGAATTATGTATAAAACCAAAGAGTGAGACTCTTCAGACAGTGTGTCCTTCCAAAATTTCATAGATGGAGCAGTAGTTTTTGCATAAAAAAGCAGAAAATACTGTACTTGGGAGGGAACACAGTTAAGCTCTAAGTTGAAACTTTTGAAGTTTCCTGTGGGCTATATGTTGATACATTTTTAAGCAAGTGATAGCTAGAGCAATGATGTAAAAGACAGGACAGTGTTCATTTCGGAGAAATATTTGATAATTGCGATATTTGGTTTTCATTTATCTGGAGTGCATAACAATAACAATAGGTTTAGAATTGTAATTATTTTATACGGAACTATGTTGCAATCATATGCTACTTCATTACATTAGAGAATGAACCCACTTTAAATCTGGTTTCTGCCTCCTGCAGAATTCTGGGGTTTGTAGTTTAGTGATGGTGTTAAAGGCTCCTCCCTAAACTACAAACCCCAAAATTCTGCAGGAGGCAGCAACCAGATTTAAAGTGTAGATAGATAGATATTTATTTACGGCCAAGGACCAACGTCACATTGTACAGAAAATAAAACAATATAAATGTTTTCAACTCTACAGTTTAACACCAACAGTATCTATTGTGTTTCTGCGTTCAATTTAATATGCTGGTGATGAACGGCCATGAGATATTTGGCCACCAGGTTGGTTGTCTCCTTGTGTTTGTCGTCGAGCAGCCAGTATATAGAATTCCTCAGATCTGCCAGGTCAGTGGATACAGAGGGCAGTGAAAGAACAATCAACCACCCCTGCGTTGCAGCATATACGTTCATGAATTTTGATTTATTCTCTAGTGTGATGAGGTATATGTACATGTATCTGGATGCAATCCAGTTGAATCCAGTGGGTATTTTGGGTGTCCAATTCTAGGACATACAGTACCCTGGGTTTTTATATGTGATTTATCATAGTTAAACTATGATTTGAACTTACAGCATTGGTTTTTACAGAATTCTGTAATGTTTTGACTAAACTAGTTTTTTTTACCTGCTTATTCGATTTAAAATAATTTTGATGCTTTTCTATCAAACTTTACATAAAAATCAATAGGCATCATTTAGAACTATGTATACTAAATCAGTAGAGATAACTACAGTTTGTAAAAAGTGTTTTAAAAGCTGGGTTTCTCTTCTTGAGGCAAGATAATCATTTGGTATCTAGTTTTGGTAATAGGGGTGGAGATGTACAGTATATTGAATCTATTGACCAGGAAGTGACTGAAGTCAAATACAAGAAGGAATGTCTTTGGCAGATTAAAAAAGGGAAAAGTTCACTGGGTGCTTGGGCCAGAAATTATTACATAATGTATGTCTATTCATGAAGCATTTTTATTGTGTTTGTGTTGCAGATTAAAATAAACCTATTAAACTAAGCTAAACAAATCCTCTTGAAGGAGAATATGGTCCAGCTTTTGGGGAAAAAACCCTGATGTTTTTGCCACTGTTCAAAATCTGTCTCCTTCAGTTGTATGTTCTGTCAGCTTTGGGGTGATTAGTATTGAACCAAGCTAGTTTAAAACAATCAAGTTCTGCTTGTTTTTTCTCTCCTGTGGCCTAAAATGTTAATACATTACTTGATATTCTCAGGGAGATCCAAAGTTTTAAAAATATTGGGCTTTATGACAAACTGATTTCTGCAGTCATCACTATACAAAGAGCAGGGAGAGATATACTCTCCAAGACCTCTTGCCCCAGGCGGGCATGCAAGACATTTCTCTTCCAACAGGCCTTTGGCCTATAGGTGCTGTTAGTGCATAGCCCGCCGATAATGTTGTATATTACGTTATGCTGTGCTCTGCATTCTGCACATCATACTGTATTTTAATCTTGATGTTTTATATTATGTGTTTTGTTTTAATGTGTTTTAATGTGTTTTTATTGTACCTTGCTTGTTGTGAGCCGCCCCGAGCCTCCCGGGAGTGGCGGCCTAGAAGCCCAATAAATAAATAAAATACCATGTAGCACATTATTAAAGGCTCTTCGCACCATAAGCAGTCAGTTTTCAGATGTCTCTCAAAACACAAAAGTATCATCTCTACATCTTTTTCTTGTGAGAGGATTGAGATGGACAGAAAGGCCTCAATTGAAGGACTCACTAAACACAAGCAGACTAGTTTAGGAGAATATGGTCCTTTGACTAATTTGCAGTCAAACTGTATAGACGAGGGACCTCACAAGGCCCTTCCAGACAGGCCCTATATCGAAGGATCTCATCCCAGGCTTTCTGCTTTAAACTGGATTTTCCACTGCCAGATAATCTGGGATAAACAGAAAACCTGGGATCAGATCCTGGGATATAGTCTGGAAGGGCCTCTAGAACACAGCTAGTAGCATTTTGAACTGTGCCCTGAAACTAGCTGGCAGTTATTAATATTATTGCAACAGAGGAGTTTACCATATATTCTCATGTATATGTCGACCTCATATATAAGATTTAAGCAGATTTAGGGGGCCAACATTATGGCTTTTGCTACGACCTGTAGATAGGTCTGGCATAATTCCACAAAGAAGGGAAGTTCCAGAACAGCTTCAAGATGCCAACCACCCCCTTGTCTGCTGCCACCATAGACATTTGAAAAGGTCAGAAGCAGCGCTACACAGAGACAATCAAGAGTCAGTGTTTCTTTTAGGTTCTCTAAAAACTCATAGAAGGGTGTGGTTCCTCCCCCCCCCCCTAAGAGTTAAGACATGATACTTGATCTATGAGTAAATCAACCTAGATTTTTTTGAGCAGTTTTTGGCTAAAATTTCTAAAGATCTCTAGACTAGTCTAGAAATATACAGTGTGATCTCTGTAACCAGGCTTTGTTAAGAGCCTTGCTCCAGAAATTTGGACCAGCTATTATTTTTAAACCCCTCAAAGGCAGCTCCATGTGGCATGTGTTACAGTAATCCAGATTGAATTTAATGAAGACATTTGTCACTGTAGTCAGATATAGTATCTCAAGGAATGGGCACAGTTGCTGTACAAGCCATAACTGCACAAATACAAGGGGCACATCATCTGTCACGCTCTAAATGTTCTCCTTGTTTCCCTATAATGAAAATAATTACTGATACAGGCATACCTCAGTTAACAAAGTCTCTGACTAATAAGTCCTTTTTCAAAGTTTTTAAAATCAATGTTATTGGAAGGAGGACTGGGGAGAAAAAGACTGAATGCATTTATACTCCTGGCGATCCTATGATAGCTGTGTGTGCTTACCCCTGCTTTCAGAACAACTTACTGAGCATATGGGAAGAGCAAACCGAAAGAAAAGGGGAAGGCCCATTAGCCTTCCTCATCAGCTCCTCTGACATGCAAAAAAACCTTGTATTTGTTTATTCCTCAAAATGTGGATCATAAGAAAAGCAGAGGCTATTGAAATGGAATATAATCATTCTATGATCAATTTTAGAAGAAGTTTTCAGGTTGTGTTTAGAAAATTCAAAATGGGAGATTCACATCTTCCTTTTAAGCTACAGTGATAGAAACAACTCCAAGACCCATTCATTGTTGCTTTTACCGTGTTCTATACCTGAAGCATTGTCCAGAAGATAAATTCCCGTGGAAGGAAATTGGGTGCTTTGTAAGGATTCATTAATACCACATAGATTTAGATGAGAGAGGAGTTGATGGTGGAAGTTAATCAGTACAATGGTTTACATGCAGGCAAATAACTGAATCATTTCAGAAGGATAAAAATGGATTGAAACAGTTAAATCAGAGTTTTCAACTTGCAGTGTACAGATGATGACAATTGTTAAAATACATAAGTTACTGTTAAACTATGAAATGCAGGAGGAAAAATTAGATACTTTTTGGTTAAATGGGCTCAAAAATAGGTAGACAAATCCAATTGGAATAATGGAAGAAGGTATGAATGAATAGTTTGAAGTTTACTTTGAGTAGTGATTTGAAGGAAATATTTCATAAGATTATGTACAAATTATATTTGACACCAGGGATGTTAGGATGCATAAAGAGACTCGAGTAAATGTAAACACAATGTCGGGGAGTTTCATTTGTTGGGAATGCAAGATTACAATTTTTTAAATGGGAGAACCTTTCAATATACGATCGCTGCTGCAAGAATGGTATATGGAAGTAATTGTTTATCTCAATGCAAGAAGAATGTACATTGGGTTCTTTCAGGGGGGTACAAGTGGCTGAAATAGTTCTCTTTCATAACCTTACTGCGTGTCTCCCTAAGGATGATTTCACGTGAACTTGATCTGTTGGGTTGTCAGAGCCCTTCTACTCATGTTCACTCTTGGCCTGAGTTTGGCCTCTAGAAAGTAACACATGTTATGTGTTGGCAGTGGGCTGGGAAGGCTGAATATTCAAACAGCATTAAGAACTCCATTTGAAACTACAGTAAAGTCCCTATATCTGCGGGCCAGTTAGTGAAGTCTCATTTCTACATATCTGATAGAGTATGACTTTGTAGTGTTCTTGGGTTGGAAATCCTTCATTTCAGTACATTTTCCTGTTATTTGTGGTTTTGCCTATCTACACAAAATTTGTGAAAGTACCCTTCACAGATACAGGGGTTGTACTATTCTTAGAGCAAACCCTTATGAGGAACCCCAAACATGGTGAAATTGGTTTCTATAGATTGAGCATCCCTTTTCTGGAATTCCAAAATCAGAAATACTCCAAAATCCAAGAAAGAGTGACACCTTTGCTTTTTGTTGATGCATAATGTGTAAAATTACATTTTGGATATGTGAATGAGACGTATATGACACATAAATGAATCTCCTGTTTAGACTGTGGTCCCATGTCCAACATATCTCATTATGAAAATACAGGCATTCCAAAATCTGAACAAATCTAAAAAAAATTCAAAATACATCTGGTCCCAAGCATTTTGGATAACCTGTCATTTCTTGTCTTTATAAGAACATAAGAAGAGCCATGCTGAATCGGGCCTCAGCCCATCTAGTCCAGCATTCTGTGTCACACAGTGGCCCACTAGTTGTACACAGGGATATCTAGCAGAAAGGAGGGCAAAACCCTCACCTGCTCCCGACCCCCCACAACCAGTACTCGGGGAAAATCCTGCCTGCCTCCATCAACACAGAGGTGGCACTTGGATGTCCATTTCAGTAACTACTGATTCCCTTGGTATCCATGAATCTGTCTAATCCTGCCTTGAAACTGTCCAGGCTGACTTCTGGACATTTACTTCTGCAATGGTGGGCTGTACATCAAAATATATTCTGGAGAAGGGCCCAACTTTGTGGTCTATTCTTTTTCTCATCAACAACAATAAAAACCTCTGTGAAATTTCGTAAATGTTGGCAGAGCCCAATGAAAATATGTCAAAAGCAAAAGGTCAGGTCATATTTGTGGATTTGATAAGGTCACACTCTTGGAAGTTGAAAGATCACTGGATTTGAGGGTTGCTCCATTCGCTATGTTGTAATACAGACATCAGTGGGATTCATTTGTCCCATAATTGTCCCAACTTCTTCTGCTTGTCCTGGCCCCTCCTATTCCTGTCCTTCACAAACAGACCAAGCAAAACTTTTTGCGGGATTGTTACCATATTCTGTATACCCTCAAAGAACTGGGGGAGATGGCTGCAATAAAATCCCAGTATCTCCTTCTATTTTGTGTTCAAGATGCTATATCAGGGCTGCACATCACTCCTTTTCTGTGTCTCAAAATGATTTCTGTTGAGACCTACTGCTGTGTCCCTTAAAAAAGGCAAGCCTGAAACCCTGTCGGTATCCAATTGGACACTATGATGCAAGGAGATGAAATCAAACAGATTTATTTGAACAAATCTCTCTGTGGGGTAGGCAAGGAAGAGGAAGTGCCACATTCCTAAGGCAGAACTCAAGGGTTCTATAGTCAAAGGTTTTAAACATTCACTTTCCCCTTTCACACTTCTCTTTTCCCCTTTGTTATCTTTTGGTGCCTCCTTATCAGCAATTTACAACAGCAATTGACAACAACAATTTCTCCTCTTCCTGGCTTGCAGGTCATCAGGTCCTTTGAACTCTGTCCCATTTCATCTGTCGTTCCCCTGTTGCTTTGACTAGAAAGTTTCGATCTTCCTCTCAGGCCCCCTCTTTGTCTAAACCTTCCACGGCTTAGTAATTTTCCATTTTTCCCCCTTTATTTCTCTTTTTTCCAATCCTTTCACTTCTTTCCTTAGAGAAAAAAATATTTTGCTGTCTGCTAGGGTCTTGGATGAACTGCTAACTGAATTTCTCTATCAGCATTACTTTTGAGGTGGTTCTAAGATAAATAGGTGCTTAGCTGTAAAAACAAATCACATGTTGCCCCCAGTTGCAAGCACAGCTGCTTAGCTGGTTGCTAAAATCATAGCACTTTAGATATGATTTTTATAAAGCAGGGCTGCTTTTGTGACCATTGACTTTTGTATACTTAATATAGGCAGTCATAGTCCAGGAGGCCCCCTGGTAGATCTTGGGAACAGAAAATTGGTCCCCAGTTTTGTAGAGGTTGACCTTCAACTACCGTATTTTCCGGCATATAAGACGACTGGGCATATAAGACAACCCCCCAACTTTTACAGTTAAAATACAAAGTTAGGGATATACTCGTCATATAAGACCACCCTCTTCCAATGCACATCAAATAATTTTTTAAAAACATCAGATTTGATTTCAAATCCAAGACTACCAGAGCGGTAGCCAGCTCTTTGGCTTAGAAATGGAGAAATGAGCAGCAACCCCCAGAGTCAGGCATGACTGGAGAATGTCAGGGAAATACCTTTACCTTGCATAAAGTGAGCCCAGGGCTGGGTCCGACGTCCTTTCCCGAACAACAACAACAACAACAGAACCCTAGAGTTGGAAGGGACTCCAATGGCCATCCAGTCTAACCCTAATTCTGCCAGGCAGGAAAATTTGGGGAAGCAAGACCTCCCGACAGGTGGTCATCCTGCTCTGCTTAATAAGAACTATAACAACAATAATACAAGCCCTCCCAACAGGTGGTCATCAAGTTCTGCTTGACAATGATGATGGTGATGATGATAGAACCCTTGAGTTGGAAGGGACTCCAATGGCTGTCCAGTCCAACCCCACTCACTCCTGCCAGGCAGGAAGACACAATGCAACCCTGCCAACAGGTGATCATCAAGCTCTGCTTGACAATGATGATGGTGATGAGCGGCGCAGCCTGAGGAGGGAGGGAGAGCGTCAGGCCGCATTACCATGGAGACCGGCTGGGGATGGTGGCCCACTGGGCTGTCCCCACCGCTGCTGGCCTGGTGCTGCCTCTGGCGCCGCTGGCCTGCTACTGGCTTCGCCACCACCGGCCTGGTGCTGGCTCCTCAAGCTTGGAGCGGCTGCTGCAGGAGCCAAAGCCAGAGCACAGGATGCGTGTGTGTGTGTGTGTATGGCAGAGGCCTGGTTCCGCCCCGTCCCCCGGCTCTAGCTTCAGCTCCCGCAGCAGCTGCTTCGGGCTTGAGGAACCAGCACCAGGCGGCGCTGGAGGCAGCACCAGGCTGGCAACAGTGGAGCCAGCACTAGGCTGGCGGAGGCAGCCCAGTGGTAACAGGTGTCATGCTCCTCCTCCCTGCCACCTCCCTCCCTCCCTCCTCCCTCCCTCCTCCTCCTCCTCAGGCTGTGCTGCTCGGGGATGGGGAGGGAGGCGGGCAGCTGCTCACACACTGGAGCAGGACACCCGAAGCATTAACCAAAGGGATCCTGCGATACTCGACGTATAAGATGACTCCCCATTTTGGAGATGATTTTCCTGGGTTCAAAAGTTGTCTGGTATGCCAGAATATACAGTATATAAGCTACAGTCCTCAGAAGCAGTCTTGCCGAAATTGCTGGGTCTTGCTTTTGACGGTTTTGTGGAATTCATTTTTGTTTTCGTGTACATATACTCAGGGTCACACTGGGGGACTAAAACATTTTACTGTGTTTATGGTAGTAGCCTTATTTTCCCAAAGTAAATGTTATCTTCTGATTACACATTTCTTTTTTGTTGCAGGTGGTGAATCTTCTAATGGGCATTTTGCTGACAGTTGAAGTGACTCACCCTAATACCGTGCCAACAGTTGATATTCAGTATGAAGTTATTGGTAACTACTATCCATCTGAGAGAGTGGCAGGTAGGTTTTTAATGTTAGAGGGGAGAAGCAATCATTTTTGAATATTGTATTCAGGTGTCGTTTATTCAGGTTATTTTCTAGAAGCATCTTGCAGTACCAGCTTGTTGCATTTTAATCTGTGGGGTACATTGATCAGGTCAAGTATTTTTTTATGGACCTTATTAGCCAAACCATATTTTGTGGCTATCACTGACCTCTCTCCTCAGGGGAACTCGGGGAAACTGATTTGCCTCAAAACAACAAACAAACAAAAATTGGATATTTTCCTTTGGTGAGAGAGCTATACTTGGGTTTCTGTTCTATGAAACGTCTCTGAAAGCCAGGAATGTTTAAGTTAGGTTTGAAGTACACTTTTAGTGTTGTAAGCAACCTAGAATCAATTGCCTTTCTGCTTGGCAATAAAGACAAATTGCCAATGACTACTTGCAATTCACTTTCTTTACTTCCTTCCTATTCCAGCATTTCTGTTGAAGTGTGCAGATCCCAACTGAAGGGAAGCCAACTCAGGGTTGTTGTGTAACTTCTCTTCCTCTCTTCATATATTTATGTGGGTGCAACCCCTGACCAACATAAGAACTGTTGTAGCATATTCTGTGCAAGCGTAGCCTAATCTCATTGTTCCGTCCTCCAGACGTTTCATATGCATAGCCCCATAGTTTTGTTTTAAAAGGCAGCATTTTTCCTTTTGCATTTTTCCTGGGACTGTTCCAGGCACACTGACACCTTGCCTGTTAATTATTAGCAGGGTTGCAGCCTGGTGCAGAATTTGCCGCCTAAAGCTCTGCAAATGTATCTTTTTAGTTTGTGTCCGCCCCTTTTTCTTCCTGGGGATTGGCCTCCATTTTAGAAAGTGTTTCAGTTCCTTTCAGAGAGGGAAGGAATTCAGATGGGTTTTTTGGCCAGCCAGGATCGGCTCCGAAAGGGTCACCGTAAGTACTGGGTGCTTACCTGGTGCTAACCTGCATGCTTACCTGCATGCTGACCTGCTGATTGCTATTTGCTTGACCATTAGCTGGGGGACTGCTGGAACCAGATGAGTTTATGGTACCTTGCAGAGACTGGCTTTGCATGCTGTATAGGATAGACATCTGGTTACCAGCCCAGCTTTAGGTCACCTTTGGACTGGTCTTAGGTTTAGAGGGGGGAAGGAGTGGTTCCTTCAACCAAACACCTAGGACCAGGGTGGGAAATACCGGGTTTCCTGCCATCCAAAGGGAAGCAGTAGGAATCTTCTGAGCAACAACCCAAGGCATTTCCAGTCTTCCTTTTTTTTTGCAACCATAAAGCTGTGCCAAGTCCTGCAAAGACTTTGTTACTAAATAAACTGTTTGATTTTCAACTTTAATTTGGAGTGTTTTTTGGGTTGCCAGACCATCTAGCTTTTTCAGCAAGCGCTCTGCAGTCCACCAGGTAGAAAGGACAACACATCTGCCAGTTTTAATTTTAAACAGACCTGGTGTGACGGCATACTCATCTCCAGAAGCAGCATTAACTGAGTTTCTGGAGATGATGAAGGAATGAATCTGTCCATACCCTTCATCACTGATGGAAAAGCCTCTAATCTGGAGTTCTTTATTATATTAGATATGATAGATAATTTATTTTTTTACTTTATTTACACCACACCTTTCTCCCCGTGGGAACTCAAGGTGGCTAAGGCCATAGTTTAAAAAAGCACAATGCAAAAACAAACAAATAAAACCAATTAAATAATACAGTGTGGATTGAGGTAAAAAAATCAGATTAAAAAAACAGATTAGAGCAATGAGACTGATAAGGAGTACTTCACTAGTTTCAGTAGATACTCAGCATGTTTAAAGTGCACGCCTCTGTGATATATGGAGTGAAGGAGTCTAGGCAGTGGTCTGACAAGAGGATATGGGAAATGTTGCTTATATCTTGTCAAACAGCCTAAAGAAAAACAGGTAGCCCCCCCTCCCCCAATATGCCATGTAAGCTTTTTATTTCCTTTTGGTGGGTATAGTTTATAAGTGTAAATGAATAAGGTTTCGATGGCTGTTAGGAATTGTGGGAGTTGAAATCCAGAACATCTGGAGGGCCGAAGTTTGCCCATGCCTGGTTTAGTGTAACGACTCTCCAACACACGGTAGGGATCACACGTAGAGTTCTATTTGGTCCAACACGATTTTATTGAAGGTACGACACCCGTGAAGCTAAAGCACCGACCCGCCACCCAAACACACTATTTATACCCCAGTAGCCCCTCCCCTACCCATGCAATGTCCATGCAGGGTTTCATCATGCTCCCATGAATCAGCAATCCCAGCAGTCCTCGGAGGCATGACCCCGGAGGTCACAGGATCAGTGTCACCAGTCCAAATGTCCAATGTCCAAGCCTGGAGGAGTTACCTCACTTCCTTCCCAGGCACCTGGAAGTTATCTCACTCCCAGTCTGACTCAGCAGTCTCATGAATGTAGGACAGAGGTCGCTCCAGGAACTAAGGCAAAGGTCGGTGTTGCCTCATGACAGGTTGGGAACCTGACCTTCACCAAAGCTGAGGGTTCCCAATCCTGACATAACGGTCTCCTCCACCTCGTCCTCCCCCTGAGGAAACAAAACACCATTCAATCCCTTGGAGGGACAGTTCACATACTTCTTTAAGAAACTACAATGGAAAGTGGGGTGTACTTTCCCTAAACTCTTGGGCAACAGGAGAGTATAGGATACCTTATTCACCACCCTCTCAATCCTAAAAGGTCCTATATATTTCGGGCTTAATTTCTTCAACCTAAAACCCAGCTTTAAATTTTCTGTCGATAGCCATACTAGATCCCCTTCGGCATACTCCTCCCCTTCTTGCCGCTTGTGATCACCGAACAGTTTGTATGACCGCTGTGCCTTCTTTAAGGCCTCCGCCGCTTCCTTCCAAACCCCCCCCCCCGCTCTCACTTTCCATTCCACTTTCTCCCCTCCTCCTCCCACATCCAAAAGCTGGGGCAAAGGAGCCACCTCCTGCCCGTAAACAATCTCAAAAGGGGACTTCCCAGTGGAGGAGTGCACTGAACTATTGTAAGCTACCTCAGCATACGGCAGGAGATCGGACCAATTATTCTGTTCCTGGTTGCTGAAGATCCGCAAATAAGCTCCTAAAGATTTCTGCACTCTCTCCACAGCACCATTACAGGAAGGATGATAAGCAGACGTTAAACGCCTCTGAGCCCCCAACACCTCTAAAAACTTGCTCCAAAACTGAGCCGTAAACTGGACACCTCGGTCACTCAACACTTGCTCTGGACAACCATGCAATCTATACACATGCTGCACATACAACTCCGCCAATCGCTCTGCTGATGGCAAACCACATAAGGGAATAAAATGGGCCTGTTTGGAAAACATATCTAACACCGTCCAAATATAACGGTAACCTCGGCTCGATGGCAACTCCCCCACGAAGTCTGTACTAACATGTGTCCACGGTCGTACTGGATCCGCCACCACTTGAATCAACCCTCGCGGCTTAGCAGAGGGAACCTTATTCTTAGCACACTTTTCACAGCCTTCTACATATCGCCTCACTTCCAGCCTCATCCCAGGCCACCAATACCTCTTCTTAACAGCCAAAAGAGTCTTTGTGATCCCCAGTGACCCGCCGCCTTATGGTCATGGTGCAACTCTAACACCTTCCCTCTCAACTTTGGGGAACATAAACCTTACCTCCGACCATCCACAATCCCTTCAACACCTCACACTCTTTCTCATGCTCCTGCAACCATAAATCCCCTTCATAACCCCTCCGCAATTCCAAACTCCATTCATCCACCACCTCCTCCTCTACTTTAATCTCCAACTTACTCTGGGACCGGGTCTGCACCGCACAACCCCATTGCTCTTGGGAAAAAACTTCCTCTTCCTTATGCAATCCATTCTCCCCCACGCTGGGGTACCGAGAAAGGGCATCAGCCACAATATTCTCTTTACCTTTGATATGTTGTAATGTGAAATTAAACTTATTAAAAACTGAGACCACCTCACTAACTTCGGGGACAACTTCTGAGGATTTCTCAGGTATCTCAAATTCTGATGATCGGTCATAACCACAAACGGGAACGTAGCCCCCTCTAAGAATTGACGCCAAGTTACTAACGCATTCCGCACGGCAAACGCCTCCTTTTCCCACACTGGCCATTTACGTTCATGCTCACCAAATTTTTTCGAAAAATAAGCACAAGGTCTCAATTTCCCTTGGTCATCTTCTTGCATCAGAGCCCCACCATAAGCCCACGCCGAAGCGTCACATTGAACAACAAACGGCCGATCCACATCCGGATGTAACAACAAAGGTCCCTCAGTAAAAGCCTTCTTCAATTTGACAAAAGCCTCCTGGCAATCCTGGGTCCAATTTAACATTGCGCCTGGAGATCTAACTTTCTTCGATTCTCCCTTCGCCTTCAACAATTCCGTGAGCGGGAGGACTATTGCTGCAAATCCAGGAATAAAAGTCCGGTAAAAGTTTGCTAACCCTAGAAACGCCTGTAATTGCCTGCGCGTACGTGGAGCCTCCCAGCTCAACACGTCATCCACCTTAGCCGGGTCCATGGCCACACCACTCTCACTGATCCTATAACCTAGAAAATCAATCTGATTTTTACCGAACTCACATTTACTCAGTTTCACAAACAAACTAGCTTGCCTCAACCGCTCTAGCACCTCTCGCACCAACCTAACATGCTCTTCTTTACTATTCGTCGCTACCACGATATCATCCAAATAAACAAACACCCCTTTATATAAAAGGGGGTGCAACACCTCGTTTATTAATTGCATGAACAGGCCTGGAGAGCCTGCTAAACCGAAGGGCATCACGGTCCACTCGTACAACCCTAGGGGGCATGAGAAAGCCGTCTTCCACTGGTCACTTTCTTTCACTCTAATCATATGAAACGCGTCAATCAAATCCAACTTTGTAAAAAACCTTACAACCTCCTAATAACCTAACAAATCTTTAATCAATGGTAGAGGATAACAATTTTGTGGTACTGACAGCGTTCAGGCCCCTATAATCAATGCACAACCTTAACTTCCCATCCTTCTTCTCCCTAAATAGAACGGGCGCTGCTAGAGGAGACTCTGATCTCTTAATGAATCCCCTTCCTAGATAACTATCTATCTGTTCTCTCAAAGCAACCTTTTCTTTGACAGTCATTGCATAAATTTTAGGCTTAGGTAAAACAGCCCCCTCTTTAATCTCTATGCTACACTGCACATTCCTCAAGGGGGAAGCTTTTGAGCTAACTTAGGGTTAAACACGTCAGCATAGTCCCAATATTCCATTGGCACCCTTCCACTTCACATTTTAAACCCCCTCCATATTAGGCATACATTGTACAGTTCCAGCTTTCCAATCGATCTTGGGGTTCACTTGTCTAACCATGGCATGCCTAACACCACCTCATGTCCCTTTATAGGCGCCATAACAAACTTAATATCCCCCCAGGGTCCTACTCGTCCCTTTAAACCTTTCGTCCCTACAGAAAATGGTCCACCCTCAATAACCGACCCATCCAGCTGCTTAAACGTCACCAATGTTTTCAAGGGTTCTGTTTCACCACCCAACTCTTCTACTAACTGGGGGGCCATAATATTCTCCGAACACCCGCAGTCCACCAGAGCTTTTTTCTTCACCATTTGATCTCCCTTAATTAAGCCCAAAGTACATTGAATATTATTCCTCACCCGACACTTTTGCTTTCAACATTGTCCACACTAGCCGCTTTAGCTGCAGCCACTTTCACAGCTGGCTTCTGCCTGCATTGGTAAGCAAAATGTCCTGGTTGGTTACAGGCATAGCAGAGGCCCCTCCCCAGCATCGGTTTTTTGCTGGCGTTAGAACGGTCATCTCTAACTCGCTTGACCTCCATTCCACGAAACCGGCCCTCAGCCAACCCACGACCGGCTCCTCGAGATCTCATCGGTTGGTTCCGCCGCCTCTGCACCTGTGCAAGAATTCCCTCTCCGTTGCCAGCTAGTTGAATCCATCCGTCAACGTTTCCAGGATCGTCTCGGTGAAGACACCACTCTAGAATGTCTTTCGCGTAACCCATCTTTGAACAGCTCCAACAATGTAGCCGGGACCATTCTGCAACCTTCCCGGCTAGCCCCATAAACTCTTGGCGTACTCCGTCACTGATCTTGCACCTTGGGTCAAAACATCTCAATGCCTCTTTCGCTTTGATCCTCTCAAGGGATCCCAAACCTATTTCGTATAGCTTGCAGGAACTTTCTCACTGAACCCAGACACTGGTGCCGATCATGGCACTGCACATACCACTCTGCTGCACCGACCTTTAAACACTGCACCAACAGCCCTCACCTGGCTGCCCTCACTTGGATATAAATGTCCATAATCTTCTAAATGGTCCTGCACCGCTGCAATGAAGAACGCAACTTTAGAGGCTTCTCCCTCAAACTCTACTCGCAACGGCTCCTTCTTCATACGGGCCCCAAACTCACTGGAAACCCCTCCCCGTCCTGGAAGGTAGCCCTGGCTGGAAATGCCTCTTCCCATTCCTGGCATCGGGCGCACATCTCACCTCCGGTGCAGGACTCCCCCGGTATTCATCTCCCATCCTCACTCCCGAAAGAGATCTAGGACGCTCTGGAACGGGACTCCCCAGACATCTGTTTTCGGTCCTCACTCCCGAAAGAGATCTAGGACGCTCTGGAACGGGACTCCCCAGACATCTATCTTCGGTCCTCACTCCCGAAAGAGATCTAGGACTCTCTGGGCAGGACTCCCCAGACATCTGTTTTCGGTCCTCACTCCCGAAAGAGATCCAGGACGCTCAGCTGATGGCCCCTCCATCCAGGAGTAGTAAGTGAAGTCTCCACCTCCCGGGGCTCTCCAGATCGATTCTCTCTGGTCTCTCCGGAACATAACTTGGGACATCCGCTTCACCGTCTGCACCACTGCTTCCATTTTGCAACTCAACACATCCAATCTAGACGGTGACTCAGGTTCTGGGGTCTCACTACCCCCCGCTGCCAGGTCCACCTGATCATCCCTGGCACTGGCGCCATGCACCTCCAGATCCTCTTGGATCTTCATCAGACGAGCACTCCTGTGCTCCACCGCCTGACTCTCCTCCAGACGAACACTCTTGCGTTCCACCGCCTGGCCGGCGCTACTGCGCCCCTCCATCCGCCGAGCCGCCTCGCGTTCCATCTTCCGACAGGCAACCATCTCATTCACCTGAACTTGCCACAACTGCTCCCCTTCACAGAGCCTTCTCTCCTGGGCTGGCATCGCGGGGGGTTCATCCGGGTTTCCCACTTGGTCAAGAGTGGACCACTCCCACTCCTCGGTTCTTCTGACCTCCTCCGGATCCAATATCCAACTATCAAGATACCTCTCCTCGTTCCACGCCAACCTCTCCATTTCTGGGATAGTTGGTCGGTGCTTTAGCTTCTGTAACGACTCTCCAACACACGGTAGGGATCACACGTAGAGTTCTATTTGGTCCAACACGATTTTATTGAAGGTACGACACCCGTGAAGCTAAAGCACCGACCCGCCACCCAAACACACTATTTATACCCCAGTAGCCCCTCCCCTACCCATGCAATGTCCATGCAGGGTTTCATCATGCTCCCATGAATCAGCAATCCCAGCAGTCCTCGGAGGCATGACCCCGGAGGTCACAGGATCAGTGTCACCAGTCCAAATGTCCAATGTCCAAGCCTGGAGGAGTTACCTCACTTCCTTCCCAGGCACCTGGAAGTTATCTCACTCCCAGTCTGACTCAGCAGTCTCATGAATGTAGGACAGAGGTCGCTCCAGGAACTAAGGCAAAGGTCGGTGTTGCCTCATGACAGGTTGGGAACCTGACCTTCACCAAAGCTGAGGGTTCCCAATCCTGACAGTTTAGACTTTGAAAAGTTGAGTGTTTCCCTAATGCACTTTGGCTCCAGGTCACATACAACCCACATTGCTGGCTCTTAGCTCCTCTAGGAGTGGCAGCTCATCTTTGAAATATCTGAAATTGCATGTTTTTCAAATGCAGGTGTTAATTTCTTGGCAATCTGTTTGCCCTCCAGAGGATTATGCTCTTAGACCTGCCATGGTTGCCCAGCCCCTCCCTAATAAAGGGGCATAGATTTGCTGATTCTTGATATTGTCGTTCCAGAATTGTGTATTAATACTAAACCTTAGCCATTAAGAGTCTTTTTATAGAATTTCAAGTCTTTGACTTAAAAACCATGGAACTACAACAGAATGTGGAACTACAACAGAATGTACTACAACAGAATGTACTTTCTTGTGAACTTTATGCACCTTAGTTAACATGGCTGCCCCTGGTTATTGTGGCAAATGGGATATACATCTTCATGCCTACATTTTGACAGTAAATTTATTAGACTAAATGTACAATCAAAGCAGAAATCAATTTGTTTAGCCTTTTCTTCAATCCCTATTCATTTTGGAATATAGGGAATACATATTATCTGACATTTTACTTAATTGTTGCTTTAGTATCTTGGTTTCTGCAAGAATGCAGATGACCAAACAGCAGAACACTTTGAGTATCCCTTATCTGGGAATCAGATATTCCAAAACCTGAAACTTTTTGCTGCTAGCTGCCCACATCTGTCTTTGGGGGTGGGAGCTAGTCACAAATCCAGCACACACTGAGTTTTTCCTCAAGGAGCCTTGATGGGAAAGATAAGTGGGAAAGAAAATACTTTTTAAAAATGCTAACCTAACTACAGCTGCTAAATTAGTACAGGCGTCCCTTGCTTTTTGATGACTCACTTTTTGAACATTTCACTGTTTCAGCAGATTTAGACTAGTTTTACTCTTTTGATCACTCTTAACTCCTTTTTATACAGAACATTTTCACCTCTTAGTCAACTCAGTGCCATCTAGTGTTTTGTCTTGCATTTGCAAACTAAAAACTTCCCCAAAAATTCCATGTATTCCTCTTTTCAACCAATTTCATTTCCTAATAGTGGTCCAAAACTAGCCCATTGATACAGACCACAAAACGTAGCCGGGCTATTCTTTATAATTACTAATAGGGAAGGGAATGTTTCTAGAGTACACTATTGCCACATGGTTTTTCGCATTTGTGCTGGTTTTCAGTCCATTTGGAGGTGGATTGGATTAAATGTTTGGCAAATGCATATAACTAAGATCAGCTTTTAATAGATCATGTAGTTTTTTCTTAAAATCCTTTTACTGTTAATCTCTGATGTTTTTTTCCCCCACCAGAAAATGCATGCGTTCTCTTTGCCATCTCTCTCCTCATGTTCACAATCAGTGCTATGATGGTGTATGGAGCCATTGCTGTAAGTATGTTGATATATTTCTGGTTCTTGGCACTATTTTTTTTCCTTTTAAGTTAAACAAATTCTTTTTTTTTCTCCTTGCATTTTTAGCATCGGGTTGGCTGGCTGATTCCATTCTTCTGTTACCAGCTTTTTGACTTTGTTCTCAGCTGTTTGGTGGCTATAAGTTCTCTGACATACCTTCCAAGAATAAAGGACTATCTGGATCAGCTAGTAAGTATCTTAGAGATTAATTCTAGCCATGTGTTGTGTGAGCATATGTAATGTGTTAAATCAGCTAGTAAGTATCTTGGAGAACAATTCTAACCATGAGTTGTGTGAAAGGATGTAAAGTTTTAGATCACATGCCATTTGTAAACCAGATTGTTAGTTTGGGAGCAGCACCAATGGGATTTTTAACCAGGTGGAATTTATTTCTTCAGAATATTCTCCATTGAAATGCATGTGGTTATTTCCTTTGGTCTTGTGATCCTGTAGTCCAGAGTTTATGTCATACTGAATGATATTGGGATACCTGGCAGGTCTACTTTTTCTAGTGGACTTTGAATAGTTTATGATTTTTTGTTACATTTAATTTTCTGCAGAATCAAATTGAGATTCAGAAATGAAAGCAAAATAGTGGGACGGTTTGCATATATAGGGGAACTCTATGAATGTTTTATTCCTTTGATAAGTAGTAGAGGATTTAAACATTTATTTTGTTTTCTAGCCAGAATTCCCATATAAAGATGATCTCCTTTCTCTTGATTCAAGCTGTCTTCTATTCACGGTTCTGGTGTTCTTTGTCTTTATCATCATCTTAAAGGTCAGCTTTTTTGATAACCATATATTTTGATTTCACTAGGATCTCATTAATGTGTTCTTGTCAAGGTCCATTTATTGTGAATAATAAAACAAAGGGTTTGTTCATTTTGACTAACAATTACTTATTTTTGCAGTAATTTCTGGCAGCTTTCTTACCTGGATTTCTTTAATCCTTATACCACCAGATTCGACATTTGATTATTGTAGTATTATATTTTATTATAGAATTCACACAAAAATAGACAGTATCATCTGAAGAGTTTTAAGCAATGTCCATTCGTTTCAGCCACTTGCTATGTAGTGTTCTTGGTTTCAAGCTGGGAAAGCAGGACATGCATATATTCACTTGATCCTGTCTGGGAGGGACCAAGCACAGATTATGAAAGGTAGCATTTGAAGGACTAAAAACAAATATCTATAGACATTTCAGTGTAAAACAGCCAGAGGCATCATTTGGGAATGTCCAGGGCCAAAGTAGCATGCAGACAAAGAAACAGTGTTAGATCTCTTAGATCTGCTATTCAAAGAAAACATTCTTCACCACAGAATCTGTGAAACAAATAGAGTGGCTTGGTGAGAAATAAGAAGAAACTCTACCAGAGTCAGAGTGAGCTGAGAGCATGCGTTGGCAGGGTTGTAGTGTGGAAAATAAAACTGGAGTGGTGCTGTGATGCTAAGGCATTATATATTCTGGAGGGAGATATTTGCCTATAACAGAGACCTCTTGCACTACAAGTAGTCTAGCTTGGTCTGATACAGAATGGTGGCAATAGTAGCGGAACCTTATTTCCACAGTGGAAAAATATTGATGAAAGACCTTTTTTTTGTTTCACCGGTTTACAGTTGGCACAAGATTGGCTAAACAAAGGCCTAAATACATTGGCTACATTTGATAGAATAAATGCAGTACACCCCCATACTGTTGCTCATGCAGTATGCTAATGGATAACAAAATGAGTCAACATTGCGCCACCGCACAGAAATTTGCTTGCAAAGACCACCGCATCATCTGATATGCTCTGATTATCTGTAGAGTGGCTGGCACAAAAAAACAGTACTTTGCTGGGTGTCATTTTCCTTGATGAGGGACTGATTGTTTTGAGGGAAGAATTGTTGCAATAATGTCGAGCCTTTCCTCAAATAAATAAAAGCAACTGTTTTCTTTCAAGACATGTATAACACAATAAGTTTTTAAAAAAATTCAATTAGAAAAAAGAATAATATTGTTTAGGACACAAGAATAATGTTGATTAATTATTATTGTCCATTTGTACAGAGTCCGTATCCTTTTCAGTTTGTTTCATTCATAAGGCCCCATTTTCATTTTTGTGCACCTTTCCAGAAAACGGGTGCCTTTCTTGAATTAGCTTTTCCATCCAAGGTCCAAAAAACCTGAATATTTTTGGTCCATTGGCGGCAAAGCGCCAGGGCCTACAGCCGAGTGCTGAGTAAGAGGCGCTTGGCCATAGGCTCTGCCAGGGCCTACAGCTGACCAGCAAAAATCAGCTGATCAAACGGTTACCATTCCCACTTGCCTTTCGCTTCACCAATTTTTCCGAACAGGAAGGGAGTGTACCGTTTTGTGCTTTCCGAATGAACGTTACGAAACAAGAACATGAAAGAAACAAATGAGACAAATATCGGGCCCATTACTATTACTTATTTATTTTTGCAGAAGCCAGGCATATCTGCACATCAAAACATGTTAAGTCCCCTGCAAACATACACCTACTGTGTATTTATATGATTGTTGCCTTTGATATGGTTACATGGTTCTGCGTTGTGTATATTAATTTTGATAGTGCTCTGGATAGTTTACCAGATCATTCAATGAATGATTTATTATGAGAACCTAGAGAGTGATTTATTGTAGAACATTGTATATTCCTGTTACACTAGTAGTCTATATCCAGTGGAGATTGTGGTACATATCCTCTACTTCTTTGTAACCTCGCCCCCTTTTTTTTGCTGTGTTGTTAGAGTAGACTCTTTTGGTTGTTGGTCATTCAGTACAGGGCATTTTTAATCAGTGTGTATGTGGTTTTATGAACCAAAAATACATAGCTGCAGCAGAGATCAGTTAAATAATTCAATTTCTTTCCATTCACTATTTATTTACTTCTGTGCTTTGTTTTTCTCTCTCCTGTGTGTTGACATACTTTCCAGCTAACTTGAAGGTAGTAAAGTGTGTTCTGATACGCTAAAATCCCTCCTCTGTGACCACTTGACCTTGATGCTGTAGTTATAGCTTTCTTCCCTTGAAAGCAGTTATGTTGATTTGTACTAGAATAAATAATGTACTTCGCTCCCTTCAAATAGATGCCAAATATATGATGAGTCTTGTATCTGTAGTTTATAAGCCTGCTTCTGACTGCTTTCAAATGATGTTCTTCCCTTTCTTCTCTGCAGGCTTATCTAATTAACTGTGTATGGAACTGCTATAAATATATCTGCAATAGAAACATGCCTGAAATAGCAGTATACCCTGCATTTGAAGCACCTCCACAGGTAAAATCTTAAGATGAAAACTATATGTGGGCTTTGGGGACCAGATTTCTGCCAGACAGTAATAAATGGTACAGCCATAGGATGTGTGGTTTTGCCCATATTAAGAGATTGTTGCCCCTGATCCTGTTTGGCTTTGGAAAGGATTGGATTATGCAGTTAATTCTCATTTGGTACCCCTGAATGTGCCACTGAGAGATAGCCAGATCATAATCATAATCCACTATGAGCTAGTGCTGCTGGTGGTTGAGCCCTCGCTATATCAGATGGGAAGTCTACAGTGACTCAGATCTTGGCCTTCTACAAGATGGATCAATGAGTTAGCAGCCTCAGTTCCCTGAAGTAAGCAGTGATTTCCAGAAACAAGAAACACCCATGTAAAGATTGGTTTGCAGTGGTTTCATGGCTTGCAAGCTTCCACATTCTCATATTCTGCAAGAAATAATTACTTGGTTTTAAAATTTAAAGGCCGATAGCCTGAGCCCCTGCTTTTTTAATGCAAATGAAACTGGAGGCAGCAAAGATGCTCTGATAACTCTGTGAACCCAAGGCACAATTTCTTTTCAGCATTCAGAAGCAATGCAGCAAATGAAAACTGTATCTTCTTCAGAGCTTTGCATTTCTCCAGATGTCACAGAAGCTAAAATGCTGGTAATATTTTCCTGTCCTCAATGTAACTTAGTTAGTAGTAATACATAACCTAGTTATTATCCAATTTCAGATTTGGTCTGTACCCACCGCTAAAGCGGTGGAGCTCTTGCTTTAGAGAAACCTGCTGACACCGTGTAATGTATATACAAGCTGTCCCCGAATTACAAACATCTGATTTACAAATGACTCATAGTTTAAAATTTGGGGGGTTTTTTGTGTGCGTCAGGAGTGACCTGAGAAACTGCAAGTCAATTTCGGTGTGAGAAAAATCGTCATTTGCAAGGATGTTGCCCAGGGGATGGCCGAATATTTGATGGTTTACCATCCTTGTGGGAGGCTTTTCTCATGTCCCCGCATGGGGAGCTGGAGCTGACAGAGGGAGCTCAACCTGTTCTGCCTTGATTTGAACCGCTGACCTGTCGGTCATCAGTCATGTTGGCTCATTGCGCCACTGGGGACTAAAAAAAAAACGGGGGTGAGAAAACAGGCAGCGAATCTACCCCTAGGAAGGGAAATTCACTCCTGAAAGAGTTATCCTGTGGGAAAGTTGTCTCCAATTTTTATTTTCACAACAAGTCAAAATTTCAAAAACCAATGATCAGAGGGACAGAAATTGAGGTGAAATCTTCTGAACAGGGGCACAGATAGCAAAACAAGCACCACAGGGGTGTTAACCCTTCGCTATCCTATCCAGAGCATGCATGCATGCACATGTATACATGTGTGTATATGGCTAGAGTTACACTTGTAAAATGTACCTTTTCCAACTTATAAACAAATTAAACTGAAAAACAAACCTACAGATCATACCTGGTTTGTAACTTGGGGACTGCCTGTATAGGCAACAC
Organism: Anolis apletophallus; assembly: GCA_030556195.1. Taxonomy (NCBI): domain Eukaryota; kingdom Metazoa; phylum Chordata; class Lepidosauria; order Squamata; family Anolidae; genus Anolis; species Anolis apletophallus. The sequence continues at coordinate 73,394,849 of JARBWK010000003.1, forward strand.
ATTGTAGTAAAGAAATGGTTCTGAATTTATTTATTTATTCAATGTTTTGGTTATTCAGTTCACCCAGATAAGTCAAATGTTTTGATTTCAAAATTGCTTAATTGGCGATATATTTCTTCAACTGTATTCAAAATGAATTTGGAGGGATGTTTTTGCAATTCACATGATGATCACTTTAGATTTCTTAAAACAGCATTCGAAAATTGATTGCCATCCAAATGTTGGCAAATTTCTCCCGTTGATCCTTACAATTGCCTTACTAGGAGTTGATTAATCAAAAACGATCATGTAGGATGGGGTGGGGGTAGAAATTTCGTACTTGTCTTAAATAAAATATGTAGGGGTTCATGCTGCTTGCTTTTAAGATAGAGCAGTAACTTCTAATTGACTTTCTCCACATAGTTGATGTGTTAAAATGGCAAAGCAAGTGCTGGTTTTTAAAACTGTTAACACAGGGGAGTGGGAAGGAGCTCCTCAGAAAACATAATACATGTATTGATTAGACCAGTGGTTTTCAACCATTGGGTTCCCAGGTCCTTTGGCCTACAACTCCCAGAAATCCCAGCTAGTTTACCAGCTGTTAGGATTTCTGGGAGTTGAAGGCCCAAACATCTGGGGGCCCACAGGTTGAGAATCATTGGATTAGACTATTGTTGCAGATATTTTGATATTTTATGCAGTTGAAGGCAGTTTACATCACTTGAGATTTTACTATTTCATTAGGAAGCTTGTGTGAGATTTTCTGGAACGATTGTTTTACCAGACAAACACCCTTTCCTCGTTTCCCCCTTTACAGTATGTCCTGCCTACTTATGAAATGGCAGTGAAGATGCCAGAGAAAGAACCTCCACCTCCTTACTTACCTGCCTGAAGATTCAAAATGTGTTGAAACATCTCTACCAGCTTCATTTTTATACTGTGAGACTGCTTAAGTATTCAGGGTTTTAGGAGCAACACTACAGTTGAGAGGCATTTGATATAACCTTACTAAACAAAATTCATCTGGGAGTGATTTGATGTCTCTCCCACCCTTGTGGTAGTTTAATTTTATTGATCTTCTTAATCTTCCTAAGCAATTGTTGCCTTCTGCAAGCATCTCTGTCTCTGTATATAATTTCATTCATATTTGTTGGTTCATTTATCTTGGGTGAGTGAGAATAAGTTTGGGAGATGGTTGTTCACAGCATCTTTTGTTTCACCAGTGTAGATCAATTCTGAAGGACAATCAAACAGGTGGCAAGATGACCGCTTGCTTCTTTGTATTATTTTCTTAAGAGTGGGGAAAGGAGCTCAAAATGTGGTATAGACTAACATATGTGTATTTACTTGGCACTTTTCTTCTTTATCTTACCTTTTTCCTGTGTTATCCAATGCCTTGAAATTCTGTTTCCAGGAAACCTGAAGTTGGCACTACAGTTGGCAGTTTTTACCATACGCTGTGAATGCAGGAAAAGTGCTCACAGTAACAACATTTGTGTCAGTTGCATGCTTCTAATTTGTATGTATTTCCATCTATGTTTATAAATGATACTTAAATAAAACTTGTTTTAAAGAAATTGCAAGCAGTAGTGGTTAGTGATTTTGAATAAGTACCATATATACTCGAGTATAAGCCAACCCGAAATAAGCCAAGGCACCTTATTTTACCACAAAAATCTGGGGAAATTTATTGACTTGAATAAAAGCCGAGGGTGGGAAATACAGCCGATACTGGTAAATTTCAAAATAAAAATAGATACCAATAAAATTGCATTAATTGAGGCATCAGTAGTTTAAATGTTTTTGAATATTTATATAAAACATTAATTTAAGGTAAGACTGCCCATTAAACCATTATTCTAACCGTCTTCAATGTAAATATGCTTACATATCCTTCCAGTAATTATTACTGGATAATAGGATAAAATAATAAATGTAATACTAATAATAATAACAGTAATAATAGAGCAAAATAATAAATTTAATGATAATAATAAACAGTAAATAATAAATTTAATAGTAATAATAATAGAGTAAAATAATAAATACTTCTGACTCGAGTATAAGCCGAGGGGGACTTTTTCGGCCTAAAAAAGGGCTGAATAACTAGGCTTATACTTGAGTATATACAGTACATCTGCTCCCAAGCAGAAACTGATAGCCAGAAAACATACTATGAAAATTCATTATAAAGTCAATTGTATATTTCAGCTAGGAAAGGATTTTATGACTGTGTGTGAATTTGTCACGTTTTGTGACTGAGGTTTGTTAATGTTCATGTCGACATCAGAGCCAGGAGCAAATATAATAATAATGTATTAAGGATTCATCTGAGATTTCAGTAATCTCATATTTTATTGACTTGAAGGCATGGGTTAGATTGGATTGTGATTGGATTGCATCCAGTCACAATAGACTGATTTCATTTTAAATCGGGCTTGCGATTGCCTTAGATTTCCCTTTGGACCAAAAGAGTGCAAAGTAATTTCGATAATCAGAAATGTGCTTAGAATTAAAGCTACAATGTGATGTCTCCTGGGATGGCATCCTGGGAGCCATATAATGCCAGGGACAGAGTGCAATTTCTTTGTCTCTGAGCTCTCAGAAGGGCTGAAACAACTTCATAGTTCTTGGATGAAACAACCTCGATGGAAGCTAGTATTGCTTAGCTCATGCTTTCCTCGTGTCATAATTCTATCAAAAAGTACCAAGACAAGCTTAGTTTTTAAATAGGAGTTTGGGATTCAGAACCTAAGCAAGCACCTCAAAAAGGGAGTTCATCCTTTTTTTAACCTGATAAAGTTAATCGTGCTTTTTCCCCCCCAGTAGAGTATACGTGGAACTCCAGTTTGGCAGTCTTTTCAGTTTCTGGGAGGGATTTGTCCAGCTCTCTAAATGACTGAAAGTGTCAGCATTTCTGACTCTTCTATGCGCTTTCTGGAGCTACTGTAAGTTGTAGTGACATACTAGCATATGTAACCAGTATCGTCCAGATGTTGGAGGAGCCGCTGCCCATCTTCTTCCTTTTTTCTCCAGCTCTGGGAAAGCCTACCTTACAATATCTCCATGGTAACACTCTGGCAACGGTGGGCAGTCTCATTGTGGCTCTTTTCTTCCTTCCTCTGATTCCCTAATACACCTCTTTTCTCCTTCCCTTGATTTCCCTTGTATGCCTTACCTCCTTTTTTCTCTTCCCATCTTTCTCTGTCTTTCCTTCTCTCCCATCATGCCTTTTACCTTTCTCTCCCCCCTCTCCCTCTTTATTTCTTCTCTTCTCTTTCTCTTCCTCCCTTCTTTCTGTTCTTTGCCTTCTTTTTCCTTCCTTTCTCCCTCCCTCCCTCCCTCCCTCCCTCCCTTTCCCTCTTACACATCATCTTTCTTTCCAAGTGACTGCTATAATTAACACTCAAAAGATAATGGAATTCAGGTTATATTTAGTTCTCTATTTGCATGAACTAAATGCAGCCCACCAACTTAAATAATGTTTATTACAAAAAACAAGGAGCACAGGGATAAGAACATTAAGCATAATGAAATAAAGTACTGTAAAAAAAAAACAGGTTTAAAAGTGAAGGAGGTTTGTAGAGCAACTTACACCAGGGTCTCTTATTGGCACTGAGGGAACACCTTCAATCAAGATGAATACATCTTAAGGTATTTAGGCATCTGAAGCAGTTGCCAAACATGGTCCCCCTTGTGAACATGTATGAGAATTATTCGTTGAGTTTTGCAATGAGATTGCAATAACAACACAAAAAACAATGTGTGAATTCATTCTTAGCCCTAAAACTTAAGACAAGGTAACAGCCTGATCCAATTCACTGTTACCCAAATACTCAAGGACACATAAACATTACTCAAGAACACATCAAATGTTGATGAGAAAAGACATTGAAAAAATTGTAAAATAACTGGAGAAGATGCAGAAACAAGCTCCATCTTTTCCCACATCAGAAAAGGGTCTGGTGATTGTGATCTGCTGAAAATCAGACTCTCATAATCTGACTAAGGGCAAGGGGTATGACTTTTTTATGCTCTCGGTTTTGAGTGTCTTTGACAACTGCATCCTTTTTGGGGAAATGGATAGAGATTCATAATGGTGGGGAATGTTTAGAAGAAGGCAACACTAGTGACCCCTTTCTATAGCAAGGGCTGCTGGATGGATTTGCACCAAATGGAAGCTGCTGCTCCACCTGCAATGAGGTCAGATTGAGGACTATTATGAGGCATACTGATTTTTGTCCTGAAAATTAGTCTCTGAGGGAGATAATGCTCTGTGGGGTATGCCGCACTTCCTTGCTTCAATGAAGTCAGTTATTAAGATGACAAATAGCCCTCTATGCTCAGTCTTCTTGAATAGCTGTTTGTTCTCTTCTGCCTATTACAGCTGCAGTAACAAAACTGAAATATTTTCAGGAAGCTGCCAGATTTCAGCTCTGTTGATACCACTGACATGTACTTTTAGCTCTATGAACTTGGCATAGCAGGGTTTTGAATAGGAGTTTATATGAGGATGTTCCATGCAGACTAGCCAACACCTGGCCTTTTGCTTTCTGGCACTGCTGAGAACAACGTGTGCAAGTTTGTGACCATTCTCTACACAGTAATGCACTCAAAACTTGAATTACCTTTATTCAGGATGTATGGGAACTTGATGAAGCTATCCTTTTTAACCTTTCAGTTGGCTGGCTGCTTTACGCCAACTGCATATTAGATTTAGTTGAGTGTACAATATATACAAAGTTATTTTAACTATCTTGTTTGTCCAGGTTTTTTTTATTAATTATAATTTGATGTTCATTAGCAGTCATTTTCCCCTTCTAATCCGGTTTTCTGTTTATTTTGGACATTGCTTTGCTTTTGTCGTTTATGTGCACTGCAGGTAACATCCTTGGCAAGTTGAAATTGGCTATCTCAACTCCTGAGATAGCCAATTGGGTAGGCTATCATTATGTGAAGCACAATAACTATTGCATATTGTAAGCTTATAATTCTTCTAGTGAGGTTATTTTCCTTACAGTGTGACTACTGAGGTTTCCCAGAGCACTTGGTGTTTCAAATAAAGACACAAATGGTGGAAACAACTGGTGACGTTCTCCAATGTCATCCTACTTACTTTTAATGGCCAGGAGCTTCTTGAAAATCTGCCTCAAAAGGAAAAGCAGTATGGGGCACTGTGGGGAAGAAACTTCTGCTTCAAACCAAAGCAGCTGAAACCCTCTGCCTATTGAGATCCCTTGGTTTTTGCTTTTCCTAACTCCTGCCCCAAGTTCTGGAAATCCATTATACATTTGCTGGTTGCCACAGTCAAAGAAACCTGGACTTCAGATCACTATCAAGTAAGATCTTTGGTGGAAAAGATGCAGCTTACAGCTCTTTTAAGTTGTAAGAATCTTAATTTTAAAAATAAAAAATAACATAATATAAATCCTGGCTGTTATCCCCTACCCATTTACTTGAGAATAATCCACTGAACACTAATTTAATTCTAAGTAAACCGCATTGCTGTATTACTTGTGAAACCGATATACAGGTATTTATTTATTATCCTGTATAAGCTACACTCAGTTCTAGGCATGGTTTCGAACCCAAAAATCGTGATTCTAAAATCAAATGGGGGGGGGGGGGGGTTGATTAGTAATAGAAAGACTTACAAAAAAAAAAATTCTAAAATGTAACTAAATTACTAACGAAATTCGTTAGTAGTTCGTATGCCAGCGCATGCGCATTCAGATGGTTTTGGCCTACAACTCCCAGAAATCCTAACAGCTGGTAAATTGGCTGGGATTTCTGGGAGTTGTAGGCCAAAACTTGAATAAATCACACTGAATTCTAGATGGGACTCTCCAAATAGGAAGGAGGGAGGGAGGGGGGTATTCTATTCTTGGAAGCAGCAAAAAAAGGAGGAGCCCCCCCTCGCTGCCTCTCACCCCGATCCTGAGGGAGCGATGGCCCAAGTTTGCCCAGGCTGAGAGGAAAAGGAAGAGGCCTGAGGCTGTGAGGAATGGTGGGAGTTGAAGTCCAAAACACCTGGAGGGCTGAAGTTGACCCCTCATGAAGCCTCTTCAAGGCTTTAGATCCTGGCAGGCAGAAGGGGCAGGGAGAGCCGTCCACTCCTCCTGCCCTGCCAGGATCTAAAGCATCAAAGAGTATTGGGGTGAGAAACCAACCTAATGTATAATAGAATGAATGCTACTGTAAGTGCCTAATATTATAAGTAATCAACTGGTCATATACCTACATTCCATGCACATGCAATAATACAGCAGTAATAACAATGGGTATAAGAAGGTAAAATTCAAACCCAGTATTCTGACTGTGGTCCCTCCTCAAACTGCAAAGGCTCTTCTCTCTGAGCCCAGGAAAAGCCAAAACCCGGGCACAGCGTTTGCTGCCTGGTGTGCACACATACATATTCTTTGGGGGATTTGCTGCAGAATCCCGGGCTCATAGAGAAGATTATGCAGCAAATCCCCCCCCCCAAAGAATATGTATGTGTGTGCACCCAGGCAGCAAACGCTGTGCCCGGGGTTTTGGCTTTTCCCGGGCTCATAGAGAAGAGCCTTTGCAGTTTGAGGAGGGACCACAGTCAGAATACTTCGGTTTGAATTTTACCTCTTCTTATACCCATTGTTATTACTGCTGTATTATTGCATGTGCATGGAATGTAGGTATATGACCAGTTGGATTACTTATATTAGGCACTTACAGTAGCATTCATTCTATTATACATTAGGTTGGTTTCTCACCCCAATACTCTTTGATGCTTTAGATCAGGGCTGTCCAACTGGCGGCCCTGGGGCCGTACACGGCCCCCTAGCCTGTTGGCTCCGGCCCCAGCTATGCTCCCGGCCGCCATTTTTAATTTTTTTTAAAAAAAAATTAAAAATGGCGGCCGGGAGGGGGGGGAGGGGGGGCGGGGCAGGGAGGAGGAAGTGAGCTAGCTCCTCCTCCCTGCACCGCCCTCTTCTTCCCTCTCTCCTGAGCCGATGCCTTGGAGGGAGGGGGTCTGGTGGCGCCGCCTCCCTCCTTCAAGCTCGCTTCCCCCGCGAGCCTTCCAGGTTTGGGGAAGGGTTTTCACCCGGCACGCGAGACGCGAGTGCCGGGCGAAAACGCTTCCCCAAACCTGGAAGGCTGGCGGGGAAAGCGAGTGGCGCTTCTTGCTTCTCCCACCAGCCATCCAGGCTGGCGGGAGAGGCCAGCTCCCGTGTCCCTCTGCTCAGAGGGACACGGAGCTGGGCAAACTCCCCCTGCAAGCCTGGAAGGCTCGCGGGGGAAGCGAGCGCCACTTCGCCTCCCGGAGCCTTCCAGGCTCGGGCGCGGTTTTGCCCAGCTTCCGTGTCCCTCTGCTCAGAGGGACACGGGAGCTGGGCGAAGAACTCCCCTGCAAGCCTGAAGGCTCGCAGGGAAGCGAGCCGCTTCTCGCCCCCCGGGAGCCTTCCAGACTTCGGGCGAGTTTTTGCCCAGCTTCCGTGTCCCTCTGCTCAGAGGGACACAGGAGCTGGGCGAAGAACCCCTGCAAGCCTGGAAGGCTCGCAGGGGAAGCGAGCGCCGCTCGCCTCCCGGGAGCCTTCCAGGCTTCGGGCGAGTTTTGCCCAGCTTCCGTGTCCCTCTGCTCAGAGGGACACGGAGCTGGGCGAAGAACTCCCCTGCAAGCCTGGAAGGCTCGTAGGGGAAGTGAGCGCCGCTTCTCGCCTCCCGGGAGCCTTCCAGGCTTCGGGCGAGTTTTGCCAGCTTCCGTGTCCCTCTGCTCAGAGGGACACGGGAGCTGGGCGAAGAACCCCAGCAAGCCTGGAAGGCTCGCAGGGGAAGCGAGCGCCGCTCTCGCCTCCCGGGAGCCTTCCAGGCTTCGGGCGGTTTTTGCCCAGCTTCCGTGTCCCTCTGCTCAGAGGGACACGGGAGCTGGGGTCCCTCTCCCTGCAAGCCTGGAGGCTCGGAAGCGAGCGCCGCCCGCGCTTCCCGGGGAGCCTTCCAGGCTTGCGGGAGGGTTTCCTGGGTGACGTTAGGCTGGGTGACGTCAGGCGTCACCCAGCCTAACGTCACCCAGGGAAACCCTCCTGAAAATGGGCGGGCCAAGAGGAGGGGCCACGCCCCGGAGTGGCCACGCCCCGGAGTGGCCAGGCAGCCCCCCAGGTGATCAGTGACACTTCTTCCGGCCCCTTGAAGAAACAGCACTGCTTTAGATCCTGGCAGGCAGGAGGCAGGAAGCCTTAAACAGAGAGGTTTACTAGTAAATCCACAAAGGAGGGCACTTCATCCAAAATGCCCTCCTTTGCAGATTTACTTCTGAGTAAACCCTCTGTTTACATTTTTCCAGGCTTCCAGCCGAAAGAAGGAGCGAGTTTAGGGCTTGCCTTGCCATAATACTTATTGGCAAGGGAGGCGGGAGGGTGATGAGAGAGAAGGAGGGTGCCCCTTACGACCTAATAACGACACTTAAGAAAATCCTGGCCCCAAAGTTCTATAAAAAAGTCCACTTCCTGGTTGGCGTTCCAGATGCGGAAATACTCAAAAGTAGCATTTCTTACGAATTTCTTCCGAATCATTTCATTTTCATAACTTTTTTCTCATGCCTACTCAGTTCAGTAACTCAGTTATTGATCTAATGGAGAATAGGGTTTGTATTATCCACAGTTTCACGTATCTGCATAAAGTCCAGGAACATTATTGTCCCGTGGTGCAGGAACAATAATCTCATTCTTAACACCAATAAGACCAAGGAGCTCATAGTGGACTATAGAAAGAACAGACCAGAAATTCAGCCCTTGGTCATAACTGGAAACCAAGTGGAGCAGGTGGCCAGTTTCAAGTTACTGGGTGTCACTAATAAGGAGGATCTGGCCTGGTGCACCCATACGGCAGCGTTGATTAAGAGGGCCCAGCAGAGACTGTGCTACTGGAGACTTCTAAGGAACCAACAACTGAATGAAAAACTGCTGGTGACTTTCTACCGCTGTACTATAGAGCATGTCCTAACCTGCATCTGCACATGGTTTGGTAACTGCACCGAGGCAGACAGGAAGGCACTCCAAAGGGTCACCACTTCTGTACAGAGAATCATTGGTTGCCCTCTCCCCTCTTTGGAAGAACTTCATCGGTCCCTCAGCCATAAGAAAGCTCAGAGCATTACTGGGGATCCATCTCAACCAGCATATTCATTTTTTGAATTATTGCCATCTGGCAGACAGTACACGATGGCAAAAACAAAATAGCTTTTTTCCTATAGCTGTGGCTATGTTGGCTGTGGTGGTGGTTGGGGTGTGGAGGGATGGGTGTGTTGTTTGTGTGTGTACTGGGGAAGGCTTTTAATTTCATTGGGTAATAGCACAATGACAATGAAGCTATTCTATTTATAACAGACAGCTCCCACAGTATCTGATTAGAGATGTTTGATGGAGTGAAACTTTTCTGGCCAAAAAGGATGTGGGGAGAAAGCAACTTGGGTGGCAGTGGGGAATTATGCTAATACAGTCAAGGTTAAGTTTAATTTTTAGACATAACTGATAGAGCTTCCATGAAGTAGACTGTCCTATATCAGTCCATTAACTGTGGGTACTATGATAGGTCTGACTATGCAGGCTGCCATGGATAATGCTTTCACTGATGAAGCAGGCACCATAGATACTTCACACAATGATCAAGATGGAAATGAATTGTGACAAACTCAGCCTCAGGTTGAGATGGAAGTAGTGACTTCCAGATATCCAATTTCTGGAACATATTTATGCAGTTGGGGTTGGCCAAGCAGACATGTACTCCTTAAGGTTGCTGGCTAGTAAGCCAGTGGATGACCATGTCTCTCATATGGAAACATACAATGTAATAAAGAAGCTGGCTACCAAATTTCAAGTAATCTGTGATAAACTGATCATTTCAAACATACCTTCATAGTTTTTTGTTCCGTTTCTGCTATTTCATAAAACAGTAATTTAGCTGAAATACATTTCACTTTTAAGGTTATTTAATATGCCAAGATCTGTCATAAATAGGGTGAATTATCTCTGGGAAATCACAAACTGTGTTTATGTGCAGATACAAACAATACTAGTATTGGGGAAAAACAAAAAAACATTGATCGGTGTTACTTTCAATATGCACCACACCATTTCAATTCAGTACAGTAACACTTTTTGGATATATTTGATACATAGGAGGCTATGGGGCTCAGGGAATGGTGCAAAACTCCAGCTGCCCAGTCAACCCATGCTCCAACAGACAAGAGTTCTTTCTCCCACCCTGGACATTCCACAGATCTATAAACCCAGTTTTCCTAGTTCCAGCAGACCTCACAACGTCAGGAGAGAATGCTTCTAGAACATGGCCATATAGCCCAAAAGACCTACAAGAACCCAATCCATGCTATGATTACAACCTGTTTCCTGGGCACCCTTCCTAAGGGAAGCACAAGATGGTTTGGCTAGATACCTGGAGCTTTGCAACATTGTCTGAGCCATAGTCACCAGATTATTTTGACTTTTTTCTCCCTTGATGACTGATTTTTACAATGAATTTGTTGTAAGTCCAGCAGCAGAAGCCAGGGTCCTCCCTGTTTCCATTTTCCTTGTCGAATTTCAGATTATGATAGCATTTTAAAATCATTTGTATTTCAAGAGGGAGACTGAAAGTTAAGTTTTGCACTTTGAACTGTGTAGCAATTGAAGCAAGATGAGGACATATGTTCTGAAGCCTTTGGTGGGGCATGGAAGAGGAAGGTTTCCTGGACTTAGGGTGCAGCTACACTGTGGAATTAATGCAGTTTGACACCAATTTAGCTGTCATGGCTCAGTGCTGTGGAATTATGGGAGTTGTCTTTTTACGCGGTCTTTTGCCTTGCCTTGGTGGATCATCAACTGAGTGTTGATGATTCACTAAATTGCAACTTCTGTGATTCCACAGCATCAAGTGATGGCCGTCAAACTAAATTAATTCAGTGGTCCAAACGTAGCCCCAACTACAGCTCTCTTCAGAGAGAGAATGTTTGAACCTGACTGTTCTTTGAGATGGGGAGCAAGACTGGCAGATAAAGCAAGGAGGAGTTTGAAACCAGGCTCAGAAATCTGTGTCATTGTCTGTGCTTGAGAGGGAATAGCTGACAGCCACAGTAAACACAGTTTATTTTATTAATTTTATTATTTTGGAAGAAAATCTTACAGGAGCCAAATCAATGTTCCTTTGAGGAGATACTGTGATGTCATGCAGCGTTTCCAAACAGCTTACAAATGAATCTATTTTCAGAGTAATGCACATGTCTGTTTTTGATATTTTTTTTAGAATCGCAAACTCTATTTTCCATTATAGCTCAAAGTGCATTTGAGGCTTCTTTGGCTCAGCACTCAAAGGATGGAGGACAAATTAGAACAGAGACTAATTACTGGCCGAGGCATCTTCCTCCAAAATGTGTGTCAGTCTTTTCTCCACGGGGCTGTGAATTTATTCTAAAACTGCATTGAAATTAGTAGCACAATAACTTCAGTGTTAACAGGACTGAACTCAGGCTGTGTCAAATACCCAAGGGTCTTGTTGAATTCATGTCACTATTTTTAGCTGAGAAATTCACTGTAAAATCACTCAAGTTGTAATGTATCATGTCCCTTTTACTCAACTGGGTACAGACTCATTCAGCATTTGTTTATACCCTGGAAATAAGTCCTATTTATTATTTATTTCATTGATTTCTAACCCGCCCTTCTCAACCCCCAAAGGGGGACTCAGGGCGGCTAACAAAAAGGCAACAATTCGGTGCCGTATACACAGGAGAAAGAACAACAACACATCATAAAATACTACAAATGAAAACTATCAAATATCAATAATTAACCACATGATCCCCGTTCCGCACTCATAGGCTGTCCAAAACCAAATCCACAGTCCGTCTCAGCAATCCTGTCACTATTCAATTGTCTGTCCACTGCCCCATATCAACCAAATGACTGGTCCCAAAGCACGTTTTAAACTTTTTTCTAAAATGAAATGAGGGAAGTGACCTTATTTTGCTGGGGAGTGAGTTCCACAGGCAAGGGCCCACTACGGAGAAGGCCCTGTCCCTTGTCCCCACTGTGTTTGCTACGAAGGTGGGATTGAGAGCAGGGCCTCCCCGGAAGATCGTAAACTTTGAAGTGGGACATAAGGGGAGATACGTTCGGACAAGTAAGCTTAAGCATCCTCTGAGGCCCCTTCTGCATTGCCATATAAAATCCAGATCATTTGCTTTGAACCAGATTATATGAGTGTAAAAAAAAAGGAAAGGTGGTGGTCCTCCATCCTAGAGATGTGCCCTGCCCAGCGCAGCTGTGTTCTCAATAGCATGGCCTCAATGCTGATGATCCCTGCTTGCTCAAGGACAGCAACATTAGTCACATAGTCGGTCCAGTGTATATTTAGGATTGTGCGAAGACAGTGCTGATGAAAGCGTTCGAGGAGTCGTAGGTGACCCATGTTTCAGACCCATAAAGGAGAATAGACAGTACAATAGCTCTGTACACACTGATTTTGGTGCTTTGCCTCAGGTGCTTGTTGCTACAGACTCTTTTGTGAAGCCTTCCGAATGCACTATATGCCTTTGCTAATCTGTGATCTATCTCTTTATCGATCTTGGCGTCTGAAGAGATGATGCTTCCCAGGTAGGTGAACTGCTGAACAGACTTAAGCACAGATTTGCCTATGCTGGCGTGGGGATGATGGTGTTTTTCCTGTGGTGTGGGCTGGTAGAGGACTTCCGTTTTCTTCAGGCTGACTTTTAGCCCAAACAGCTCTGCAGCTGTTGCAAAGCAGGATGTCCGGCGCTGCAGGGCTGCTTCTGAATGGGCAGCATCGTCAGCAAAAAGCAGCTCACGGACTAGATAGTTTAGTCTTAATACTGTACTAATCCGTCAACCCGTAAAGTATTATCCTGTAACGACCATATAACCCCGATTAAGGCAGAAAATCCCACAATATCTGCTTTGAACTGGGTTAAGTGAGTCCACACTGCCATATAACCCAGTTCAAAGCGGAAATGTGGGATGTTACTCAGTTGTGTGGAAGTGATCTTTTTCAGAAAATCATTACACTAAAGGAAAAAAAATCCACTAAAAATCTGGTTTCTGCCTCCTGCAGAATTCTGGGGTTTGTAGTTTAGGGAAAGGCCTTTAACAGCTCACTAAACTACAAATCCCAGAATTCTGCAGGAGGTAGAAAACAGATTTTAAGTGGATTTTTTAAAATCTAGTTTCCAATATACACTTCTACAGGGAAGTCAAACACAGAAACTGCATCTAAAGTGTAGAATGAATGCAGTTAGGCACCACACTGCCATGGGCTCAATGCTATGTAGCAGTGGGAATTGTAGTTTTACAAGGTCTTTTATGAACGCTGCCGGTTCCATTGAGCATGGAGCACTTAAAGGGCCAGGTTTGCACTCACCACGTGGGCTCTTGGGACACGCATGCGTACTTAGAACCCGAACGTTGGAAACAGCCTGGCTCTTATTCAATCAGTTGTGGGCGGGGCGTTCTCATTGACGTCACAAACAGGGAAGAGGGAAATCTCTGGACCTGGCTGGAGGTCTGAGTTCTGCTGCTGCAGTGTCTCTTTCCTTCTGCCTCCTTTTAAAGAGCCCGCCATGGATCCTCCAGACTTAGCAGCTGAAGCAGCGCCAGGCTTGCTGTCTGCGGCACAGGCACAGTTCCAGGAGCAGCGCTTTGACCAAGCAGAACAACTCTACAGCTGCTATATCGACCAGTGCGCATGCTCCGGAAGGAGGCGAGTCCATGTGTTCTTCCAACTGGGGGTGGTTTGGTTGAAACCAAATAGGGGAGTCGGACTTTAAGGGGGGGGGGGGGGGTTTGAGATAGAAGAAATTAAGATGGATTTTTTTTTTAAAAAATGTACAAGTAGTGGATGATTGCATCCGTGGATGCAGTTATATTTCTTAAACTGTCAGCTTTCCTTTTGAATGAATCCTGTGCAAGCTGGAATGACTAGAATGATTCCTAGATTGGAGAACAAGCCTATGAGGAGCGGCTTAAAGAGCTGGGCATGTTTTTTTAATTAAAAAAATATTATTTGCAATACTTTTACCCCGCCCTTCTCGCCCCCGAAAGCAACAATGTGATGCCCAATACAATATAAAAACCATATAAATAACATTTACAACATTTAAACAACAGCATTTAGCCTGCAGGGTCTGGAGAACAAGCCCTATGAGGAGCGGCTTAAAGAGCTGGGCATGGTTTTTAAATATATATATATATTTATATGCAATACTTTTACCCCGCCCTTCTCACCCCCGAAAGCAACAATGTGATGCCCAATACAATATAAAAACCATATAAATAACATTTACAACATTTAAACAACAGCATTTAGCCTGCAGGGTCTGGAGAACAAGCCCGATGAGGAGCGGCTTAAAGAGCTGGGCATGGTTTTTTAAATATATATATATATTTGCAATACTTTTACCCCGCCCTTCTCACCCCCGAAAGCAACAATGTGATGCCCAATACAATATAAAAACCATAAAATAACATTTACAACATTTAAACAACAGCATTTAGCCTGCAGGGTCTGGAGAACAAGCCCTATGAGGAGCGGCTTAAAGAGCTGGGCATGTTTTTTTTTTAAAAAATATTATTTGCAATACTTTTACCCCGCCCTTCTCACCCCCGAAAGCAACAATGTGATGCCCAATACAATATAAAAACCATATAAATAACATTTACAACATTTAAACAACAGCATTTAGCCTGCAGGGTCTGGAGAACAAGCCCTATGAGGAGCGGCTTAAAGAGCTGGGCATGGTTTTTAAAAAAAATATTATTTGCAATACTTTTACCCTGCCCTTTTCACCCCTGAAAGCAACAATGTGATGCCCAATACAATATAAAAACCATATAAATAACATTTACAACATTTAAACAACAGCATTTAGCCTGCAGGGTCTGGAGAACAAGCCCTATGAGGAGCGGCTTAAAGAGCTGGGCATGGTTTATATATATATATATATATATATATATATATATATATATATATATATATTTGCAATACTTTTACCCCGCCCTTCTCATTCCCGAAAGCAACAATGTGTTGCCCAATACAATAAAAAAACCCATAAAATAACATTTACAACATTTAAACAACAGCATTTAGCCTGCAGGGTCTGGAGAACAAGCCCTATGAGGAGCGGCTTAAAGAGCTGGGCATGTTTTTTTTAAAAAAAATATTATTTGCAATACTTTTACCCTGCCCTTCTCACCCCCGAAAGCAACAATGTGATGCCCAATACAATATAAAAACCATATAAATAACATTTACAACATTTAAACAACAGCATTTAGCCTGCAGGGTCTGGAGAACAAGCCCTATGAGGAGCGGCTTAAAGAGCTGGGCATGTTTTTTTTTTAAAAAAATATTATTTGCAATACTTTTACCCTGCCCTTCTCGCCCCCGAAAGCAACAATGTGATGCCCAATACAATATAAAAACCATAAAATAACATTTACAACATTTAAACAACAGCATTTAGCCTGCAGGGTCTGGAGAACAAGCCCTATGAGGAGCGGCTTAAAGAGCTGGGCATGATTTTTTTAAAATAATATTTGCAATACTTTTCACCCCGCAACCTTCTACAATATAAAAACCACAAAATAGCAACAATTTGCATTTGCCCAGGGTCTGGATACAATATAAAAACTGGGCATGAAAATAGCATTTACAACATTTAAACAACAGCATTTACAACATTTAAACAACAGCCTGCAGGGTCTGGAGAACAAGCCCTATGAGGAGCGGCTTAAAAGAGCTGGGCATGTTTGATTTTTAAAAAAATTATTTGCAATACTTTTACCCGCCCTTCTCGCCCCGAAAGCAACAATGTGATGCCCAATACAATATAAAAACCATATAAATAACATTTACAACATTTAAACAACAGCATTTAGCCTGCAGGGTCTGGAGAACAAGCCCTATGAGGAGCGGCTTAAAGAGCTGGGCATGTTTTTTTTAAAAAAAAATTATTTGCAATACTTTTACCCCGCCCTTCTCGCCCCCGAAAGCAACAATGTGATGCCCAATACAATATAAAAACCATATAAATAACATTTACAACATTTAAACAACAGCATTTAGCCTGCAGGGTCTGGAGAACAAGCCCTATGAGGAGCGGCTTAAAGAGCTGGGCATGTTTTTTTTAAAAAAAATATTATTTGCAATACTTTTACCCCGCCCTTCTCACCCCCGAAATCAACAATGTGATGCCCAATACAATATAAAAACCATATAAATAACATTTACAACATTTAAACAACAGCATTTAGCCTGCAGGGTCTGGAGAACAAGCCCTATGAGGAGCGGCTTAAAGAGCTGGGCATGTTTTAAAAAAAATATTATTATTTGCAATACTTTTACCCTGCCCATCTCACCCCCGAAAGCAACAATGTGATGCCTAATACAATATAAAAACCATAAAATAACATTTACAACATTTAAACAACAGCATTTATCCTGCAGAAGGCTGAGAGGAGACATGATGGGCATGTATACATATGTGAGGGTAAGTCATAGGGAGGAAAGAGCAAGCTTGTTCCCCACTGCCCTGGAGACTAGGACGTGGAACAATGGCTTCAAACCACAAGAAAGGTGATTCCACTTGAACATTAGGAAGAACTTCCTGACTGTGAGAGCTGTTCAGCAGTGGAACTCTCTGCTCCGGAATGTGGTGGAGGTTCCTTCTTATTTATTTATTTACATCATTTATATTCCGCCCTTCTCACCCTGCAGGGGACTCAGGGCGGATCACAATGCACATATACAGGCAAACATTCAATGCCATAGACATACAACATATATAGACAGACAATGAGCTACACAATTGGTCGAGAGCTCACCCCGACCCAGACAGGCCTCGAACTCATGACCTTCTGGTCGGTCAGTAGAGATCTTATGCAGTTGACTCCCAGCCAGTTGTGTCACATTCCCGGTGCCTTTTGAGGCTTTTAAACAAAGGCTGGTTGGCCATCTGTCGGGGTTGCTTTGAATGTGATTTTCCTGCTTCTTGGCAGGGGGTTGGACTGGATGGCCCACGAGGTCTCTTCCAACTCTAGGATTCTATGCATTGGTGATGCAAAAACCAGGAGGCACTTGTTGCTATGATTTCAGTATAATGCCTAGAAATGAGATCTATTCTGATGTATATTTATTACCTTTTGCAAAACACCAAACTTTTAAAGAAAAGCATGACCTTTCAGAGAAGAGCCAAAAACCCTTTAGAGTAGAATCTTCTCTTGTGGTATACAACCACATATAATAATGCCAGGCAATGCCATCAGTTGTTAGACTGAATAACCTGTTATCTCTGAACTGATAGGAAAACAGATTTGTCAGTGCACAAAAAACAGCTGAACTTTAGAAGTGTCTTTCAGTGCCCCGAAATATATCTACTATCCCATTAAACAACTTGTTTTATATCATGACTCAAGAGATAAATATGAAGTAAACTGATAAAAATAACATGTTTAGTTTATTCACAACCTTCATGTATTCCGCATACATGGGTACAAAAGTTATCAGTCCAGTTTCAGATGTGTTTGAGATAATTCTCTGCGCCATCCAGTCAGGACATCTCATAGCAAAACAGCAAGCAAGCATGTGATCTGTGGTCTGTAGTAGTCTGTCATGTATCTGTAGTGATCATGTGGTCTGCAGACCTTTTTATCACTTCTCAGGAACCATAGAGTAAAGGAAGCTGCATACCAGAACATACAGGTTCGCAGTCTGGGAGTGATCCTGGACTCATTGCTGAGCCTGGAACCCCAGATCTCAGTGGTGGCCGGGATTGCTTTTGCACAGTTAAAACTTGTGTGCCAGCTGCGCCCGTACCTTGGGAAGTCTGATCTGGCCACGGTGGTCCATGCTCTGGTTACATCCCAAATAGATTACTGCAATGCACTCTACGTGGGGCTGCCTTTGAAGACTGTTCGGAAACTTCAACTAGTCCAGCGGTCGGCAGCCAGGTTACTAACTGGAGCTACATACAAGGAGCACACCACTCCTCTGTTGTGCCAGCTCCACTGGCTGGCTATCCAATTCCGAGCACAATTCAAAGTGCTGGTTTTGACCTTTAAAGCCCTTTACGGTTCTGGCCCAGCTTACTTGTCTGAACGTATCTCCCCTTATGTCCCACCTCGAAATTTATGATCTTCCGGGGAGGCCACCTTTGTCGCAAACACGGTTGGTGGCGACGAGGGACAGGCCTTCTCAGTGGTGGCCCCTCGCCTGTGGAACTCACTCCCCAGCGAAATAAGGTCAACTTCTTCCCTCCTTTCCTTTAGAAAAAAGCTAAAGATGTGGCTTTGGGACCAGGCATTTGGTTGATGTGGGGCAGTGGATGGACAATTGAATAATGACCGGATTGTGGAGGCGGACTGTGGATTTGGTTTGGACAGCCTATGAGTGTAGAACGGGGATCATGTTGGTTAATTATTGATATTTGATTATTTTAATCTGTTTTGTAGTATTTTATGATGTGTTGTTGTTTTGTCTCTTGTGTACGTGGCATCGAATTGTTGCCTTTTTGTTAGCCGCCCTGAGTCCCATTTCGGGGGTAGAGAAAGGCGGGTTAGAAATAAATGAAATAAATAAAATACACACAGGAAACATTAAGCAACAGGATCATGGATAAACATTACATTGCAGTGTCTCTGAACCTCCCCTATAAATATATAGGTTTTAATTTTATCTCATCCTTAGTTTTTTATCACTGTATTCTGTGGCCTGCTCCTTTTTATTCTGCTTGAAATGTTGTTTTATGTTTTTATGTTATTATATTGATATGTATTTCTGGGCTTGCCCTCATGTAAGCTGCCCCGAGTCTCCTTCGGGGCTATGGTGGCTGGGTATAAATAAAGAAGATTACTACTACTACTACTACTACTACTACTACTACTACTAGAGAAGGCTTGAAGAAGTTGTCATTTCCAACAATAGGACAGTAGGGCAGTTGTGGCTGGACAGATGCCGCAATTGCCCTCCGTATTGGCAGATTCTACATCACAGAATCCAGTCATCCTGAGCTTGAATATATCTATCCACCAAAACTGTGTATTAAGATAAAGTAATGTATTTAATTGTCTCCTCTTCTCTTTCTTCTTTAGCAAGGGCTCCTCCTGCCACGATCTGGCAACAGCACTTAACAACAGGGGGCAGATAAAGTACTTGAGAGTTGACTTCTATGAAGCCATGGATGATTATACAGCCGCTATAGAAGCCCAACCTGATTTCGAAGTTCCATATTATAACAGAGGATTAATATTGTATCGGCTAGGTATGGAAATATTTGTATTGGATATGTAAATTGTAGTTGCTTTGCTATATACTGTATGTATATATGTCAAAGTATGTATGTACTGTATGTGGTTGGTACCACAATGGCTCCTCCGTGGTTTGATGAATCTGGACCAAACTTGGCACACTACCCTTCACTGTCCTATTTAAAATCATTGAGGAGTTTGAACTAAACAAATGCCCAATCTGGGCCCAGAACAGAGGGAAAGAAAAGAAACCATCGTTTGACCGTGGCTAGGTTAAGTGACTCTCTGTGATGTCATTGGGAAAGAAAGGGAATGAAGTGCCTTGGCTGCTGTTAGGCGACACATGTATGAGGGGAAGGAAGGAAGGAAGGAGGGGGGCAAAAGAGGAAAGGATGAAAGAAAAAGGAAAGGGGAAAACATGAGAGGAGGGGAGGAAAGAAAGATAAAGAAGGGAATAATAATAATAATATACACTTTATTTATATTCCACTTTATCTCGCCAGAGGGACCCTGAGCAGATTACAATACACATATGAGGCAAACATTAAATCTCTTTTTACATAACAGTGAACAACCACATACAACACAGACAAAGGTAAAGGCCTTCCCCTTTTTTCCATCTCTGGCACCTGAAGGTGATACTCAATTTTGGCCATTGTTCCATTTTTCCATGCTGAGGAGCTATTGTCCATAGACCTCTCCTATTGTGTTGCTGGCATGTCTGCATATCTGCATAGAATGCCTCTTTACTTTCCCACTGATGTGGTACCTATTGATCTGCTCGCATTGCACGCTTTCAAAATGCTAGGAAGGCAAAAGCTAGGGCTGACAGTTGGGAGCTCATCCCAACTTGCAGCTTCAAACAGCCAACCTTCTGGTCAGCAGCTTTCCTGCAGCTAGTGGTCTAACCCTCTGTGCTACCGTAGCCCCTTGAAGAGAAAGGAAACAAAGAAAGGAGGAAGGGAGACAAGAGAAGAGAAAGAAATGAAGAGAAGGGAAAGAAAAAGGAGAGAAGGTGTACGCTTGAAAGTAAGGAAAAGAGAAAAGTAAGAGAGAGAGAGAGAGAGAGAGAGAGAGAGAGAGAGAGAGAGAAGGTGTATGAAGTAAAAGAAGGAAGATGAGAAAGAACCACAAAAACAGCCTGAACCAAAGAGAGTTGTCAGAGTGTTGTCATAGAGTCAGGTAGGCCTTCTCAGAGCTGGAGAAGGGAGGAAGCAGGAGGGCGGTGACCGTTCTGGCACCAGGGCAATCCTGGCTATATATGCTAGTTATTTAAGTTCAAAATGCTTACTCTCCAAGAGTGGCTTATAAACATTCAGTTTACGAGGGTATCTTTCCTTATTGGGCCTTGTGTCCCCTAAAGCCACCTGTTGAGATAGGGCGATTTCATGAATTTGATAGTATTTCATTAGGTAAAGAATACTTGGGGACGTCCCTTCCTGAAATATAGCATTGGCAGTCCGCCATCCAAATACTAACCAAGGCTGACTGCATCTAATGGGATCTGGTGCCATAGACCTTTATGGTAAACTTTTCTAAATAGTTTGAGACTTTTGAGGTTTCTTTATTCTGTGTGACATGCTCTATAAACCTATAAGTAGGTGCTGTATAAACCTAGTCTGATGCTCCTATGACTATACACTGTGAGTATATATATTGAGACTGTAGAGGAAGCTGTCTTTCTAATATTCTTTGTTTTAAACCATCGGGGTTTTTTTTCTCCATATGCGCGATGGACATCTCATATATTATTTCCCCCCTCCAAATCTGTCTGTGGTAGCATACTATTTAGGTGTTGAGTCCT
This sequence comes from Anolis apletophallus, assembly GCA_030556195.1. Taxonomy (NCBI): domain Eukaryota; kingdom Metazoa; phylum Chordata; class Lepidosauria; order Squamata; family Anolidae; genus Anolis; species Anolis apletophallus. The sequence continues at coordinate 73,415,915 of JARBWK010000003.1, forward strand.
GAAAGGTGTAGGACAGTCAATATTCTCTGAATTGCCTAATTCCTTTCAGAATTGGGTGAAGGGAAGAAAAATTAATGAAATGTAGCAATACTTTTATGTGAGAGAGTAATACTGCAATACTATACATCAGTGGTTCTCATCCTGTGGGTCCCCATATGTTTTGGTATCTCAACCCCCAGAAATCCTAATAGCTGGTAAACTGGCTGGGATTTCTGGGAGTTGTAGGCCAAAACACCTGGCGACCCACAGGTTGAGAACCACTTCTATACATATATATTCAGAAGCAAATGTTGGTCTTTTAATTGGGCTTATTCCCTACTAAGTGAATATAAGATTTCTGTGTGAAAGGACATTACAGAAGAAAGTACATACCATTCACTATTCTTCTATGTACATTAAGACAACCATCTTTTTCTCTTCTTTTTTGAGACAGGATTCTTTGATGAAGCACTGAAGGATTTCAAGAAGGTTTTAGATCTAAATCCCAACTTTGAAGATGCTGCTTTGTGTTTAAAACAGACTATTCACGATAAAGAAGAAAAATTAAAAAGGAACTACTAAAACTATACTACTGCTGATTTTTAAAAACTGGGAATTGGATTTCCTGACAAAACAACGATACAATTTTCCTTACCCAATTTCTCAAAACCTCAGAAGTTTTTTTTTTAGATGTAGCCTGTTCTTATTGTGGACTGCGTAAAACCGTATGGACCTTCACAAATTCTACTCATTGTTTTATATTAAATGTTTCAAGTTGAATGAAGCTAAAAATTGTTTATAGTGAGTTAGTGAAATCCATGAAGTTGTTTGTTACCCAACATCAACAATTTAATTCCGGCAAAGAAAGAAATGAAAGATTGAACCAGATGCCTTGTCTTTTTTAAAAAAAGTTTTATATGAAGCCATCAATGCTTTTAGTCTCATCATCCAGCCAAGATACATATATATGTTTATGTGTTATTCTGACTAGAGCCTATTAGTGGCTGAGCCATCATTCTATCCTTGATACCTTTTGTATATTATTATTATTTTATTTCTAACCCACCCTCTCTCCCTGAGGGGACTCAAAGTGGCTTCCAAAACAAGGCAGACATTCAATGTCCCATACAATATAAAATAACATCTTACATTAACATCTAAATAAAATGTAAATACAATACAATATAAAATAACATCTTAAATTGACATTTAAATAAAATTAAAAACAGATAAAAATAATTCTCAACAAACAAATGGACTATGGCCTCCTCGAATGCATTGAGCAGTTAAGTTCTGTTTAAAATAGGAGCATGAACTCTAAGAATATAAAATGACAAATGGCAATGATATTGGTGAGGACAGAAAGAACTCGCTTATTTTCTTCTGCTTCATTACTCAATCTGCATTTTGTTCTCCAGAATTCCTGTAATATACTTGTGCTTGCCAGAATTCGACTTTCAATTTGTGAATGGCAACAAGTAGAATATATAATCATAGCACAGGATCCTGAATTTTCTGAAAAATGTACCTTTTCCTACTCGTAGTTATGAGGTGATCCAATATCAATATAGAACCCAGGTAGTTTTGAGATAAGGCATCATTTGTCCTCCTTGAAAAGAAGTCTTACTTTGGACATGTCAGAAGGAGAAACTTGATAAAGTTATAGAGCATTTTTAATATGGGGTGGGGTGAGGATCTTCATAGTTGTCATATTATCCTAAGAAGGAAGTTCTTAACCTGTCTGGTTCCACAGATCCCTTTGCCAGTTAGGTGAAAACCATAGACCCCTTCTCTGAATGTTGTGGCAAATAGTTTTATGACACTCAACACTGGCATGTAGATCGGTCTTAGCCCGATCTATGTGATATTTTATGACATATGTGATTGTTTTTAGGAATGTTTTTATGATGTTTTTGGGCTGTTTGTGTAATTTTTATTGTGTTGGAAACCGCCCCGAGCCTTGGGGAAGGGCGGTCTAGTAAATCTGAATAATAAATAATAATACTAATGTTGGACAATACTTTGTACAGAGCAAGACTGATTGTGTGCGATCTAACATCAGGTCTAACAACCACTGTAATTTCAAAGTATGGATGAGCGTAAGTAATTTTTTGACATATGTTAAAAAAATCTGTATCGTGGCATCAAATTAACACTATTGTCATTTATTGTAATCATTCATAAGTGAAGGAAATTCTAAACTTCAGTTAAGGGTAAGAAAAAATAAAGATAATACAGTAAATTGACCCCCCCCCCCCCAATTCAAGCTGATGAATCCCCTGAAATCTCTTCACTAACCCCTGCTTAAAATCTGTTTTAAGAAGTTATGCCTAGATTAAGAGCATAAGGGTGGGCATCTTACGGCAACTTCCATAAGTCCCAACTAAGTTGTAAATGAGGAAGGATGGTGGTGGAAACTGCAAGCTGACAACATCTGGAGGGTAACGTTTTGACCACTCCCGGGTCTAGAGTGGGTTCATAGTACATCCTGACAAGAGAAACGAGTGAACTTTATGAGTGAACTTTATGTAGCATTGTAACTTTAAAAACATATATAGTTTCCTCACCCAGTCTCAAAATTTGCTATGTTCAGGTCCATTGTATCATAAGGAAGTATATAGGTTTCTATTGATAAAAGAATGGATAAAAGAGATTCAGGCTAATGGTATCTGACCAATCAAATTAGCACAGCTTTCTTCCTGGCTCTAATATATGTATCATTTTCAACAAAAAGCAGTCAATAGTGTACAGACTGATGATGGTGAAGTCAGCTGTAGAATTCTACGGTCAAGTCTTCTTCAAAGAACGGAATTTGCAGTCCTGGGTGTATGGACTTTTGACATAGCATTTTGTTTTGCTAAGTTTAATTACACCTATTTTTATGATCATAAACCTGTGAAGTCACTTACATCAACTCTGAATTCTTTAAATGTTTGCACTGGGGTAAGAACACTCCATAGGTTTTGGACAAGACTGGCAAAACAGGTACCTACTATACTTGGACCATGTGAATCTTTGCTTGTCTACAGGTCTAAATAACAAGATATTATCTGAACTTTGGAAGTTTTATACATGGAAAATACAGGTTTAAGACATACCTAATGATTAGAGAATGTCAAAGTACTACTCAAAACAGAAACTGATTTGGAATATAGTTGATCTTGATTTTAGTACTACATGAAGGACAATGTCTCAGATTACATGAAAAAATACTATAGAGGTCAATATCATTTTCCAGTCTCTATTGTGATACTTAACTCTGGTCCACAATATTGGACAGATGAATGAAGTCCAGACTGCAAAGAGTTTTCCAGTACAAGCATATACATGAAAAGGAAATTTAGTTCGTAGTTTGTAGAAGAGAGTATTTATAATTTTAAGATATACTTTCAGGTTACAAGCTCCTTCACTGCCATAATGTTAAAACAGGGGTAAAGGAAAATTCTGCCCAAAGGTGTTTTTGTGTCTCCTCAACTAAACAAATGCAGGTACCAAGGAACATTTGCTCTTCCGTGTGAAACTGAAGGTAACTGGTGCATAAAACTAAGTAATAGGGAAAGGGCAGAGAACAGTAAATAATTCCCATCTGAAATGAACCTGCCAAATGTCAGAAGCAGACAATTGTCTGGAGAAAGTTTTTTAAAATTTTTGGTAGGTCAGTGTGAAGATTACAGCCTCGTAAGACTGCCCAGCCATTAGATTATTGGACATATGAAAACAAAATTGGCAGTACTTTTCAGTTTTGGGGATGACCCAATAATTTTGGCAGCAGTTGTTTAGTATGGAAGGCTGGCAGACAATCCTTTGGCTGGGATTATGTCAGACATGAGTATGTTGCAGGACTTTCCAAGGATTTCCTAGCAGTAAAGCTGAAACACTAGTCAATAAAGCAGGTGGTTTTCTGCATTTCACACAAGCACAAATCCTTGTCATTTGTTAGGTTGGACTATATTATGCCCTATTTGATCTGTTTCCCCATTATATCACACTATGAGATTATATTTGTCTAGTAATTTTATTATAGCTGTCTAGCCAGAGTGCTTCATTAATGGCTTTGCTTTAATTTGTGGGTGGGTTGCGCTCTCATGAGAGAATTTACAACAAACATAGTTGTTTCAGCTTTGTCTTGATTGAAAAGGCAGTAAAATAATATTAGTGTTGTAAAATCAGAGATATGGATGGTCAGACATTTTATTTGAGGACTCAAAAAGACCTTCCATGTTGTTGTACCAATGAGTGAATAAAGAGGAGTGTAATAATACTTCTAAAAATAAGTAGCTTTCTTATGTGTAGGAAAGGTTTGGTTATTTCTACCCAAAGAGCAATCATATTACACGTTGGTTTCTCCTTTTGCCCATATGGGAGCTTACGTAATTTGAGAGGTAATGGCGTAACTAAAAGGCTAACTCAATGATCTTAGACAAGAAAGGATCTATTCCTTGCTTGTCCCACTGGCTGTTGATCTCAGCTTGTTCTGCTGATATTGTCCAAGTCCAGTGTGAAGAAAAGTACCCTCCCTCCTCCCCAGGTAAAACATTCGCTCCAGAAAGCTTCTGTAATTGTGGAAAATTTTAAGTATCAAAGAAGACAAAGTCATGGTTTGCATTTCTTGTTTTTAATGTATAGAGATCTGATGGTATAGGAAGCTAATGTGATGTGTACATTTTAAAGCAGTCCAGTATTGGGAATCCAGAATCCAACTGCAGCAAGTAGAATTATCCAGCTGCATTTGGAAGAAAAGGGAAAGATTTAGTTTGTCTACTTACACACGTGTGTGCCCACAAGACAAAATATATTTTTGTTATGGCTAAAGGCAGAAATCATGCAGTAGAGTTCTCTTTATTTTTAAAGAGATCCAGCAAAACCAGGTGGTAGAAATGAACCTGGGATGTAAGTGCAGCAGTGAGTGTAACATAGGACACTGTTTCCCAACCTATTTGAGCCGCGGCACACTTTTAACATTAAAAAAAATCTGGGGGCACACAAAATGACTCTCTAACACAGTAAAGAACAGCTGGGGGATGGTGGCCTGCTGGGAGCAGCTGTTGGGAGTGCCTAAGCTGGGGGAGGGGGAGGAGCCAGGCCGCGCCATTCCCCACCCCCTCCCCCCGGCTTCAGCTCTCTCAGAGCTTCTCCAACCTTGAGGGGGCAGTGCCAAGCCAGCGGTGGCAGAGAGCCAGCACAATGCAGGCTTGGCACTGTCCCCTCAAAGCTGGAGAAGCTGTGGGAGAGCTGAAGCCGGGGGGAGGGGCAGAGCCATGCTGCGCCATGCCCCGCCCCCTCCCCGGCTTCAGCTCTCCCACATCTGAAGCTGAAGCCGCGCAGAGGAGGAGCATGAGCGGTGTGCGGGCTTCAGTGGGCAGGGCTCCACGTGGCTTCAGCGAGCGAGGGGGCGGGAGTCATGGCGGATTGGAGGCTGGCTGGGGAAACGGCCAAAGGAGGCGCCGCCCCGGCCCCTTCTTTTTCTTCACCGCCACCCGGCCCTTCCTCCTCCTCCCCCAAGCAGCAGGAGTTCAGCAGGAGGAGGGGGGAAGGAAGGGGGGCAGAGAGCTTTTCTCGCGGCACAGCAGGAGGTCCGTCACGGCACACTACTGTGCCGTGTCACAGCGGTTGGGAAACACTGACATAGGATATTATTCTTGATAGAAAGCACACAGCAGTTCTTATACTCCTGTTAATTCAGTTCTGAAACCTACCTAACTTTGTGTGTATCCATCTTAGTTTATTCACGATGAAGAATCAAGACTGGTCCAGCCACAACATAACCATGATTACTAGGAAGAGTTTCAGAATGCTGATCTGAAGTATTATAAAGAACATTAGTTAGATATCCCTAAAATCAAGGCACAGACATTTGCGAACGTGGTTGTTGAGAACTACTTGTTCCTGGCATTTGAAACTATTTACAATGATTGAGAGAATAAGGCAAACCACCTCACAATGGATAGATGTCATGTTTACAGTTTTCACTGAAACACCTACCAAGGTTCCTTCCAAAACCACATTGTTTGCAGGGAAGACCATTAAGAGGCACACAAGGAGAAATATGGACTGTAACTGTGCAGTGGAAGTATACCTACAGAAGAGTTGGAGATGGGATGTAGAGAAGAGAAAAGAGAAGGATCCTTTGTTAAGTCACTGTAAAATATGACAAGCCTGTCTAACATTTCATGTCCCCTAAATACCGACAGTCATATTTAATATGCCTTACTATCATAGAGAAATAATTTTGCTACATTCAAAAAGCTCTAATAAGAAAAGTTGGCCTGCCAGTTTTGTTTAGTGGTACAGGATTACATAAGTTTTTCTTTCCATGTTTGATACAGCCTCATGCCAAATGCTGGCATTTTGGGAGGGCTGCTTCAAAGGAAGACATTTCCAACTAGTGCTAAGGAAAGGAGAGGTCTTTTCTCATTGTTGGCTAGCCATATATTGTGGCTTGCCAGATACTTCTCAATCTTCTTTTGTAGTCTGGGGAAGGAGACAGGCAATCATACCAGGTTTATTGCATTTCTACTAGACTGGGTTTAACTTCATGGGTCTACTGTTGGTCCACTCTAGGTTTAGTATCTATATCACTTATGGCTTTAAAAGAAAAGTCTCCCAAACATTGCCAATAAGGACAATAATTTTTGTTTGAAAGTTGCCCAGGTTTCTAATTTTGTTCTGTCTACATCAGTACTTTTAATAGTTCTATCACTTCATGAGTACCATTTCTGTGACTTCTACTCTACATCAAGTTTACATGGGGGTTTTTTTTGGTCATTTATGATGGAATCCTGAAATACCTGAAGTGTATTGCTACTCATCAGGTTTTCCAATGAGCCTTTTAATATGAAGGGTGGGGTTGAAGTAACATTGTCTTCACCAAAATCCTGTACCCTGCCTCCTACTACTTATATTTTAGTAGAAAGAGTAGTAGTGAGTGAAGGATAATGGTAGGAGACTTCTATGAAGTAGTACCAATTATCAGGCAATATCCACCTATTTTATGAATATTTGAGAAAGTTAGAACCCTTGAATTGTCTCTATCAATTGTGAATGCATTGCCTCAGATGTGGAGAGTATACCACACAACCATGTTTTCCATTTCCAGTTTCCTCACTTGGATTATACCTTTCTCAGAGAAAGATTCAGTATATGAATTCCCACTCTTTTGAAATGCTTAGGATATTTCACTCGGTTACTTTTAGACACTGGGTAAAACTTCACAAACCCATTGGTTTGGTCCTCACATCTGTTGGAGAGAGGGGAGAAAGTTATTAGTTACTTATCACTTGTTCTTTTGAGATAAACTTCACTTGATTATCATGATTTCAGCTAAGTACACAATTCTACTTGCCCATTTACAATGAATTTCCACTGAGAAATACTGCTGAACTCTTCAGACTCAGTTATCCAACAATTATCCAAGTATAGTTCAGTACCAGGAGCTTCATCTTTTAGTTGAACTTCAAGAAGCACAGGTTCCCATAAGTATATAGATGGTATTGAAAGTTTACCATAAGTTTCTGTGAAAGATTCATCTGCAAGTTCAAATTTGGGAGACGTTAAGTTTTGGGCACTGAATATAAATAGGTGGGAATCACATGATCCTCTGTATATTACCAGAGTATAACTCTCAGCATTCTTCACCATTAATCATACTGACTAAAACTGTTAGGAGTTGTAGTCCAACAACAGATGAAGGGCTGTATGATTTTCACTACACCTCTGGTATAAAGATCTAATATCAATCTTTAGGTTTAGAATAGTTTTCATGTTCCTTTAGGAAAATCTTACCCGTGAACAAGTTTGCAATCACATTCGGTGCTTGTCTCACTCGTCTATGGCCTATAAAAAAAGAAAATACTTTACATTTACTTTCTTACCAAACATTTTAAGAATTCAACAATATGCTCATAAATATTTACACTTGCCAAAGTTACCTACCTGCAATGTTTGGCCTAGTCATTATTGGCCCAAAGCCAGAAGATTGAGATATTTCAGATGCAGAGCCAAAGATCGTAGCTCTTTGTGTTAATGTCTCTTTAACTGAGTAGTAGCACAATACAGTCAGTCTGGAACAGAAGGAGGCTTTTCGTTTGTATGGACTTCCACACATGACAATAGTATCAATCTTGCTGCTCTTACCTGTATTCTGGATCTCTTGTGATAGTTGGTGGCCCCCGTACTGGAAGAATCCCTCTTTCAAAGGATATTTCATTTTCATAAATAAGATGGTCGCCTTCAAACTGTATTGGGAAAAATAGATTCAGACCCAACATGCTTGAAGTCACCTCCCATCTCCCCCCCCAAATCTCTCTTCCTAATAACCCACCTTCACCAAAGTCCCACAGGTGGAAACGTGAAACTGGAAGAAGGCTCGTTCTTTGGTAAACTCTTTTGGCTTACATGTCCTGTCCTTCAGTCTTGTTTTGCTCATGTCAATAGATGGAACTGTCCTCATAACAGCAGATACAGTCATTATCCCATTAGGATAGCATACTGGAAGAAGAAGATGATGGTAAGATAAAGGCGCAAGCTATCTCCCATATGACCCTCTGAACTGGCAGTGGATACAACTCACCTACAAATTCTAGGAAGTAGAAACTACACCAGATTGAAAAGATATTCACCGTCTCCATAGTGGTTATTTTCTTCAGGATAAGGTCAAATCTAGCTTGGATTCTTTCAAATGACACTTCCTTTAAAATCACAAAGGTCACATATGTGTTAAACATAGTTTCTCATTTAAACATTTCTTGGGACTAACAAGACATTAGCTATGCATTTCTTTGTTTTGAAATGGTCTAACGCAGTGGTTCTCAACCTGTGGGTCCCCAGGTGTTTTGGCCTACAGTTCCCAGAAATCCCAGCCAGTTTACCAGCTGTTAGGATTTCTGGAAGTTAAAGGCCAAAACATCTGGGGACCCACAGGTTGAGAACCACTGGTCTAACGTGTGACACTTCATCCTATAGAATAAATAGGATATATTTATCAGATCTGCTTTACTAAGTTTCCTATCTACACTTTGCATTAAAATCCAGTAAAGACCCAACATAGCTAATCATGTTTAGAAAACTCACAGAGGAAGTGAAATGTTGGAGAAAACTTGCAGTTCTGTCTACCAGTTTCACTCAGTCTGGGTATTGAGACAAATATTTATAATCCTTTGAACCTATGACATTAAAACACCATAGTTTATATGTGCCATCACTTTGGCATATAGTTAGTGAGTTACACTTTTCCTCTATTCACTTCTTCACATATGGGCTCAATTTCTGAACACAGCTAAACATTTCCTCCAAATATAACATATTGACTTCTCAATATTCGTGAACATAACTCACTAATAGTGGGACAGATTGGCACAGTGGGTATATTGTTGAGTCTAGGTGTAGTTAGACTTCAGTTCAAAATTATATGGAGATCTGGTGTTGATAGTTGAGATCAGTAAAACTATTGGCACAGGAGACCAAAATGTCTGCCATTATCTGCCTCCCTACCCCTGTATTTCAGTCCATCCATTAAAAAAGACCCTATAGTTCCTTATCAATATCTGATGCAGAACATGGGGCATATGGGAGAGTGGAGTTACAGAAGAACAACGATCTTCGGTAGACTGAAAGTGCAGAAAATGTGAATTAAAAAACTACATTTTTGCACCAAAGGACCTATAAATGCCTAGAAACGTTTTTCTTCTTCTAGCAATCTCTAGATCTTCTAGTGTAATTCTATGGTCAACAGCTGCTTGAAGGTGACCATGAAGTCATGCTGGAGGAACTAGCAATTCAAAGCAAAAACATATTAATCAAATCCACAAAAGTTAAACCTGAAAATGTAGGGGGTCAACTGTACTGTGGTAGGGCTTGTGCAGGTTCCGTTTCCTAAGCATATTCCTCAACTGAAAGAATAAGATAATGTACCTCATAGATAATCCCAGGAGCAAAGACAGGCACTTGTAATACAAGATGAGTATCATTTGTAGTGAGAAAATACCCATCTGCAAAGGCAGTAGCCTGATTTAGAGGCCGATTGCCTACATATAGATTCCAATATTTGTAGATGTCTTTAGTTGGAAGAGCTAAATACATGTTCATTTTGTCACAATATCCAGTGCCTTCTGGTAGTACTGCGGAAGAAAAAGGAGAGAAGTAATGAAATAAAATTTCCAGAATATACTCTACACATATGTGTGTGTCTCTATAAAATTTTGTGAGATCTTTTAATTTTGAGCCCTTTAAATTTGGAAACATGAATTTCAAATGAGAGGACCTCTATAATTAATAGTAACTATATCTGTAATTGTAATTGTATTTGTAACCTCTGTTAGCACAAAGGTGAATTATATCACTTGTCTTCAACTGATGGTTCTAAACATGACCAAATTCTGGATTATGTGCCAGACAGTTTTCAAGACCAGATGTACCACTGCTAGCAAAAGTATTTGAGAAATAAATGAGAGTCACGCAGGCATATAACGGAAGTCATTTTAAAATGGACTGTATGCTGTAGGTTATAGTGGGTCCAATAACTATAATGGGGGATGGAAACATGTGGCTGGCCAGAAACTCTTTGATTGTCACCAGATGCGAATGATGGAAGTACAAATCCAATAACATCTATAACCCCCTAAATTTTGAAATGTGAATTTTAAGTGAGAGGGTGTCTGGACAAATGGATGGGGATTCTTACTCTATAGTTGGGTGATTTTGCCTAAATACTGTCATTAAGAAGTAATATTTGTCTCTTATTTAAAGAAGTTGGTATATTTATGACAATATATCATTTACGTTTGGACTGAGGTTTATAGGGGGGGGGTTAGCTCACCAACATAATTATATTCAGATTTCATTGGGTGAAGTTGTTTGCCTCACTGAGGTGCAACAACAACAACAATATATCATCAGAAACTGCCTTCAGTGAGAGATTGATATGAACAACAGTTATGAGAAACTTACCAATATCTGCAATTATACACTCTATGTCTGCAAAATGATGGTACAGCTTCTTCTCAGGGCCTACATTCAGTGTGTAGTTCACACGCAGGTTATATTTAGTTTCATTCTTGTTCACATACTTTAAAACAAAATTTAAAAATATAAGTTTGACCACATGAGCATCACGTTGGGTAAGGCACGCTCTCAGAGTTTCAGAGAATTGTAATGGCAACCCTCACTCTGAACAAATCTTGCCAAGGAAATGCATTATAGATTGACCATAAGTCAGAAATGGCTCCAAGACACACAAGAAGAACAAAAAGGATTTCAGGCTTTCTTTTCTTTTTTTCCATTGGGGATATTCTTTAAAAGATCTTGTGTATGCCATGTCATTTTGGAAGTACAGAAACAATAAGGCCCTCTCTATCAGACTGTCTTCTACCAGTTTAAGCAACATTCAAGGTACCGATATTTTGCATGTCTCCTTAAAGAGGAGAAAGGTTTTGGAAATATTCAGCTATGCAGGATTTTTAGAAATGAGAGGTTCATTGGTAATGGCATTCCCCATTATACATTACACTACATTTTTCATCACCTCCATTACCACTTCTGGCTGGAGTTGATGGAAGTTGTGGCATCAAGAATGTCATATCACTTCCAAGTGATGTGTGGGCCTTGCATGATCTACTCTCTTTCCGCAAGGCCTACAAGACCCACCTTTTCCAGCTAGCCTTTGATTGCTAAGCTGGAAAATCTATATTGGTCTAGTTTAATATGTTGTTTTTACTCCTGTGATGCTTTTATATGTTTGTAAGCCGCTCCGAGCCCTCGAGGAGTGGTGGCGTACAAGTCCAAATAATAAATAATAAATATATTGGGGATGCTTTTAATGTGGTTTTCCTGCTTCTTGGCAGAGGGTTGGACTGGATGGCCCATGAGGTCTCCTCCAACTCTAGAATCCTATGATTCTATCTATAGGCCACCAGGATGGGTAAACAACGGAAAACAGAACACTTTATGGGGAAAATCTCTGCATTCCTCAATGGGCATCAGTTAGGCCTAAGTCCAAGAAAAACGAACAATGTAGTGATCTCTTGTTATCCATTGACAGCTTCACTATCACGAGTCATCAAATACATGCATATTTGCCAAATAAATTTAATTAAGGATAACAAAATAATTGTGTAAAGAAAATTGTCTGCATTTATATAGAATTGATCCTAAACTCATTCTTCTTCCCATGTAAACTACCTCCCTCGGGAGTTGAGAAGGGTGGGGTAAAAATACTGTAAATAAATAAAAAATTACCACCTTGATTCCACTTTAGTTTTTATGGCAACATCCTATGAAACCATGAGATTTGCAGTTTAAGGAGAGGTGCCTCAACCAAACTGCATACTCTAAACACGGCCGTTAAAGTAAAATACGTATATAATTATAACTGTGTGATGAGAAATACGAATACATGCAAAAGATGGCATCAACAGAACACTTCTGTAGCTTCCCTATTCAATGCACTCCACATATATACTATGTCTTATACAACAAGAATACTTTAAAGCTAGGGCCCCTATTGCCTTACCTCTTTTTGAACAATTGGGTCATCAAAAGGTACTTCCAGTTTAAAGCCTTTCATTCCAGTGGGGAAAGGAGTGCCTGAGATCTTGTAGCCCTTTTGCTCAGCTTCTTTGAGAGTTAAAGGTATACCTCCTATTGTAAGCATTACCAGAGTGACATCAGGAAGGAAAACTCCCAACATAACATCAAATACTCGTGTATCTGGAATGGTGTCTGTAAAGAATAAGGCATTTTGTCAATAGAAAAGTGCACAAGCAATGTTATAACACAGTTATTTATGGAAGGCATTGTATACATCTATACTTTTGAGGTTAAATCCCTAAACAATCACCTCCACCTCATGTCCTTATACAATAACCCCCATTTAACAATATTTTGAGGGAAGAGTAACTATTTTCCTATATCTTCTGCTATTACATGAACTAAATTCATATAAACAACACAATATCTGCTCGTAAACATTTTCCTTGCAAAAAGAATATTCTTTAAGTACACTCTTTAATATATTCTCAGGTATTGTTGTCTACAGAGAAATATCTAGTCTCTGCTGCTTTTCAAGAAAGGAATAGCTTTCATGCATCTTTCAGAGGTCGTGCTTTTGTGAGAGATAGGTGATTTGTTACAATACATCTTCCATCTAATTCTGCACCTTTGCTGCTCCAACTTACTATTGACTACAGTTGGTACTCGTGGCATGAAGGGTGTTGTGATTGGCTTAATCACAGTATACTTGGTCAGCTGCCAATCTGTATCCGACCAGGCATGCTCCAAAAATAAGTCAATACTCCATGTCATTCCATAGATGCCATTAGAAACAGTGCTCTGGATGGAGAGGGGTGGAGAGGGATGGAGAGGGGAAAAGAATATGTTATAGTATAAACTTAGATCCAGTGGGATGAATTACAATGAAAACTCACAGTGCCAATGAATCCATCATATTAAATACAAATATATTGCATGCAGTGACCTGCATCCTTTTTGTAGTGCTGAACTGTATTTTATAATAGGTTAACTGTTTATTCCAGTAGCCATAGGTATTGAACACTAAGGTCCTCTTTAGTCATTCAAAGACTTGAGACAGGAGATAGTAAGTCTAGGTCAAAAACTGGGTTCAGCAGATTCATCTTACATTGCTTCCGAAGGATGTATCAGCTCAAAATCTTTTACAGGGAATGAAACTCCAAAGTTATGCTTCTCTGTTCATTACTACAGGCCTGCTTAAGTGTATTCATCAAATTATTATTATTATATTATCATCTTTATTTATATCCTCTCTTTCCTCCCATGAGGACTCAAGGCAGCTAACATCTATCCACACTAAACAGTTTTAAAAGAGCTATACAAAAGTTTTAAAAAAACAATTAAATAATAGGAGTGTGGTAAAAATGGAATTAAATGCAGTAAATACATTAAAATGACCTTTAAAACTCATATCCCCCCAATCACTCCCACCCTCCCCAGAGCCTCCACTTGCCATTCCCCAAAAGCTTGTTGGCAGAGGAAGGCCTTAACCTGCTTGCAGATGGAAGGCCAGCAAGGATGTGGCTGTTCTAGTCTCTCTGGGGAGGGTGTTCCATAGCCTGGGGGTAGGCATCGAAAAGCCCCTCTCCCATGTTCCCATCAAGTGCACTTGAGACAGAGAGAAGGTCCCCTCCAGTAAATCATAAATGTCTCCCAGGTTCATAGAAAGAGATGCGGCCCTTCAGATAACCTGGACCGGAGCGATATAGGGCTTTGTAGGTCAAAACCAGCACTTTGAATTGTGCTTGGAAACATGTTAGCAACCTGTAGAGCTGTTGCAACAAAGGAGTTGTATGTTCCCTGTGGCCAACCCCAGTTAGCAGTCTGGCTGCTGCTCTTTGTACCAACTAAAGTTTCCAAGCACTTTTGAAATGCAGCCCTGTGTAGAGCCCATTACAGTAGTCCAACCAGGATGTAAAGTATCTTGATCTACTTTAAAGGTTGTAGTAGAAGTAGAACATTGGATAAAAGCGATCTCTCAGCTTGGAGAGAACCAAGCCATTTAAAGCTTTGTGATTCCTCATTAATATTTGGACCTCAGCTTTTAAGGCAATATGAATATAAATATGTAGTCCAAATTCCCAAACTGTTTCAGAAGGAAGACTGCAATGTTGCAATGTTTTATTGGCCAGTTTAAACCACACTCCAGCATATAATCTTACTCGCCATAGGATTCTGAATCCACACATATCCCCCAATGTATATAGAGCAAATGTGATTTAGCAGTTACATTTATGCGAATCCAGCAGAATTTTTTTTGTTTCAGTGTCTGTATACAGAGGGAACAAGTATTGAATTTTGCTTTGGTGCAACACTGTTAAAATTGGATGTACAACAGACCAGTTTGCCAAATTGCCAAAACAAACATTTGCCTACATTTCTCTTGTATATTTTTCATACTTCATTTTTACCTTATATCTGCCCCCAAATGCTCCAATTGGGATTGTTATTCCAACATGTGTGTGATTATTTTCCAGTATATAGTTGAATTTTTCAGGTTTTTCTATTCTTTTCCCTCCAACTCCCATTGATATATTAAGGGATGTGAAGGTGTGTGCTTGAAGGACCAGTCTAGGAATCATAGTTGGCACAATCCATCTTATGACGGTATCTGTGAAGCTGGTGCCATCTGTTGATAGCAAACATAGTAAGAGTTAGAGCATCGCTGGTTAAAATCAAGAGTATTTATTTCCAAAGTGCAAGCAGTTAACATTTTAATATTGAGGAAAGTCGGTGCCAAACCTCAATGAGCCAGGAAAATCTTATGACATGGTTTCCAAAGGGATATTTTTGTTGGTCAGCAAAAACAACCAAGTCTTGTGGTACCTTAAATACAAACACTTATGTGATCAGTTATGTCCAATGCTATGGTCATAATTATTCCCGTTACCTCTTATTTTCAGTTTCTGATATCTTGGTACTTTTCAAACATGTTCACATGAGTGGCCAATTTGAAGAAAGACTATTACAATTCACCCAAAGGGCATGCCGTTTCAGGGTCCATTGTCAGATGACCCCACATTCTGTTTACTGGGAAGTTAGTTGAATGGGGAGAGGTGTTGCCATTTTCATTTGGCAAAGATTCGGCCCATTGGCTACAATGGGAAACTCTAAAGGCTCAATCCTCAGTCATTTTAAGGCCTATCTGTATGAAACCTACCTCGGTTTTAGACCCCATTTACAACTGCAGGTCTGCCAAGTTTAAAAACAATTCACCAATCTACTGGTTTTTAAGAATTATTTTAAGTTTTAACCATAACATTTTTTAAAAAGAGGGTTCTGGGAATTGTAGTCATTGGTTGTGTCTATTCTCAGCCAATCAGAGTATGAGTACAACCAGGCTTTTTATTGGCTGAGAAACAGTCAGAGAGAAAAACTCCAACTCCCATCCTCCTCCGAGAGGAACTCGGAGACTTTTCAATGCCTGCCCCAAGCAAGTGCTGCTGGGATAGTGAAGCACGGCCCTCTCTGGGGGAGGAGCCTGGGGAACTTTCCAAAAAGAAATTGACATTTCTGCTGCCACCAGAGAAGGAAAAAGACATGACAGATCCCTGACTCAGGTATATTGCAGACTTAACTCCTTTCTCTCCCCCAATTGATAAAATCCATCTCCCTTAATGCCTTTTGCTGGGCTTTGCAGCTCTCTCCACCTCGTTCTATCTTTGGAGATTATATAAAATGGACCACCAAATATTACAAATCATATTACAAATATTACAAATTGTTCAAACCAAGCCCAAAGACAATGAACCTGAAAAAAGTTAATAACAGCCATGAAAGACATTTAATAGAATTTGTTAGCATTAAAGATCTCACAGGAATATTTGCTGCATTAATGCAGACTCTGGTGGCAGAGGTTTTTCAAGAAAGGACAAGCTTTTACAGGGTCATATGAGTAAACAATGCATTTTAGAATATTTATTTATTTATTTCAGGATTTTACCCCGCTCTTCTCAACCCCCGAGGGGGGACTCAGAGCGGCTTACAGTAAGGCGCAATTCGATGCCCACACAGCAACAATACAAGACCCCAGAACCCCTCAACAACCAAAATACAATTAAATACATCAAAATACAACCATCCAAACATCATACGCATTCATTCCAGATTAAAACAATGTTCTGGCCATAAAAAGCATTGGCCCTGATCATCCACTTTCCGTTAAAATCCCATCTAAAGTGCTGCCTTGTGCTGGTGTGCAAATGCCTGGTCCCACAGCCAGGATTTTACTTTTTTCCTGAATGCCAGGAGGGATGAGGTGGATCGTACATCGATAGGGAGCGCATTCCACAGGTGGGGAGCCGCCACCGAGAAGGCCCTATCCCTCGTCCCCACCATCCACATTTGAGAAGTAGGCGGGAGCGAGAGCAGGGCCTCCCCGGATGATCTTAGATTATGGGGTGGGATGTAGCGGCTGATGCGTTCGGACAAGTAAGCTGGGCCAGAACCGTATAGAGCTTTAAAGGTCAAAACCAGCCATTTGAATTGAGCTCGGAATTGGACAGGCAGCCAGTGGAGAATAGAGGAGAAATACTTGCCAGCAGGGCACGATACCGTGGTATCAATCAACAGGAGAAGCCATCTTTGTTTGTACATGGAAGTGGAGCTGACGGTACTCATAGTGACCCCATTTGCCTGTATGCAAAATATATATGGTAAAGTCCAGTTCATCTACAGCCTGGTATGCATTAGAAGAAAGCCACCTGTCTAGAAACTCACCACTGAATGTTCAGATTCATTTGTGGAGTATGGAGATCGAAGGAAAACTCTTGTCAGCGTGTTATTGAAACTGTAGCCTAGCTTACTGGCATCACTCACCACGGTTGTCTTTCTCCCTGAAGGAGAATAGAATATCAACTGCCATACCTGATATGCAACCTTTTCTGTCTAAAGGGGAAGGAAAGAGAAAGGATTCCGTTGATAAGAATGGTAGGTTTTTAATGCAACAAAAGATTACAGATTTACTTAGACACAGTACATAAATTACCCCATTGTTGTTGTTTTATTTTTTAAAAACCCACACCTGCTCATACATATATCATGTCAAGGCCACATCCTGTAATAGAAGCATACCCTCTGAGTAGGCAATTTGATTGCAAAGATCAGATATGAAGTCTATTGCCTCCAGGAAGAGGCCGCATTAAATGTACAATCTAATTGATTTTTAATACAAATTTAGCTAATATTTTCATGCTAGTAATTGCAAACTGTCAGGGGAAAATTATTGCTCTTTAATTAGTGTATGAATTTATTACCCTATATACCCATGTATATCTAGAAATTTTAGTCAAACCCAGGGCCGTAGCCAGGATTTTAATTCGGGGAGGGCTGAGTTTGATTCGGGAGGGGCTGAGTCTGAGTAAGAGAGGGACTACCCTAGCAAACCTTTTGTATTGTTATCCCAATAACCCCATGAATGTGGGATATAATGAGTATGGTCATCAGATCATGATATGAATAAACACAACAGTTTAAATAATGTACCAGTAAGGCCTTCTCGCGGACCACCCTGAGAATTTGGGGGGCTGAAGCCCCCTAAGCCCCCCCCCCCAGTTACATGCCTGGTCAAACCTTTCCCCACCCCCAAACCTGGGTTGAATGATCCATGTGTCAATGTAAATACTATGCCTTAGTTCTTACAACAACAAAAAAGAAGCATCCCCTTTTCTGAGTCAAATGGTAGAAGGCAAGAGCTTACTCTGTCCCAGGGGAAGCTAAAAGAAACACTGATCCCCACAACTCCCTCTGCTGTGGCACTGCTTCTCGCCTTTTTGAATGCCTGGAGTAGGAACTGATGGCAGTAGCCAGATGTGGTTGGCCCCTTGATGTGGCATTGGTGTTTTCGCTTCACCACAGAATGACCTTCGACATATTCATGAATCATATCAAAATCCATAATTATGGCCCAAAAACATGCCCTCTACATGATGCTGACTTATTCATGAATTGGTTGTATATCATGTACAAATAATAACAGTCCCTTCCCTACCTCTGGCAGGGCTGGCATCCAGTCTTCAGTCTCAACATCTGAAATCACTGGGACATCAGTCTTCACTGACACCTTGGTATGAGATTAGAGTTTGTTCAGTACAGAATTTATCAGACTCTCAAAAATGTCTTAATGTTTACATTTCCACTTTGTACACTCTTCGTTTTAGGTAAATGGCTGGTTCTTTTTAAAATTGATTTTAAAGAGAGGCTGTACTTTCCAATTTGCATTTGGACTACATGAAACTGTTTAACTGAGACCTTTGGTAAGAGGAGAAAAAGCCAATTGGTAAGAATGACCAGTTATGAATTATTGGTATAAGTGGCCAAACCGCACTCACTGCAGCAAAGCAGTCTCCACAACTTTCTCAAATGGGAATTTGACAACCCCTCCCCCCTCATAGACACACACAACATACTGATCAATGCTCTCCACCCCTTCTTTATACATTTGTTCACACATCTCCTACATAAAACAGCCCTCTCAGCAGCAAAGATAAGGTCAACACAACCCATAATAATTGTAATGGGCACACCAAACTGGACCTTACCTCCATGTAATTTTCTTCACACACAATCTCCCGTGGAGCCCATGGGAAGTAGGGACAGCTCAGAACACGCTGATAAGTCATCGGTGCTCTCATGTCTTCAAATGATGACACTTTGATATTTACAGTAAGAGTAAACTTTTCATCCCTCTGTAATAATTTAGGATACATTGGGTTATTGCAGCCCAAATCTTCATGGAAATGGAAAGGCCATCTCAAGAATCCATTAAACGTCTATATATTGATCAAGAAGCTTGAAATACTTTCACCTGTAACTTCAGAACCCACCAGGCACCATGGTTGTCCTGCTGTGAGCTGTAGTCCCCCGCAAGATACCCATAATGTTTCCATTAGCTTAGCCTACAGTCATTCCACAGATGTTTCTGGAGTTCTATTTGGTCATAATAAAATTGTCAAAACAATGTTTTTTAAAGCAAATTTTCTCCTTTATAATGGCTTACTGTATATACTTGAGTATAAGCCTAGTTTTTCAGCACTTTTTTAAAGGCTGAAAAAGCCCCCCTGTGCTTATACTCAGGCGAGGGCCCTGGCGGGACGGTCTGGGGCTGAAAGAAGCCCTCACCTTCCTGCCAGGACCCTCACATCTCGGCACAGCAACCCAGCTCTCCTTACTCTCCTCTTCCCTCGATGCAGCAAATACCTTCCTCTCATCCTCTCTTGGTGCCAGTCTTTCCCACTTTTCCTTATTCATATACACACATCATTTTGCCCAAAATGTATAGTTAAAATAACCCATGGTGAGTAGTGGAAGGATACATAAGCAGATTTACATTGAAGAAGGTTAGAATAATGATTTAATCAGAGTTCGACAGTCTTATCTTAAATTAGTTTCATGTAAATGTTCAAAAACATTTAACCTACTAATGCCTCAATTAGTGTAATTTTTACACTAATGTTTTAATTGGCATGTTTAATCTACTGTTTAATGAACTGTATAATGTGTTTTTAATTATTTGTAATGTATTTAATGTAATTTTGATTGTTTATATGGTGATACCATCATACGGTGCTTGTGTGAATCTGCCCTTAGTCCCCCTTCGGGGGGGAGAAGGGCAGAGTAGAAATGCATGAAATAATAATAATAATTTTATTGGTATCTATTTTAATTTTTAAATTTACCAGTAGCTGTTGTATTTCCCAACCTTGGCATATACTCAAGTCAATAGATTTACCCAGTTTTTTGTGGTAAAATTACGTGCCTCGGCTTATATTCGGGCCAGCTTATACTCCAGTATATACGGTAATTAAATATAGCATGCACTAACTCAGAATGTTTGCTGCCTTCACAACTGTGGCCTTTCATCAGTACATCAATTGTGCCCCTCTTTTCCACACTCCAAGCTCTCATCTTCACGCTGATGCTCGATCACAAATTGTGTTTCATAGTGATTACTGATATACAGGCAGCAGATAAAATATACTGTAAATCCAGAATGGGAAATGTGTGTCCCCAGATGTTACTAGACAACAACCCCCTTTGTCCTTCATCTTTGGGTACGTTGTAGTCAGGCAACTGGAGAGCCACATTTTCAACATCAAGCAAGGACTGATACACATACTTCATCCACTTACTAGCATGTGCAATAACCCAATAACAATATGAACTTTCTAGGAGTATGGCAACCATGAGTTTAACTCTTGTGACCAACATTTTCCATATTAAAAAAAATATGAGGTTCCCTTTTATTTGCTGTTCTGCCTAACACAGTGTTCCAAATCTAACAACCCTTGGTGCTCCAGCTGTTTTGGACTTTAGCTTCCACAATTCCTAACAGCTGGGAAGCTGATTGGGATTTCTGGCAGTTAAAGTCCAAAACAACTGGAGGACCAAAGGTTAGTAGCCACTGCCCTAGATCAACCAGCAGGTCATGACAATTTTTACCTGCCCTTTTCCATGCCTGTTGCTCTCTGCTCTTCCAAGCCAGTGCCCACTATCAACATAAAGAACGTAAAATAAAGCAAACAAACAAGGGCATGCCATCTTATCACTCGCAAACAGTACCTAGCTGTACTGTGGAGGAGAATCCAAAATGAATGAATGTATCCTCCTTTCATCTTTTAAAATTATCCTCTCCTGGGTGTTCTAGAAACATTTGTTTTATTAGGATAAAAAAACTTTCAATTTAAAACCATCCCAGAAGCAAATTTTAAAATGAGAATGAGCAACCTCCAGCATGATTTTCAGGCCAGAATTTCCTACATTCTTACTGTATCACTAAGCCCAAACCCTATTTATCCCTGGTAAAATGCACCCAGTATCAGCCTCAGAGAAATGCAAGAACTGAATAAATCTTGCCAAGAAAACCCCTAAGGTTTGCCTTAAGAAATAACTAAGGTACACGACAACAACAAATTTTAAGATCAGCTTTTGTCATACATTTATCAGAGCATTTGGAGGCTTCACCTCATTTGTAACATGACAGCTAAGAAAAGAAGCCCGGAAGATGCGATTTCCCCACACGTCTTCTGACAGGACATAACCACAGCGAGTTTCCACCTCCTTGTCAGGCAAGACAGTGACAACCGAGTGATCTAGAGATACACACAAAATAGTGTCAACTTCTCTACAGAGACAGTATCTGGACATCTAGTTCAACCAGTGTGACTTTTACAAGATAAATATTTTCTTCTGTGGTACTTAGATCTCATGGTACATTTAAATTCCAGTAATTCAGAATATTATGTATTGTGGCTATGTATTTGTGGCTCATCTGACCTCCATTTTTGTTTCTAAACCATTTTTTTCTGTGCTCTATCGTTCCCGTTTAGTTGCTTTCCAACTGTGAGTCTTAACCAAGCATGGAGCTATTTCAAAATGTCAGATTAAGAGAACAGATTCCAAAGATTAAGACATTAATAGATTTAGAGTGCATCTGCACTGTACAATCAATGCAGTTTGATGCCATTTTAACTGCCATGGCTTGGTGCTCTGGAATCACAGGAGGTGTAATTTTGTAATGTATTTAGCCTTCTCTGCCAAAGAATGGTGATGTCTCACCAAATGAAAACTTCATGATTAAATAGCACTGATCCATGACAGTTAAAGTGGTATCAAACTATTATCTACCATATTTCTGTCCCACTCTATCTCACCCCAAGGAGGGAATCAGAGCAGCTACATCAAACTACATTAATTCTACCATGTAGATGAACTCTTAGTCAGCAAATATGGAAACACAGGATAGGGAATCTATGCCCCATTAGACAATAAACTTGAACTCCCATCAGTCCCCTCAAACTAGCCATTAGTGACACATGGTGGAAAGTAGCAATTCATCAACATTTGGACAATATTCTCTGTCTTTGCTTTAATGCCTGGACTTATTACCTCAGAAATGATAGATGAAAATTTAAACATCAGTGGGCCTGGTCTTGGCAACAATAAAGGTCTGAGTTGACTTATTAGTTGATTTTTGTTATGGTAAGCTTGATTTTCCCAAAGCTCATTTCCCCATGACATTATGAGATGTTTAGCAGGGGCTGACACGTATTGTTAGTTCTTATTTCTAACTAGTGTAGAGCTTATATATAATTTTTTTTACTGAAATGTTGATTTTCCAAATTACCATTTATTCCATGCATCTCTTACAAGCCTAGGAGTAAGTACAGATTTTTTATTTTTAAAAACCCATCATAATTAGTAAAAGTTAGAGAAATCTAGGTCCTGTTAAAAATGATTTATTTGGACAGCAGCCCTATCCTTCCTTAGGTCATAGTAAGAACCTCATCACATTGATGAGGTCCCCTTGCATCAATTCACCAGTCTCCATGGTGAATTGGTGGGACAGCAGGGCAATTCCAGAGCCACACACCTTGCCTTGCTGGCAGCGATCCTCACCCATTATATGTGGGGAAGTATCAATGCTCATCTTCCATCTATGTTAGCCTCATTGTTCCTAATGGAACACAGGGAGACTCTGTGTTTGTGGTGCAACATCCTGGGATGCTGCTGCTCCAGTTGACCCATGGAGCCCCCCTGGAAGTGAGGCTACACTGTGTGATGGGTTGTGTGGGGCTCTATGGATCAAATGGAGTAGAAGCGTCCTAGGACACTAAATTTCCTTCATGTGATGGAAAATCAGTCCTCACTGAGTTTTTCTCATGGAGCTGTTATGTTTTTCCTTGTCTTCATTATTTCCCCCCACTACTTTCCCCATTACATTTAAAACTGTAGTGAAGTCACAGTTCCTTGAGTCTGCGTTCAGCAAGGATGAGATGCATAACTATCGACTTATCTATAACTTTATATGTTATATAATACTAATAATTATACAATATAATAATATTGTAATAGAGTAATACTAATATATTAACTATAATTATACTGATAAGATATAATAATATATAATGATATACTGTTTTAATATTGTATATTTTAAGTTGTAATGTTTTTGATTGTGAGCTGCTTTGAGTTCCTGTATAGAGAGATAAAGTGAAATATAAATCAATCAATAAAATGTATCAATATCTATACAAAAACACATATTCCAAAACCTGAAAAAAATTCAAAACTGCTGGTCATAAGCATTTCAGATAAGGGAAACCCAACCTATATTTAATGATATATAACCAGACCACAAGTAGGAAGTGAAGACACAATCTCTTCCTGACTCCTTTCCCAAGAGAATCTATTACAGCTTACTAATTATTTCTATCCTGAGGTACTTTTTCTGAAGAAAGGACTCCTCCAATTTCATCCAAAACATACTGTTGAAGCAGGCAGTTTCTATAAAACCTAGAAAGAGGATCGAAGAAGATTAGTTAGGATAGTAATAAGAGATGGTCAACACAGTACAGGATACACGAGGAAGGATAGTTGGTAGCTAATCTACTCATTGTTGAACATTCAGTCCAACTAGCCCCAGAAAATGATCCAGCATGGCGAAAGTTGTAGTTCAGAAGCATCTGAAGGGACACATTCTCATAATCCTTCATCTGCTTGTCTCCATTAAGTCTAGTGGTTCAGTGGGGTAGGAAACCATCAATAATCATATCACTAACCTGGAGGTGTTAGAGCTAGCTGAGTTCTCCCTGTTCCAGAATGGAATGAAAGAAAGAGCAGCATGATCCTACAATTGAGAAAATGTGTGTTAAAACCCAATAAAGAGATCAGTATTGTTTTTCTCTCTCTTAAGGACAAGCATCAGATACCAGTACAAGTCACTTTACCTGCAAATCCATTTTTCCACGTTTACCATGTTTTCAATGAGTCAAAAGCAAGCAAAGTTCTCCAAATTCCACAAAGTCTTTTCACAGTGTAGTTCCTCATTGACTCAAAACAAACTAAGGAAAATAAAACATTTTAAAAAATAATAGTGAGCTTTCTTTATAGAAGAAGGCAAAGATTTGTTCTGCTTTGTATTTGAATTATAAGTAGGTGCTCTAGCAGCTATTGTTAATTATTGCAAGCGAGTGTTGCAGATGTGTATTCAATTCAAAATTCTCAAAATATTTTTCAGTAAGATAGATCCATTCTGAGAATCCTGTGTATTTCACATCTGAACATACAGAAATTAAATATGCAAAAAGTCTTCAATTGCTTTCAGTATCATTTTAGTAATACAAGAAGAGTCAGCATGGTATAGTAGTTTTTGGACTACAACTTTAGAGACTGGATGGTGTAATACTTTGAGCACTGGATTATGATTCCGCTCGGCCAAGGAAATCTACTGGGTGACCTTGGGAAAGTCACATTTCCTCAGCCTCTGAGGAAGGCAATAGTGAAATCTCTCTGAATAAATACTGGCAAGAAAACCCCATAATAAGTTTGCCTTAGGAATTCTGTAATCCAGAAACAACTTGAAGTCACACAGAAGCAACAAGACATAAAACAAGGGCGGAGAACTTGGGGCTTTCCAAAAATTCCTAGTAAATTCCTTATTATTCAGTTCCTAGTAAATTCCTTATTATTCAGCAATAAGAGATTATTGGAGTTATAATCCCATCAATATCTGGAGGGTTTCAGTTTCTCATCCCACCAATACCAGTTGAACATCTATGAAGCTGTCCTTAAAGTAACCAGAGCAATACCAGTAGACCACACTGCACTATCTCCACTTCTTACAGGAAACCAGTGGTTGGATCAAAATAATCACCTGTTGAAAAAGAAATTATGGCGAGAAGGTGGCCTCCAGCCATGCATTTTAAGTTCACAGTTGCCTTTTATCTGCTGTCAATAACTGATAAGACTGAGATTAAATACATGGTAACAAAACTTACTTCCTAAGAGCATTAATATAAGTAAGACTTGTCTGCAAAACTGTAGCATACTCTCTGCACATTTACTTCGATATTATTTCCACCCATTTCACTTGATGCTTACTCCAAGGTCAGTATGCATAAGATTGCAATTTTATGTAGGAGGGAGACATCAGTACCTCGAATAAACCCTTGTAATGCAGCAATCCTACATGTATATATCAGGAAATATAAAAAAGGGAAGGGAAAAGAAGTCTAGTAGTACCTTTAAGGTTATCTACTGTATTTCAGCATGGGCCATTTTTCCAGATGCATGTAGTAGTCTAAGATTTATGCACACGTGGCAGGAAAAGGGGGTGGGGATGTGAAAGCTAAGATAAATGCAAAATATGCTGGCATAGTGATGCAGTAAAAATGTAGATTTTAAGGATAGTGATTAAGAGTTGTGGGAAAAGACATAGCTGGCTGATAAGTACATCTAAGTGTGTAGATAAGTCGACAAACCCATGTGTGATACAGAAAAGTCTAGGCTGGGAGAAAGAGCAGAAAGACATAAAATAATAGGCATTTAGTTGGAGACAGATGCAAACAATTTAAAAAATCCACTCTTGTCCAAGCATTATTTGAATGAATGTGATATAGAAATACATACTGTTTCCAGGAAAGCTGGTTCTGTAGAAGGTAGAGAGTCATTATCTAGAAGAAGATAAGAATTGCAGTACAAACATAGGACATATGTGGAGGAAGTAACTCCCACTGAATATCCTCTGATTTACTTCTGAGCAAGCCTCTTCCAAATTAGCTTCTGATTTACTTCTGGGTATTCATCTTCTGAGTTTACTTCTGAGTATACAGTTTAGGCTTTGACCATAAATAGCTACTTTTGCCTTTTCCTCCATCTAGATCTATTCCGTGTATCTCTATTTTCTTTGGACAGCTTTGTAATCTGACATGTTGCAATGAGGTGTTCACAAACCTTTGCCCTGATGCAGACTAGGCTATTTTTAGGCCTCAGTTTGAAGATAGAAAAAGACACAGACAAATGAATGCATGTAATCAGGGATTTAAGCACAAGATTAAAAATGAACACGACTTTGGGGTGTTGTTTCCTTAGATCTTTAATGTTTGTAACCACTACCTTGAACAATAGAACTTTGTGGATTATTTCCCTGTATGGAAATTAAAAACATCTGGTTTTTAAAAATATGACATAGTTGTTTCATTTTTATACATATAGACTGGCTTGATCTAACTGAATACCAGCACTGTGTCCGTAATGAGTTACTATTAATATGTGGGAAAGGCAACCATCCAAAGCCAGTGTAATGTCAAATAACTGGCAGGATCATGCATTTTACTGCCTAAAAGTGACAAATAAAAATGTCAGGATTATAAAAACAATATTCATTGGACAAGTAATGGACTGTATAGATGTTCCCTGCATCCACTGACTATGGAATAATGTTGTGGTTAAAGTTAAACTCCAAGGGACCAGATCTTTTCAAAAGTTATGTTATTTGAATGTTATAGGGTGTCTGACTACAACACAAATAACACATGCAGAAGATGTCCACATAATCTCATGTTGGCTCAGGACTTGGACTTTTATGGCTCATCTGTTCTTTTATGAGTTCATGAATAATTTTGGGCAAATCATTCAGGCAGTAGGTTTAGCTATTTAAAAGAACAAGTACTTAAAGGCAGTATTATTAAACACACACAGTTACTTCAGCCAATTTACAGCATAGTTCTTTACAAGTCTACTTGGATTGAGTTCCAGTGTATCCAGGGTATCTAAGACTGTCCTGTTGTGTCAATAGAAAGCGTCTATATGATTGTATCTGTAGCCTAAACAAAGATTAAGGAAGACAGGGTTCCTATTATTTTGAGAATTGTGCCCATGTGCAGTTCCTCTTGTTGAGTTTTTCAAAAAAGGAACAGCTGTCAAATATTTCTGTCTTGTGTTGTAATTTTATTTATTTTGTGTCAAGAGCACAAGCTGCTAAATAATTTTAGACCAAAAACAGGCAACAGCAACTGCATTATCTGTAACTTAAACAATTCTTCCACTGTGCATGAAGCAGGGCATTGTGGGCAAGCACACAGATTCTGAGTTGTTTGTTCTGCTCCACAGTCACACAAGGTGGAGGATTCTTCTAGGTAGTGCCGTTTTGCCAGGTTGTTTTTTGGTCTGCCCACTCCACTTTTGAGTGTTTTCAGGGACATCCAAGTTGCTCATTCTTGGTTTGCCCCTTGGAGGAAGACCCTGGTGGGGAGTCATCTAATTGGGATTTCCTGGTTTAGCTGCCCAGGGGGATACTCTTGCTGTTGCTGGGGGAACATTAAGAGGTGGTTCTCATGAAGCTTTTCCTTGATTTGAGTCAACTGGGAGGAGGCCGATAGCCATGCAGTGGATGGTTTTCACTGTGTTCGCGGGGAGCAATGCCAGCTACTTTAGAGAGTCTATCAACAGGTGTAGATGTGAGAAATCCTGTGATTATTCTACATGTTTCGTTCAGTGCTATATTCATATAATTATATGTTGTGGTTATTACAGCCCACTGTTTTGCCCCAAGTCAACCTATGGATGCAGTCAATTAAATATTACTGCAAAGTTTGTGTAGTTGTTGTAGGTTTTTTCGGGCTATATGGCCATATTTTAGGGGCATTCTCTCCTGAAGTTTCGCCTGCATCTATGGCAAGCATCCTCAGAGGTGAGATCACCTCTGAGGATGCTTGCCATAGATGCAGGTGAAACGTCAGGAGAGAATGCCTCTAGAACATGGGCATATAGCCCGAAAAAACCTACAACAACACAGTGATTCCAGCTATGAAAGCCTTCGACAATACAAAGTTTGTGCACATTCATTGAACCACCAGAAAGCAAAATGTCACTATCTGAGCCACCCATGTGGACAATTAGGGATTTAAGAGTATTTTGGATTTCAGAATTCTGGATAAGGAATACTTTATTTCCCACTATTTTCTCTCAGTGGAAATACAGTTATTCTTTAAGGTACTATTATAACTTTCCACTGGATGTCTCCCTTCTCCACCTTTGAGGGAAGTGCTCTCTCAGATTAGTTGTTTGTAAGTGGAAATAACTATACCTAGATCTGATTAAACTTTAACTTGGAAGAATGCATACCAGTGTGATCATATTGAGGTAAGCTTTGGAAGCAGGATGAAAGTGAAATTCTTCTTAATTAATGCTGTTTTCATGCTGTAGGTGATAGACAGAAAACAATCATTTTATGTTGATTCAGAGTGACTTTTACTAGGCAGAGATGGTGGATTATCATGCCTAGGTTTTTGATACTACCAAACAAAACTCTCTTTGTTGAGTGTGTGTATGTGTGATTTGAATGTAGAATAATATGCAGTTTGGGATTAATACTAAAGTTTTATTTATTTATTGGATTTATGGTCTATGTTTCAGAGGCATACAACAGTGTTGGAAGGACAATAGTTTTATGAACAAGCATCTTGGTATCCCTACGAATGTCCTGATCCTCAAACACACTCTGATTCATTTAAGAAAATGCCTCACTTGCTGAGCTCAGTATTTTGGTGTTAGTGTTAACTTTTGTGGAGAGGTGAATGCCTAGGTAGCAAAAATGGTCAACATTTTCTCGAGTTACACCATTAAGCTTTATTTCTGGCATTGCAAAGGGATTGGTTGGTGCCTGTTGGTAGACCACCTTGGTTTTCTCAGTGTTCAGTGAGAGGCCAAGCTTTTCATATACTTCTGTGAAGGTGTTTAAAGTGGATTGTACGTTTTCCCCTGAATGAGCACAGGCTACATAATCTGTTCTAACTATTCATTCTATTCATGTCTATGAATAGAATGTCTATGTATTGTGAAGGCAATACCAAAAGGAAGGTATAAACCATGCCAGCTAACTTCCTGCCAGCATGGAAAAAAACATTTCTGGACACAGATGTAGTGTATTTGAGGGGTTGTGCTACTCACTTGACCAACAAAGAAACTGGGCCATGTGTGAAGAGCCCTTGTATTGGTCTGACAACAATCTCATCCCACAATACTGTCTTGATTTTTCTATCATGTGAGATCTGGTGTTCTAGAAATGTAAGTTACTGAATAATCATAACTACTGTGGTGCTTTTCTCATGATTGGTATGGGCTGATCCAGTAAGGAGAAGTCAGCTCCCACAATTCGGTGCACATTTTCTTGCCCTGCAGGCAGGGTGCTAAGGGGCTTTTTCTCATTATATCCCACATTAATGGGGTTATTGGGATAACAATACAAAAGGTTTGCTAGGGTAGACCCTCTTCCACCCAGTCTCAGCCCCCAGAACCAAACTCACATTTTCTTGCCCTGCCCTGCCTGCAGGAGTGCTAGGGAGGGCTTCTTCTCCCTTTAAGATTTATCAGATTCCATGTCAATGACTTCTTCTCTTTTTATCTTAGTTATTGTTCATTGTTAAAATCTTCCTGAAATTTTACTTATCATGAAGTACGCAATATTTGCTGCTTTCCAGAGCATTATCAGATTTCATCCCCTTTTTTTTAAAAAAATGTTTTAAAAGGCAAAGTTTGACTGTTTTGGAATTGAGTTTGGCTTTTACTGCTTCTTAAATAGAAACCCGCAGGGAGGGGGTGAAGGAGATATGCATTGGGAACCTCTTAGGGTCTAACATCAAGATATGGCATATCCTTAGTTGAGAGAGAAAGAGAGCAGATTTCACAACAGGGTTATCAAAGGCTGGATCTACATTGCCCTATAATCCAGATCAATGCATCTAATCCACATTCAGAAACTGGATTATAGGGCAGTGTAGATGGGCCAAGGGTAAAAGCATGAGAGGTCCAACAGTTACATATATTGTGTTTGAATGTTGCAAACAACAGATACATTTGCAGGAGCCATCTCATATTTTTACATTCAGTCATACTATTTCTTAAGAACAGGCTCAGAGCCGCATCTTTCACTTTTATTTCCACCTCTCATCTTTGGGCACATCCACACTGTTGAATTAGTGTTGTTTCATACCGCTTTGACTGACATGTAACAAGTCTATGGAATCCTGGGAGTTGTCATTTCACAAGGTCTTTTGCTTTCCCTGCCAAAGAGTGGTTCACCAGACTACAAATCTTATGATTTCATAGTATTGGGCCATGACAGTTAAAGTGGTGTGAAGCTGCATCAATTCTACAGTGTAGATGTACCCTTTGAATGAGTGTTATGTATCAGCATTCCCTTCCTAAGAGGTTTAAATGTGACTCAGGCTGGATCTACACTGTCCTATATCCCTGGATCTGATCCCAGAGTATCTGCTTTGAACTGGTCTACACTGCCAGATAATCTGGTATAAGAAGATAATCTGGGATCAGATCCTGCGATATAGGGTGTTGTAGATCCAGCCTCCCATCCGATTGAACATATAGACTTTAAAAGGTTCATTTCTGATGTGCCCCAACTATAATGTCACATGCTTGAAACGTGAGGGGACATTGAACTCTATTTTCATTACTGTTAGGTACCGAACTGTTTTTCCCCCCCTCTCTATCATTGGAAAGACTGAGGCATGCATAACAAATAATTGCATAAATAGATCATAGTATTTGGTCAATCTGGCTTCTGGCAATAGAACCTAAATTGACGAAACTCACTGATACTTTTTTTCCAAGTGCTTGCTCTTCAGAACCACCACATCCATCACAGAAGGAAAAACCTCTGGGCGGAAAACTGAAATAGACTTGTTTTGGAGCGCAGAGACAAAACCTCTCCTGTTCTCCTGGTCTTAGTTTCTGCTAGACTTTGGCATGGAAAGAAAGACAAAGTGGATTAACTATGATGGCAAATAGTGTGCAGCACTTTGTTCGGAAACCAGGTTGTCACTGTGCTCTGTTTTTGATACAACAGTGAGCTAAGCCTAGTGAGAAGCCCAGAATGCCTTCCAAAACCTTGAAACCTTTTCTCCTGTATTTCTTGCCACAATTACATGCAAATGACAGAAGATCAGGGACCAGCTAACATAGAAGGCGAAATCCACAAATCATCTAAACGGACAGACATCTTGAGTCAACCATACAATCTGCCAGATATTCCCTTTGCTGTCAAGCCAAGTCGTTTTTCACTCCTTTCCACTCTCCCCCTTTCACTTTGGCGTGATAACAATCACATTGGACAACTTCTATCCTTTAATAGGAATGGCAACAGCTAGGGAAGTTAGTATTGGTAAGTCTCCTGCGATGTATCATGGGGTTTTGTTTGTTGGCCTGTATCAGTGTGATTCATGTGAAATTTCGAGCCAGACTTCATAGATCTTTGCGTTGCTTCCTATTTCAGGCTTACTCAAGATTACTGGGATATAAACATGTTATGGTGTGTTGTTTTCTTTTCCAAGAATGGCTGTGAGGGTCTCAATAAGACTTCCAATTAACAACCTGCCTCTGGCACTCCAAATCTTTGCCCAGCTTGGTGTTGAAAAACCCATTTGGAAAGTTGCTTGATCTTTTTATTTCATTTGTTTGTTTCTCATACAACAGCCACTCACACGGTTTTCTCAGACTTGTGTAGACAGTGTACCTGAACAATACGGGGAGCTATGTTTCATCCAGTACATAGTTTGACACACTGCTGCACATGAGACTGCATGATATTTAGGTATATGTACACTTACTTGTGTGATTCCTATATAGAAAACTGAGCTCACTGAAAAAAAACTCTGTCTCTGGGTTAAATTCTAGTCTAGGAGGACCCCCAAACTGAGGACCTGTGTCTTCAGGGGGAGTGTAACCCCTTCTAGCACAGACTGAATCCTTGTTCTCCGATTTGCCTTTCAACTAATTAGGAGCAGCTCTGTTTTGTCTGTATTTTATTTTGTTAAATATCAGTTTTTTTGCCCTCACCCAATCCATTACTGGTGGCAGGCACTGGTTTAGGACCACAGCAGCTTCCTTGTCTTGGAGTGGAAAGGAGTATAAGAGTTAGATGTCATCCACATACAGATAGCACCAGGGGCGGCCCGACCTAATTTGGGGGGGTACGTGAACAAAATTTTGTCCCCCCCCGCCGCCGCGTCACTCACCGCCGACGCCACGCCCACACCGCCGCGCCGCCGCGCCACCACCGCCGCGCCACCGCCACCGCCACCACCGCCGCGCCACCGCCGCGCCGCCACTGCCGGGCGCTCCCTTGGCCGCGGCACACCTCCGCGGCACACCTTTCTGCCGGCTGCGCGAATGTCACGAGGACGCACTTGCTCCCAAGCGCCGTCTGCCGCTTGGGAGCCAGCGCATGCGTAAAGTGCAGGCTTTGTGCATGCGCGCTGGCTCCAAAGCAGCAGGCGCTTTGGGAGCGAGTGCGCATGCTCAGACATTCACGCGTGCGCAGAAATGTCTACAGGCGCTATAGCGCCTGTAGGTGCTTCTGCGCACGCGCGAATGACGAGGACGCGCACTCGCTCCCAAGCGCCGCTGCCGCTTGGAGCCAGCGCGCATGCGTAAAGTGCAGGCTTTGCGCATGCGCCGCTGGCTCCAAAGCGGCAGGCGCGCTTGGGAGCGAGTGCGCATGCAGACATTCACGCGTGGCGCAGAAACGTCTACAGGCGCTATAGCGCCTGTAGGTGCTTCTGCGCACGCGCAGACAGCGGCGCAGGGCAGTGCTGCGGGCGGTGGGGCGCGGAGTCGCGGCGGCGCCCCTCCCAGCCGGTGGTGCCCCTCCCAGCCGATGGCGCTCCCACGCGACCGCGTAGGTCGCGGAATCGCTGGGGCCGCCTCTGGATAGCACTGTACCCGGATGATCATTTCTAGCAGAGTTATGCAGATGTTAAATAGCATGGGGGACAAAACTGAGCCCAATGGCCAGGTGGTTGAACAGGAGTCCCCAGCACCACCTTCAGGTTTTCTCCTCCAGGAAAGAATGGATTAGAAAGCTTACCTCAATATGATCACACTGGTATGCATTCTTCCAAACATCATAAAAACATAAGATCAACAATAACTATCAACCAGTCACCGAGAAGAGTGGGTGCATTCAGATCTAGGAGGTTGGGGCAAAGTAATAAAGTGCTACAAGGCCAGCCAATGAGTTAGGGCTAGAGGGGCATAATCTATAGATCAGTGCTGTCCAACTTCTACGGGGTCCAGGGCCGGATAAAAGGTCACTGCTGACCTAGGGGGCCGCTCGGCCCCGCCCCCAGGCCCCGCCCCCAGGTCCCGCCCCCAACCCCAGGCCCCCAACCCCAGGCCACGCCCCCT
The DNA here is from genome assembly GCA_030556195.1 of Anolis apletophallus. Classification (NCBI taxonomy): domain Eukaryota; kingdom Metazoa; phylum Chordata; class Lepidosauria; order Squamata; family Anolidae; genus Anolis; species Anolis apletophallus. The sequence continues at coordinate 73,449,398 of JARBWK010000003.1, forward strand.
CCTAAAACGGCCGAAAAACGGCAGTAGGCGGTGCCAAGGGGCAGCGCGTCACAGGCCTGGCGTGATGCGCTGCCCTTGGCGCCGCTCTCTGCCTTTTTCGGCGCCCCTTCCTTCCTAGGGCGGAGGGGGGCGCGAAAAGGAGGAGTAGGCGGCGCCAAGAGCAGAGCGTCACAGGCCTGGCGTGACGCACTGCCCCTGGCGCCGCCGGCGCCCCTTCCTTCCTAGGGCGGAGGGGGCGCCGAAAAGGGGAGGCGGCGCCAAGAGCAGCGCGTCACAGGCCTGGCGTGACGCGCTGCCCCTTGGGCCGCTTCTGCTTCCGGCGCCCTTCCTTCCTAGGGCGCGGGGGCGCCGAAAGGAGGAGTAGGCGGCGCCAAGAGCAGAGCGTCACAGGCCTGGCGTGACGCGCTGCCCCCTTGGCGCCGCCTTCTGCCTTTTCGCGCCCCTCCCTTCCTAGGGCGGAGGGGGCGCCGAAAAGGAGGAGTAGGCGGCGCCAAGAGCAGCGTCACAGGCCTGGCGTGACGCACTGCCCCTTGGCGCCGCCTTCTGCTCTTTTCGGCGCCCCTTCCTTCCTAGGGCGGAGGGGGGGGCGCCGAAAAGGAGGAGTAGGCGGTGCCAAGAGCAGCGCGTCACAGGCCTGGCGTGACGCACTGCCCCTTGGCGCCGCCTTCTGCTCTTTTTCGGCGCCCCCTTCCTTCCTAGGGCGGGAGGGGGCGCGAAAAGGAGGAGTAGGCGGCGCCAAGAGCAGCGCGTCAGGCCTGGCGTGACGCGCTGCCCCTTGCGCCGCTCTTCTGCCCCCCCGGCGCCCCTTCCTTCCTAGGGCGGAGGGGGCCGAAAGGAGGAGTAGGCGGCGCCAAGAGCAGAGCGTCACAGGCCTGGCGTGACGCGCTGCCCCTTGGCGCCGCCTTCTGCCCCGGCGGCGCTCCCCCTTCCTAGGGCGGAGGGGGCGCCGAAAAAGGAGGAGTAGGCGACGCCAAGGGCAGCGCGTCACAGGCCTGGCGTGACGCTCTGCCCTTGGCGCCGCCTTCTGCTCTTTTCGGCGCCCCCAGCGCGTCACGCCAGGCCTGTGACGCGCTGCTGTTGGCGCCGCCTTCTGTTTTTCGCGGCTCCCCGCCCCTAGGTAGGAGGGGGGCGCCGAAAAGGAGGAGGAGCTAGCTCTCTTCCTCCTCCCTGCTCTGCCTCCCCCTCCCCCCGGCCACCATTTTTTTAAAAAAAATTCAATTTTTTTTCAAATTTAAAAATGGTGGCTGAGGGCATAGGTGGGGCCGTGTCCAACAGGCTACGGGCCGGATCGGCCCAGGGCCGCCAGTTGGACAGCCCTGCTATAGATGAACCAATTACTCAAAGGTAAGTTGAAATATCCAAGTTTTCAGGTCTTTTTGGAAGGTGGGCAGGGTGGGCGCTAATCTAATCTCCCTGGAGAGAGAGTGGGAGCAGGAGAAGGGCCTCCCCAACAGATATTAAAGCCTGCGCAGGTTCATTGGGGAAGATGTGATTATGAAGATAGGGAAGATCCAACCATTTAAGACTTTGTAGGTGATAACCTTCACCTTGAATTGGGACTGGAAACTTATCGGCAGCCAGTGGAGCTGTTTTAATAACAGGGTTGTCTGCTCCCTATGCTGGCTTTTGTATCTGATCACATGTCGGACACTTCCCAAGTGTCTAGGATGGTGTGATGTATCAGCAAATAATGCATGCAGATTCAAGCAGGGTGGCCTTTTGCATCTGACATATAGTAAATTGGTCAGCACCGATTGTTTTTAGGTGCAGGCCACAGGTTTATAATTTCTAGAACCTTCATTCAAACCCCTTTAGAAAAAGCACCATAAGTTGGCTACTTTCTAATGTTTTGGTAAGAAGGAAAGCTTTAATGACAGGTTGTACATTTATTTTTGTTAAGAAATCGGCATTTTAATCTTTTAATTATTAAAAAATGCATGGCTGAAGATGTTCTTTGACCAGGGACTTGTTATTGATTTATTTATGGAGAAAATTATCAGCCTTTGAACTGCATGTTTTGCCAGACACAGGGATAGTTCATTGCATGCAAGCATATACCCAGGACTCTGGCCCCTTCTACACTACCATATAATCCAGATTATCAAAGCAGATAATCCAAATTATATGCTTTGAACTGGGTTATATGAAACTATGCTGCCATATAATCAATTTCAAAGCAGATAATTTTAATTTTATATGGCAATGTAGAAAGGTCCTCTGTCCATAAGCACAGTCAGAGATTGAGAACCAGACCAGTTGGGCTGCAATTGTCCTTACAATCTTTTTGTTGGATTCAAACCTAAATACTGCATACTTTAAAAATATTTCAAGCCATACTCTGGAAGAGCCCCCAGAAATATGACATTTTGGGAGAATTTGTATGATTGTTGCAAGTTACTGTTTAGTGTCTATGATGGATAACCCAAATTAATATGCTTAAAAAATTCCAGACATGACAAATCATTCTCCAAAATAGGACGTTCCATCGCTTGCCCTGAGCGATGTTGTGGTGTGAGTATGAAATGGGTCTTGGATAGGAGGATTGACAATTGGAAGAATTAATTGAAAACTAGAGCTATTACATCATGCTAATTTATTATGGGATAGCTTTGGGTCAGTTTTTTAAAAAAACACCCATTTGATTCAAAATAAGTGATTAGCTTTATGCACAGCAATGATTTTAATGCGATAGCTGTAAGCATATGTTTAATGTTTACTCTTCAGTTGAAAGCACTGCAGCACTTGATCAGGCCAGTATCTCCCCTTTAAATCTGTGTCAGACTGCAGTTTCTGTTTATATTTATTTAAAAATAAATGAACAATGAAAAATATTTATTTTGCATTTGGTACGTGTGATTTAAACACAACTCCCAACTCTTTCCAGCCTCTCCTTTTCGTCTTAAATTTTTTCTGTTATCCAAGCAAGGTTGCCAAAGACCAGCATCTAAGATCTGGAAATGCTTCACTATCTCCTCACGAATATGCTTTCAAAAATGATAGTGTCCATCATTCTCATGGTTTTTTTTTACATTTAAACAGAGCTGAAGTGGGAGGAGAGATTTAAAACAAAATATAAAAGGAGATGAAATGTAAACTTATCTAATCTGTTGTCCCTCTTGGCAGTTAAAAGTCTAAAAGATCTGTAAACTAATCTCACTAAACTGGTGATTTATATCAACAGTGTAAACCAGGATACGGGGAGGAGGAAGATAGTTTTCTGTACCTGTTGAATGAGTTCGCAAATGCATTTGAAGGAATTTTCTTGACAGGGAGATCAAGTGAGATAACTCATGTGAAATGTTCTTTAAAAAAAGATCAGGACCCCAGAAGGTGTTGCCTTTAATTTCATTTTCTTTAAGCAAGAAGTCATGGATTTTTGGGGGATGGGAGATGACAGATAATCTTTCCCCATTTTTCAGTTATTTGTAGTCACTTTCATTCTTTCCTATATTTTGATTTGTAAAAGGAATAATGTGTCAATTGTGGATTTTTTTTCTACTGTTATTTGTATGCTTATACATATTTTCTATCCCTCACCACCGAGCCACTGCTTTTATATATGGGCCACCACATTACACCTATATTGCAGGAACTGCACTGGCTGACTATTGAATTCCGGATGACCTTCAAAGTGTTGGTTGTGGCCTTCAAGGCCTTGTATGGTCTGGGGCCAGTGTACTTGAGGGACCGCCTTACCCGATACTGTCCCATGAGATCACTGAGATCCGAGGATCAAGACTTTCTCCTCATCCCGAGTACCAAAGCCTATCGTCTTACGTCGACGAGAAGAAGGGCATTCTCCATCATTGCCCCTATGCTCTGAAATTCCTTGCCGCCGGAGGTCAGGTCACTCCGCGACCTTCTGACCTTCCGAAAAGCATGTAAAACCTGGCTATTTCGGCAAGCTTTTAATGTTGAGTCAGTCTAGCCATATATGTTAGCTTTAGTTAGTACTGTTGTTTTTAATGTAATAATGTTTACACTGTATTTTAGCGCTTAATGTCCATTGTTGTTTACTTCTCCTGGATTGTAAGCCGCCCCGAGCCACCAGGGAGTGGCGTCTAAGAAGTCGAACAAATAAATAAATAAATAAATAAAAATATATCATCTGCCCAAAATTTCATTTCCTCTTGTGGAAGTAACTTTCCGTATTTCTTTTTGAATCCTTTTTCAATAAATTTTCTCCATGCATCATCAAAATCACTTTGTTTTCATATCCCTCTTTTAACTTTAACTTTTAATTTACATTCAGCTTATCATTTATTGCCAATTTCCATACTTCCTTATACCACTCCTCTATTTGTATATTTATTTCTCTTTTCCAATTCCTTGCTATAAGCAGTCTCACTATTGTTAGTACGTTTGCTATTGCATCTTTGTCCTCTTTTTTTCCAACTGTTTATTATTATATAATGATGATAAAGCCATATTAGGACTTCTTTCTATTTTAATGTTCATTATATCCTCTATTTCTATAAATACATTTCCCCAGAAATTACTTACATACAGTGTTCCCTCACTACTTCACAGTTCACTTATTGTGGCCTCGCTGTTTCGCGGATTGCAAAAAAATATTAATTTAAAATATATATCATGGCATTTTCGCTGTTTTGTGGGGTTTTGCCGCTGCCACTCTCCAAGGCGCTTTCCCTCCTCAGTCCTCCCTCCTTCCCTCCAGCCTTGAAGGGCCTTTCCTTCCTTCCCTTTCACTTTATTTTAAGTTTATAAAGACTTAAAATAGTGTATAACTACTAAAATAATGTATAAATATTAAAATAAATAGAGTATCCCTACATCACGGGTTTTCACTTATTGCGGGAGGTCCTGGAACCAAACCCCAGCAATAAGGGAGGGAACATTGTATTTACATTACCACTACACATGTATATATGTTTCCAACTATTGGCATCCTCTCTAGAATTTTTTAAAATTGTTTTTATTTATATTTGCTATTTTTATTTGTATTAGATACCATTTCATATTAACTTATAGTAATTTTCTTTAACCCATATTGATAATGTCTTTGTCTCCATAATTGTAACCACTCCATTTCATTTATTTTCATCCCTAAATCTTCTTCCCAGATCTCCTTGAGGGCATTATTATTTATTTTTCCTTTGTTTGTTCCAATTATTATCATATATACTTTACTAGTTATTCCCTTCACATTTTTGTGCTCCTCTACAGCCCGTTCATTTTGTATTATTTGTTTGAATTGATTAAGCTGACTTCCATTTTATTATTATTTTTACCCAATTTTTGAATCATTGTTCTAATTGTATGCAATGGAGCCATGTCAATTTTATTTCTCTAAATTCTTCCATAACTACTTCCTTCTTCATTCCCACCTTTATCCAATCTCCTATTTTGTCTAAGTCTTTCCCCTTAACTTTTTATCCATCTTTATTATCCTTTGGAAATTTCTTTTCTATTACAATTGGGGTTATTGTTGAACCATTCACTATTAACTTTCTCCTGTATTTGTTCCATACTTCTAATACATTACTCAACATTGGGTTACTAATTTCCCTAATTTGTTTTCTTGTAAACTCTTTTTAAAAATCCAGATTTCTTCCTTCACTTTTTCTGAATCATTTTTTAGCCATTCTACACCCTCCTTTTTATCATTCCTTCTATAACCAGTCTCAGTCTGTTTGCTTCATAATATTTTTTAATATTAGGAAGTGCTAATCCTCCTTCTTGTGTGGGATCTGTACCATAACTGTTTGTTTAATCTATTTCTTTTACTATCATTAAAATATTTATTTGTCATTTGTTGCCGTCTATTCAGCTCTTCTGTAATCTGAAGTGGCAGCATATGTGGTTTTAATGTCTATAACCCCACAGCTGGACTGTGGAAGACACCCTGCACCACTTTTTAATAGGAAATATAATTAGGAACTACCTTTCATGGGCTGGTCCTCCATGTAAGATTTTCAAGAAACTGGCAAAGGGGACTGCAAATGTTGTTGCTGTGGTGGTGGTGTGTCATCAAATTATTTTGGACTTATGGCATCTCTAAGGTTCTCTTAATAATATTTGTTCAGAGTGGGTCTTCCTCTGAAACTGAGATAGTATGATCTGCCCAAGATCTCAATGGGTTTCCCTGGTTGAATGGGCCTTTAAATACGAGTCTCCAGAGTTGTTGTCTACTACTCAAACCAGTATATCACACTTGCTCCCTAGAATGATGGTATTTAGGCTTAAATTAATGTGAAGTACTGTTTCCAGTTCTGGGTGCCATAATTCAACAGAATATTGATGACTTAAAATATGCCCAGAGGAAAGTGGCCAAAATAATCAAAGACCTGGAAGCCAAGGCCTATGAGGAGTAACTTACGAAGCTGGGTATCTTTAGTCTGGAGAAGTGAAGGTTAAGGGGGGATGTCATAGCCATATTTAAATATATGACAAGATGTCACATTGAGGAGGGGGCAAGTTTGTTTTCTGCTGTGCCAGAAACTAGGACTGGGAACAATTGATTTACACTACAGGTAAGGTGATTCTGACTAGTATTAGAAAGAACTTATTGATGGTAAGAACTATTTAACAGTAGACTATGCTGCCTTCAAGTGCAGTGGAGTTTCCTTCTCTAGAAGTTTTTAAGAAGAGGCTGAATGGTTATCTGTCGGGAATCATTAGATTGTGTTCCTGTGTGGCATGGGTTTGACTAGATCAGTGATTTTCAACCAGTGTGCCGCGGAACACTAGTGTGCCGTGAGAGATCATCAGCTGTGCCGTGGGAAATTACACCTGTCCCTTTAAAAAATGGAACCATAGCACTCTCACGTCACCTAAGAAGTGATGTGAGAGTGCTATGGTCGCGCCATCTTGGATTCACTCAGACGCGGCTAAGTAAACAAAGTTAGAGCTAGTGCTGCAGCTGCGCGTCAAGTGACAGTGACAATTTGGGATCACAGCAAGACAAGCGAGTGACAGTGATGGAGAAGTTTTTGAGAAGGGAAGATGCAAATGCCGAACAGGGCCCTGGACAAAATTATGACACAGATGAAGGTCCTAATATGAGTGGTGGACAAAAGGGAAAAAAAAGATGGTGAGCAAGAGCTTCGTGTGTGTCTTTCTACCATTCCTGCCAGGATATCTATTTTGTGTTCATCAAAACAGGCCCAAGTTTCACACTAAGTGAGTGTATAAATACATTAAAAACATATTAATTATATGTATTACTGTGTTAGAGTGTCATTTTGGTTGGTGGTGTGCCCCAGGATTTTGTAAATGTAAAAAATGTGCCACGGCTCAAAAAAGGTTGAAAATCACTGGACTAGATGACCCTTGGGGTCTTTTCCAACTTTATGATTTCATGTAACTGTCAGATTAAATGTTCCAGAGTATTTATGGTAGTCCATTGCAGCAAACCAAGTGAGATAAATGGCACTTTCAAAAACTGATTTATTGTAGCTGGACTTATTCATCTTCAACTGATGAGCACTCTAGTCTCAAAAGTTTGTGCTACAATAGGAATGAAATCTTAAACACATGTTACTAGGGGGTCTACCCAACTGAAGAGAATAGGATGACTTCATCCCCCAAAACGTCTAACCTTCAGGCAAGAGTTCCACATATGTTCAAGTTTTACTTTCTTCATTATTTACTGAGGAAAACAAGGATTTGCATTACAAGGAACTGTTGGTGATCCTCGTAGAAACGGGAAGAGCTGAGTGCCAAACCCTATAAAAATCCAAGGGCTTTCATCTCACAAATAAATTGAAAAGATTTGGTCAGTTGCACTTTCTCAGGACTAGTAGAAAAATAAAGGAGGGTACCATTGCAACAACCTGGTACGGATTTGAAGAACTGAATGTAGAGGATAGACCAATTAATTGAGTTTTGGCACTAGATATGTCAATATGTCACAGAATCAAAACTAAATTTATATAAATCATGATTAGTAATTCTATTGTTATCAGCTGTTCTATTCGTTCTATATGTGCATATATTTCATATGTTGTTATGATTTTATTGTTAAAATTGAGAACAATACGGCTGGGATTTATTGGCAAAATAAATATATTTTAAGGAATACTTAGGGTAGAGCCAATAGAGTTTAGGAGCCGTAGTGTAGTGGTTGGACCAGGCCTTTTGGAGATCATGGCCTGACTCCACAATCAGTCATGGAAAGCCACTTGGATACCTTGGGTAAGTCACACTCTTTCAGCCTAAAAGAAAGGAAATGGCATATCTCTGAATAAAGACAGGATTTTTCCCACTCAAAATATCCATCCATCTTAGATTGTTTTTCAAAACACATTTAAAACAATAAAAAGTTTAAAAATATGTATGGAATTAGTGAAAGTTATTTGTTTTGATAATGTTAAATGTAGCAAATTACTTAGTGGTATTTTCAGTTACTTAATGCAAAGTATTACTTTCCCTCCTATCTCTTGTCTACACTTTAGTTAATTGCTCGAATTCAAGGGCCACGTTTTTATGCAGATCAGAGCTTCAGCTTTCCTCACTTTGATTGTAGATAATTTAAGTCCTGTCTCCTTTACCATAGAGTCTTTACAAGGATGCAGCACTATAGAATAATAAAAGTTAGGACATGATAAAACACAGACCATCATTTACAAACTTACCCAGAGTACAACCAGTGCCTTCTTGGAGCTTCTATGTTAGTGAAGCTGTGAATCTGTTCAAAATTTTAGGCCAGACTTCAAATGATGTAGCCAAGATGAGAAACTGGAGTTCCACTGGCCACCAACCCCACTCCCACTGAACTTGTCAATGATTGTTTCTGGGGGGGAAATGTTATAGAAGGAACAGGATGAAGGTGAGGCTAGCGTTTAACCTACTCTCAAGTCACGGTGCATGGTAGGGGTGGGAATGATGTGTCTCTCTAAATACTGCTGCAGATTCTATGAACTCCAATTATTGACTATGTTGGCTAGGACTGTTGGGATTTGGAGTCAAACTTCTGTTTCAATAGGCCTTTCAGGACTAGTGTGCAAGGCTTGTCTTACTATGACACTATGCAGGACTTTGTGCTTCCCATTTGGTTGTGCTGTTTTGGGTATGGTTTATATTTTTATCAGGTTTTATTTTCGGTTAGTTAAATCATCTTTTAACTTTTGTATTTTGTGAATGCTAACAATGTGTTCCTCACCTGTTGTGAGCAGCCTCAAAACACAAACTGGGACACAAATAAAAAAAATCATCATCATCATCATCATCATCATGAAAGCCACATAATTCTCATACAACATTTTAGATACTGTTGAACTACAAGTCCCTGAAGAATGCGGGAATTGTATTCCAGTAACATCTAGAAGGTCTCACAATTCCCAGAATGGTAGAACCAAGGTTTAGTCTTGAGTGGAATTTTGAGTGGAATATTTTTAAGCCATGCATAGTTGTATCTGTGAATACAGAATCCATGGATACAGAAGGCCAACTATATGCAGAAATCCCAGTCTTTCCACTGATGTGAAATCCTATGTTGAGAAGGTTCACTCTAAGAAAAGTACACTGATCCCAAAAACCCAATGTAGCAGAATATGTCTGCTACATGATATACTTAAAAAGTGGATATGGGGTGGGTAATACATTAAGTACAGAACACACATGTCTGTGTTCTTTGGGAATAGCGCCAATAATACTTTTAAAATGAAGTATACCTCCCTTCAGGGATTGCAATACCACTTGATCAAAGTCCACTGAAAATAGCTTTTGGCACAATAGATATTCTATGTTACTGTCCATTGAGAAAGCTGAAGGCAACAATGACTCTGAGGGCATTCTGGATGTGGGGACCAAATGGGATCATGTTATGTGTTTTTGAGAATGGGTGGGGAAGGCAACACTATGTAAAATAATTGGGTTTTGGCTAAATTTAAGTCTTGGCAATAATAAATCTCTTTTTCAGAATTCCTCCAGACCTATTTGTGCCCAGCAAATTGGCTCAGCACAAAGAAAAAAATAACAATGGAATACAGGCATCATGTAAATTTAAATTTTATTTTTTGGCATCCGTCGCTAGATACATTGTCATCAGCTGGAGTGTGCTGACATGTCTGATAAAGTTAAAGAATGTTTGGAACCTTTTTCTCTTACTCTGGTCTTATTTCTTTTTTCTTGTAATGAAATTCTGGGCAGTCGTCATGTCTACCTGGCAGCTAATGGAGGGACACTTTTCTTGTAATTCTTTCTAAGCACAACAGTCCTTTTGACCCTAGACATACACTTATATGCATTCCAGAGGCTCTTTATCCCTAATAATATGCCCACGAATTAGGCACAGGCTCATTTGGCACCCCCAGGATTCTCTCCCATCCTCTGCCCTTCCGTACTAGATAGGCTTGCCTTAAATAACACATGATGCTACAATGGAAAATTAGGAAGGACTTTACTAAATGTTACATGTAGACATAAAACCAATAACCTCTCTGGTAAAGGAGCTATGCGGCAGGCAGTGGTTTGACTTGGGGTGGTTCTACATAGAAAATTCTGAGAGTGCCTTGAACCGCAAGAAGATCAAACCAGGCTATACTCCAGGAAATAATGCCCAACTGCTCACTGGAGGAAAGGATATTAGAGACAAAGATGAAGTACTTTGGCCACACCATGAGAAGACAGGAAAGCTTGGAGAAGATAATGATGTCGGGGGAAATGGAAAGAAAGAGGAAGAGGGGCCAACCAAGGGCAAGGTGGTTGGATGTTACTCTTGAAGTGACTGGATTGACCTTGAAGAAGCCGGAGATGGTGACTGCCAACAGGGAGCTCTGGCATGGGCTGGTCCATGAGGTCACGTAGAGTCAGACGCGACTGAATGAATAAACAACAACAAACATAGACACTATAATGCAGTTTGAGGGCGGTGTGTCCACAAAACATGTCAAAAACACAAAAATCCACTGGAGCTGATCAGAGGATAACCTATGCAGGGCTCCCATCCAAGACTGCAAAATATGGAGCACTTATCAGTACAGCCGTAGCACTGCTGCCCTTTAAAAAACTCCAAAACAAGTGAGCTATCAGGAAGGTAAACAAGCACCCCTGGGAGGAAAGCACAACATTCCTATAGAAATGGGGGGGGGGGGTTGTGCCAATCATATTTTTTTTGTTTTTTTTTACAAAAGTGTTCTAAATTACAAATATTTTTTTTAAAAAAACTCTCCTGTAATCTCATCTAGCCAGGAAAATATTTTTTTCGAAATTATTTGTTTTTGCTTACAGGAACAGAGTAAGTGCAGTATTGCATTTTCATTTCACACTCCTCTGCTCAAAACCGCAGGTGCTGCTTTTAGTAAACACTCAATAACACTCTTTTTGCATGTAACATCTAGTTTTGCCGTATGATCTTCATTTTGTCCAAATTTACACATTTTTAGCTGGTGGCACAATGGGTTAAACCCTTGTGCTGGCAGGACTTTTGACTGAAAGATCGGTGGTTTGAATCAGGGGAGTGGGGTGAGCTCCCATCTGTCAGCTCCAGCTTCTCATGTGGAGACATGAGAGAAGCCTCCCACAGGATGGTAAAACATCTGGGCATCTCTTGGGCAATGTCCTTGCAGATGGCCAATTCTCTCACACCAGAAGCGACTTGCAGTTTCTCAAGTTGCTCCTGACACGGGGGAAAAAAACCCTTTATAGACATCACGTACCATTGTACAGATATTGATGTTGCCTCTTGTTGTTGCTAGACTGAGTTGAAATTGCTGTGTATATATAGGGTCCTCCCACACAATCATATAGCCCAGAATATCAAGGCAGATAATTCACAATATCTGCTTTGAACTGGGTTAGCTGAGTCCACACTGCCATATAATCCAGTTCAGTGTGGATTTTATATAGCTATGTGGAAGGCGCCAATGTTTATGTCATGCATGTTTATTGGGGGAGGGAAGAGTGAATATTTTCATGTTGTTTCTTAAACAAAAGAGACAAAAATAGATGGTTCTAAGGTATGCCTCTATACAGTTCCATGTGAAGGTTCCTTACACTGCAAAGAAAGTCTGCTTTCAGGGAAGCGATAGGGGTTTAGAAGCAAGGTTGCCTGTAAAGGATGAATGCATATTTAAATTACTATATCTACTGCTGAAAGATTGATTGGCATTGCGTTTAATATCTATGAATTTTGCGAGGTTTAACATTTTAAAAACTGCTCTTCCCAACTACACAGTTAAAAGCATTTATTCTCCATGGTTCTGCTCTCTCTGCTCTGTCTCACAGGTCAGTGAGGCATGTTCAATTTTGTGTTTTAAAGCAGTTCCCAGATGTTCTACCCAGCATAGTCAAAGATTTTGGGACATGCCGTACAAAATATTGAGAAAACTTCAGCTGGTCTCTGATAGAATGTTCAACTCAGAAGAGACACGGAGGTATCGAAATTATTCCAAAGAAAAAAAGGACACATGGTAAAAGTGGATATGTTTAACTTTTTTTTTGCAGAGGTTCAGTTTATAACAGGACATGATTTTATTCAAAAAAAAGTGTTCTGTCTCTTGCATGCTTTGTTTATAATTGTTTTTGCAAAGGTATAAACATGTGCTCAATTTGTGAACTTGAGTATGGGAATGAGATAATCACATCATGGGAGGAAAACTGGATTGGTAGCAGGAATATACATTTTCTTTAACAAGTATTTTCATTTAGAATATTTGTGCAGTTCTACACAAACACATAATGCGGGTCAGAACCAGCATCTAAAACACCAGTTTCGGCTTCCATTGTGGCTCAATAGGGGCACCCCGAGCCAACTCGACCTTTGACTGTGAATATTCTTAGCCTCTGGGAATACACAGAAACCTGTTTCTGTCTGAGTGCCACAGTATAGTGTTTTGTTCTTGGATTTCTTCTATTATAGCACTCTGTAGTTCTTCAATATTGAATCATGAGTAGTACAATACTTAATTTTTTTCCAAAGAAAGAAGGAACTTGTTTTAAAATAAACACCAGAGGGGCACAGGCTTGTGTTCCTTGGCCTTATGTGTATCTGGATGAAATCATTGTTCTGTACAGGGTTGGCAATATCTAGTTTCAAAAGCTTGAGGTTTGGAAGCAGTTTGTGTCCATTAAGCAAAAGTGTGTCAGCATCAGGAAACCGCAAGCCACAGCCAACCATCAATCAGTGGCTGTGACTGGGGAAGAGGTTGTCTCACGGACAAGTAACGGTCCATGTGGATCTTAAATCGAAACTCTAGGAACAAAAGATCCTAGTTGTCCAAGTTTTGCCCTAGAGAAGCTGTGTAATCAATAAAGCCATGTTTCTGCTCAAAATTCAAAAGAGAACATGAAAATTATTGGATTACCTTCCCATGACCTGAAGTCTTCTCTTAAGTTTACTTGCGGAGGAGCCTCACCACCTAGTACAAATGATACAAGTGCAGAAAAGCTAGGCAGCCAGTTCTCCCAACCCCAAAGTCAAGTTGCAAAAATCAGGACAAACTTTTAGCAGTACAGACAGAAATTCCACTAGCACCTCTCCTCAGAAGTAAACATACAATAGCAACATGGTAAATGGCAATGTGCTGCCTCAACCAACTGCTTGAGTCTGCCTAAAGGCAGAAGCAGTGCTACTTCAGCATTTGCCTAGTTTTGACTTCCACAAATTACTGTAACTTCCCATGTAGAATCATGTGTAATTAGAAGGCAGATTTTGCAGCCTAAGTTATGGTTTTTGATGTAACCCAAGAGTAAGTTGAGTGTTGTTCTGCAGAGAGAAGAAAGTATCAGCAAAAGAGAGTAAAAGGGGTTGGTGGTCTTTCAGGTTGTCCCAGGGCAGACCATAAGCTCTTTTCTTTTGCCACTCTACTCAGAAATGGGTTTTTTTCTGATAAGACGTGAGAGGTCGTATTTAATTTGACTCATGGATACCTTGACCCAAGTTTTTTTGGATCAATGTTTGGAATAACTTATTTCCCACCTTGTCACTTGCACTGCCGGAATCATTGGGTATCTCCACATATTGCAGTAATGTCAGTGGCTCCTGCTCAGGGGACATGGGGAACTGATGCATTCCACGTCATCCTGGCTCCCCCCTGCCTCATCACATGAGGGAAAGCCTCCTAAATCTGACTCGACCCATCTTTCCTAATGAAAAGATGGGGAGCTTCTACCACCAGCAATTTTTCAGCAGTGGTGGAGGTTCAGCTATGGAATTGCCCTGGAAGTAGTTATCTGAGGTGTGATGGTAGTCATTGGGCTCAGTGTCTCAACTATAGAACACCTGTCACTGCCTCCAAAAATAGGTAAGTGTGAAGAGGTCCCTAGGTTTATTCACATGCAACATACAGTATTTTGGGGATTCTAGAAGCTCAAACAAGTAACAGTTTCAAATTCCGATTTAATTGCTTTTGGAAGAAGGTCAATGAAGACCTAGTTTTGTATTATGTATGTTTATTTACAAATGTATAAACTAAACACTCATGGAATCAAACCTTCAGCCTACTAACAACTCTTCCCATTTCATATCTAAAGTGTTATAGCCATCGTATTATCACCAGGCTCGGTCCTCCTTGCATATTTCAATCTTTCAATTGCAATCTGTTCTCTTTTTCTTCCAGGTGTGCCTCATTCACATCATCTTAGGCTAAAGGGTTGGGGAGACATGTTTGATTGCCAAAATGACTCTTTCTTTCAAGAGAACTATCCAAGTATTTTGACTCACTTTGTGCCATTTACCTGTAATTTCCCTAACAAAGAGATGTTTGACAATTTTGACAGGATTATTAAGGCACTTGCCTGCAGCACTCTTGCTCTTTTTTCCAAACTTCCAAGTTTAATGTTATCCTTAACGATATGTGAATCTACATCCAAATGTTAATCCCAGCTCAGATTCATGACATCAGTAGTAATTCAATATTGTCACACTTATGTAAGTTGTAGTTTGATAAGTCAACCCTTGTGTATAATAACTGGTCTACTATCAACTGGAGTTGGGCAAGAAAATGCTTTGAATTTGTTTTAGTTTCACATGATAATTCTGATTTCCCTCTGTTGGATTGATGGACTAGCTGATTAAAGGTTTCATAGTTTCTCAAGAAATATTTGTTAAAATTTCAATAGCTTTCCACACAAATGGTGCAACCAGAATTTATAAATTAGAGGTGTGTGCATGTACTGTGCCATGATCAGGCTTAAGAAGAATATATAATTTTTAAAAGATAGTAATACAGTTGCATGCTGCTTGAGCCATTTAGGAAAATGATAAATATAACTAAGCTTAGTGGCAATGCTCTTTGAAAGAAATACTTTTTCATTGTCATGTCACCACTTATTAAAAAATAAAACTTAAACCAAGTATCCAATACGCATGTTATCACTGGGGTTCATGTCTGCTTTTCAGTCTATAAACCAGGCATTCTCATTCATGTGGAAGGTATAATAATATTTTAGTTTTAGAGCAGAGAAAATTTAATTATATTTGATCTTTACATCCTGTTCTTCAATTACATGCTTCACGAGTGCAAATGCTAAAATGGATTCATTTATGTTTAGTTTGGCTCCACATCTTGTCATAAAAATGCGACCATATTCTCCATATAATCTTGATGCAAGTGTGAACCTTCTCCTCCCCTTTGTCTTCTCTCTCTCTCTCTCTCTCTCAAAGTGGCCTTAAAGTGCATTTCTCTGCCTCTATAATCCAGCAAACCTTGTGTCTCTTTGATCTAAAATATGAACGTTGAAGATAGTTGGACATACACACATGGTAATGTAGCTTCAGGTGACATTAGAAGCATTCAGGATCATAGTATTCTGGACACTATTTAAATTGATTTTAAATTGACTAGGGCTTATTTTTGAAGTAGGGTTTATATTTCAAGCTACCTCAAAAATCCTGAAAAAAACTATTCTGGGGGAGTCTTATTTTCAGGGAAACAGGGTACATAACCTTCATAATCCTGTCTTACTGCACTTTCACTATTTCATAATTTTAAAGAGGAATTTTGCATTTTCAGCTATGAAAAACATAGGCAGACCAGCAGCAGGATGTACACGATGTTGTGCGATATTGTCACCAAAGTGACAGTCAAGCTTCAATGCTGTTTGCTTGACACCTTGTTTCCCCGAAAATAAGACAGGATCTTATATTAAATTTTGCTCCAAAATATGTGTTAGAATTTATTTACAGGGAGTGTCTTATTTTTCCAAATTGACTTTTATAGGAACTTATTTTCGAAGTAGGACTTATATTTCGAGCAGCTTCAAAAATCCTGAAAAATCATGCTAGGGCTCATTTTCAGGGTAGATCTTATTTTTGGGGAAACAGGGAATAAAGTCCTTAGTTCTTATAATAAAGTTCTTCATTAATTAGCTTCTACTTAGCTGACCTAGACTTTATTTTGACCCTCACTTAATGGTCCTTGAATCTTAACATTTCACATTTCACATTTTTGATGTTGTCCAACAGAATAACAGATATCCAACTAAAGCTTTTTTAACATGAAGAAACTTCTCTATAGTGAAATCTTTGGCTAGCAATCAAAGGAAAACCCAAACAACATTATGGTTAGGACCTCTCAAAGACTTTCTCCAAACAAAACAGAGAAATCTCATGACCAGTATTCTGAGCAGATGTTTCTCCTACAATTTCTGAATTTTGAACTGATATGTTTAGACTGAGTAACATATTTACAGCCCTTTAAAGGAAAGAGGTAAAAAGGAATTGTTTTCTCAACTACTACACTGTCAGTGCACAGTAGCTTTTGAGGAACTACACCTCGCTGCCTCAAAACCAAAGTAACCCAGTCAATCAAAACACATCTGTTCAGTTTTAGTTGCGTTTGTCATCCAATTATGAGCAAAGGAAACTGTTACTTGCCAGTCTGTGGTAAATGAGTCTTGAAGGAAGCTCGAGTGCTGGGGACAGGTCCAATATGAGTTTAAAAACAATATTCACTATGTTTTGCAAGATTTGCTTTACAAAGATTTTGGCTCAGATCTCTACTGCCTCTCAGTTGTAATCCCCATGTCCTCATCCATCTTTCCCCTGTAATGTGTTTGAAAATGTGTGCCTTGATTTATATATATAAATATATCTTCTTATTTAGGACAATGTAATGTGTCTGTGGTCACCATGGCCTCAGCTACTCCATTGTAACAAAAGAGACGTTACCTAAGATATACATGAATCAAAACCAAAACAGATGCTGTTTTTCAGGCAAAAAATTGAATCTTCAGGCAGGTTGCCCCAAAATGGAGGATAATCAGAGAGGTTTGTTGCCTATTCAGAAGGCAGATGTATACATATCTGTTTTAGCCTTCTCTTCTTTAGCCATTTATTAATCTCCTAGCACCCCATTTATCCCCTAAACTTACCTGAGGGAGAAGCTTTCGACAGAGGGAGCTGAGCATGCAGCCAGGCCCCTCAGGTAAGTTTAGGGTGGAAATGGGGGGATGGAAGGAGAGGGTGGGGGTGTCAGGAGTCTGAAGAACTGGAATTGATGTGGGGATTGATCCCTGGGATTGCAGAAGTGATTCTGAGAGTCAAATCCCAAAGGGTCCACACCTGGAAAGATCCAGACCTTACAATAAGGTGTGGTGTCTAATTATATTAAGATTCGGATTTTACATTAAGGATTGGTGTCTAGGTGTCTAATTCTGGAATAAACTGTGTGTATTAATTTGGGTTTACCTGAGGCATCATTTGGACACCTCAGGTAAACATGAGACAGGTCCCACATTTTGGGCCTGTCTGGAACAGCCCTTAGTCAAACAGATAAACATCCTAAGCCCATCTTGGTGACAAAGAGGTCATCTGTGTCATACACATACACAAAGTTTTGGATATTATCTAGCTTGGAAGATCGTTGGAGGGACCTTTCTTTAATTGCATAGTGATCTCTGTTCTCAGGAGCTTACGTAAACAGGGGTTACTGGAGAAGCAGATGCCTTCAGGATACATTTGATACAATTTTATACATTTAGAAATTGATACGGTACACAAGCAATACAAGTTACACAATGGTTTAGCTTTGATATAGTATGGGATACAGTTGCTGTTGGGTCCTCTCAGAGTCTCCAGTGGCTTCAACACTGCAGAACTTTGAAAAAGCCGGAAATGTTTAAAAAATAAAGATAAAAAATAATATATTTTACTTGAAGTTTTATTAAAGTTCACAAATGTTTAGGAGGGTGCGCTGTGGCTCGACAACACAGTCTCCACTGTAAACCTTCACTACTGTCACATACCAAGCCACATTCTCTTTCAGGATGTGAGGGAAATCTGGCTGTGACATCTGTCACCCCATTGATCACCAGGGTTGATTCCGCTGATCCGGCTAGGCAGGTTTCCACTTCCTCTCTGCTCCATGTAAATCCATCCCAAAGCTTTGCACTTGGTGGAAGAGGACAACTGTCCCATGTAGGAGTATACAATAGCCGTGCACCCCTGCTAGAACCTCCAAACAAGCTCTGGCATCCAATAGCCCTTCCTTAATGAGAAAAGAATGGCAAGAAGGAACAAAGGGAGCGTAAGATGCCAAATCTTTTCAGCCTCAGAGGGAGTTTAAAAATTAGACCAGATTTCTTGAAAGTATTTGAATTAGCTCCATCTAACATTGGTTCTCCTATTTTAGTATATTTCTTAACCATTTGTCTGCATGGGGCATATAGAGAAAGGGGCTTAAGAGAGGGAAGTGGAGGAAGGAAAGGGGAGAGAGGAAGAAAATATATCCTGTTGTTTAATGCTATATATGTTATGCTATATTTATTTTGTATATTTCTATAAACATCATCTTTAAAACATTACTTAGAGAAAATAGCATACCAAATTCATCTACCAGCATTTTTAACACACTGGTAAACAGATTATGATAAACTATATTTTACATATGGTTTAAACGAACTATCAAGGTTCTGTTAACTTTAATAAAAGGATAGCCTTTTGACAATAAAATTCAGTGTCCATCATGATTCAAGGTAGAGATAAATTATACAACTTTCCATACAATTGAAAACTTGGTTTTTCCGCCTAGCCTTTGGAGACTAGATCCCTCAACGCCTGTTTCTTGGATTTCCTTCCCCTTTGCGACTCTTCACGTTTTGGTCCTACTCCATTGATCTCCCCCAGTTTTTAAACACCGTATATGTACATGTGGCCCGCCCTCTCGTCTTCTTTTTTCCTTTTGTTTTAGATGCATTTGTTATTGTGTTTTTGTATTCCTTTTACTGTGTTTACTGTTTTTATTGTGTTTATTGTTTTTCTTGATGTCTGATATTGTGTGATTTGTGGTTTGGGCATGGCCCCATGTAAGCCGCTCCGAGTCCCCTGTGGGGAGAGGGAAGCGGCTTATAAATAAAGTTTTTTATTATTATTATTATTATACAATCCTTAGGAAGTTTAAAGTGTTACACTGAAAGGGGTTCAACAACAGAGTGCAATATGAGTAGTAAAGGTAAAGGTAAAGGTAAAGGTTCCCCCTGACATTTAGTCTAGTCATGTATGACTCTGGGTGGTGGTGCTCATCTCCATTTCTAAGCCGAAGAGCCGGCATTGTTCACAGACACTTCCTAGGTCATATGGCCTGCATGACTGCATGAAGCACAGTTACCTTCCCGCAGAAATGGTACCTATTGATCTATTCACATTTGCATGTTTTCAAACTGCTAGTATAGCAGAAGCTGGGTCTAATGGTGGGAGCTCACCTCGCTCCCAGGGTTCAAACTGCTAACCTTTTGGTCAGCAAGTTCTGCAGCTCAGTGGTTTTTAACCTGCTGCGCCACCAGGGGGCCCTGGATATGAGTATAGTTCGAATATTTTACTTAGAACAAAATATTTTTGTGAATGTGAACCTTTGTCTCTTTCCAAGAGAATCCTGAAGGTTCACATTATTTCCTTGATTAAAGTTTTGTAATGCACTAACGTAGGTTGTATTGCTATAATTGGAGAGTTTTGGGCCTTTATGATGAGGTGACCACTTGTATAGATCACAGTGTGAAGGATTCCCTTCCCATGACTATAGAAAAGGAATCTTTATGGTGAGTACCAGTGTTACAATCTCACATTTAAGAGTAAACCACACAAATAACATTATGCATGGTATGGTAAGGATTTGCTGGGCCCTTTCTCCTTCCCTTCCTTTTCAGAAATCTGTGAAATTGGCATGGTCATAGGCAAAGCTGGAACAAAACAGGTTAATTTGCCTGTACCATGATGATTGATAATATTTCAGACATGTTGCCTTGTGGATATTTGTGGAAGGATTTAACATGCTATATATTTGCTATTTTTTTATTATATTAGGCATGCCCACATGCTCACATCTGAACTCAAGACCTGCCATCCTATCTTGGCTGCCTTCAGTTTTAGCTGCACCACTACGCAGGCTGTGTATCCTTTCCCTGCCAAACCATTTTCGGTTAGGGTTGTCAAGTTTAAGGGTTCAGATTAAAGTATCAGACCATTGCTGTTCCTTTCCAGATCTCTTGTAAGAATGACAGATCTGAGGCGACTTTAAAGTCTGAATGTCCTTCCCTCCTCTTAATGTTTATATCTGTTTCGTGCTTCAGCAACATCAGGGCATTAGGAATGAGGGGACAAGCCTGGAAGAATAGATGGTGGATGCATGTAAACTGCCTTGAGTCCTCACAAGGGAGATAGGGCGGGTTATAAATAAAATATTATAATATTATTATTATGCCCGTCATGCCCTGTGGAGCTGGAAGGTAAGAACTAACTGTAACTTTTTAATGTTCTTCTCATACAGTCCTTGATATGCTGCAATTTTTGGTTGTGATCCTTCCCTGAGTCCTAGCAGAAAGGCAGGGTCTGGGAGACCTCCCCATATATTATATGAGGTCAGGTCATATAAGGCAGTGTTTCCCAACCTTCTTTGAGCCACGGCACATTTTTTACATTTACAAAATCCTGGGGCACACCACCAACCAAAACAACACAAAATGACACTCTAACACAGTAATACATATAGTTAATATGTTTTTAATGCATTTATACACTCAGTGTGAAACCTGGGCCTGTTTTGATAAACACAACATATTTATGACTTCCTCTCACATATTTATACATGGCTATCATGTCTTCTCTCAGCCTTCTCTTCTTCAGGCTAAACATGCCCAGCTCTTTAAGCCGCTCCTCATAGAGCTTTTTCTCCAGTCCTTTGTGAAATTTCACCCTCAGTGAAACTTGCTTCCAGTTAACTATGGATGTCATGAAGCTGTTATAAACAGTTTCTTGGGGGGGAGAGCAACTCTCAAAAAATCCAGTAAAATAGTAAACAAAACACATTTCCAAGCGGAGAGGCTCAATTTGTTTCTTGGAAACCTGTGAGGGGGCTGCTAGGAGGGGGGAGAGTGCCAATTTCCCACAGCACACCTGATGATCGCGCATGGCACACTAGTATGCCATGGCACATTGGTTGGGAAATACTGATCTAAGGGATGGAAGCAAATGGCAGCTGCTGGACATAGTTTGCTTGGTTATCCAAAATGTTTTGTTGCTTTTATTTCTTGAGAGTAGCATAATACTTGACTTACTCCAGTTCTGGTCATTTATTTACCCCTGTTGCCTTCTTGCTTGTTTCCTCAATTAGATGAACCAAAGGCATTTCCATCCCATCTCCTAACTTTTATCACCACCTCTGTGGCATCGCAAGGGCCTACTTTTATGATATAATAACAACATATGCCACAAAACCACAAGGAATGGACTCCTGTTTTGGCCCTGAGATCTCAGAGAGTGAAATGTTCTTGACCCAAGAAGTAAAGGAATTGACTGAGCTTGTTGACTTTGTAACTAACCCAGAGACAAAAGGTATGTCCTTCATTTTACTGCTGGCAGCCAATGCTCTACTTCAAACTTGAAGTTGAATAACAGACCGATAGCATTAATTGTATAGGTGTGTCAACAGTGGAAATAAAATGTTTGAAAGAAAGAGAGCAATGAATGTTAATAAGACCGATATGAGATACAGGTTTTGCATGAGAAGAGGTCGCTATTCCCCTGAGTGAACAATCCACATTGTGATTGTCTACTGCTATGTCAAGGCATGATTAGTTTGCATGAATTGTTACACACACATTGCATAGATCTGCCTTTTGTATCTGATCTGCCATGGCTGTCTCCATGCTGTCTCAAGGTTTGTTTGATAGCCTGTCTCCAGGGGGTTTATGTGCAGCTTTGCCTTAATCCAGCCAAAGCATAACTGCTTTTGATTGGAAAAAGACAGTGACATGGAGGAGTAAGCTTCCTTGGCTTGCCTACATTGATAAGACAGACATTTGGCAGCCAATTCTGCCAGAGACCAAAGGGTGATTGGGAATCTTTAGTCTCTCTTTTTGTTTTAAGCATATCTGCAATTCATAGCTCCTTCCACCTCCCATCTATAAACAACATCTGGGATGAAATATTTCGTACTGTAGGACAAGTGTTCCATATACGCAGCCTTGGATGATATTGGATTACTGTGAGGGCTAGATTTACTACAGCATCTCCAGTATTTGTGGAGTCCGCTAGTTTTGTCATGAAATCAGTCCCATTAATCAAATCTAAAATGTTTGCACAGAGGAAGAGAGTAAGGTCATATGGCCAAGATCTGGTGACAGATATGAGCTAATTGGAAACTGACTCAGTCAGTGTTCTTGACCTTTCCGAGGTTAACTGTTGGAGCCTCTGAAAAAATCCTGAAGATATGAATGTATTTCTAGGAAAGGGATCGTCTCCAGAAGTGTTCCTTCTTTTACCTCCTATAATATTATTTGAGCAGAGCTTCAATTGGGAGACTCAGTTTTTCATGGAGTCTCCCAAATGATCTGACTGAGGATTCTGAAGCTGTAGTCCAAAACAAAACTTCCCCTAGCTCAGCAAGTTAAGTTAGAGAGCACATAATAATATGCCTTCCTCTTCCTTGCAAATTTCCCCCCTATGGTGGCTTGGACTTTGAATAACTTTCTTCCTCTGTAGTGGTGAGGGTACCACACAATATGGCTCCCCCCCCCCCCACAAAGTCTGAAAAGGTCTGATGTGCTCTTCTACTGGTCCAGATAGTCATTCCTATGACATGAAGATAAACTAGCATACTGGTGCAATTTATACAACTGTCCTCTTCCTTTGTTTCTATAATTGAATTTATATTCCATTTATATTATTTTCTACACAGAAAATGCTGTCGTCTTCTGTGCAAAATAGCAAAGTTTGTTCAGGTTAAGTCCCAAAATGCAAATAGCTTTTGAAAATTCTATGATTCGCAGACATTTTCACAGTGGGAAGAACATTGTTGAATTTACACATTGCTGCCTTTGAGCAGGTACTGGTTTGTGTGTTATGTGGATGTGTGACAATCATCATCTGTGGTAATTCTCTCTTCTATACATCAATTAAAAGTAAAGTGGATTTTGCACAAAAAAGTTTACTGCGCAAAACCAGGTGTTTATTTATTTATTTTATTTAATTTATTTCAGGATTTTACCCCGCTCTTCTCAACCCCCGAGGGGGGACTCAGAGCGGCTTACAGTAAGGCGAATTTGATGCCCACACAGTAGCAATATAAAACCCCAAAACCCTTCAACAATTAAAATACATTAAAATACAATTACCTAAACATCATGCACATTCATTCCAGATTAAAACAATGTTCTGTCCATAAAAGCATTGGCCCTATTCATCCACTTTCCATTAAAATCCCATCTAAAGTGCTGCCTTGTGCTGGTGTGCAAACGCCTGGTCCCACAGCCAGGATTTTACTTTTTTCCTGAATGCCAGGAGGGATGAGGTGGATTGTACATCGATAGGGAGTGCATTCCACAGGCGGGGAGCCACCACCGAGAAGGCCCTCTCCCTCGCCCCCACCAGCCGCATTTGAGAAGTAGGCAGGAGCGAGAGCAGGGTTGGTTTTTTGTTTTTTGTTTTACAAAATATGGTTTATTTGGACAATTGTTTCACTCAAAAATTCCAAAAATTAAACAATTACATTGTATCTATCTATATTAATAAAACCAGTAATCCATTATATTATTTGTTATGCCACCGATTGCTTTTTTGTTTAGAAAAAACCCCTTCAGATTGATAAAATGGTATAAAACTCAATTTTTATGCAAACAATTCTGCTCAAATATATCTTTTAAACAAAGTATAAAAGTATGCTTCTCACCAAAAAATTGTGTTCCCACTTACTACATTACTATTAAAAATGTGCCTTTGATATGCCCACGTCATAATCCAATGTTTAAAACACTATACCACAATGTTCACCTCAATGATAATCTGAGTACCAATTTTCAAAAGTCTTTAAAAATGTTCTACTGTACAAAGTAAGTGTAAACCATAAACCATTCATTAACTTATGCTTAAAAGCATCAATAACTAAAATAACAGTTTTGCTAATTTACTAGACACATGCCCACAGGTCAACATTAAGACCAGTATCATATTTTTAATTGTAGCTGTCAACCATGAGTGGTGTGTATTCTGGTACAAAGGCTTGAGTTGGTTTATTATTTTTTTCAGTAACAATAATAAATAAAATATGGCTTAAACAAGATGCACCAACAGGAGGAGATGTGTCAGTTTGGATATAGACATCAGTCTAATGAATTGTATTGACAATAACATGCAGGCCTTCCAGCTTCTCTTTCTCTCCCTCCAAGTCCCGACAGCAATTGTGTTGTTGTTGTGAATTCACATAAATTACTATTATTCTTGGAATGGCAATGTAACAAAATCCAGCCTTTCTGAAGTTCACGGCTTTCATATTTTTATTACAGAAATTATATGAAAGTATTTGGCTCGTCCAAGTACAACTTTGACAATTTGTTGCAAGTTGCCGAAAAATGTGTCATCGGATTATTCCTGTAAAAATAAACCTTTGTGGTTTTCTCCATCCCTTTGGATCTGCTGACATTTTGTTGGTTCAGAGAGCTGGGAAGGGAATTGCTTTGGGGCATGGCTAATATCAAATCCAGCATGAATTATTATGGTTTCTTTTTGATAAGATTTAGGATTTATGTGTAATGCTGAACCTGGTTGTGTTAAGTCTCCATTAATTAACATTTGTCTAATGTTGGGGCAACGGGAGTCTTAGGAGGATGAAGAATATCAATTTTTATTATCTTCACCCTAAATGTAGGATTTGCACCATGCCTTTCCATTGCAGTCTTGGTTCATAGGAAACAAAGTGAAACCCAAAGTCATATTTCTGGAATAAAGTATAAGATAAGGCATCAGACTGCGAAAAGGTGTTTTTTTTTTTTTTACAGCAACAGACTAATTCAGTTGAAAACTTTCACCAGTTAGGAGATAAGGAAAATTATTCTTCTGATGTGCTGATAATTTGCCCACCTCACACTGATTTGATAGCTCTACACCAGATAGGATTAACAGTAGCATGTATGTGTACCTTCATCACCTGGACTCTATAGCCAAGAAAGATAGTTCTAGGACCTCCTAGAATCCACAAAAAGACAAGTCCCATTATATACCCCCATGGTATAGTAAAATGGTATCACTTATATCAATTGATGAGGAACTCAAATGTGTGCTAGGGAGAGTCCGCGAATCTATGAAATGGCGGGAGGCTACAGCAGTGTGGTGATTAGCATGCGGCAAACTTAAGGTTTCTTGTTGGAGTTGTTTTCAAGTTCTTTCAGTCTGTGACAGTTTGATTTTGTGGCTGCAGAATCTATAGACATGGAGGACTGAGTGACTACACAGTAGTGGACATTAACAAGGTCCTTGTTCACATGGGGGCTTTTTGCCCCATTTTGCCATTTTTAATCATGGCAAGGATGGGGCCTGCCATACACCGTCACACTACGCATGGCAGGTCCCACCCATAGTCTTCCCTTTCAGCACTTTCTCCTCTACTATGGGGGGGGGGGTGTAGTTTGGGTAGCTTCAATCGAGCTATCCACACTTTCTTCCCCCTTTTGCCTTGTGATGGTAGAAAGTAGGCCTGTTTGATCAAGGAAAAAAATAGTTCAAAACTCGTTGCGTATCTAGGGGGCGCTGGTGATTTGATTATGAAATGATTTCTGAAATTTTCTGGAAAAAAACTTGAAATTGCCGAAATTTTGGAATCGCTTTGTTAATGGCGGACACAAATGCACAGTAGGAAAGAAACAGCACTGGCACTGGGGAAACTTCTGGGGATTGTCCCTCCCTTATTTATAGACCGATCGTAATGAAACTTGCTACAGTGGTAGAGCACATGGATCACTGCTAGCTCACCAGATTTCATAACTTTTGACTTATCCATGGATTTTTGGCAAATTTTCAAAGTTTTTAAAAAAGTTTTTATAGACTGACCCAGTTTAAATACAAGTTCTGCCTCCATTTTACTACAGGGCCAGCATGGCTCAGAGACAGCACACTGGCATAATAAGCAGAAGGACCAGGACCATGGGTTCAATCCCTACTAGGGGAATTTTTTAAAAGTATTTTTTTTAAAAAATAAAGGAAATATGTTCCTGGTTTGAATTTTGAAAGTGTTTTTCCTGTTTCTTTGTGTGGTCTTTACTTTGAAAGTAGTTGTTCTACTCCAAAAACTTTGTGTGGCACAAACTGTGTTAATTTGGGAGGGAACAGAAATCATATACAGAGCAGACCCCATCAAGGGACATCTAGACTGACCCCCTTCTTTTGGAGCAAGAACACAGATTCTCACCAAAGGGAATTGAATGGGGTCTCAGGAGCACAAGACTATGAGACAACAGAAGACATGTGAAGCTTTTGAGGCAATTTTCTATACATGAGAGATGTAGTTTCCCAAAGTACCTTAGCAAGCCAGACTCCCCGGTGCAGCAATCCTATGGGACTCTAACGGGATGGATGAAAGAAGGAATGTCTTCAAGTTTTGGGAGAATCGGGGCTAGACTGACCCCACTACAGGAAAAAGAAGAACTGGCTTCCCACTGAAGTATAAGTTCTGACTTGATTTTACTACAGCGCTAGCGTGTCTCAGGAGAACCGACCTCATAAACAGGAGCACCGAGTTTGATCCTTGACAGGGGAAAATGGCAGAAAGAAAAATGTGGCAAATAATGGCAAACAGCAAGAAGCAGGGCATGGGGAGCCAAGACACACGTTTTGCTGAAAAGCAAGATGTGGAGAGTCATGGAAGCTCCCCTTTTGTGGTTGACATGTGCTATCTTTACTGCAGGAAAAAGTTTTATTGCAGGGAAAGGCTTTGCTGCTTTCTCTTTAGACACCTTTGTAGATTCCGTTTATTTTATATTTATATTTAGTTTAAAGCAGGACCTTTTACAATCTCTACCACTGGGGGCGTGGCCTTCAAGAATAGCTGTGCTTAGCCATGCCCACCTCATCCCTCTTTGCATCGCCACTCGCCAGGGAAGGAAACCGTGATTTTTAACTACTGTTAAACTATAGGACCTTTTGCAATCTCTGTAGCTGCTTGCCTCCAGCCAATGAGGAGAAACCACCTTGGGAGGGGCGGGAATCTACGGTTGATTCCTTTCCGATCCACTTCCTGGATTGGAAAAAATGGCGGTGGCAGCTTCGAAATGGCAAGTTTACTTCCGGATTGCTTACATCGCTTCCATACTGCTTCAAAAGTGGATTTAATCTGAATTCATTCCGATTTTACAAACATTCAGTCGAACCTACTCAGGCCTAGTAGAAAGCACAGTGGGGCAATGTGCATTGCCCCAAGTTGTTGCTCTTTCTGCCATCTGATGAGGGGAGGAAACGGGTGCCAAAGCCCCTTCTCTTGTCCCCTCCATATAGTGAGGAAAGGAGGGAGAGCATGTGGGGCACCACAAGCCGCCCCATACACCTATCCTTTCACTGGTGAAGAGGTCACAAGAAATGAATAAATACATTCTGTGGCCTCAGAGTTCACTGATCTTGAAATTTTCGTCCATAACTCCATTTCCTACTGTATATTTAAATGTTTACATTTGTCCACAAATGAGTGGTAGTAGGATTTTTGTGCTTCCCAGCAAGAGGGAATCATTTTTTTCCTGTAATAGGGAAGGAAAGTATGCTGAATTGTGTCAGGTTCAAACCTCACTTGTTAGAGCCATTCAGCCATTTTCTTCTACTCTGGTTCATATATATTTCCATCCTAAGTGAAAATGCTGGTGGTGAGTGACCAAGTGTGTAATTTTCAGAGAGTGAGAAATTGAATTTTTGTGGCTAATAAATCCTGACCCCGTTTGTTAAAGGTGCTAGAAGGAACAGTAACCAATTGCGGACGCTAGGTGGTACTCTTTGATCGCATGGCATGAGATAATCCAAGCTTCAGTTTTTTCTGCTTTTTAAAGAGGTACAAACAGTTCTAGTGATTTTCTGCTGTGAGACTTACAACATCATCAGACAGGGTTTTTCCCTGTCCTAGCATGCTGCCGACATGTTGCCAGGATGGAATCCTCCAGAGCCCATCATATGATGCAGGGCTACTTCTGGCAAAGGTCTGTCCCAGCAGCATGCCAGCAGCATGCTGGCAGTGCGCAAATAGGGAACCCTGAGGAAATGGGTGACTACCATATCCTCATTGAAGAAGCCGGGGACAGCACGAGAGGAAGCAGGAGAAACATCATGGGATGGCAGCCTATAATCAACCACAGTAAGGGGGCAAAGCTGGGTGCTGCCCCATGGTTTCCCCTAGTGTCCCCCAGCTTCTGGGCCTCCATGTGATGAAGCCCTGAGAAATTGTGTCTTTTCATGCAATGTAAGGCAGCCTGCACTGTGCTAGAGAAGCAAGTGGAAAATGTACCACAAAGCCTAAATACCCCAAAATTACTCAAGCCAATCTTGGAAGATATACAAGGTTAGCCCTGTTTAGTACTTGGAGGGGAAGCTGGCCATGTAGGTTATATTTCAGAGGAAGAAACTGGGAACTCCCCTCAGAGTATCCCTTGCTTAAGAAAATCCTATGGAATTCTTAAGCATGGAATAGGGTGGGTTTATTTTTAATGTATATTTGTTGTTTTGATAATTTTATGCTTATGTTGATTACTCTTTATGTTTTTGATGTTGTTACTTGGAAACCGCCCTGAGTTCCCTTGGGGAGATAGAGCGGTATATAAATAAAGTTTATTATTATTCTCTGTGTTTATGTATCTTCCAATTGCCTGTCGACTTAAGGTTGCCCCATGAAACCAATGGGATTTTATTATTTTTAAGAAACACGCACATTTCACCCCTAATTGTGTGAATGGCTAGTTGTGCACCAGTGGCATGCCCAAATTCTCAAACTTGACAAAGCTTTGACATTGTTTTTTAAAACAACTTTATCAGGTTACTGTTGTAAAAAGGGAGTGTCTTTTTGTGTTGCACACAACATTTCAGGAAGGCAGCATAGAAAGACTGTGTGTATTTTATGGGAGATGTGCAGTGTGCATAGGAATTCATTAATGCTTTAAAAAAAATTATAATCCGGCCCTCCAATAGTTTGAGGGGCTGTGACCTGGCCCACTGTTTAAAAACTTTGGGGACCCCTGCATTAGACTGTTGGGAAGCAGGAAGGAATGGGAATTCCCCCTTTCCCAATTGCCCCTGGTGGTGCAATGGGTTAAACCCTTGTCCCGGCAGGACTGAAGACCAATATGTCAGAGGTTCAAATCAGGGGAGAGTGCAGATGAGCTCCCTCTATCAGCTGCAGGTCACCATGCAGGGACATGAGAGAAGCCTCCCACAAGGATGGTAAAATATCAAAACAACTGGGCATCCTCTGGGCAACATCCTTGCAGACAGCCAATTCTCTCACACCAGAAGTGACTTGCAGTTTCTGAAGTCGCTCCTGACATGAAAAAAAAACTAACAAAAAAAACCTGCTGATGGACGTAATTCCAACCTAATTTGTTTTCAAACATTGTCTCCAAGGTATTTGAGGAATATTTAGGACTATAGCCTTGTTTTAATCTCCAGTTTGCTATCTGAATTTGAATGTGAGATATATCTTTTCTTCAAAGAACTACAGGAATCCAGCAAAGGAGAAATTAGGAGGGAAAGAGCTACTGGTTTAGAGGCTTGTTTTTATAGTTGTCTTTAGACTCCCATTGAGCGCTTCCTATGCTATTCCATGTCCATATTGATTTTGTTCTGATGGCCCTTCACCAATGAATTGCAATAATTTCTCAATATTTTTTCCACCTGAATTTCTGATGCATGCAAGATTTATGTCTTTTGATTTCTGACAGCAGAGACTGTTCTTTCCAATAACATTTCTAACATAAACTATTGTCTTTTCCATCTGGGAGAAGAACAAGATTCATCGCCAGCAACATATCCCAGAGGCCTTTAGTATTTTTTCTGTTGGCACATTAACTTGCTATGTCTCACTTTCCAGAGCTTTGATAGACTGGGAAGGGGGAAGAATGTAGTCTTGTATGGATGAACCTTCCATTTTCTTTAATATTATGTGGCATTTGTCCTTTTTTTGATTTTGTAAATCTATGCCACAATATATTAGGCTCTTGTTAGGTTTTTCTCATAATGAATGGTTCCCCAAATACACGGTGTTTCAATAAGCCATTTTGGATATTTTCAGGATTCAGTTTTAAAACCCAGTAGTGCATTTTCAGTGGATGCATTATTGTTATTTTGAATGTTTTATAACAATGTATGGACCAAACTAAGATGCCCCCGGTGGCGTAGCCGGTTAAACTGCTGAACTTGCTGACTGAAAGGTTAGTGGTTTGAATCTGGGGAGTGGGGTGAGCTCCCGCTTTTAGCACCAGCATCTGCCAACATAGCAGTTTGAAAACATGCAAATGTGAGTAGATCAATAGGTACTGCTCTGGTGGGAAGTCAATGGCATCCATGCAGTCATGCTGACCACATGACCTTGGAGACGTCAACGGACAACGGCGGATCTTTGGCTTAGAAATGGAGATGAGTACCACCCCCCAGAGTCGGACACGACTGGACTTAATGTCAAGGGAAAACTTTACCTTTACTATGAGCTAAACTAATCTATCTTTCAGCAGCTTTGGTGTCCCCTTTAAGTCATTTAGGCACATAAGGGCATAGGAAGTTGCTTTATATTGAGTTAACTCAATGATCCATTTAGCCAGCACTTTCCTTAAATATCAAATATAATGGGTAGCAGTTCTTTTCCAGGGTTTAGGGGTAGACAGAATATTCAAAAATACACAAAGTTGTTTAAATTAGCTTTTTCAAGTGGTAGGAAACTATGATAACGAGAATATTAAAACAGTGAGGATTTTTGCTGTTTGGGATTTTTTTTCTTCTTGAAAAATGCATGCAGATTTTTGTGTGTGTAGAAAATTGCAAATCTTGTTTTAAGGTCAGAAATTAATACTTATGGATATTTACATCCCTACCAGAGTTTCAGACAGGATTCTTTTGACCCTAACTGATGGTCCTTGGCATTATTTAATGAGCTCCCTTCAAAGGACTACCCTTTAGCTTTCAAAATGGGATGCGATCAGTTGCTTTCAATGTGATAGGTCAGTCACTTGAAAAAACGACCATAGGGATTTCATGTAGAATTTAGAGTAATTTAGAGTGAGGAGACATGCAATTGCCTCACTCATTCAATATTAAGGAAGTGGTTCTCAACCTGTGGGTCTCCAGGTGTTTTGGACTACAATTCCCAGAAATCCCAGCCAGTTGAGCAGCTGTTAGGATATCTGGGGACCCACAGGTTGAGAACCATTGTATTAAAAGGTTGTAATATTATGGATAATACTGTTTTCCACTTATCTAGTATGTTACTTTTCATATTTTATAGACCCCCTACTTTTTACATAAAAGGAATTGTTATGCAATGCTGCTTGTACGGTAGTGCTAGGAACAGACCCGAATTAAGGAAGTTTGGCGCCCAAGGCTACCTTCCTCCTCCGCGCCCCGCCCTCCTACCTTCAGTCAAGGAAGGAGGGCGGGGCAAGGAGGAGAAAGAGGCGAAGGGACCCCTGCCGCGCATGCATGCACAGCAGGAGGGCGCCTCTTTCTCCTCCGTGCCCTGCCCTCCTTCCTTCAATCAAGGAAGGAGGGCGGGGCGCGGAGGGGAAAGAGGCGGAGGAACCCCTGCCATGCATGTGCACGTGGCGCATGGCACCTCTTTCTCCTCTGCGCCCCACCCTCCTTCCTTCAATCAAGGAAGGAGGGCAGGGCGCGGAGGGGAAAAGAGGCGGAGAAACCCCTGCCGCGCATGTGCACATGGCGGGAGGCGCCTCTTTCTCCTCCATGCCCCACCCTCCTTCCTTCAATCAAGGAAGGAGGGCAGGGCGCGGAGGAAAAAGAGGCGCCTCTCGCTGCGCGCACATGCACTTTTTAATTTTTTAATTTTTTTTTTAAAAAAATGAATTTTTAAAAAATCTGTTTTTGGGGGTCCGGACCTGCTGCCCCCATAGCTGCCACCCTAGGCCATGGCCTAGGGTGGCCTCATGGGTAATCCAGGCCTGGCTAGGAACACTCCTTCAATTCAATAATTTTCCCATTTTAAAGAGTGTGAACTTGGTAAGCCAAGACTTATGTAAATTATATTCACTTGGATCTGTTTGTTTATTCATGAAAATTTGAAAACTGCTGTACTCTCTTTAAAGCAATTAACCCCTGCTCGGGGGGTGGGGTGGGGGTCTGTTAGCAACCTCTAGCTTTTCTTTTTTCCTTCAAAATTAGAATAAATGTTTTTGAATAGGTTAAATCGTCAGTCCTGTCAGTTGATTTATTTTCTTCAGCCTAGTGCCTATGATGTACACCTGTTTCTTCTGTAGAAAGAGACTACTATGTGTATATACATAATCAATAGGACGGTGCGATCGAGGAAAAGAGTTTCAAAACTCATTACAAAATTAGGGGGTACCGACGTTTTGTTTTTAAGTGTTTCTAAAGTATAATTAGTCAAAATTTTGTTACTATAACAAGAGTAAAGAAATGTCATTACTTTTTCATTATAGTAATTTTGCAGGTGGGAAACTTCAAGGGCTCCATTCTCCCTCATTTTTACAGCTATTGGGGTGAAACTTGCTACAGTGGTAGAACATATTTATCATTGTTAGCCCAGCAAGTTTCGGAGTGTTTCACCTACCCATGGAGTTTTGGGTAATTTTCAATTTTTTATAAACTATATATATAACACCACAAGAGCTATCTCCTTTAATGTTCTATACAATGACACAAAATAACGGGATCATTCCCTCCAACTTTCCGAAATATTCATACATCTATTGTTTTTAGGGATTTTAAAAGCCACAAAAGCTATCTCATTGAATGTCTGTCATATAAATCAATAGAACTTCCATTTAGGGATTTCTTCCCAGCCCAGCACAGAGATTTACTTACTAGAAGTATAATCAGTCCTCCCTTTTGCAGATTCAGCAATTTATTGGAATTCTGCCTGGCTGCTGCTACGGAGGAACAATTTTCTCCCCTCTCCTGATTGAGGCTTTCTGATGCTGAGCAGAATTCTGGGAAATTCTCTGGCATAGGGCTCCTCACCTTCACAAACTACATTTCCCAGAATTCTGTGCTTTCTCAGTCTCTTTCCCAGCTAATTCTGCTTTCTCCATGCTGCTTCCTTCTTCTATTGGTGAGAGACCATTAATTTAAAAAGGAATGGCAGCCTTTTTGGCTTGGCTTTGCTTGATTGTGTTGAAAATGAAACTGACTTTGGGAGGCTTCCGAGGTTTACAAAATTAAAAAAAATGATTTGGGTAAGTTTCTCTTCCTAAGTTTTTGACGTGGCCCATGCCCACGTGTTGGATATTGTGTCGTAACTATGAAATTAACTAATTTGATTCGATTTATTGCAACTAACGAAAATTTTGCACCACCCTAATGATTAATACGGGGTACTGAAAACTCAGTACCCTCTAAAGGTGTATATGTACTGTGGAATTAATGCAGTTTGACACAGTTTCAATTGACATTACTCAATGCTATGGAATGCTAGGATTTATAGTTTGGTGAGGCACCTGCACTCTTTGGCAGAGAAGGCTACAGAACTTGTAAAACTACATTTCCAATAATTCCATAGCATTGAGCTATGGAAGTTCAAGCAGTGTCAAATTGCAGTCATTCTGCAGTGTAGATACACTCTCAAAGCATCCTAAAAGTTGAAGTTCAAGTACAGTTCCATTAAAGAGCACCATTAATGGCCAGAAGAACAGCCAAAAGCAAATTACAATACTGAAATGCAAGTGGTGGGAATATGGTAGGCAAGCAAACAGATATCTCAACTAAATCTAAAAAAAGAACACAGCCCTACAGAGGAAAGCTGAATTAATTCAGCTTAATGACATCGCTTTTCTCCCCAAATGCTGTCATTAGCGAGCTTTGGTAAGATTCTGGACAGAGGTTTTAGGTTATACGTGTCACTGTGTAAAAACCAGCTTCTTTCTTCTTCCCTCTAGATTGGTCTGAAGCCTTTCAATCACCTTGAATCAAGTTGATCAATTCAAAATCCAAAGTTATTTATTTATTTATTTATTTATTGGCAGCATTATATTCTGCTCTTCTCAAAAGGGACTCAGGGCAGATCACAGAATACATACACAGCAAACATTCAATGCTGTTAGATAATCAGGACAGACAGACAGAGGTATATGTCGGCATTTTTCCAACTTTAGCATCCCGGAGGTTATGTTGGATTCAGCAACAGGGGGTGCTGTCGCTCCATCCTCTATGTTGATGAGCCTTTTGATCACAGACTTTCCTCCTGTTCTTTGATCACTGGCTTTTTATGGTGCTGTAATTACACTTATCTTATTTTAACATGATCAAGATAAGTCTGGATCAACCTGAATCACTTCAGATTTCAGGATTTTTCTGATGTAATATCAGCTTTATTATAGGTAGCACTATTCTTGTTGTTTATTCAAATCATAAGCAAAATTATCACTATCAACCAAAGACAAGCTAATTTTCCACTGGAAATCCAAGAGAGAATCTGTTCTTTCAAATAACCAAGCCCTGAATTGTTTCTATTGACACTGTCAGCGTATGTTGCTTTATCGGGTCCAGGAATGGATATTGAAATGCTTCATATGTTTTACCAGGTTAAACCCAAACCGTCTATTTCAGGCAGGAAAACACACAGTAGATTATTCAGTCTATTGAACAAAAGACAGAATACCAGGATCAGAGAGTATTTCTCTCAATCTAGTGTTTTATTGGAAAAACTAAAGTATATATGGGGTATAAATCCAGAAAGCACTAGGATATATTAATGTTAGGTAGGGGTAGCCTGATATTCTATTTCTTCTGACCTTTTAGTACAATTACCTCTGCCCCCTACTGAAGCTTGCTTGACTTGGTGTCCAACTAAAACATGTGGATGTTGCCCCCAATTAGTATAGAAAAAATGTTTCCATCAACAGTTCCTCCAGAGTCTGCTGGCCAGTGGACTGGAATCTGCTGGAATTGGAATGTGCTCGGCAAGCACCTATGTTCAAAAATCACTTGTTTTTAGATTGTCTAAAAGAAATCCCAGGCAGAATTAACATTTCTGTGAACGATGACTGTTTGCTATTTTATTTCAGTTTGAGATGAAATATTTGGGTTGGCTGGAGAGGGGGCTGCCAGGTGCCTAAACATGCCGAACAAATGCCGTCAGCACTTGGGAGGCAAGTGACACCGAAGGCATCCAGAACATTACATGCCACTTACATACTGTCTGCCAATCATTTAGGGTTGTTCTTGCATCACGCCTTCCACTGGGGGAGTGGGAAGGACAGGCTCCCTCAGGTCATCCAATCAGTGTTGTTTGATTGTTGGGTCTAGATATTTTGTTTTACTAAATATTTCCCAGCCTGATTTGAAATGACATAAGCAATAAGGCTTGCCAGTATTTCCCCTTGAGTTTGGTCTACAACGGTTTGATAATGGTCCCTAATGTGCCATGCACATTTTTCCTTGTCTGAATCTATTCCAATTCATGAAAGTAAGAATGGCAAGGAGGGAGATAATCCAATTGCCCTCCCATCCCCCGAATGAAGGAGACTTCAGACAATAACCACACAACAACAATTATTTGGGTCAAATTGGGCAAAATTTTATTTGCCTATTTAAATGCCTTCAACTAAACTGAAAGGGTGTCAGGAATCAAATTCAATCAGTTGGAATCAATCTCATTCAATTTGCGGGCGAAACACCAATATTGCCTGATAATCCACCAGACAACCTAATGAGGGAAATGATTAAGAGGTCCATTCTCCCACAGCGGAGAAGAGCCTCTTCTCATTCCAGGGCCATTAACTGAACTTCACCCAACAACCATAACTTTAGGGTGCATACATAACTAACTGGCCCTCACCCCTGACGGGGGTGCCTCGGTGTACACCGACTATGGCATTTCCCTCTCTAATTACCGCCACAGACTGGAGGTAGATGTCCATCTTGCCTCCATCCCCACCGATCTTCTAACACCCTTTCTAGGCAATGACTAATATCCTCTAAAAACAACTGGTTGCCCTCCTCAGACAAGTGGACCCCATCATTTCGAAAAACAATTTGATTGGCCGGATGAATGAATCTATGCCCTATATAGGACCCGTTACCAGCGGTAACTACATTACGCATGGCCCGGTTAACCCTCTTGTGGGCCTTCTCCATCAACCTGGGGTCCCCACCCCCAGGCCACCACATCTGTGGTGTAATCTCCGACCACATCACATGCACCCCGGGCCATGCTCTCCAGATTTCAAAAATATCAGCCCTAGCTTGAAAAAACAGGGCCTTGCCTGTCAGCAAGCCCAAATCATTACCACCGAGGTGGATAATGATCACATCCGGGGGGAACACACCCCTTCCTTGAAATAACATGGGACACAGCCCATTCCAATGCAGACGCGTCTGCCCATCCATTCCACATTAGCAACTGCACTTAAGCCCAGATGTTGGCCGAAGGGGGAATTGAGAGCATGCTGCTTGGCCCAGTAGATGTAGCTATGGCCGCAAATCAGAACTCTCCTCATCCGCTCCGACCTCTCTGGACCTGCAACAGAAGAAACAACGGGAACAGCATCAAACGGGCTTACAGCTGAACATTGCACACATAACCCCTGTAAGCCCCGGAACGCCACCTCCCCAGGGACATAATAGTTCCTACATCATATCCCATTGCGGCTGCCGATGACGCGGCTCCAATTCTAAACGAATGGGTTCCAAATTGCTTGCCCTCTAAGCCTAGCAGCTTCAGGGCCTTTTTAGTAACCGCCCAAAATTGATATTTTGATAATGGCGTCCCATCCCGATGACAGAATAGGTAACCCGCAGCCGAACCCCGGAGTGCAAGATAGCGCGTCATGACCAACACCGGACACAGTTCCACATCACTGGCTCTACCAAGCCTGACCAGCGCACCCCTGGCAGTTTGATCAGTCTTTGACGACCTGGCCTGTAATTCCAACATATCCGGGGCCAATTTAATGTCGGACACCAGGAGTGCTCGTTGTGAAGAGTCGGCTTTAGATGACGCCACCAACTCACTCACTCTAAATGCGCCAAAAAAGGCGGTCAAGGCAGCCGAGTGGAATAAGGCCTGCTCGTACTGGGAATCGCATACAGAGGCCCACCGTTGCCCAAGCCCTTTTAGAATGCCAGGTGTCAAAGGCTCCCTTGTGTCCTCAACCCTACCACTTTGTTTGGACCATCCTGCCATTAGTTTGTGTAGGCGGAAGTCGTTCGTCGGGCCGGACATGCCCTGCGCTTTGAACCAGTAGGCCAGCGCTGACAATTTAACACGAATGGAATGTACAGCCAATCCCCTTCTCTTGTTATATATACAAAACTGTGCTACATGGTCATAGGGCACCGGGAAGGACTTAGGTAAACCGTAGTACTCCCTGAACTCCACGAATTCCCTGACGGCCCTGAAGTAGCCTCTCCGCGAACTGGGAGCTAACGCCAGCGACATGCCAACCGCTACCTCGTCACTCCAGCCTGCCAAAGATGGTCTGGCATGCGTTTTGGGCATTCGTCTGTGGTGGGCGCTAGCTGCCTGAAGCGCTCCATCTGCATATGAGACAGAGCGTCGGCCAATGAGTTATCTAGCCCCGCAATGTGAAATGCTCGGAACAGAATGTTTAACTTTAAACAATGAAGCGTAAACAAACGCAAGGCACCCATAACCCTTACTGATCGTGAGGTAAGGTTATTGATGACCTGCACTGTGGACATATTGTCACACCAGAAGTGAACTGAGGAGTTTGTAAACCTATCGGCCCAGATGTGAACCGCTACCAAAATTGGGAAAAATTCCAGGAATGTGAGGTCAGATGTGATGCCCAGCTTGTGCCAATTGTCGGGCCACATCTCAGCGCACCACTAACCATCGAAATAAACTCCAAACCCCAAAGAGCCTGAAGCATCTGACGCCACCTGCATAGCATTTTTAACAGCAGGTTCTGGCGCCAGAATGAAATGCCATTAAAATTTCTGATAAAACTTAACCAAATTTCCTAGTCCGCTTTTATGGCTTGGGTCACCTTAATGTGGTGATGTGGTGAGCCTGTGCCGGAAATAGCATCACACAGTCTGCGCAGGAAAGCCCTGCCTGGAGCAACCACTTTACATGCTAAATTTAAATGACCAATCAATTCCTGAAATTCCCTCAGCGTGGCCTTATTTTTTTAACAAAATTGCTCTAACCTATTCGTCAGGTCTGCCACCTTAACATGCGGCAGCCTGGAATGCTGGTTAACCGTATCCAACTCAACTCCCCAAAACGTCAACACCGAACTCGGCCCTTCGGTCTTCTCATTGGGCAGTGGCACACCCAGATTTTGTGTCAGGCGCTGAAAGGCACCCAAAAGTGCCTCACACTCACCTGACCCAAAACTTCCCACAAAAAGGAAGTCGTCAAGGTAGTGGACCACCCCTTTAATGCCCGAGTTGGTCCTAACAGCCCACTCCAGAAATGTACTAAACGTCTCGAAAGCGGCGCACGACACCGAGCAGCCCATAGGCAACGCTTGGTCAATATAAAAAAGGCCTTTAAAGCGAAAACCAAGGAGGTCAAAATCCTCCGGATGGACCGGGAGCAGCCTAAAGGCGGATTTTAAGTCACACTTGGCCAATTCAGCTCCCGATCCGTAAGTTTTACTAGCCGCACAGCCGCATCGAAGGACGTGTAGTGCACCGTGCACAACTCATCCGGTATCGCATCATTCACCGAACTGCCTCGGGGATAGGACAGATGATGAATGAGGCGATACTCACCAGGGGCCTTCTTTGGAACAATTC
Source organism: Anolis apletophallus (assembly GCA_030556195.1). Classification (NCBI taxonomy): domain Eukaryota; kingdom Metazoa; phylum Chordata; class Lepidosauria; order Squamata; family Anolidae; genus Anolis; species Anolis apletophallus. Next base: position 73,488,483 of record JARBWK010000003.1, read on the forward strand.
CCAATGGGGAAACTCTCAACTGGGGAATGGGAGGAGAAACAAATGGGCCTATAACCCTCCCTTCCTCCAACTCCTTATTAATTTTACGTTGTACCACGTCCTCCATACCCATTAAGGATTTAAGGTTAGAGACAAACGTGGCACCCTGGGACCTTGGGCTGGGATGTGAAAACCGAAGGTAAAGCCGCAGCGCAAATACTCTGAAGCATCCCTCTTCGGATAGGCCGTCAGCCACTGTCCCAGCGGGCCCAGTTTAACTGGGCTGGGGCCCTGTTGAAACCGGAGACTGGGCCCCTCCTTTCTTACCATATTGTCCCTCCCGAGGGTTTCCCTTACCTGGCTTAGTCCTGTTGCAATGCTTTGCCGAGTGATTCCCCGCGCATATGGCACACGCATGTGAAAATTTGGAACACACTCCCTGGCCGGAGAACTCCCAACAAAAGAGCTTTTGTCGCTGGGACTGCCAGCCGGGGGCGCTTGCGAAAGTGGGCGACCCCGCCTTGGTGTTTTGCACCAAGTGACCGCTATCCGCTGGGCTCCCCGGGACAGCCTTCGCAGCATTCATAACTTGCAGCCACAACTGGTTATCGATCAAGTCCCATCTTTTGTCGGGTCCAGTGCCGCCAGGGAGCGAAAACGCCTGTCGTATTCCAACCAGGCGTTACCTACAAATCTCATATGTGCCCCATATATTAAGTTCTGATATTTGAAAAGGGCTCTAGCCCTGTATGGATGGGCCTCAGCTAAAATACCTGCATAGATCGTATAGCAGGCCAACCAGTTTTCCCAGTTGTGGTCTACCTTCCTTTTCTTTAGCTTATCCTTCCCCTCATCATCGAGTTCGTCCCTCTCTTTCTTTTCTAACTCCCTGTAGAACAGGGTAAAGAGATCCACGAACTCATTCCGCAATATCCGCTCCAAAGTTTTCAGAGCCAAATGTGCCCCGAGCTCGGCATTAACTGCCGGGGCCAGAATGGGCACCGTCCATTTGTCTGTGCCCCAATATTGGCTAGACTCCCGGTCCTTGCTGCCTCCAACGTAACGGCCACCACTGGGTGCACTGGCCCAGAGTCTGTGCGATCGTGGGTACCAGCTCGGTCTGAGCCGCCGCCTCCACTACGCAACTTGACGGGGTGACCGCCTCCCGCACCCCTAACCCTGGGGACAAACCTGTAACCGACAGCCTAGGGGACCCCGCCCGCACCTGGAAGCTGTCCCATGGCCATACTGGCCCCGCATCCCTACCTGCTGCAGTTGATGAGCAAGGGGCCTCGGATGACAAAGCCGTCGGTGTAGATGCCATGACCGGCTCTGAAGTGGACGCCAGCCCCGCAACGGCAGATGAACACGTGGGTCATTGGCGGTAGGGCCCGAACTGCTGCATCAACCGCCGGACCACCTACATCCTGCCCCGCTTCTAGAAAGGCAACGCGAGATAATATGCTTTTAAAGAGCAGCTCCCTGCTGGCCCCCCCGCGCCGGCCTCAGCTCGGCAGCCTGCACTGGCAACCCCCTCCCCCTCTCCAGCCCCTCGACCCTAGCCAACAGAGCCCTGAGACTATCGGCCGAGACTCCTTCGCCGTCCGACGATCCAGGAGAGGGAGGTGGTCGCTTTGCTGGGGTCTTCTTGGCTGGCCCCTTCCCCTTGGGGCCGCCCACGTTTTTCTTTGGAGCCATCCTGCGGAAAAAACACCAACACCAACCGTGAATACACGCTACCCCTATTACCCCGGATTATCGATCCTGCGTCCTCACAATTGCTGCCCAGCTCAAAAGGCCATGCTAAGCTGCCACCGCCGCAGCCCTGGCTGCATTACATCCCCCTTACTACTCCAACTACCACCGTCCTGCCCCAATATCGGCACGGTGAAAAAAGGCCGCCGCTGTACGGCAGCCCCCAGCAGCCTCACCCCATACTTAAAGCTCCACCATGCGGCATCATTTCCAATGCGCATTCCTGCAGCCTAAAATGGCCGCCGCCCCAACTGCCATACAAAATGGCTGCCATCAGCCAGCAGCCTAACAGGACCATGCGGCCAAGCTGGCGGCCACCCGAACCTTCCACACTGCCTATGAAAAATATATCCTCCCATTGCCCCCCCCCCATCGGACCTGCCGAAACCTGCCCGGTGTACTGGAAAAAGGGGGGTCGATTACCCTCCCCCACTATCGGGAAGCCCCCCAGGGCACCCACATCTGCCCCGGGGAGGGGGAATAAGTGGGGGGAGGGGGAAGGGGTAAAAAGCTGCCTCACTTGCGCCTGCTTTCGCCGGCGGGGGGGGGGGCGCACAGACGCATGCGCTGCTCGACCGCCTGCCGGCCCAACCCCCCCCGCCCCGCCCGGCAAAACCGGGAACGGCGGAGCACTACCGGCTCCACTAGGTCGGGGCGGAGTGCAGCCCCGGGGACAAAACGAGCCCGGAGAACCCTGCCCCCATCCCCCCCCCCGCCGGAAGGCGAAAGGCCGTGCCGCACCAGAGCGCAGAAGAGAGCCGCGGCGCAATCCGCCCGCGGCCGCCAACCAGCGGCCCACCCGCGGCCGGGAGACCAATGCCGCCCCCAAGGTAGGCCCAAAACCCTTGCCGCACACAGGGAGTGGGTGCTCCTGCCCCCGCTGCACCGCCCCCGCGCGAAGGCCGCCATCCATCGGTGGGGGGGAATCGGGGGGGAGGGGCGGGGGTGGATGCTCCCCCCCCCGACCCCTCGCCCCACCCTACCCTACCGACCTTGATCCTGGCGTGCGGGTCCTTCAAGGCCTGATTGCTGAGCCGAGGAGAATGAAACGCGTCTTTCTTCCAGGCAAATCAGGCACAGAATGTTATTCTATGCCTAATGGGGGTTGGCCTCCTAGAGGCCACGCCCCCAGCCTGGAATGTTCATCCAAACCTTCCTGTTTAACTCCACTCCACATATTTTCAAGTCAGGGGGCAAATGCCTCGCCCCAGCAATCCTGGAGTAACCTTTTATTTATCCCCAGAACAATAATTTCCTGAACTCTTCCTCCCACCTCCACTCACAATATATTTGTCAGCATAGGTCAGGAAAGTGTGATGTCTTTCTTTAAAACATGGTGGGGAGCAACTAATTTTGTGTTCATTCACGAGAAAATTTTTCTTGTCTTGTTTGAAAAGGGAAAAAAACAAAAAAATGTGTGGTGCTTCATATCTTTATTTTGGTTCAAAACGTCTGGGTTTGTACAATTTAGAACAGGCCTATAGCGAGATATTAGGCATGGTTTCGAACCCAAAAATAGGGAATCGAAAATCTAATGGGGGGGGGGGGGGATTTTTTTTGATTAGTAATAGAAATACTTACAAAAAAAATCCCCAAAATTTCTAAAATGTAACGCAATTACTAACGAAATTTGTTAGTAGTTCTAAAGTAGGCAAAGCAGGGAAACAGGACTGACGCTGTTTTAAGCACAGGCAAATCAATGCATTAATACATTATTATTAATATTATTAAATACCTCTGGTGCAGGCCTTGCTAATCTCTCTGTAGAGTTCTCCTCACTCCATTCAGTTTTACCATAGCAGTCTAGGACCCCGTTTGAACTCTGGGGGGGCATCCGAAATATTTAATAATCTAACGAAATTTTGGGCCCAGAGAGTGCGGAAATGAAAGTCCACTTCCGGGATTGGCATTGTGATCCGTAAAAACTAGAAAGTCCCATTACATACGAATCCCTTCCGATTTCTTTTCATTTTCATAACTTTTTCTCATGCCTACGAGATATATATAGAGAGGAGGGGGGAGTTTGTGTGTGCTGACAGTCGGGGGGTTGAAACGATCGGGGTGTGTGTGTGTGTGAATGGGGCAGATGGGCAAACAAATGAATGTGGGTATGGGCACAAATGAGCTAGCGTGTGTGTTTGGGTGAGCGAGTGAGGGATGGTGGGTGGGAAGGGCGGAGAAATTAGCACATGGGGCAGGCAAGCAAGTGAGTGGGGGGCAAGTGGAGGAGGGCAATTTGAATTTGTAAATTCAGTGGGATTGAATTTGTAAATTCAGTCTCTGTCATCTGTTAGGTATGGCTGAGAGATTCTTGCCTGAATTTCTAGAGCGTGGGTGGGAAGTGATGTACTTCCAAATCCCATTGGACTCCAATTTCCAGCATTCCTCCTTGGGCTAAGCTGGTTTGTATTTAAACCAGCTTTGGGCAAAGTGTGGGGAGGGGGAATACCCTACAGTTTGCTGGCTTTCGGCCAGCCTGGACAGCTGCATTGGGCCTGATTCAGCCTGACCATTGTCCAGATGGGACACTAATGACTTTACCCTTTCCATGTGTTGCAGTGATCAGTATTGTATCACTGCAACTCTTTGCCAGTCATGGAGCTCTGTGAAAGCTCCTGGCCATTGCAGATGCCTCTGCTGACAATGGAGTGAGGTGCTTATGTGAACAGCACAATATGTGTGTGTCGGGGATTAATTTCTCCTCCTTTTCCTATTCACATGGGCACCTCTGTTGATATCAGAGTGGATGGACATTTAGGAAGAAGGAGGAAGATTACCCCCTTTTTTCATGCTGATCAGAAGACCACCATGTTCCAATGTCAGCAGAAGCACCCATGACAGCCAGGAGATCACACATAGCTCTGCAGGCAGCTAGGAGCAGCAGCAGCGAAAACACGGTGTAGGTAAGATGCACAATGCCACAGTGGAGTGGCTCAACCCCCGGTGTAAAGAATGTCCCTTGATTTAGCATGAACATGACAAATCCAGGGCTGCTCCAGAGCACATTTCCTCTGTGCTAAATTTCCTAGTATAAATGTGCCCTTAGTGAAGAATTGTATATCTAGTCAATACTTAACATAAATTCCATGGAATTTTGTTAAGCAATTGATTTTAGGCCATGGTCTGTTGCAAGAAAGACAATGAATAGTATTGTGGCTTTCTAAAGATCTGTAAGTTTTATTTGGCACAGGTTTCGGGGACTGGAACACACTCAGATGCATGATGATAAAAATTTTAGTCAGCAATGACAACACCAATCTAGATGGACCATCCATTGCACCTGCTACAAGATGTTGACTGTTTTCTTCTCTCTTTGGCACCTTGCTCTGCTCTTACATTAAAGGACAATGCTGTGGAATAAGTCCTAGCTGAACCTCTTCTGATTTCTTAAGTCTTTTCGTACAGCTTGTTGGAAGCGCTGGCAGAACGTTTTCATAGTGTTCACGTAGCATCTTGGGAACATCAAGCAGAACAAAGAGAACCATTTTTCAGATACATTCATAGCAGCCAATTCCTTTTCCCTAAGGAAACAATATACTACAGCATTCCAAATATGAATGTTGATGTGAAAAAGGATAACCTTGTTGATCCATATGTTTTATAATCAGGCTTTCTTGTTGGCCTCGGTCTTAGCAGCTTGGTTCCAAACACCTTTAATCTGTGATAAACAATAGGTCTAGACTTAGTGACTTAACCATGCATCTGGCTGTGTCTAGAGTTATGTTTTATCATAGGATTAGAAGCAAAATGCTTATACACTTTCTCTATGACCTTTTAAGATTGGATCTTGTTACATTGGAGTCATTAGTGGAAGAACTTGCTTGATTTCTGTATAACTTGCTGTGACTCCAATCCAATTATAATTAAACAAATATACATGTGGGTAAAGACAGTTCTTTCCAACCTTGGCTGTTGGGACTGGACTTTTGGACACATAGAAAACACTTAGAAGATTAACTCATCTTAGGCATTCCCTCCCAAACAGTGTATTTTCCAGGGTTTTTTCCAAACTGGTCCTTTGTCTTAATGACTCATCAACCCGGTTTCCTCTTGTTCCATTGATGAATGGGTGCTTCATACAGGTAACGGGTTGAAAGGAAGAGGCTTTCTTCCTAGTATTCAAACATAATTTTAAAATCAATTTGAGCTCACTTTTTATTTAAACAAGGACATTGGTGGCAAACATGGTGTTTTCAAAGATTACATTCTGTGTCAGATAAATAATCCTAAATTTAAAATGTCAAAAAATTGTGTGTGACAAGATTTAAATAACCCTAACGGACCTAAGCAAGCTCTAGATTAAACTCCTCATTTTTAATTCAGAAAACCTGAGACATTTTTTGAATGTATACCATTGATGGGTGCTGATAGAGGATGGAAAACATAGTGCAAATTGCTGTAGCAACTAAGTAATGCTAGAAAACCCATATTGAAATTACTAGCCTGAACAAAATTGCAATTGTTTCTAAAAATGGATTTCATTATTTGCTAAAAGTTACGACTCCTTTGTCAAATAATTAGTGTTATATTCAAGGATGGGCATTTTTGTTGTGAAAATGTATTGAAAGCTCATATGTCCTCCAGAGATGTGAATTTCAACTGACAAAATTAAAAGAGTGAAGAAAGGTATAACAGGAAAATGAAACCTCTGCAGCTGCAGTGCAATTGATATCACTGGCACACATGCCAGCAAATTAGAAATTCATTTAGCCCCTAGTGACTTCAACTGGGAAAAGAGTCTCAGGTCATTATGCTTGCCTACCACCCTTCGTGCTTAAGGGGATTTTTTTAATGTGCCACATGAATAGAGTCACAAAGTTGTGGACAGAGAGGGGAAAGTGTCTCTTCCATCTTTGGGTGCATCAGTATTGTAGAATGAATGCAGTTTGGCAGCAATTTAACTGTCATAAGTCAATGCTATAAAATTCAGGAATTTGTAGTTTGGCGAGACATCAGAATTCTTTGGCAGAGAAGGCCAAAGGTCTTGTATTATTTATTTATTTAAAATTTTTGTACCCCGACCTCCTCACCTCCAAGGGACTCAGACCGGCTTACAGCAAAATTCAATGCCATACAAATTTAAAACATCTTAAAACAGCATATTAAAATACATAAAAACAGAGATACATAAAAACCACATTGCCATTAAAACCACATTCAACTTTGTAAAAAGCTACAACTGCTGCCAAACTGCATTCATTCTACAGTGTAGAGCAGGCATAGGCAAACTTATTTGCCTTGGGGCAGCACTGTAGACCTGACCGAGAGGGTTGGGTCAGGAGGAAGGGAGACCAGGCATGTGCTGGACGGGATGGACCTGGGAGGGAGAGGGTCTGTTAGAGAGTGAGGCTGGGAGGGGACAGGGCATGGCCCAGGTCATCCTCAGGTTGTCCTCCGGGCTGTTTGCCCCATCCTTATGCTGGGAGGAAAACGAGACATATGGTGACTGCCCCAATCCTCCTCCCCTGATCTTTGGGCTGTTCTCTTGGCATTAAGCCAGTAGGAGGTAAAGACAGACAATGGCCGAGAGCACTCCAGAGGGCTCTCAGCCACTGTGTGTCTTCTTCAGGCCATCTTGGCATAAAGACAGGGCCATTCGCACCGTCCTTATGCCAGGAGGAGGGTGAGACATGTGGTGGCTGAGCTCGCTTCAGAGGGCTCTCAGTTGCTGTGTGCCTCCCTCTTCCATCCTTTCTGCATAAGGATGTGGCAGGCCACTGTGTCCTTATGCCAAGAGGACAGGAAAAATGAGGAGGGCCTGAGGTAAGTGCCCAGGGAGCCGTATCCGGTCCCCGGGCTTTAGTTTTGCCCATGCCTGGTGTAGAGCCACCCTTTGAAATTATTTTTTTCATTGACTTACTTGGGATATCAGTATTTACAAAATGAACATGACTTAAAATTGTTCATAAATCTATTTTGTTTGCACATGTATTATTTGGGTTGTTGTAGGTATTTTGGGCTATATGGCCATGCTCTAGAAGCATTTCTTCCTGACATTTATAGAACATGCTTCTAGAACATGGCCATATAGCCTGAAAAACCTACAACAAGCCAGTGATTTTGGCCATGAAAGCCTTCGACAATATATGTATGATTTCTTTTTCACTATGTGAGAAGTACCTACAAACTCGGAGCTTTCTGTGGGGGCCAAGTTCAACACAAACCTATCTTATCGTATGTGATCTGAGACGGCTTCCTCTTAACTTTCTGCTTTATTCCAAGTGTCATTGCATATGGTTTTCATTCATTTTTGCACTGGCCAGCTTGACTCATATTCTCTGCAGTTATTTATCTCTGCGTGGCCTCCATTATTGTAGTATCTGAGCATCTCAAGATGCTTAATTAGCATTCGTCAACAGTTCACTTTATTTGGATGTGATTTCAGTTTGAAAATATTTCATGGATCTTTTAATCAGACATCGGCAAGAACAAATTGACCAGTAACCTGCTTTCCAGAAATTGTTTTCTTGGAAACGGAGTTTCTTACATACTTGAAAAATACTGTTTTTCAAGCTTACATTTTGAATTTCTAAGTGAATGAGGATCACTTCTTAAAAATGCTAAGATGGCAAAGTGGACCAATTATTCTAATAGTTTTGATCTCATTTGTTTTGATAGCCATTTAGGAACCATTAAAATGGTTGAACAAATTTGCCTGTTGAAAGCTTGCGCCTGTGTCCTTTTTTTTTTGCTTCCATGGTAACATGCAAAGGGAAATATGTGAAAACCTTTGTGCCATGGATCTTGTGTACTTTCAGGAATTCTCTTTTTTATACAGTTTCATGATTTCAAACAAAGTGGGTGTTTGTTGTTTGTGCTGTTGTTGTTCTGCTTTTACGTTGTATGTTACATAGTTCAGGGCTCTTTTAGTGATGGCACAAAACCTGTGAACAACCTCCCAAAGCAAGCATGTCAAGCCCTGATGCCTCTGCACTTGATTAAATATGTTAAATGTTGTAGTCATGTTAATGACACAGCAATGACTTCATGTTTACAGTTGATACCTGATGATTAAAAAAACCCTGATATGCATTTAATGTTACATGTTACAATTCTTTATATCTTTTAAATATGTGTTGTGATCCTACTGATATCTCTCTATCCCCAAGATATACTTCTTTGGTTAGCAATTCAGGTAACCTCCATTGGTACTTTCCAATGGAAGGCAAGCTATATTTGCATTGATCAGAACTTCACAAAGTTACTTTCGTGTTTAACACTTCCAAGAATTCCACAGCCAGTTTGACCAATGGTGCTGTATCTGTCACCTTTACTTTGGACATCTACAACTTTGGAAGCTCATGTGGCTAGATTCGCAGTACACTCCTTGCATAGAACCATTACTCCACAGCAAGAGAACCCAGGATTTACTCAAGAGCTTCGTGATGCTACAGTTTTGGGGATATGGATAGCTTGATTGGGCTATTCTGTTGTCCACATCACCAACAGACCCACCACTGCATTGATGCCAATCGGAATCTCTGTTCCACAGGCTTGCTAGTGATGCTATATATATGGTGATGCCATCTGACTAGAAATGCAACATCCCCAGAAAGAACTGGGAGAGAGCTGCTTGCTGGCTGCGGCCCCAGTGTACGCTTCAATTGGCCAGCACCATGGCTCAGAGTAGCTGCATTGGTCCTTCAAACCAGATTTTTTCAGTACATGTATATGCACTAATAGTAAGGCTTGAGTTTATCTACCACTAACCCACATTAGAAAGTGTTATTTGGTGCAAGAAGCTGGCTCAGGTTATGTTGCTTACAAGCGAGAATGTTATAGCTGTAATGTTTGTCCCAGATCATCTTCCTATTTTCAGAATGTCCAGGGATAAGCACAGCTATCTCACTCTGGGCCTTATATTGGAACAAACAAGACTCTAATAAGCTCTGCATCTTCCAAGATTGATATGATTTCCAAAAAATTTACGTATCAACATAACAAATACAGCTTTATGGAGCAAGAGCACTATAACCTTTAAATTGCTAGTAGCTACGTTAATGAGAAAGCTACTATTTTAAATCCCACTTCCCAGATGCTTCTGGTTGACACTGGTGGGATGCTGGATTCCTTGTAGTCCAGCGCTCAAACCACTAAACCAGATTGGCTCTCATTTCAACCTATATTTGGGGGGCAGGGGGTGAGAATGCAGGAATTATTTGTCTTTGCAGACTAGCATGAAGGAGTTGGAAGACTCACGCCCCAAGTTCTGCTTGTGCAAAGAGTGGCTTGCTGCTACAACTTCTATAGGACTTTTTGTTCTCTTACTAATAGTCTTAGATCTTGTTATAACAACCAAGAGTGACTTGTATCAGGATTAGCAGATCAATTTTAATTGTGTTGGCTGCTATAAAAATAGTGTATATATTTATGCAGAAGTTCAATTCATGATTGTGGGGAGCTGGTTCCAAAATAGCACAGGCAGGATTTTGACAGATTAGCAAAAGCAGGAAATTAGCAACAGAAGCTTGACTGTTGGCATAGGAAATACCCTTCTGAAGTGCAAACTATCCCTGTCGATTAGATGGGGTCCTGACCAGGCAAGACATGAAGAGCTGTGGCCCAAATTCAAAAAAATGGCAGTATTCACATTAATTTCCCTGGCACTAAATCAAATTGTTTAATGAAGAGTGTAATTTTCTTGTCCTTTCTAGTCATTGCAGGTTGACATACTAGAATTGAGACTCAAGTAAAATGGGTTCAGTAGATTTCAATGAGTATATCTATTGTTATAAGCTGATGATAACTACAACTTTGAAATAGTGTGCTGCAGAATTGTTTTGCTTCCATTTATTTGTAAGACATGTTCACTGATTAATTCTGCTGATTTTCTAATACTTCATATCAAATCATTTCTAACCTAGAATTCATGTCAACATTATTTTCTCATCTGAGTACTTTCATCAGCACCAGGTCTATAAGAAAAGAAGTACAATTTTCAAATGTAAGTCAACAATTCCTTTGGTTAGTTCCAGTCAGAATAGACTGTCATTGAATCAATGGGAACTTGATGAATCAATACTTATATAAATCCAGTTGAATCAATGGATTTTCCAGTTGTGACTAACATTTCATTTTGACCTTTGTTGCCACATTGGCAAGCACTCACCACTACTGGCTATGCTCAGCTCACCAGTCCATACCTAGTGTCTAGGGCAGTGGTTCTCAGCCTGTGGGTTCCCAGGTGCTTTGGCCTACAACTCCTAGAAATCCCAGCCAGTTTACCAACTGTTAGGATTTCTGTGCATTGAATGCCAAAATCTGAGGACCCACAGGTTGAGAACCACTGGTCTAGGGGCTGCACTACTTCCATCCTGGTATATAGTCAGGTATTTAGACCTATTGGAGGTCATATACCGAACTTACCAGAAAGATCGATGTTTTGAGACATACATATTTATAAAGCACCCCTTATTTGAAATTCTAAAATACAAATAACTCCATAATCTGAAAATGTTCACATGTGACTGAGACAGTAGCACCTTTGCTTTCTGATGGTTCAGAAATTTGTTTCATCTATTAAAGAATTTTAAAGCTGTGTATGAAAGTACATTAAATATAGATTGATTTTTGTATAGACTTGGGTCCCATCTCCATGGTTTCACATTATGTATGTATGTATGAGTATGTATATACTCATTACAGATATTCTGACATCTGAAAAAAAATCCAGATTCCAAAATACTTATGGTCTCAACAGGCATGTAGCCAGGGGGGGCTAAGGGGGCTTCAGCCCCCCCCCCCCAAATTCTCAGGGTGGTCCGCGAAAAGGCCTTACTGGTACATTATTTAAACTGTTATGTTTATTCATATCATGATCTGATCACCATGCTCATTATATCCCACATTAATGGGGTTATTGGGATAACAATACAAAAGGTTTGCTAGGGTAGACCCTCTCCCACCCAGTCTCAGCCCCCCGAACCAAACTCAGCCCCCGAACCAAAATCCTGGCTACGGCCCTGGGTCTCAAGCATTTCAGAGAAGGCATACTCCATCTATATATACTGGAGTGGGGTGCTTATTCTTGTTCTGTTCAATTTCTGTTAAAAACCTAAACCTGTATTCTGTTCTATTGGGTAAGCTTCTTCTGTTGATAAAGCTGGCTCTGCAACAACGTTTTCCAAACACAGACTGCAACATTCATAACCTTAAAGAATTTAAGTCAATGGTTTTCAACCTGTGGGTCCCCATGTGTTTTGGCCTACAACTGCCAGAAATCCCAGCCAGTTTACCAGCTGTTATGATTTCTGGTAGTTGAAGGCCAAAACGCCTGGGGACCCACAGGTTGAGAACCATTGCTCTAAGTGGTAGAAATCTCTTATAGAAGGGTGAGCAATTAAATGTTGCCCGTTACGCACCGCCATAGTCAATTACCTGTTCTGCCCTTATGTTGTTTTACTGTACTTTTAGATGTGTTTTATCCTGTTTTAATGCTTGTATGTTCGACTGTTTTTATGATGGTACTGTTAGCTGCCCCGAGCCCTCGGGGAAGGGCGGTAGATAAGTATGAATAAATAAATAAATAAATAAATATGGGGTTGAGCGGTTTACATTATGTAAAGAGGACACAAATGAAAACTCAGCTAACACTTTTCTTCCTTGTGAAAGTATGGCTTGTCATTGTCCTTGGTTTAACATTCCCTAAACTTTATAAAGCTGTTTTAAATTTAGAATAATTGTGAAAAATATTGGGGAGGAAGGGCTGGTTTTGAACATAACAAAATTAATGAATCCTGATTTTCAGCAATTGAAACGGATTGTAACAGGCTGCTATCTGTAGCACAGCAGTTCTCGTTTGTGCCTGGAGGGCAGGGAATAGGTCCTGGGGTTCCATTAGCATTAGGGCCTGCAGCAGCAGATGCGGATTCAGAGGATGAGCTAGATGACTGGGGTGAAGCACAGGGCCCTTCGGATGGGCCTCGTTCGCCTGCAGAGAGCTTGGCATGGGATGAGATGATGTTTGGGCCTAGCATAGATTCCGATCACCAGGTGGAGATGGGAAGCAGCGAAGGGAGTTATGAACACCCCGGGGGGGAGGAATTCCCAAGAGCTTGAAAGTGAAAACATGGACGAAACCGAGTGGGAAAGTGCTAGGGAGGAAAGTTCTCAGGAAGATAGCGACACAGCTGCTGAGAGGCAAGGTCGAACTTTCGATAGGAGACGGGACATTGAGTCTACTAGGAGGGCTTGGTCTAGGGTCCTAGACCGGCCGAGGTCCGTGAGCAGAGATTGGAGATGAAGAAGCCTAGAGTGTCGCGGGCCTCAGCCGAAGGATTAAGTATAGGATCCGTGGGAACGCATCCTCAGTTCTCCGGCCACGTCGCTACTGGATAGGCGTGAGACGGAGTTGGGATCACGAGCTGGCTAGCTAGTGGTCATCAAGCCTTGCCTTTGTTCCTGTCCCAAAGCTTTGGAAAGCCTTGTCTTGTTCCTGGCCACAGCCTTGTGGTGCCTTGCTTAGCTTTTGGCCTATTGCTACGTTCTTTTGGACATTGATACTTCTAACCTTGTGGATTGCCTTTTCATCATTATTGGACATTATCTTTGAACTGTATTTACTCAATAAAGTAGTTAGCCTTCAGTACGTCTCTGTGTGTGTGATTAAGGGGCCGGTAAGTCCGTGATCGTGACACTATCTATAGAGAAATTCAATTTCTAAACATGTGATGGTATAAACATAGTCACTTTAATGCACCCTGAAACTCCTTATTTTAAGCAACCTGAAAACTTATACATGTTTCAGAGTTTAGAAAAATATTCTTTTTCGGACTACTCCTCCCATAATTCAGCAAGCATTTACTATAATGACTGAAAGGTTCTGGGCAGTGTAGTAAAAAAAAAGTAATTTCCTCTGAGCAATGTTTGCTTCTCTCTTGCTGCCTAAGGCCCTTCTACACAGCTGTATAAAATCCACAGTGAACTGGATTATGTGGCAGTGTGGACTATTATAATCCAGTTCAAAGCAGATATTGTTGATTATCTGCCTTGATATTCTGGTTTATATGGCAGTGTGGAAGGGCCCTAATTTGCAACTGTTGAATGTTTCTCCATATACCAAATCAAACATGCCTTGAAGGCACTATTTGTGGGCCCTTTCACATTACATATTTTTAGTGCGATGATTCCACTTCAATTGTGCAACATCCAAAGGGATCCCGGAATTTGCAGTTTGGGGTGGGCAACTTGCCATGCTCAGCAAGACATGCCCTTGATTCCAAATCCTAGGATTTCATAGGATGTTGCCACTGTAGTTAATATGGAATCATAATGCCACTGTTGTAGAGTGTGAAAGAGCCCCTGGATGGTAAGTCTCAGCTTTACTTTTTGAAATGAAACTTCTGACTACCCATCAGAAAATATTATTTTAAAAGAAGGGGGAGGACACTCTTTTGTTAAATATTATATTTCATAGATTGTGTATTTATTTTGTTCATAGTCACTATTCTAAGGTTGAAAATAATTGTATAAAGCTTTCTACTGTGATAGAAGATCTATGGCAACCAAATTGCCTTCTAGTGGGTTTGCAGATGAACTGCCTCTGTTCAGTCTCCCTGTCCATGCTTTGTTTTATATCTTTCTATGACATGTCACCCAACAGCAGCCGTTTCTAGTGGAGTTATGTTCAGTTTAACATATAGCTCAAGAACAATTGGGAAAAAAGTGTCTGCTTTGATCAATAGGAATGGACATGGACATATACTGTAAGTTTAACACTGTTGTATATTTCATGTCACACTTTGGTTCTATTGTTTTTATTTTGACTATGGAGAAAGTCAGTTCTAAGCCCTAGCAATGTGTAAACATCTGGGGTGGTGTTAGACTATGCCAAATTGTGACTTTGTAAAATGCTGGCCTGAGTTAATAGAAGTCCCTTCATTGTGACAGAAAGGGTTTCATTCTGACAAATGTAAATAAAGGCTTGTCTGCACTCTACAATGAACAGGGATGCTTACCTTGGAACTGAGCTGAGTGCGTAATAGACATTGTCTTTGAAAATAGATGACCAGCCAACTGGATGCCCTCCATGTGAATATGTTGGGGAGAATGGGAACATTCCATTATTTCATTTTTGTGCCTGTGTCATTTTAACAACTGTTTGATTTGCAGAACAAAAGAGTTTTGCAATATAGTGTTAGTAAAATATTTCTTATTGGGGGTGATATTATAATGCAGTGTGGCTAGGAGGTGAGGGAAGAGGGAGGGCCACTGATGTAATGCTTATTGACAACAGCCAAAAGCTTTAATAGTTTAAAGTAAATGGATAAAGAGCCCCTATTAAAACAAACTTGGCACAAACAATAATTCATGGCATCTGCTGTACTCCAGTTCTGTCCATAGCCTTCAATCTAGGATTTGTAGCTGAGATATGTTTTCCTAGAATGGTCCAATATATTAAAATGAGCAACTCAAGAGAATTTTTCTTGGAGAAACAGTGACCTTTGGCTGTAATCCTAGAATTACTTATTACCGACCATTTACATGAAGTGACCTACATTGCAAAACACAAAGAACAACAGTCTGCCATTTTTAAAGCCTTTAGATTTTTATCAGTTGAGTTGTGGATTTGCTTTGTTGTGTTTGGTACATCACACTGAGCACGTGTTTAACAAAGATAAAAATAAGTAAGAAATTATTGTAGTAGTAGTTAGTTATAAGATGCCAAGTATGGAGTGTGGCAGAACACTGGGTTTGGTTGTGACCTCCACCACCCTCAAATGCTACTAAGAAAGTCTCCCTTGTGCTAATACGTTCTCAATAAGTAGTTGGCCAACTGATATTTGTTTAGGATATCAGACAGAACTGTCAAGATTCCTATTGCTGTCCTTTTGATATATTGTATCTACAATAAGGAGGAAAAGGTTGGTAGTAGCTTTTTACTGTTCCCCCCACCATGTCCCACCAATTAAGATCTCCCAAACCTTCAGAGATAAATTTATTAAAATTAGTTTCCTCTTCATTCCATTGATAGAAAACTCTACTACAGTGGTGCACAACTTGCGGCCCTCCAGGTGTTTGGGACTCCAACTCCCAGAAACCCTAGCCATCTTGTCCAATGGTCAAAAATTCTGGGAGCTGAAGTCCAAAACATCTGGAGGGCCACAAGTTGTGCAGTTCTGCTCTACTGGATAGAAGATACTTTCATCAGCATCTCCACACCTTATAGCAGGGCTGCCCACGAAGTCGATCATGATCGACAAGTCAATTGTGGGTCTAAAGGAGGTGAATCCACACGCATGCGCACCTTGCGTGCGCACACGCACCTTCTGCGCAGCGCTCCTTTTGTGGCCCCGCCTTTCCCTCTGTCGTTCCCGCAATACCCCGCGGGAGGAGCCAGCAGCAGGAACAAGGGAGCGCGAGGCAGGGCTTTCGAATGCCCTGCCTCGCGCTTCGTCATTCCCGCAATGCTCTGCAGGAGAAGCTGGCAGTGGGAATGAGGGAGTGCGAGGTGGGGCTTTCGAAGGCCCCGTCTCGCACTTCATCATTCCCGCAATGCCCCATGGGAGGAGCTGGCAGTGGGAATGAGGGAGCGCGAGGTGGGATTTTCGAAGGCCCCGCCTCGCACTTCGTCATTCCCGCAATGCCCCACGGGAGGAGCTGGCAGTGGGAACGAGGGAGTGTGAGATGGGGCCCTCAAAGGCCCCGCCTCACGCTCCACCATTCCCGCAATGTCCCGCGGGAGGAGCGGCACGCGGGAGGAGCGGCACGCGGATGGTGTGCGCGCTCGCAAGGTAGATCTTCTTGACTTGGTTTTTTAAAAAGTAGCTCGCATGCTGAAAAAGTGTGGGCACCCCTGCCTTATAGATTACAACCTGTCACATAATGTATTATAGTGAACCAGACATCTCAGCTATCTTATCATTTCTGCACATCTTTTAACCTAATGGGCATTGACAGTCAGGTGGATCCTTGTTCTAAAGAGCCTAGACAGAGAGCAGTGGAAGATGTAGGGCTCAAGTTCTAAGGCACAGCACAACTCTGCAAAACATGCATCCTTCATGAGAGTACCAGCACATGGAATTTATCACTTGACTTTGAAGGACTTGTTTTGAAGCCTTTTAGCCAGTTGTGAGTGAGCCATGAGACATCCTTGTTTGAGGCAAAGAACGTGACCCTTTGAGATAACTGGAGTACTGTTTGATCTCTTTTATGGTTGTGCAGTGTACTCACTTCTTACACGTTCCCCAGAAAGCCGATTCTTAATTCAGGATTTGTTTGCAATTTTATTTTATCTCATTTTTTTGCATGTGTTTCCAGCCTGTTGGCCCATCACGTTCTAGATTGTTCTGCCAAAATTGAAAGCCTTTCTCAGACTCTTTCTTTCTTTCTTTGCATTAAATCCTGCCCTGCATTATTCTTGAGACAAAAAACACAATTTGAGGCTGAACTTAAGGTCTTCCAGAATGTAAAGTCTGTCCTTTTAGATGATGTAAGCCACCATCAGATGTTGTGTCTGATGACACTGTTTAGAGATGAGAGTTGAATGGATGGGTTCCATCTGAAAGTGTTTCTTATTAACTTTTGTCTATTAAGAACAAGAAACAAACGTCTGTGTCATATGTTTTCATCTGCAGCCATCAGACTTCTTTAAGAAATGAAAATATCTTTCTTTTCTTTGCAGATTCTATCCTAGTTGGAATTTAGAAAAGAGACAACAAGTGCAGTCAGTTCTCAATTAGGTCCAGTCCTTGTCTTGTTAGTGTCTGTTTCTAATATTCTATGCATTAAAAGCTGACATTTTGTTTTCCATAAGTGAGGCCATTGTGGATTTCCCCCCCAAAAAACAAATCTAAAGTGTATTAGTCTATAAACACAAGGATTTATTGACATATTTCTAACAGGTTTTTGTATTTAATTTATGTCATGTTATCAGCACTAACCTTTGTAGTTAATTTGACTCACGGAAAGCAATGATTAATGGCTTTTGTTGTAGTATTAATTTTCATCTACCTCCCATTTGGTATCATGTTAATTACTGGAAAAGATCCATGAAAACATATGTTGCATTGAGATACATAACATATAGGAGTGGGGTAATAGGTTTAGAATGTGAATAGCTCCAGTTTGAAGAATACTAATATACATATTGAACATTAAAAAACTGAAATCTTTTCAGAATTTTGGACTTTCTACCTTAATTATATTTAACTCTGGTTGATAGTAGAACAGAGGTCCTTCCCTTTAAGATAGCTAGCTAATTGAACCAATGATTTTGCACATTAAAGCAGCAAAACCTGTTGCACAGTTTATTATAACTAAAAGCAGTTTTCATAGTGCCGAGAACCCAGAGAACCTCTACAAAATACAGATGATGCATTTACTACAACTCCATCTTAACTTTCTCACAAATGTAGGAGATGTACATCGGATCAAGGGAAATAATTAGACTGGAGCTCAGTGGTTCTCAACCTGTGGGTCCCCAGGTATTTTGGCCTACAACTCCCAGAAATCCCAGCCATTTACCAGCAGTTAGGATTTCTGGGAGTTGATGACCAAAACATCTGGGGACCCACAGGTTGAGAACCACTGATGTTTATAATAATAATATAATAATAATAATGATGATGATGATGTAGATGTTGCAGCCTTAACTAGTTTAAACCCAATGGTGAGTAATATTAGGAGTTGTAATTCTACAAGAACATACTATATAGAATCATAGAGTTGGAAAAGACACATACTGCTATTCAGGAATATACAATCAAAGCCATTCAGTTTTTGTTTAAGACTTTCCAAAAAGTAGATACGGACACATTTTGAGTGTTTTCCACTGTTGAGTAGCTCAGGAAGTTCTAATGTTTAAGTGTTATTTGAATCCATCACTCAAAATCCATTCAATCACTTGATATGCATGGATGAACAAATTCTGCATTGTCAACATTACAACAATCTATATATCTCATATATCTTTTTAAAATGGAATACATGTTTAAATAAAAAGGTCTCACTATACTATGCTGGCTCTGGAATGGGGACATACTGCCATTGTAGACTGATGAAATTGTTGGTCAATTACATGTCTTTCAGCATCAGGTTATTCTGTGTGGCCCCTTCTCTTGTCTTTTTGTAAACAACAATTTGGTTTCTATTTGCTACCCAAATAGACTACTGCAACATGCTCTATGTGGGCTTGCCTTTGAAGACGGTTTGGGAGCTCCAATTGGTCCAACGGGTGGTAGACAGACTGCTCACTGTAGTGGAGTACAGGAAGCACACAACCCAACTGTTGCATTAACTCCACTGGTTGCCAGTCTGCTTCTGAGCTCAATTGAAAGTGTTTACTTTAGCCTATAAAGCCCTAAACAGTTCCAGCCCAGGTTACCTGTCCAAACCTATCTCCCACTATAAACCATCTTGGAGGTTAAGATCATCCAGGGTGGCGCTGCCCTCGGTCCCACCCACCTCGCAGGTGCAATTGTTAGGGAACAAGAGACAGGGCTTCTTCAGTGGTGGCTCCATGACTAGGGAACTCTCTCCTAACAAAATTAGATAAGCACCCTCCCTCCTGGCCTTCAGAAAAAAGTAAACACTTGGCTATGGGACAAACCTTTGGATAGTAAGCAATACAAGGAATGATCAGGAATTATGTGCAATTGATATTTGATATCTGGAATGGCCTTGGACCCTGATTTCTGGATTATGTGCTTTAAACATTTATATTAATATGTTTTGAACTCCACATTTAAATGTTGTTACGCTTTTATTATCTAATTGAAAGTTATATGTTGTTGTTTTATGTTAGATTTCATATGTATGTGAGGCATGATATTTTGCCATATATATGTTGGAAACTGCTTTGAGGCACCCCGGATGAGAAAAACGGTATATAAATGAAGTAAGTAAGTAAGTAAGTAAAATACTAGGTCCAAAAAACTGAGGTGGGTGTAGGGTTCCCATATGTCACTTATTCTAAGGGACGTCCCTTATTTTGGCCCTAAAATTTGTGTCCCTTATTTTCAGGCCCTGTCCCTTATTTTTGACTAGCAGGACAGGACTGGGCGGGGTTGACCAGAGGAAGGTGCGTGCTGCGGTTTCCACGGCAATGCCTGCCCGGGGATTCCAACTCGCAGGGCAGGCTCCGTCCCCGTTGGAAGGAAGAGCGATACAGGACTTTTTCAAAGTACAGTAGACTAATTAACCGTTATCCAAGGGGAATGTTGGATCATGTTGGATAAAGATTGTTTCTGCTTGCTTGAGAGTTACTCTTAAAATAGGCCTAGCTGTGCATCCCAATACTATACAATGCTGTGTATCCCATACTATACTATACCATTAACTATTGACATAATAACCATGAAGATGTACTGTCTTATAAAATGTATTTTATTTTAATGTTTAGACAGTGCACTTTTAAAGTCAGCAAAATCAAGTACTAAATACAGATGGAGAAAATTAGGTAATTCTAATAATGTTTTTTCTGCATGACAAAGCATGCAGAAAGATACCATGTACTGTTAAGAGGGTGTAAGTCCGTTTCTTTTGTGAGTTTCAATCATTATCTTATTCTGTTAATAAAACTATTTCTACCTAATGTTTGGGTTTAATGAAGTGTCCCTTATTTTTGTGAAAAATCCTGTAAATGTCCCTTATTCCTTATATCAAAAAATGGCAACCCTAGGTGGGTGGTGGTGTGTATGCCATAGCCACATGAGAGAGAGAATGTGCAAAGCCACACATTTGAATCATAAGAACATAAGAAGAGCCATGCTGAATCGGACCTCAGCCCATCTAGTCCAGCATTCTGTATCACACAGTGGCCCCCAGTTGTACACGGGGATCTCGAGCAGAAGGGAGGGCAACACCCTGACCTGCTCCCGACCCCCCACAACCAGTACCCGGGAAACCCTGCCTACCTCAACCCACTCCGAGGTGGCACTTGAATGTCCTTTTCAGTAACTACCGATACACTTGGTATCCATGAATCTGTCTAATCCTGCCTTGAAGTTGTTCAGGCTGACAGCTGTCACAACCTCTTCTGGAAGTAAGTTCCATAACCCAATGACCCTCTGGGTGAAGAAATATTTCCCTTTATTAGTCCTAATTTTCCTATCTTGGAGCTTCAGGAGTGCCCTCTAGTCCTAGTGTTTTGTGACAAAGAAAATATTTTTTCTTTATTCACCTTTTCTATCCCATGCATGATTTTATACACTTCGATCAAGTCACCTCTTAGACGCCGTCTTTCAAGGCTGAAAAGACCAAGGCGTTGCAACCTGATTTCATAAGGGAGCCGCTCCATCCCTTGGATCATTCTTGTTGCCCATTTCTGTACCTTTTCCAGTTCCGAAGTATATGATCAGCCACACTAGTGAGTATTTTCTGCATGCACAGATCTTTATATGCCCAAAAATAAGGCATAGCCAGGCTTCTGTAGAGAGTAATTGTACATGACAGTTGGACCACATTCACATTCAAGTAGTGAAAAGAGAGGAAAATAAATACAAGGACCCCAGAAATCAGTTTAATGCAGAACAGTTCCACTGATGGCTGGTAGGGAATTGTGATCTTTCCCTCTCTATTTTTATATTCTCAACATTACATGCTGGCTCAAGTTGCAGGATCTGAGCATCTCGTTCATGGCACTGAGAATAACTCAGCTGGAAACCCAAGTGAAGTTGAAACAGCTGACTTCACACTTTTCTGCTTGGTTGTAGAAGTGGTTTGTTTTCTTTAAGCCACCTGCTAGAGGCACAGATATCATTGCTTAATGAGTTTATTGCTCTTTCAAAATTTTCCTCTGATTTTATGCAAAGCTTCAGCAATCATTCTCTGTCTTGTTCTGCTTATATATAGCTGACAAATAATAATTCTGTATCAGGGTAACTCTTTTCCTTTCTAACATTTTGGATGTTAACTCCTATAATTACAGACCATTGGCTCAGCAAATTGTCTGGTTCTTGATAGGACTAGAGCCCCAAACATCTGGAATACTCTATATTGTCTACTTGCTTCTACTTAATTGAAATATTAGATCAAGACTGGAACCTTAAACCACTGATCTAGAAGTAGAGAAATGAATCTTATTCTTTTTTGGCCTCAAGTGTGAGAGGGGAAAAATTTTTTCTCCCCACTGGATGAAATAATTCAAAGGCTTTTTCATTATCTTTTGATTCTTCACTTTTGAAACTTCTTTGTTTTAATGCTCATTTTGTACATAAAATACTCCTTGTTTAGTTTTGATGATTGTGGGGAAGATCTCTGTTTTCTTTACTCTTGTGCTGGGATGAAAAATCTTATCATAATCTGACTGGAAGTCTAAAAATACTTGCTGAGGTTCCATTTCCCACTATTTCAAGCTAAATGAAAATATTTTGACATACCAATCAGGGAGAAAACATAATCCAGTGGGATTTAGTTGTTAGCAGAAATATCTTTACATTGCAATGGATCCCAGTAGAAAACTTTGCATACTTCCTGTGGAGTGGGGCTAACTAATGTTAAGTAGAATAAGAACTAGGCTGCATATACATTGTAAAATTAATGTAGTTTGGTAGCACTAAAACTGCCATGTCACAATGCTATGGAATAATCACTTCGGCGATCCCTCGTAGCCCAAGGATGATGGCCCTCCAAGTGTAGTGTTTTGGTGGTGGATATGTAGGTGGCTGTGGAGCCCTATTCTTGATCTGCATGTTCTCCCACAATGAGGACATTGGTTTCCAGGTGGAAGGTGGTCCTGCTCAGGGTTGGTTTGATGCACCGTCCTCTTAGCACATTTCTCCCTTTCGCCCTCAATTTGTGTCTCTTTGAATTCTGCAGCACTGCTGGTCACAGCTGACCTCCAGTTAGAGTGCTCAAGGGCCAGAGCTGCCCAGTTCTTAGTGTCAATGCCACAGTTTTAAAAGTTGGCTTTAAGCCCAACTTTAAATCTCTTTTCCTGTCCACCAACATTACATTTTCCATTTTTGAGTTGGGAGTATAGTAAATGCTTTGAGAGACGGTGATCAGGCATTCAGACAATGTGGTTGGCCCAGCAGATGTATTGGCGTAGGGGCATTGCTTCAATGCTGGTGGTCTTTGCTTCTTCCAGCATGCTGACATTTTTTCACCTATCATCCCAATAGAGTTGCAGAATTTTTTGGAGGCAACCCTGATGGAATCGTTATAGGATTTGAATGTGATGTCTGTAGACAGTCCACATTTTGCAGGTGTATAGCAGGGTTGTGCGTTGTGTTTAGCCTTCTCTGCCCCACAGTACTGGTGCTTCACCAAACCACAGATTCTACGTTTCCATATCATTGAGTCATAAGAGTTAAAACAGTGTCAAAATGTATTAATTCTACAGTGTGGAAAACTGTATTTTATTAGTTATTTTAAATTTATGTTTACTTTTATAGGAGGATGCAGAAAAGGCTTAAGAAAGTATTGTATGTGTGGGGCAACAATAAAATAGTTGGACTATCATTCATCTGGAAGTTATGGATGGAAGAATAGAGAGAAAAATATTTGTGAACAATACAGTCAAAGTTGAGTTCATATAATGCCTAGCTAAAAGAATGAGGTGGTCGGTTATAGGGGGGGAAATTAAGGCTTTGTTCAAAACCATCTTGTTCCTGGTTTGTAGTAGACATCAAGTCCTTGGTTAGATCCAGCCAGGCAAGGACTTATTCTGAGCAGAATGCCATCCTATTGACCTTTCAGTCTGATGGCTCTACTGTATTTGATGCCAGGGCTTGTGATTCATATACTTTGTGCATGAACACCATTAGGAAGTGATGATGTGTTTATATACCCCTTGTACAAAGATGAAAGTTTCTCTAATTGTCCCTTTCTTGAACCTGACCTAATGTTTTTGGTGTGTCCCATAGAGTAATAGTGAAGGAATGAACAAATCAGTGGCGGAACCATCTGAGATTTGCCTAATTACAATCCAAATTGTTCCCACATTGGAAATTACAAGCACATAATGCCTTTTGGGGCAAAGAATAGAAGAAGGATACAAAGGTCAGCCAACAATGCATTGCAATGAGTTCTGTTTTCATGATTATTATTTTTAGAAAGATTTTTTTCATGCAGCAAGACACATTTGATTTTACTAGAAACAGATTTCAAACTGGATTTGGAAAAGATTAATTCTCTAGGCCACCCTAAATCCACATTAACAGAAAGAATGTGTGATTATGGTGTATCTAGTTGTCTTTGTTCTGGTAAAAGTCTTATCAGTTCAAGAATTAGCCTGATTTTATCATTTTAATATTATTTTTAGATGCAGATGTTGAATGGGCAAACAAAAAACATCCTAAAGATGATACCATTGGTGAACCTCATTTTTAAAGGCAATACTGGATCCTAAAAGAGCCAAACTGAGATAATCTGATAGCAGCCAGTTGCTCGCAGTTTTTAGCATCATAGTAGACTACGGGGCTTTGTTTAGGACATTGTTCTGAAGTATTTCCATATATAGAGGGTTTGTTACACTGGCAAAAGCATGGCACTGTGCAATAATTGTGTATTTTTCTCCAATCTGCATGATAAGGTTACAAACAGGTAAGATCACATCATATCCTGCCTAATTCATTCAGTGATGAAGAACAGTTGAGTGACAAATTGGAAGTGTTCTTGCAACAGCACCACAATATTATTGCACTTATTCTAGAGTGTGAGACCCAATCCAAAAAAGGGAAAGGGTTTACTTTTGTCTTAGATGTGGAATGCAAGTGTATTGACAACAATCCCTCGGGGGAAATCAAGACCTAAATGCAACTGCCAGATTCAGTTAGAATAGACACATGGTTTCAATGAGATTTATATATCCCATACATATAAGCCTAGAAATTTTAATCAAAAAATCAACACAAAAAACTGTGTTGACTTATCTGTGGTTCAGTGTAGATATTGTAACTTAACTCTATTCAACAAAGGAACCATCCTCTTCTCTGTGTAAAATGACAAAAGGCAAGAGCTTAGTCCGTCCAGGAGAACCTATAAAAACAATGCACCCCTTTTATACTTTCTCTTCTGCGGCACCTCTTCTTGAATGCTTTTTTGGATGTCTGGGCAGGGAAATGGCAGCGGCAGCCAGGGGAAACTGATCCCCTTTTCAGAATGACCCATGGATCATATCAAATTCCATAATTTTGGCTCCCAAACCCTGCTCTCAACTTACACATGAGGTCAACTTATACCTGAGGCCAACATGAGTATGTACAGTAAGAACCTCATCACCTAAACTGCTGATATGCTGTCAGGATAGCCCAATAAAGCCCATCACATCATTCTGGGTTACTTCTGGCAGGGCTCTGTGCTGGCTCCATCCTGGCTGCATCTCAGGAGCATGCTAAGCAGCAGTATTAAGGACACAAGTGACTACCTGTGTTCTCATAGAGTAAGCCGGGGACAGATGGGTTTCTGCATGGGATGTTAGGGGGTGATGTGGGGCACCACCCAACCATTTGCCCTGCTGCTCGACAGATTTGCCCTGCTGCCTGATGGATGCCCTGCTGTTCCCGGCTGAAGGACCTCCGTGCAGTGAAGTTCTAAGTGTTGATTCACCATTTAGCAATTGACTGAGTGGATATACTCTTCGTCTTGCAATTGGACTTATCATATACAGGCTGTGTATCCTTTGTCTGAAATGCTTGGAATCAGAAGAATTTTAGATTTTGGAATACTTGTATTTGCATACATGGACATAATGAGATATTTTAGACGTGATACCCAGGTCATATCAAAAAATTAATTTATGTTTCCTATACAGCTTATACACATAGCCTGAATGTTGTTTTATACCACAATTTAAATAATTTTGTGCGTGCAACAAAGTCTAAAGCATCAGAAAGCAAAGGTGTCATTGTCTCAGCCACCCATGTGGAAAATTTCATATTTTGGAGTATTTTGGAATTCTGGATAGGAGGTGCTCATCCTGTTCTAGGATAGTCTAGAAAAAGACTGAGAAAGAGCAGGAGACACTAGAAGAGGTAAAGACGGGAAAGGATTGTGCCAATCTCTTCTTTGTGGAAGTTGCTTAAGCTTGTTGTAGCATTCTGGGAACTGTAATCAAAAAAAGGTAACCATTTCAAGCTCCATCTGTTTTGATTCCTTAGTTTTGACACCGGGAATCCCATCTGAGAGCAAGACTATTAAAAGTTAGGATATTTGATTTCCAGTAAGGGTAAGGACTAGATGCATTTAGGTTACTTGACAAGGTCCTATATATTTGTGGGTTTTTTGGCAGTGTGGTGGTGTTATAATATTTGAGTTTAAGGTCTTGGGCAATGAAGGCAATGGGCACAAAGAGCTTGAATTCATAAGGGATCAGTATACTTGTTCTGTCTGAGAGAAGTGCATTTTGGGAGAAAATGTTGGACAAGAATTTGTATGAACATTGGAATCTCTATAGGACTGCAGGGGCTGCCAAAAATGTTCGCACAACCCCCCTGCTATTGAGAATAACATAAAGCCCTTCAAAATATTAATAAGCCTGGGAGTGTATTATCTTCTGGAAACCATATAAGTACCAATAAGGGGCTTTTTTCTACTACTAATGATTGCAGTTTGGCAGTTTTATCTGGTGAGATAATCAGCTTTGGTAGCTAAACCCCTTTTCTCATCACTCCCTGTTGACCTGGTTCTCTGCAAGGGAACTTGGGCAATGTAAGCGGAGCCTGTGTGAGTAGGCTATTAAGCAGAGGGTTGCCAAGTGTATAGATACGTTTCAGTGTACAATTATAATTAAGGAAAGAACTCCTTGGCTTATGAACTGATGGAGACTTGCAGACTTCTTAAAGTAGGAGGCTGTCAAAAAATGTAGCAGCAACTCCCTCTGCTTCTCAACAAACAAGCTTCTGAAACAATAAACATGATTAAATCGGGAGTTCAGAAGCAGCTTCCTAAGTCTGTCTACCATGAAGGTTAAATTTCTTGTTTCATGGTTGTTTAGAGCTCTGTTATAAAATCATTGTGAATTCTAAATAGTAATTTGTTTTGACCAAATAAACGTTTTTAATGCCCCAAATGTGAATAAATTCCTCCTTTATTTTTTTTTAATGTTACTTATCTTCTGTCATGCTTCGGCATATTATCCAAAGCTCTTTTGCCACTATTGTACATTGTGGAAACTAATTCTATCAGTTAATCATATCATAAAATAATAGAGGTGGAAGAGTCCACAAGGACCATCCAGTCTACCCCCTACCATACAGGAACACACTAGCAAAGCACTACTAAATACTGGGTTGTTGTAGGTTTTTCAGGCTGTATGCCCATGTTCAAGAAGCATTCTCTCCTGACGTTTCGCCTGCATCTGTGGCAAGCATCCTCAGAGGTTGTGAGGATGCTTGCCACAGATGCAGGCAAAACGTCAGGAGAGAATGCTTCTAGAACATGGCCATACAGCCTGAAAAAACTACAACAACCCAATGATTCCGGCCATGAAAGCCTTCGATAATCTATATATATAAAGGAAGAGTCATCATGGAAAGACCGTCCCAAACAGAGAAATCTTACAACGCAGAGACACCAAACTTGCCAACAGAAATAGGCCTCAAGCAAGGTACGTTTGTAGCAAAGCAACTTTCCCCCCCAAAATCTAAAAGGCCCCCAAAACAACGAGTTAAAAAAAACCTACATTTCCCAGCACCCTCCGGGGCTGCCAACGACTCTCCCAGCCTCTACATTCTGACATCATGATTGGCTGCCCATAAGGGCGGATTTGCATAACTCCTGTACTGGCCAGCCAACATAAACATTCCGACCCATAATAAACTGTCAGAGGAGGATAAGGCAAAGGGCTGAGGCACAAACACCCAATTCACTTCCCACAGAAAATTTACACCCCTACAAATCACAGACCATGCCCAAAATTGACAGTAAGGCTTCATTAACTTAATTTCCCTGACTAGGCCTCACTTACTGGAATGCTGTTTACGCTCTGAATTGACAGTAAGGCTTCATTACCTTGATTCTCCCGACTAGCCCTCAGCTCATTGGACATTGTGTATGGCCTGAATTGACAGTAAGGCTTCATTAACTTGCTGTTCCTGACTAGGCCTCAGCTCATGGGACATTGTGTATGGCCTGAATTTACAGTAACCTACCTTGGCACACAGAGCCCCTATGACCCACGCTACATTCTACTACAGTTTGGAGGAGGGTGGACCATGTATTATGGGACTTGAAGTACCTCCATGGATAATGGGATTTGTAGTACTTCAAAACCCATCATTCCCAACAGACCACTGTGTCCAAGAACCAAGACCTATAAAGACCAAACTTGGCAAACAATGCACCCCATGACCCACACTCCATCCGACTGCAGATTAGAGAAGGACACACCATGGATAATGGGATTTCAAGTACCTCCACTCACTTCCAAAGTACCCCACCCACACACGCATCAACCTCTACATCAACACAGCAGACGGAAAGACAAAAAACATTGTATATCCACAAGCAATGCAGAACGCCAGCAACACCACACAACAACAACTCCACAGGACTTCAACATCCCACCCACCAAAACAACCCACAACAACACAGCCATGACCCCAACAACACCATAACTAACAACAACTCCAACCCTTACATACTCAGACTTCCTCGCATCTCCAAAATAGGGCACAGCAATGTGTGCCGGGTACAGCTAGTACACTACTAAATAGATTGTATCAGTGATGATTTATGTGAAGAGCAGCTTTCAGCTCTATGTTCAGAACCTAATTTCAGTTCATTTCTTTAACTGACTTGTTTCTCTAAAGCAGTGTTTCTCAACCTGTGCGTCCCCAGGTATTTTGGCCTACAACTCCCTGAAATCCCAGCCAGTTTACCAGCTGTTAGGTTTTCTGGGAGTTGAAGGCCAAAACAGCTGAGGACCCTCAGATTGAGAACCACTGCTCTAAAGGGAAGTGATACAAAAACAGTGAGAATAATTTCATCCCATTTATTGCCTTTGCAAACTGTACGATTCATCCATTAGTGATTTTCCCACCTTCTCCCTAAGCTAAAATGTTTTTAGACGTAAAAATGGAACAGATATGGAACTGCATGTCTTTGAGATTTTATGACTTTTTTCTCATACCACTTCAATCACAATTTAGATGTTGCTCTAATAGGAAAAATGTGGGATAATGCTTTTTCAGCTGTGTTAGTTACAATACGGACAAAATACAGTTTGTCCCCTCCTCCTCATCACTATGCCTTGTATTGGGTAATAACTGAAACTATATCAGATTGTATTTCAGACTTGCCAGTTCTAAATATTCAGAAACTATATCTACCCTCTGCCATTAGAAATGATTTAAAAATCATCATAAGCCCATAGCAGTCTAGGGACCTCTTCACATGGAGTTATTTTTGGCTGCATTTTCGTCTTTTGGACGGGGCCTGCCGAGTATCATCAGATGAAGTTGGCTTGGCCCAACCCACATTCCTCCTGAAATGTAGGGGAAGTGTTGCAAGATGCTTCCTCTGCCACAAGGGAAAGTGTTTTTTGGGAAGCTGCAATTGAGCTAATTGCATTTTCCACTCTTTCCCCCCATATGATGAGAGAAAGATCTATGGGGCAATGCATATTGCCTTTTTGTCCATCTGATGGGGACAGGGCACCACCACACCTTGTCCCATCCCCACCATATGATGGAGGAAGGAGGAAGGGTGAGCAGGGTGCCATTCGGTGAAACAGAATGGCGTGTGAAGAGTTCCCTTGTCTAGACCTGTCAAGAATTCTTTAGCCAATATTCTATATTGGTCAGAAAAGAGCAAAACACTTCATTAATGGAGTTCCATGACTTTTCTCCATTGTTGCAGCTGTCAACTCCAGGAGAGACTTCTGGAGTCGCTGCTTTACTAAAGGGGAGGGGAGAATGGAAAGAATTCAGATGATGAAGACAAAGCTGGTTTCAGATCATAGAGAAGAAGAATCTGAGGGCCCTTCTACACTTCTCTGGATTAATTTGACACCTGCAAAGATCCGGACCTTAAGACAGTGGCTCTCAACCTGTGGGTCCCGAGATGTTTTGATCTTCAACTCCCAGAAATCCTAACAGCTGGTAAACTGTTTGGGATTTCTGGGAGTTGTAGGCCAAAACATCTGGGGACCCACAGGTTGAGAACCACTGCCTTAAGCTAGGGTCAGGATTTTTGCAGGTGCCAGGCCTGTGGGGGTTGACTTCTGGGACTGCTTTTGTAGTTCCAGGGGTCAATCTCCATGGCCATCCTGGTTCTTTCAGTTCTTGGAACCTGAAGGAGTTCCCTACCCCACTTATTCTTATTGTCTTCACATTTCCTCTTTTTCCCACCAGGAAACATCCACTGGATGTGCCCTTCTCAGTACAAACCCCAAATGAGAATGATATTGTTTGAGTTCAGAAGTAATTTCCTTTGCACAAGCATGCAGAGTATTGAACTACACAGCTCAACTTCCATTTCATTGTTGAGTTATCCAATCCAGCTACTTGTGAGGTCAAGGGGAAGCAAGTCTAATTCTCCTTTGTTCTGTCCCATTGGTAATACAAGTTGTGTAACTCTTATCTGAAATACTTGGGACCAGAAGTGTTTGGAATTTCAATTTTTTCCAGAATTTGAAATACGTATATGAAAATACAAATACTCATATGCATATACAACAGCAAATACAAAAATGAGGTCAAGGGGAGCCAAGTCTGAACACAAAATTCCATTATGTATAAAATACACCTTCACACAATATTTTTCAAATAATTTTGTACATGGAACAAATTTTGTGTAAATTGAAACATTAGAAAACAAAGGTGCTACTATCTCAATCACCCATTTGAACAATTTTGGATTTTGAAATATTTTAGATTTTGGAATTCTAGATAAGGAATATTAATCTTGTATTAAGTTTCAGTTTGCTCACCCTCATCTGCTCTATTACCAAAAAATAGATATCTGTTTATTTATTACTATATTCCCTTTTTCTTTCAAAATGAGATTCAAGGTGACTATCAATGATTTTTATAAAATTCAAGTAAAACATAAATTTACAAAAGTTAAAAAGAATTAAATAACTGTATTACTGATAATTTTACCATAAAAAATGGGAAAACTTATTGACTCAAATATAAGCTCAGGATGGGAAATGCAGCAGCTACTGGTAAATCTGAAAAATAAAAATGGTCTCTGCCTCTTCCTGCCTGCCTGCTTTGCTTTCTCTTTCTTCGTCCTGGGCCCGAGTCTGTTCAACCTCTTTTTTAATGACTTAGATGAAGGGTTAGAAGGCATGATCATCAAGTTTGTAGACGACACCAAATTGGGAGGGATAGCCAATACTCCAGAAAACAGGAGCAGAATTCAAAATGATCATAACAGAGATGGGCCAAAACTAACAAAATGAAGTTCAACAGGGATAAATGCAAGCTGCTCACTTAGGTAGATGAAATGCAATGCAAAGATACAGAATGAGGAATACATGGCTCGACACGAATGCGTATGAAAGAGATCATGGAGTCCTCGGGGACAACAAGTTAAACATGAGCTAACAATGTCATGCATCAGCTTAAAAAGCCATTGGGATTTTGGCCTGTAAAAATAGGAGTCTAGTGCCTAGATCAGACCTGGGCAATTGCCAGCCCTCCAGGTGTTTTGGACTTCAAATCCCAGAAATCCTAACAGCTGGTAAACTGGCTAGGATTTCTGGAAGTTGAAGTCCAAAACACCTGGAGGGCCGGCAATTGCCCAGGTCTGGTCTAGATCAAGAGAAGCCATGCTACCCCTCTATTCTTCCTTGGTCAGACCACACCTGGAATACTGTGTCCAATTCTGGGCACCACAGTTTAAGGGAGATGTTGACTCTAAGCTGGAGAAGAGGGTGATTAAAAGAATCAAGGGTCTGAAGAACAAGCCCTACGAGGAGTGACTTAAAGAGCTGGGCATGTTCAGCCTGAAGAAGAGAAGGCTGAGAGGAAATGTGACGAGGGCCATGTATAAACCCCTTCATTAGCATTATTGGACCCTCCCTGTTGATCCACTCACCCAGTCCTCCTTTAGCTTTTTAATAACCCAGGAAGAATAAAATCTTTCAGTGCCCTCCCTAGAGTTCTAATTTGATTTACCCTCCTCATTGGACAAGATTGAGGTTTAAGCACTGATTTGAAATAGCTTGTTAGATTTGGAGCTAGATACCATCTCTCTAAGTTGGGGTAAAATCAGCTAATGGTGCTTTGTAGCTTTTGCTTTGTTCAATTTTCAGGTGTCTTCTTTCTCAAATCTATGGTTTATGTCCAACAGGTACTGGCCTATCATGCTTTTTACTATTGTACAAAGTACATCAAATATATATGCCAACCGCCATGTAATAAAAATTTTCTTTTTCATTTGAATCTTGCATGTTCGGTTGATTTGCCTTCAATTTTCTTTTGTTTCCCATTTCTTGAATCAGGAGTGGAAAGTAGCCAAGAATTTCCTTTTCTGCCCCATCTGTATTGCATACTTCAGAGACAAGTGAAAAGATTAAAGATGTTGTAATGTTTTGTTTTTGTTTAAAAAATAAAAATGAAAGCTTGGGGGAGCAAAGCAAATTCTTTCCAGTTGATTTTTTTATATAGTTTTGAAACTGATTATCTTTTGTTGATTTCAATTGTCCAGGGAATGAGAGACAAATGATGACACAAATTACTGATAGGATATGTGTCGGTATTAATTCCTGCTTTCCACAATCTTTTTTTATTTAAAGTTTACTCCAATTGAACTCCAGGCCATTTTTCTCTTGGATCTGATTTCATAAATTGGCTAAGATGAAGTTGGAAAAGTAGGGATCTATAGAGGTACCGTGTTAGTATTAAAATATGTGTAATGAAACAATAGATGTATAAAGGCCAGAAAAATAGCCTGGCTTGTAAATTTTGCCCGAAACAATTTTCAGATATGCTCTGAACTTTGTTGGGATAAATTGGCAGAAATGTCATTGAAAATAGGCTGCCAGCAAGTCCATATAGGTTTTAATGGACTTCATGCAGAAATTTAAAGAGGGGTTTCTGTGATATAGTTATAAGTTCCCATTTAGTGACATACATTAAAACTGGTGGCTAATGGAAGGATGACTTCATACACCATCAGTTTCTAAAAATGCATAATAATATAAATAATATCTAATCATTCCTAGAAATATGCATTTCTCTAACAGTTATTAAGCAATCATTAGGCAAGCTCCAATATGCTCAAAGATCAAGTGCATTTCACAAAAGAAACTCAACTTCAAATACAAGAGTATCATAATGTCGATATTATGCAAATGTGTAATAGCGAAATGAAATAATTTTACAGATTTTTAAATTGTGCAAAAGAAGTATTTTAATTGTTGAATCATTTATCTACTACTGTATTTTAGCTTGATCTTACAACATATAGCTAGACCAAAAAAGAAATGAACTTATCCCTGTGTGCACTGCAATTATGATTTATGTATTATCAAAGAAAACACCAGAATGGCCATCAGACTGGGGGAAAAAATCAATTTATATCCCCATACCTAAAAAGAGAAATGCTAAAGAATGCTCAAACTTTCATACGTAGCACTTTTTTCACATGCTAGTAAGGTAACCCTCAGGGTCCTGCAAGGAAGACTCCAGCAAGACATGGAGAGAGAGAGTTGCCAGATGTACAAGCTGGGTTTAGAAAAGGCAGAAGAACAAGAGACCAAATTGTCAATATCCGCTGGATAATGGAGGAAGTTAGGGAGTTTCAGAAAAACATCTATTTCTGTTGTATCGACTATTCTAAAGCCTTTTATTTATTGCTCAAGTAAGAGTGACTTAAAGTGAAAGAAGGAAGTGCAAAAGCTGGGTTGCAGTTAAACAACAACAACAACAAAACCCAAGATGATGGCAACCAGACTGATTGATAACTGGTAAATAGAGGGAGAAAACGTGGAGGCAGTGGCAGACCTTGTATTTCTAGGTGCAAAGATTACTGCAGATGCAGACTGCAGCCAGGAAATCAGAATACGTTTATTGGGAGGAGAGCAATGACCAATCTCAACAAAATAGTGAAGAGTAGAGACATCACACTGGCAACAAAGATCCACATAGTTAAAGCAATGGTATTCCCCGTAGCAACCTATGGCTGTGAGAGCTGAATCATAAGGAAGGCTGAGTGATGGAAGATAGACGCCTTTGAACTGTGGTGTTGGAGAAACATTCTGAGAGTGCCTTGGACAGCAAGAAGATCAAACCGGTCCATGCTGCTCACTGGAGGGAAGCATATTAGAGGCAAAGTTGAAATACTTTGGCCACATAATGAGAAGACAGGAAATCTTGGAGAAGATAATGATGCTGGGGAAAATGGAAGGAAGAGGGGCAGACCAAGGGCAAGATGGATGGATGTTATCCTTGAAGTGACTGGCTTGACTATTAAGGAGCTGGGGTAGCAATGGCCAACAGGGAGCTATACATTGGGCTGGTCCATGAGGTCACGAAGAGTCAGAAGCAATTGAGCGAATAAAGAACAACAAATTATCAAAGATACTAATCATTCTCTATTTTAACTTGCTACTTTCAAGCTTCATTCTCATATCTGGAGGTATCGCAATAGATTAGAGTATACTTTAGGATTTATTCAAAGTTGGGAAGGATGGGATTTCTCCTCCCTGAAATGTGCAAACATGCACCAGAATGCTTTGTGAAATTCCAAAGCAGTCCACATTGTATGATGAAATAGCTGATTATAATTATAATTTTTTTTTGGATGGCCTTGACAATACTTGCATTCTTTTTTAAAAAAAATCATAAACTTCAATAAATGTACTAGATTTGCATAATCCAGGTTTAAATGTACAAAGGAAGAAGATTGCACTTTGAACCACTAGGTAGTATCTGTCCAGTTCCTATTAGTACTTCCAGAATAGAATCACATTTCTTAAAAGAGAGGTGAATATAATTGTAGAGCACTGAGTTTATTTGATCCCAGGTAGCCCCTTTCTGAGTGTTTATTGTCATAGCGCTAATCATGATGAACTCACTTGGCATTAATGGGACTGTCATATCTGCTTGTATAAGAACATTGTCTGTAGTTAATCATTAATTAACTGGGCTATTACATTAAAGTGTTACCAGACATGGTATGTAGAAATAGTTTATGTTATCATCTCCTAGCACTGAAACCATGCGAGATCTTTTCAGTGTGATCTCAGCAAAAGAAAAATTGCAGCCACGAAAGCAAAGGGTTCTGAGACCAGTTCACAAATGTGGCAAAACCTCCTCGCCACTTAGGCTTTCTAAGATACACAAATACAGTGTCATGTCAGAGGGAGTAGGTGGCTTTGTATGTTTCAGTGGAATGTGAAAGAATATAAATAGGAAATTGCAGAATAATTAATTGGAGAGGAGATTGTTTAACACTCATCACCCTGGCCTCAAACTAATAAACTCCTGGGAATCAGCGGTTGATCGAAAGCTTCTTTTAATCTGTCCCAGCTTGGTTTCGCCACACAAATACACACACCTGATTGGGACTGCAGCTTTCAAAGTTGCTATCAAAAACGTTTTCCCCATTAGTGGTTTAAAAATATTATACACGTTTTCCCCTGATATACAGACTCAAGGTGGCAACGTTTTGGCTGTGATCCTACATCTCTATCAGGCTACACACACAGTTATAGCACTACTGTTCCACTTTAACTGTCTTGGCAGCATTCCATTAAATCCTGGAGTTTGCTGGTTAGGAGTTTGATTGTAGAATTCTCCTCCAGAGAGCTCTTGGGCCTCACTAGTCTACAAACCCCAGCATTCCACAGAATATTACTATTGCAGTCAAAGTGGAATAATAGTAGCATGACAGGGTCCTTAGTTATTAAATGCATAATTACTGTATATAGAGGTGACCTGGCTACGGTCATCCAGGCGACGGTCATCTCGAGGCTGGATTACTGTAACGCCCTCTACGTAGGCCTTCCCTTGGCAACAATCCGGAAACTCAAGCTGGTGCAGAATGCTACTGCTCGACTTCTGGCGGGAGCGTCGGTCCGAGAGCATATAACACTAATCTTGCAGCAACTGCACTGGCTACCAATAGAGTACCGAATTGTTTTCAAGGTGGTGGTATTGACCTTCAAGGCATTGTATGGCTTAGGGCCATTGTACCTGAGGGACCGTTTCACCCCATATGTTCCCCCGAGATCACTACGTTCAGAAGAACAACACCTCCTGGTAGTGCCGTCAATCCACTCCTGTCGGCTATCCTCAACGAGATCAAGAGCCTTCTATGTGGCTGCACCATCTCTCTGGAACTCCATGCCGGATGAGGTTCGCACCATCACTGAATTAGCCCCGTTTCAGAGAGCTTCTAAGACTTTCTTGTTCAAACAAGCTTTTAACCTCACTGGCTTATGAAGTCAGATATAAGTTTAGAATTAATCTGTGATTATTGTAGATGCTTGTTTTTTTAGGGGTAGTTGTATTTCTATGCTTTTATGCTTTTATGTTTTTATGTTTCAGTAGAATGTATTAAACTGTACTGTGATATTGTATGTGAACTATGTAAACCGTCCCGAGCCTGCCGGAAGGAGCGGTATATAAAAATGAATAATAATAATATACTTTATATTTAAGTGGAGGACAGATTCTGGGGCCAAAAATATGGATTTTGTTATGACCTGTTGACAAGTTGAGAGTAAAATCAAATGATGCAAAAGATGAAACAAGGGAAAACTATGCCAAAGAACTATCAGTTGCTGCCCTTTCCCCACTCAGGCATTCAAAAAAGCCGAAAGCGGCTTCATGGCTGAGAGAGTAGAATAGATCAGTGTTTCCTTTAGCTAGTTCTAGTAGGGAGTAACCTTTCAATTTTTGCCATTCTACCCAGGCACCATCTACGCAACCGCATAATGTGGCATGCGACATTAATTAGCCTGGGGCATCCAAATGACACTAATCTGTTTCAACTTGGAATAAACTTAATTATCCAGGTTTGTTCCAGGTTTAAAAAATACAGTAAAGGCCCTGGTCTTACTGGAAGATTCTAATCTTTGCAGGTATGGAGAAAGTGGAGACTGTCTGCTGGGATCACCATTCACGATCCCAGAAGGCATCCCCTCAGCCATCCTTCCTCCGCAGGCTCAGGCAACCTGGAGAGGAGGGATGGTAGCAACCCATATAACCCTTAAAAAGAGTGGGAAAGTTTATTTATGGAAGCACAAGACTTGTCTTAGCTTCCTGAGAGTGGAAAATGAAACTCGGGAGTTTTGGAGTAGGGAGGGGGAGAATTTCCCTTCCAAATGTGCATGGTCCCTCTCACACAGCAATTTTCAGTTAGATGAATTGGAACAGGAGTCCTGCTTCTCATTGTCATAGACTTTGTCATCAGTTGGAGGGGCTGGAAATGCCTTTCTTCTGTGTCCCCAGTCATCAGTTGAAGAAATCTCATCACTCAAAATGGCTCCTAGGCATTTAAGGTAGGATTTGGGAAACATTTACAATCATAGCAATTGATTGCAAATCCATAACTCGAATGCAGAATGTCAACAATAATTTCACCATAATTCTTTTGAGTTCTTGTTGTACTGTCCACACTGTTTTCTCTTTTATTTTTGTGGCCAGATTGGGAAAAATGTGGCCTTCTAGGTATTGTTGGTCTACATCTCCAAGCATTGCTAACTTTAGCTATGCTGGTTCATGATCGTGAAGGCTCTGTGTCTGGTGACCATCAGATGAAAGGTCTTAAAGTTGGGCACTTCAAGCAGGTTTTTGGTCCTCCGAACGAAGTGATCTCTGGGGTTGGTAGGGGGTGAAGCGGTCCCTCAGGTACGCCGGCCCTGGACCATATAAGGCCTTGAAGGTTTGACCCAACAATATATGGAAGGCTGAACTTTGCCCTCTCCATTCCACATTGAAAAAAACACAAGTTTGCAGTCTCTCATTATGGAAAGCTACTCACATTTAGTGCCAAACCAAAAGAGGAGAATAGACAGAAGAGAAGGAAATATATGAACAAATAGCTTACTTTTTATAAGCAAAGCTAAAAGGAGGTCTGACATCGTCTACCTCCAAATCAGTCAAGATGGGAAGGCTTTCACTCTCCCCTCCCTTCCCTTCCTCTGCCCCATTTCCTCAATCAAATCTTCCCTTTCCAGAATAAAACAGACAGGTCCCCTCTAAAACTGTAACATGTCTCTAACAAACTTGTTGTAACATTATAGACAGTATAGAGATCATTAGAGAAGATTGTTCTATGGTTAAATTTCCTTTTAAGATTTGCAAACAAAAAGCCATCTGGGATTGTTGAACAGATGCATCTTTCAGGGAAGATGTGCATAAGGGAAGACGTCATTCATTTTGGCTATTATGCCATATAAAATCAAATGTGCCTCTTTGCCTGATGTGGAGATGAAATGGACAGAATCAGAAATGTAAAATAAAAAGGAAATGCTAATGTGTTTGTCATTAAATCTCCCTATAGCTATTATTCATCTTTGACTCCATCCTTTGTTATCTTTTTTTTTAGGGATGTGAGCCAAGGAAAACAATCTTGTTAGTGATACAGGAGGGAGAATCAGTAGAACACATATGTTCTTGGTCTGATTGATGAGATATAGCGGGATGGACTTCTCTTCATCAATGGCTATGCATTGGCCTCAGTAGTTTGATCCATTTCCTACGCTGCCGCTTTGGCCACAAAAAGTTGGGAGTGAAACAACTTTGTTGTACCATAATTCAAATTCTGTTCCTCTTAGAAAGATTTCAGGTTGCGTTTTAAAATAGAGGACGGATGTTTCCACACAACGCCAAAATCTTCTCTGAAGTGGGTTCATAGAGGGGTTAATGAACTATCTCAGAGATTAAGATCTTCTGGGGAGGCCCTGCTCTCGGTCCCATCTCCTTTGCAGGCATGACTGGTGGGGACGAGAGACAGGGCCTTCTCAGTGGTAGCCTCTTGGCTGTGGAACTCCTTCCCAAGTGACATCAGATCACACCCCCCCCCCCTGAAAAAACTGAAAACTTGGATGTGGGACCAAGCATTTGGATAATTGATTAGTGCAATATGTGAACATGGAATGGTGCAATGATAGCTGGAATGGCTTGGACTATGATATTGGATTATATGTTTTTAATAATTTTAATGTTGTTATGTTTTTAATGGACATTTTAATGTGTATGTTTTTATTTGCTGGATATGTATTTTACATAATGTATGGCATCAAATTGTGCCTTCATGTTCACTGCTCTGAGTCCCCTTAGGGGTTGAGAAGGGCAGGATATAAATATGACAAATAAATAATAAATTAAGTAACCCATTTCCAAGTGGATTTACTTCCCCACTCCCCCCCCCCCCGCAAACTGGGACTATCCCAGCCACCCTGGATTCCCCCAGTTTCCCCATAAAAGTAAAGTAAAAGGAGGGGGAGGAAATTCCCCCTCCTCCTCTCCTCAATCTCCTGGTTTGTCATTTCTTCACACCAGGAGGTCACAAGGAGGGAACTTATGATGGCCAAATACTTTTTACTTTACGTTTTGGAGGACATTTAAGACTTGGGGGGGGGGGGGGGAGGAGCCATGCCACACCTTTGGGCTTCAAGAGCCCAAAAGGTGAAAGAGGGCAATGAGGACTCACTCCCAGGGAGTTCCAGAACTACCCAGAAGTGTGTCCCCACAAGGCCCAATACCAGCAAGGCCTGGATCGTATAGGGTATCAAATTAATTCAGAATAAACCAGGGAAATTTTGGTTTGTTTTGAATTAATGCGTTTTTACTGGAGGTGTTGTTTGAATGCTTCCAGTAAAAACTGAAACAGGTCCCAGGATATGGTCCTATCTGGATGGGCTCTTAGTATTGGATTTTATTAATCATTTCACCTAATGTTCAAAAGATATTCATTTATTTAATCTATATCCCACCTTTTCCAAAATATGGGCATAAGTTTAACCAAAATGTAACTAAAACAATATATAATAGAAAAACTTAAAACTATTAAATAAACAATTGTATTAAAAACAAGATCAAACACTTATAAACCTAGTAAAAGGTACAACATAACTTTTTTAAAAACAAAAACAAAACATTTTGAGTTATACAGTTACAAACCAAAGGGTTGTGGTCTTTGTTGCCGGAAGCCATGCCCTATGAGAAGTGGCTTAAGAAGCTGGGTATATTTAACCTGGAGAAAAGAAGATTAAGAGAGGACATGATAGCCATGCTTTTGAAGGGATATTATATCAAAGATGGAACCAACTTGTTTTCTGATGCCCCATAGACTAATGACACAATGTAATGTATTCAAACGGAAAAAATATAGATCCCCTGAACATTAGGAAGAACTCTCTAATGGTAAGAGCTGTTTGACAGTGAAATATACTGTCTTGGAATATGAAGCTCTCTGGAGGCCTTTAAACAAAGGCTGGATGGATATCTGTCAGGAGTGCTTTGCGTGGCATGGAGTTGACTGGATGAACCTTGTGGTATCTTTCAACTCTATGTTTCTAGTGAAAAAAAGGGCAGAGAAGGGAACAATCAAACTTTCCCTGGGAAGGAGTCCCATAGCCTTGGAACAGCCACCAAAAGGGCTCTCTTCTGTGTCCTCACCAGATGAACCTCTAAATATGATGGGACTGAAAGATAACTTTTAGCGGAGAATTTTAAAACTCAAACAGTAATGTTGCCTAATAATACTAAGTTCTTAAAGGCCCAGTATTATAAATTAGGAGGCTTTAGAAAAATGTATCTGTACGTTGTGAAGTGTTCCTCTTTTTGTTTAATTTGTGCATTGTTTTCATACATTTGCTTGTTTGTTTACTTCATTAGGAAAAGCAAATGGAATTCACAAAGGCAAATTGCTAACATATCTAAGTTCACCAGGTTCGTTGTTGTGGATCCTACACCTTTTTGAATTTTGCCAAATAGTTGTTCTTTGCCTGGTGGAGTTTAAGAAGAAATTTCAATATCCTGGAAATGTATTGGATTTCAAAGCTATACTTTTCAGATTTTGCTCCCACACAATCAACCTTTCCTCCTCTGCACACAGTTTTCTAAACTGGAAGCTTGGAAGCCACTGTAATGAGGTGAAATACCCATAAATCTTATATCATATATACCGTGATGAAGAAAATGTTGTCTGCCAGATGTTGTTGAACTGTGTCTCCCATCAGCCATAGTCAACAGTGAGGAATGATAGAAATGGCAATTTAACAACATCTGGAGGGCCACACATTTCCCAGGCTGACATATACATACCATATGCATACAGAGGTCAGCTGCAATAAAATAGGTCTACTTTTTTCCCTTAATAGTCATGAATAACAGGACGTCAGCACATGACTGCAGCATGAATTAGTAAAACAGATACTAATCAGTCTCTAGAGTTTAGGTTTTGCTAGTAGACATTTCCTTTGACAAATGGAAATGTCCAGAAGGAGTATTTCACCTTCACCTTGAACTTTTATGTTTTACTTTCAACTCCTTCCCAATCAGTAATCAGTTAAAGTTGCAGAGTATCCAGATCAAGATAATTCACCTTGCAAAAATACATCAAGATATATTTCAAACAACAACAAGGTTATAGATTCCATAGGGCTCTGTGGACATGATTCTAATACATTTCATATGAGGCGAGGCCTGGTTTTCAGTCTTGGAGAGAAGGAGGAGCTAATGTGAGGCTTTTTGTAAAACCAAGGCGAGGGAACAGAATATTAGGGGCCATGTCTACATGGTCAAAATAAACTTTACTGTGTGGGGGGAGTGGGGTGGGGTGGGGTGTGGACAACATTGCAACCAGCTGTAAATGCAGGTCAAGAGAAAACAGGGCCCTTCCACACAGCCCTTTATCCCAGAATATCAAGGCAGAAAATCCCACATTATCTGAGTGTGGACTTGGGGCCCGTCCAGACAGTACCTTTATTGTGGTAACTCCCATGATGAAGGAGGGAGATAACGTTCTGGACAGTCCCAAATTAATTAGAAAGTGGATTTATTCCGCGCCTTCTATTTTCATTGGTATCTTGCACTCCAAACCCCTCACAAAAGTTGAAAGCAAATTAATAGGGCAGTCTACATTTATGTCAGGATTTCTTCTTGATGGTTTGTTTGAATCACAACAAAAATCTTCCTTGCTAACCGTGGCTTCTACAATTTTTCACCTTGAGAATATGTCTTCCATATTGATCAGGTTAGGCTTCTTTTATTGCCCTTTGCATCAACTTTTGGCTCTTTATAGCAATAGCAAAACTATTAGGTGCATTTCTACTCACTTATCTGTCTCGGCATTACTTCGCGAACAAAGATTCTTTAGGGAGGACTCATCCCATGCTTTTTACAAGCGTGTTGATGACTAAAAAGGCCAATCTGAGATAGGCAAGTCCGTTTGCAGAAAGCACAGCAGAAAGTCTCCTTGGGTGATGTTGTTTCCAAGTTGCAGTTCTTTCTGCCTTGTCGTTTCTTTTTGAGACCCATTCGGCGTGTCTTCTCGAAAGAGGCCGCAGCATTGTGAATAGTGCATCTCCATGCCTCCCGATGTGAGGTCAGGGTGGACCATTTTTGGTGATCAATCTGGCCGAGCCTGAGATGTTGTTTCAGGGAGTCCTTATATCTGTTTTTGGGGGCGCCTCTCTTGCGCTGACCCGTGGTGAGTTCACTGTAGAGTAGTATCTTTGAGAGGCGGTGGTCCTCCATCCTAGAGACGTGCCCTGCCCAGCGCAGTTGTGTTTTCAATAGCATGGCTTCAATGCTGGTGATCCCTGCTTGCTCAAGGCAGCAACATTCGTCACATAGTCAGTCCAGTGTATGTTTAGGATTGTGCAAAGACAGCGCTGATGAAAGCGTTCGAGGAGTCGTAGGTGCTGGCGATAGGTGACCCATGTTTCAGACCCATATAGGAGAAAAGACAGTATGATAGTTCTGTACACACTGATTTTGGTGCTTTGTCTCAGGTGCTTGTTGCTCCAGACTCTTTTGTGAAGCCTTCCAAATGCACTATATGCCTTTGCTAATCTGTGATCTATCCCTTTATCAATCTTGGCGTCTGAAGAGATGATGCTTCCCAGTTAGGTGAACTGCTGAACGGACTTAAGCACAGATTCGCCTATGCTGACGTGGGGGTGATGGTGTTCTTCCTGTGTTGCGGGCTGGTAGAGGACTTCCGTTTTCCTCAGGCTGACTTCCAGCCCAAACAGCTCTGCAGCTGTTGCAAAGCAGGATATTAGGCGCTGCAGGGCTGCTTCTGTATGGGCGACAAGGGCAGCATCATCAGCAAAAAGCAGCTCACGGACTGGATAGTTTAGAGTCTTAGTGCGTGCCCTCAGACGGCTCAAGTTGAACAAGCTACCATCAGTACGATAGCGTATATATATGCCGTCTTCTTCTTCTTCGAGATCTGCTGTATTAGGTGCATTTCTACTCACTTAACAGGGGTAGGAATTGTGTTACCCTCAGATGTTGTTGAACTGCTGCTCCTGGCCTTGGCTAGAATTCTTGGAAGTTGAATCCAACGCATTTTCTGGTTACATATCTATCACGAGGCTTTTTCCCCTGCAATATTTGTTCAGAGCAGGTTTGCTATTGCCTTTCCTGAGGCTGGAACAGGTTGGCTTGCTCGAGGCTACTCATAGCCAAGTAAGGATTCTCTGATATCTCACATTTTGTATATGT
This sequence comes from Anolis apletophallus, assembly GCA_030556195.1. Taxonomy (NCBI): domain Eukaryota; kingdom Metazoa; phylum Chordata; class Lepidosauria; order Squamata; family Anolidae; genus Anolis; species Anolis apletophallus. The sequence continues at coordinate 73,531,739 of JARBWK010000003.1, forward strand.
CATCCATGTTTTTCACTCTGATCATTCCCTCCTCCTTTTGAAAAACGAAACAGTGAGTTGTTGTTTATTTAACTTTTTTCAGAAGACCCCTAAATTCAGGGCTAGTTCAAGACATTGTTGCTTCAGACCATTCCTGGTTTCTGCTGAAGTGGATTCTGCAGAACTGTCCTGACCATCCAGCGTCAGGAGACAGCACTTCAAAGGAAAGAATAGAGCCTAGCAATCCCAGGAACTGTAATCCAAAACAGTAACAGTGGCATCTAGTGTTAAAAATCAGCATTACCCCACTATTGTTCAGGTCTTTAACCTAGTCTTTTATATGCGTAACTGTGAACAGAGTACAGAGACTTCTCTGCAGTGGCATCTTAGTTGTTCATGTCTTCCCTGGTGAAATCTTCCAAGCTCTCACTTAAAATTACTTCAAAAACCATTTTTAAAAAATTGTAAAAGGCTTCTCTCATTACTATTGTTGTTACTTAAATAATGATGACTGTCCTTTTATAAATCCTTTAGATGTGCACTTTTTATGTAAGTGTCGTATATTGATGTTTTAATTGTTACTAATATATTATTTATACATGTATATGCTATTTATGCATGGCTAGTTGAAGAGTAACATGTAAATTCATAGAATGGTAAGATAGAAAAGATGAGGAAATCTGCAAGTTAGCTGTTCTCCCTTATCCCTCAGCAAGAAGCCCTCGATGGCGCAGTGTGTTAAGCCCTTGTGCCGGCAAGACTGAAGACCGACAGGTTGCAGGTCTGATTCCAGAGAGAGCATGGATGAGCTCCCTCTGTCAGCTCCGGCTCCCCATGCGGGGACATGAGAGAAGCCTCCCTCAAGGATGGTCAAACATCAAAACATCAGAGTGTACCCTGGACCAGTGTTTCTCAACCAGTGTGCCGTGGCACACTAGTGTGCCGTGACGGACCTCCTGCTGTGCTGCGAGAAAAGCTCTCTGCCCCCCATTCCTTCCCCTCTCCTCCTGCTGAACTCCTGCTGCTTGGGGGAGGAGGAGGAAGGGCCGGGCGGTGGCGAAGAAAAAAAAGGGGCCAGGGCGCCGGCTTCTTCGGCTGTTTTTCCAGCCAGCCTCCAATCCACCGTGACTCTCGCCCCTCGCTCGCTGAAGCCGCATGGAGGAGCCCTGCCCACTGAAGCCCATCCACCGCTCATGCTCCTCCGTGGGAGAGCTGAAGCTGGGGGGAGGGGGTGGCACATGGTGCGGCCTGGCTCCGCCCCCTCCCCCGGCTTTGGCACTCCCAGCAGCTGATCCAGCCTTGAGGGCACAGTGCAAAGCCACCATTGTCCTGGCTCTGGCACTGCTGGTTTGGCACTGCCCCCTCAAGGCTGGAGCAGCTACTGGGGGGAGGGGCGGGTCATGGCACGGCCTGGCTCCACCCCCTCCCCTGGCTTTGGCACTCCCAGCAGCTGCTCCCAGCAGGCCACCATCCCCCAGCCATTCTTTACTGTGTTAGAGTGTCATTTTGTGTCAATTTGGTTGGTGGTGTGCCCCCAGATTTTTTTAATGTTAAAAGTGTGCCACGGCTCAAAAAAGGTTGGGAAACACTGCCCTGGACAATGTCCTTGCAGATGGCCGATTCTCTCACACTTTGTAGTTTCTCAAGTCGCTCCTGACATTTAAAAAAAATCATGGGGATAAATTGGTTTAGCCCAGTTTACCCGCCAATAAGGTCTGGAAGATCCTTAGTTTCTGGGGCAGTAGTAACCAAGCTTGCTTCCACTTCAAAATGGTATCTTTTCAAATATTTAAAAATGACTATCATGTCATCCCTTAATGTTCTTTCCCAAGCTGAGGTTATCCAGCTCATTAAGCTGCTCCTCATAGGACATAGAAAATAAACAAATCGATAAAAATAACATTATTTTAAATACTTTCAAATAATTTAACCTGTGTTCTAAAAGAGATGAAGGAAGAGGAGGTTGGACACAGGTGAGAGTGATGTAAGAAAATAGGAAGTATGTAAAAGGAGACAAATAGAAAGTGGTACGTAGAGGCATTCAAAGCCTGCTAACACTAACATAGAACCCTTCTTCTGCAAATTTAGTATTTCTAAGCCTCGATCAGTAGACATTCCCACCTGAGATTTATTGAGATGGAAACTTATTTCTTTCAATTTTTCTGTCCACAATTAATATATTTTATGGTCCATCTTTCTCTCCCCTTGCACTGATTTTATTGAATTAATTTACATTCATGATTCTGAGATTACAAATTGGGATTTTAAAATGTAACATAGCAAAAGTCATTTTTTTCTCTTCCTTTTTTTTTATTTTAAAAAAAGCTTTCCAAATAATGCATTCTATGAAGGCTGCTTTTTTTGGAATGAGGTTACATTAGAACTATAAAAGATAGTCAGACATGATGCCTAGACCATCATGTCAGTTTTTTGGCTAAAGAGAGCAAATAACATTATGGACAATTTCCATTTTCATTGGAAAGGATGAAGATGATAACTATAGAGTTTTTTTCCATTATTATTCAATACTCATCTGTTGCCCTTTACTCGACATGGAGAATTTGGACTGAGAAGAAGCATTACTCACTTTGTGATTATGATTGAAGGAGACAAGTAACCAATATATTGCATTTGACCTTTGCCCATTGTTGCCCAACTTCTTATTTTGGCTAATCACACTTCCCCTCTCATTTTCTGTAGGAGAAGGAGAGAGCTACGAAGAATGAAAATGCATAGGCCTTGAAGAGTTTTGGAACTGGTCAGACAATGGCACCTGTGCATTCCACTGATTTTACTCTCGTCTTCAAAGAGGTGAAGAAGCTTCATAATTTCAAAGTTTGGCAGATTTCCTTCTTCCTTCATACCTAGACAGCAGCTGAACCCCTTATGCATGATATACTCTGAATGTCAGAACTTTCCCAACTCTTTGCCTTTGCACATGCTGTCTTCATCAATAGAGAGCCCTTGACATGGCATGCCTTTCAAATTGGGAGAGATTGAGCATCAAATTCATTTTAACTCCACATTCTGAAATTTGCTGTGACTTTTCCATGCTCCTCTTTGTTCACGAGCACAAGTTGTGTGTGTATGTTTAAATACATTGGCATTTTCTTAGATCATAGAATGGGAAAGTGTTCAAAACCAACAGAATTGTAAATCTGCTAATTGCAGGTTTATTAAGTGGTATTCCAGGCCTGATATATATATACACACACATACATAAACACTTAGCCAGTGCTGTGATTAATGAGTATTTAAAACTTAAAACAAACTCTTTTATTTGTGCATGTGTGGAACACCTTTAAAACTCTCCTTCCTCCTACACATATGCTAACATTGAGGCTTTTTGGACAATTTGAGGTCATGCCCAGCATGTTGAAAATGTAAATTTTAGTATGAGACCTCAATTATGTTGGATTATTTGTAGTCAAGGAACTCACCTCTTTTTATAACTTATGCTATGAGGAAGCTCAGTTGTTGGATCTTTACAATTAGTACAGTAGGCCCTTGGTATCCATTCAGGTATGCTCCACGACCGCCCCATGAGTACCAAAACTCATTGAAGCTCAAATCCTATTTATATAATGGCAAAATAAAATAATGTTGTTTATATAAAATGACAAAATCAAGGTTTGATTTTTGACTATTTCAAAAGATTTTCAAGCTGTGAATGGTTGAATCTGTGGATGCAGAACCTGTGGATATGGAAGGCTGACTGTACAAGGATTGGAAACCTATGGTGCTTGGTCTTTTTGTAGAAAATGTTTTCCAAGTGATCAGTTTGGGGAAAGGGAAGCTCCACCCAGAGGCGGATTTAACAGTAAGCGAAGGGAAGCGGCCACTTATGGGTGCCACGTGCCCAGGGGCACAACTGTCCGCGGCCACATGGAGCGCTGTGGAGGTGGCCAGAAGCGGCTGTGAAAAGCTCCTCCCCCCGGCCCCGTGGTGCAGCCAGGCCCGCCCCGCAGCTACGGCGCACGCACGGAAGCATGCAGCCTGCTAGTTTTGCACTGGAGGAGTGTTCTGGAGGAGGACCGTTTTGGAGGAGCGTTTTGGAGGGAGGAGCATTTTGGAAGTGGCCAGAGGCAGAGCGCCTCTGGATGCAAAAAGCCTCTGGCCGCTTCCAAAACGCTCCTCCCTCAAAAACGCTTCTCCTCCAGAACACTCCTCCAGCGTAAAACTAGCTGGCTATGTACTCCGGTTGACGTGCGTGCATGCACACGCGTGCATGTGCACACTACACCAGGCTGGAGAGCAAGGGGGCACCAAAATAAGGCTGGCTTACTAGTTTTCATTACCTTCGTCTGGTCCTGGCTCCACCTACCATTGGTGTTTACTCAACCAACAGCCTATCCCTAACAATGACATTGTGACCCTTACCAGAAAATTTCGCATCCCGTATTAGTTGTTAATATGGAACTACATGTGAAAGCAAGATCCGAAGCAAATGCAGCAAGGGAAATACCTGTTTTTTGATGGGACGACATGTTGTTGTCATTGTCTAGAACAGTGGTTCTCAACCCGTGGGTCTCCAGATGTTTTGAGCTTCAACTCCTTAACAGCTGGTAAACTGGTTGGGATTTCTGGGAGTTGTAGGCCAAAATACCTGTGGAGCAACAGGTTGAGAAGCACTGGTCTAGAATAATGTTTCCCAAGGTGGCTGTCATTGCCCCCAGGAGGGTACTTGAGCGATCTAGGGGGTTGGCAATTGTGTTTGGCACAATTGGGGGCATTGAATAAAAATAATGAGATGGTGGAAATAAAAAGAATGAAGAGAGGAAAATTCAGAAAAGAAAAAAGTAACAATGGTGAACACCTGAGTATGCAGATGATATTTATGCCAAACATATGGGTTTGGATCAGATGCAGAAATATATTTAAATAATATCATATTTTTTGGATGACAGTGTAGTATACTGGTCTGAGCGTTGAATTAAGATTCCAGGAGACATGAATCCAAATCCCTGATCAGACATGGAAACCCACTGCATGATCCTGGGAGAGTCAAAGCATTTCAGCTTTCTCTTTTTGAGATTTCATAGCTTACTTCTACACTGCAAAAATAATTCAGTTTGACATACTCCATATTATTCAGGCTATGGCCTCCACAATTGCATTGGTCACACTTGGTAGGGCTGATCGGCAAAGTCGTGCAAAACGTCTGGTGGGTTGCCAATCCTGGGCTACATTTTATCTTGATTGGTGCTTGATGACAGATATCTTCACCAATGCGTGTGTGAGACCAGATGTATGCTTCTTTTGCTGGCTCCACAACCCTATTAGCCTTTTATTTTTTAAGAACTATTTTCCTCCATATTTCCTTGTCGCCACTTTACAGTCAACTGACGTGCCCTTAGCAGTTTAATGTTCATTACATCCTTTTGCCCTTCTAATTACTCATTTTAACTAGCTACTGCCTATTTTTTAGAATTATGATTCCCAGTCCTAGTTATATTTTAAAAGTGCTCTGTTCGCCTTATTGCATACAGTCTATATGAGGTTTTAATATTGCTGTGTGACCGTGCCAGCCTCTGTTGCCCTCTCCTCTTGTTTAACCAGAAGGAATGGTCTCTCCCATCTGGCTTTTAAGTAGCTCCCAGTCCACTCCTCCTCCAATAGAGTCCTTTCACATTGTAGCATTCTAGTTCAAATTCCTTGGGGCATTTGGCATTCCTTTCTCAGTTAGCTTTCCTAAGGCAAAGCCTTTGTGTATTTCACATCCCGAAGTTCTACCTCTTTATGAACCTTTTAAAAAAGCAAATGTTATAATTAGAATGTTGTGAGCTCAGCAGTTTCATTTCTCACGAGTTCCTGCAAACATTTGGTTTGGTTTCTGGCCATGATGGGGGTCACATCCCCTGAATTTTTTGTTGTTGTTGTTAATGCTTTGATTTTTCTGATTTGAAATTATTAACAAAAATCTCCAGGGTGAAATTGTGTAGAAACAGCAGCTTTCCAACATGTTGTGTTATCATCTCAGCCCACTGGACTGTGTAGGTACCCCAAGAAGTCAGCTAAGAGACCTATATGTTTAGGAGTACTAATAAACTAATACAAGAGCTAAGGCCCTCTTCTACACTGCCATATAATCCAGATTATAAAATCAGATAATCCACATGATCTTCTTTGAACTGGATTATATGAGTTTACACTTGAGTCCCATGGGGACAAAGACGGGGTATAAATAAAGATAATACATAAATAAATGCAGTTCAAAGCAGATAATCTAGATTGTATATGGCAGTGTAGAAGAGGTCTCAGAGACAAGATATTAAAAAAACACAGTTGCAGTATTACAAAGTGTCCTGGGATAAAGCTCATAGGTTGTGTGATTCCTTAGGCTGCATAAGGCCGCACCTACAGTACACTGCCATATACAATCCAGATTATCTGCTTTGAACTGGATTGTATAAGAGTTTAAACTCATATGATCCAATTCAAATCAGATAATCTGGATTATTTTATTTGATAATCTAGACCAGTGGTTCCCAAAGTTTTTTTGGCCTACCTCCCCCTTTCCAGAAAAATATTTACTCACTGCTCCCCTAGAAATTATTTTTTAAAAAATTTAATAGCAATTAAACAGAAAGATATTTGTATTAATGCAGTGGTTCTCAACCTTTCTAATGCCATGGCCGCTAAATAAGGTTCCTCATGTTGTGGTGACCATATTTTTGTTGCTACTTCATAAAAAGTTTTGCTACTCTTACGAATTCTAATCAAAATATCTAATATGCAGGTCAAAGCGAAGGAGGCAGGGCGGAGCCAAAGAAGAGGGCCGCGCGACCCCTCCTAAATGGCCAATTGTTCACCACCCCCTTAAAGGGGTTCACTGCCCCCAAATTCCCCTGAGCCTCCCACCGCCCCCTTGGATCACCTCACCGCCCACCAGATTCTGAGTTGGGTATTTTGTATATACATATCAGTGCACAAATATACTTACTCTTTGAATACATTATTTTATTATTGTGTTTAATCCTCTCATGGACTACAGCAGGGCTGTCCAACTTCTAACCGGCCAAGGGCCGGAATTGAGGTCACTGATGACCTGGCCCTCGGCCCCAGCCCCCCTCCCCACACTCCAGGCCCCGCCCCCACCCTGCCCCCAGCCCCCTCCTAAAACTGTCATTCTCCCTCCTCCTCCTCCTCCTCTTTCCCCGGCGCCGTGGCGCATGGGACACCAGCGGCGCCGGGAAGGAGGAGGAGGAGGCCCACCTCCTCGCACCCTCCCGCCCTTCCCGGCGCAGCCCGGTGTCCCGTGCGCCGGGCACCGGGAAAAGGAGGAGGAGGGAGAATTCTCCCTCCTCCTCCTCTTTCCCTGGTGCTGCAGCGCACGGGACAGCAGCGACGCTGGGGGAAGAGGAGGAGGGAGAACTCTCCCTCCTCCTCCTCCTCTTTCCCGGGCACCGCTGCTGTCCCGTGCGCCACAGCGCCGGTGGAAGAGGAGGAGGAGGAGGGAGAACTCGCCCTCCTCCTCCTCTTTCCCGGGCGCCGCAGCGCACGGAACAGCAGTGGCGCCGGTGGAGGAGGAGGAGGGAGAACTCTCCTCCTCCTCCCTCTGTCCCCCACCTGCGCCCTTGCCCGGATCCCGGGCGCCGGCGCTGCGAAAAGAGGGACAAAGGAGGAGGCAATCAGCTGACGGCCTTCTCCTTCGTCCCTCTTTTCCCCCGCCCGCGCCCTTGCCGGATCCTGGCGCCGGCACACGGGGAAAGAGGGACGAAGGAGAAGGCCGTCAGCTGTTTGCCTCCTCCTTCGTCCCTCCTCTCCCCCCCCCCCGCGCCCTTGCCCGGGTCCCGGGCGCCGGTGGGGGGAGGGGACGGAGGTGGGGCGATGGAGGTCGATGGCAGCCAGCTGACTTCCTCCTCCTTCGTCCCTCTTTCCCCCGCGTGTGCCGGCGCCTGGGACCCGGGCACGGGCACGGGCGGGGGGAAAGAAGAGGGTTAGGGTTATGGTAAACTGCATCGCATCAAAAGAAGAGGATTGGGGTTAGGGTTAGGGTTAGGGCAAACTGCATCACATCGGCGGCGCCGAGAGGGACGAGGCGGCGATACAGGGAGGAAGAGAGCTAGCCCCTCCTCCTTCGCCCCTCCTCCTCCCCCGCGGACACGCCGCGGCTCTGATCGTGAGCCGCAGTGTGGGGAGGGGAAGGAGGGAGGGAGAGGAGGCTCTCTTCCTCCTCCCTGTATCGCCGCCTCGTCCCCTCTCTTGGCGCTGCCGATGCGATGCAGTTTGCAGCGGCGTCGCCGAGAGAGGGAGAAGGGAGCGATACAGGGAGGAGGAAGAGAGCTGGCTCGTCCTCCCTACACCGCCCCCTTCTCCCTCTCTCGGCGCCGCCGATGCAAACTGCATCGCATCGGCGCCTTCGAGAGAGGGAGAAGGGGGCGGTGCAGGGACAAGGAGCTAGCTCTCTTCCTCCTCCTTGTACCACCCCTTGTCCCTCTCTCACCAGCGCCGATGCGATCCGGTTTGCATCGGTGGCGTGGAGAGAGGGACGGAGGGGGGCGGTGCAGGGAGGAGGAGCTGGCTCACTTCCTCCTCCCTGCCCCTCCCCGCCATTTCCCCGCCATTTTTTTTTAAAAAAATAAAAAATGGCGGCCGGGGGCATAGCGGGGCCGTGTCCAACAGGCTGGGGGGCCGTGTATGGCCCCCGGGCCGCCAGTTGGACAGCCCTGGACTACAGGAATCAAACATAGACACCTGGTGCACTAGCAACATGCTAATGTGTTTGTTAATGTATTGCGGAGATTTCTAAAACAGTGGACCCACCATCATTTGGAGCCTTCAGTTCTAGAAGAAGGATGCTTGGAACTATTAAATAGTTCAGTATTATAAAAATAAACAGTTTTGAATGTAATAATCCCTGACAGTTTGGATCTCCATATTTCTTGACATTTCCTTTGCTTCCAGGATCTAAATTTTGGATATAATTGTGTGTCAAACATCAGGTGGAAAGACAATTTGGTTGCAAATTCTGAAAAAAAGTCTGGTGATTTAAGCATGTGTTATTCACCCAAAGCTCTTTAGCTCAACAGTTGTCAAAGATCAAGTGGATACGAAGGATGTTTTCTTTCTACAGCTGCTGTTTGCTTAAAATCCATAAACTGCAAGTAACTGAATGAAAGAGTAATATTTTAAATCCAAAACTATTTTGAAGGAACTTCCCAGATGCCATGCTGTTTCCAAAGGGCGGGCGGGCGGGCGGGCAATCAAATATTCAAAGGAGATGCTCAAGTGATTAAAAATGTGATTTATCCTCAAATGTATCAATGTGAACAAATTATTTTCCTTCATCTCCCTTTCCTTCTCTGCAGCTGTTCCGGTAGTTTAACTTTGCAACAGTTTTGCTTTGCTAACTTGTCATATACACAACCGTTGCCCACTGGAGGGCAATGTAGCACTGCTCATATGACCCAAGCTTGTTCTTCTCACTGACCTTTCTGTGGATTCACCAGCTGAACTCTTCTCAGAGTTTACACTTGCATGTTCTAGCTAGGTCTTTCATGGGTTGTTTTTAAAGAAAAAACATTTTTGCAGCACTTCTTCAACTATTACATTGGGTTTTAAAAAAATATAATGTGTGTTTTTGGAGCCTATGATGTCATAGTCCAAGGTTTCAGCCATGTGCATCACATGTGTAAGGCTGTGCGCAGCTAGGCCTTAAGGGTTTGGCTGAGGTAATGTCAAGAAATTTCATATTCTATTTAAAATGGCACCTGTAAAAATAATATTTGGTTTTTCTAACTTAAATAGCAGAATGCTTTATTAGGAAAATTAGAATAAAATATCTCAGTGGCTTTGGAAAATAATCTTCTCCATCATGGATCCTTCTGTGATAAACTTCTTTCAGTCACCAGAGATCTTAACAATTGTGGGATTATTGTTGGGTGTACATGGGGTGACCTCGTGCATTTCTCAGAGTTTTCTTATGCAAGGAATACTCAGAGGTGTTTTTGCCAATTCTTTCCTCTGGAATATAGCCCATAGTATTTTATTTATTTATTTATTTATTTACTTTGCTTCTAGACCGCCTCCCTCTGCTCGAAGGCGACTCGATGTGGTGTCTGATATTCATTGGCAATCTCCTGTCCAAAACAGGGCTTACCCTGGGTCTATCTACACTGCCATATAAAATCCAGATTATCTGCTTTGCACTGGGTTATATTAGCCTACACTGCCATATAATCCAGTTCAAAGTGTAATCTGGATTTGATATGGCAGTGTAGATTAGACCCCTGTTTAGCTTCTAAGATCAGATAGGATCTTTAGGGTTAGAGTTTGGATGGGAGCGTGTGAATATTTGTTATCATTGTGTGAGTATTATGCAATGCTTTCTAACATCCACAGTTTCATCAGAATTTCAGAAACTTATCTACTATTTTTTAAAGCATCTCATAATGCTCACATAACAACAGCAAATGCAATGGTGGGTTCGGAGGTGGGTTTTCTGCCCTGGGACCCTCTGGGAATTTCACAAACGACCAAAAGTACACCTAAATGGGAGCTAAAGTTGCAAGTGAGAAGAAGTCCACTTTTAGTTTTGAATTTATATTAATGTTGAATGGTACTCAGTTTGATGAGCTATTTAAACACTGAATAGTAATTCCTGGAGGCTTTCAGAACAGCCAGTTCATCCAGAGAATGATCAGTCCAAAAGCCACAAAAGCATCCCTGGGATCCTATGAGACTCATTTTGTTCATTCTTGTGTTCACTGAAAGAGAACTAAAGATCAACAATTCCACTTTGTTCATCTGTGTGTGTCTATAAACTTCCTGATCTTGTAGTAAGTGAATGCATACAAGTCTATACTGCAAAACCAGAGGTGGGGAGAGCAGGGAAAAATGGTTTCTGAGCATTTTCTCTCTGGCTTCATGTCAGTAGAAATCCAACTCTATTGATGTGGGATTGGCCTTCAATGAACACAGAAAACGTCAAAGAGCCTTCCAGATGTACCCAGTTCTGGAAACCTGTGGCCCTCTTTGTCAAATCTATAAGTGTTCTGTGTCATGTTCACAAGAAGCCAGGGTGACAGGCCCACTGCTGGCAACAGATGTGGTGAATCAGGGTTTTCTCTCTACAAACCACACTCGCCTCGTGGTGTTTCCCTGCACAGAAGCATTAAAAATAACTACTTTTTGAAAGCCAGACCAACACTTTGTAAAAACGAACGGCCTAATTGACTGGCTTTGCTGGCTATCTGGAAAACCCTTGTACTCAATATTCCCCATGTAACATGCCTCAACTACTTGAGCATACCTTCTGCAGGGCTCTGATATATACCACTCAAATAAATCCTGCTCTTTCAAAGTAGCCACTTGTAACCCGAAACCATGCAATAAATGCTAATAAGTTTCCTGCCGGGTAGTGCTCTTTGGACAGCTTATTTTTCATCCCTCCTTTCATGTGCACCCTTATTGATGACTTTGTCAGTACCGCAAGTGTTCTTAAAGAAGACAAAAAGTAAATACAAGTGAAAGATGCAGGTCTGATAAGACTTTCGAAGGTACACAGGAAATACTTGGCAAGGACCTCCCCCCCCCCCATTTCCCAGTTTTGTCCTTTTGAAAGTTTTAGGTTACCAGCAGGCTGCTGTTTATAGTTAGTTAAATGTGAAACACCATATTTCTTCATTAAATGTTCATTTACAGCCAAACAAATAGCCAATGCTTCCATGAGGCAGAAAGTCAGTTCTGTGCTACATAATGGAAACCGATACCCTCTTGCCACCACTTCTGGGGAACAGAGTTTAAATCCTGAAGAGGATGCCAGACAGAAAAGAGGGAACAAAAGTTCACCTCTTCTTCGGTGTGCCTGTTGCTAGATGGACAAGATATAAAGAGGGCTGCTATCATGGACTCTGCCATTAGATAGAGTGAGGCAGATGCCTCGGGCAACTGATTTTGCAAGTTATGAAATAGTAGCCAATGGTTATGTATTTAACTCACTCTTATATCCACATAAGCAGAAAAAATGGCCCAAAATCATACAACTACCTTTTGAAATTAGGTACCATTTGGTTGGGGGATATTGTGTATTATTGCACAATATGCATTGAATAATGAGTTTCTGATTTCTAGATGAAAATCGAAGTTTGGAACACTTTTTGGCAGTAGAACTCATAGAATCTCCACCCTGACATTTTTTAAATGACTTTTGTAATTCAAAAGTAATTTTCTCAATTTTCTACCAAGGTCTATCTAACCCACTCAATGCTATTTTCAACAGTGGTCCATCATCTGAAAGGCTAATGCCAGATGAGAGAGACCCCCCTGGGCACACAGAAGACTGGGTGACTTGGAAGGCACTGAACAGACTGCACTCTGGCACCACGAGATGCAGAGCCAACCTTAAGAAAGGGGGCCACAAAGTGGAGTCCATGACATGCGAGTGTGGAGAAGAGCAAACCACAGACCACTTACTACAATGCTGCTTGAGCCCTGCCACACGCACAATGGAGGACCTTCTTATAGCAACACCAAGGCACTTGAAGTAGCCAAAGGACATTCAAAGGACATTCAATATAATGCCAAGTTCTTAACGTTGTTTGTGGTTTTTCTATACATTAAAACTGTATTCTCAATTTGCTTCTGACACAATAAATAAATAAACTCTGAAAGGAGAGTGGACATGTAGTTTCAAGTTGCACATTGAATGTGATGTTTATCATGTCTGTAAGAGGCTGTCTAACGACATTTACTGAACTGTAGCATCTACAATTTGCCAGAGCAATCAGCTCTATCACCTCTGTGTTAATATGATAAGCAAACAAACAAAAACCAACAAACAAACAAAAAAGGAAAGGAAAAGCAATCATGATATAACTGTTTACACCAGGATTGTATTTCTGTGTTGTTTTACTGATTGATGTACTGATAAAGAGCACCACAATGGGGAATATTTGTACAATCACAGATACGATGATTTTTTAAAAAATAAAACCTTTCTTAAATCCATCTGTGTATGGATCTTGGAAATGTAGAAAGAGAAGAGAGAAAAGCTGAGATCACAGTAAGATTATAAAAGAACTTCCTACGTTTTTGATTTGTAATATTCAAACACACAATCTCTCTCTACACAAGCATCTTGGGCATGGGTTTCTGGCTTTATATTGTTTTATATAAAACAGTGATGCTTCAGTTTGAAATGGTCTGCAGAGTGTTTTGTAAATGCTTCAAAATGTGCTCACATTGTTGGATTGGAAAGGTACAATACTATGGTTCTTGCTGCTTCTTATTTCTTTGAGCAACTATGCACAACAGTGTGGTACTTTCTACACAGATAAAAAGTACTCTATTTCCTCATGTATATGTTTGCCCAAAGTATAAGTTGAGGGCAAAATTTGGGACCAAAGTTATGGATTTTGGTATGACCCAGAGACAGATTGAGTGTCACTCCAGAGAAATGAGAAAGTTCCAGTGCACTTGGGGAGAGGGAGGGGGCAGAAGTCATTCATTTCAGTAGAAATAACTATTTGCCATAGTTTTGTTTTTCCACTGTAAGTCCAGGAATGTATTCCCCATGGATATGAGGTTTAAACTCTACCTATGTTCTGTCACCCTGTTCTGTTTACCCACTGGGAATGGTCATGGATGTTTCTTTATCGATTTCCATTATATCCCTATCTTACTGCAACCATAGTCAATATTGCTCTCCCAGTACACAGATTAGATATGGAAGAGAAAAGGAATAGATCAGGAGTGCGAGGATCATATTACTATTGACTATCCAAATTGCAATGAACCCACAATTGATGTTACAGTCTTAAATATATTTATTTTATTTTATTTATTTATTCGGTTTTATATTCCGCTCCTCCCTGCAGGCTCGGGGAGGATCACAACATACAATAAAAACATCAGAGTATACAATGATAAAATAACAGGAATTATATGAACATAAGATATGCAAGCATATCAGAGGAGAACTAGATTTACTAATTTGAACTGACAGAAATTCATGAATAGGATTGTTGAATTAAAGTATGTGAAGATTAATACATATGTAGATTTATAGAGTTTGGACAAGAACCTGGTTATTGTATACAGTACATGGGGACTGAATGGTTCACTTACACGAATTATGAATTTGGATGACATGGACTGTATTTCTACGAATGTCATTATATTTGAAATGGTCTTTGTGCATGAGTTGATATTTGAATATAGATGAGTATCTCTTGTATTGAAACTAGATTATTTTTTGTTTTTAATAGAGATTTCTTTTTTAAAAAACCATATAATTGAACAGAAGCAAACATTGACTGATAAGATCATTTTGAAACTTTTCAGAACAATGAGACTGAATGTTAAAATGGTTTATTAAAAATGAAACAAACCTCTATTCATATCAACTCATTGTAATTATTTAGACAAATCAAATAAGACGACAATATTATACTCGCCATTTTACTAAACTATATTTCTACGTGAGATATAAACAGTACTTGTATGGAAAATTGTTATTTTGTTTTTACACCAAATCCCAATATTCTTTGTTTCTATATATAAAAAACCCATGAATGAACATAAGATGTGAATCGACATACCAGCATACAGGTCAGCAATCTGTGTACAGTGTATAGATGTTCAAATGTGGACACATTCTGAAGATCAACTGTAGAAAACTTTTTAAAATGATTTTTATTCAAAGAAGTTATAGTGATGCAATAAAAGAGGGGGAACAATATAAGTGTATAGAAAAGTAGGAAAGTTAAGAGGAAAAAAGGAAACAATAATGATAATAATAGAAAGAAAATGTCCACAAAGTAGGGGTGGGGGAGAAGAAGAATGTAGAAAACTTGATCTACATGTGTACATGGATCTACAGTCCATGCACACATGTTGGGCTGTACCTGTGCTGAATTTATTTAATGTTTTAGTTTCAAATGTAAACTTTCCGAGAATTTAAAGAAGCAAAAATAGTGTGATTAAATTATAACATTCAGATTTAAAACCTTTTTTTCTTTTGAAACAATCTCAGTCTTGAGCTGATTCCATAAACCAGCAGCACATAATAAAAGCGGCTTTCCCACCCTGGCAAAGCTTGAGATGGATGGTTCCAGCTGGAACTATCCAGAAAGGGGGCGGAACCAGGTGAGCAGCCTGACCGGCCCCCTTGTCTTCATTCTGATCCAGTTAATCGACCTGCCATGCCCGCCCACTAACAGTATAATTATTGGTTGCTGTTTAGGACCGGGTAGGAATTTTTTACCTCCTATGTTCTAGGAAGGTTTTTCGCCTACCCTATACTGTTCTTAGGGGCTAGTTGGGATGGTGTGGTTTTGTAAATAGGCTTTAGCTATAATAGCTAGGAAAAATCAAAAGGTTGGTGTTCACCCATGGCACCCCCTTCAGGAGTGAAGGCCATTAACTAAAACAATCTCCAGTGAATCATTTTGATGGGGTAAAGGGAAATTGAAGGGCCTAGAAATGGGAAGAGCCGGGCCTCAACAACTTTGAGGGAGACTTCTCCGCACGTTTCCCTTAAGGGTTGCCCAGGTTAGGTCACCAGGAGACCCAAGTGTTTCGCCCAAATAGCCGAGGGGTAGGCCGTGCAGGGACGCTACCTCAGCTTTACCACACCAAGTTCTGGACACACATAAGTTTAGTTTTAGTCACAATGTTAAATAGGTAACCATTAATAAAAGTTGCCTGTATTTTATCCTAAAAAATTGTTGTGTAGTCTCATTATTTCGGGGGTTGGCAGGCAAATGCCCTAGATAATACCACCACAACCCTGTCCTTTATGAGAGATGGAAGATTCCTTTATTAAATCTCTAAAGTACAAGATTTTCAGGAATCCTTTAGGCAAGTATACAAGTTATTTCCCAAAACAGTTTCAGCTACAGTCAGAAGTGTGTCCCTATCAGAACAACAAATATTCTAAAAAGCTATTTTCTCTTCCCCGTTGCTCTTAAATGTAACCTATAAAGAGAGTCTATGCCTAATCTCTGAAATGCTGTACTGGAAATGAGCAAGCTTGTATATTATTTTCACAGATGAACATTTACTCTCATTTACTGTTGTCCAGTCTTCTTCTGACAGAAATATATGTGTTATTTACTCTTGCTTACCCTCGCCCCTCCCTAAGAGCTCTTAACTGTGCATTTAAAAAAACCTGGGGACCTTCAATGGTGCAGCTACTTACCTCCAAACCACAATAATTAATCCCAAGTGGGTAACAAATACTATGTAATTCATTCTTGTTTGGCTGCAGCTTGAAGGAACCTGGGCTCTGAATTAACAAATGCTTTGGGTTCAATCTGGAAAGCATATGTTTCCCTTCCATCATTCAATCCATCAAAATGCCAACCAATCTCTCCACCCCACCCTTTGGAAAAAGAAAAAGGTCTGGGAATGGCACATGGCACATTTTGATATTACTCATTAACATTAATGTCCTGTTATAAAGATATGTTTTATTTTTAGGTAACCAACAGGCTCATGGGCATCTGGGAACACTTTGAATGATTGCCAAAAGTAGGAGAGGGAAAAGGGGGAGAATGGGAAAAAACGTGGGTCAGCTAATGATCCACATCCCCTTTTAATCAGATGAAGCTGTTATAATGTGTCAATCCTCTGGGGGTACAAGGACCTTTCACCTCACCAAAGCCCGCAGTAGCATTAACCTATCTCTTTGTTTTGCAAGAGATAGAGAGATTGAGGAAGAAGGTGGGAGCAAATATGGTTAGATATGTCTCTGCACATATCCAGAGCAATGTACATCAGAACTGATGAGTTTAGACAAAATTATGTCAAATTCTGAACTGGGGTTCTCAGGGTCCATCCAGGCAGTACATTTATCCCAAGAGCTCCCACAGCAAACTGGAGGGTGACCAAATACCATTCCCTGTAAATGCAGAAGCAATAGCTACAAACACCTAAAATTGTGAAATATTCAGGTGCAGGAATATCCCAGTTCTGAGTCGAAAATCCACATCTTCGAATGTCTGTATGTTCTGCACTTGGAAATCATGGGATTTTTTAAATCTGGGTTTGTTCCTGGATTTTAGATGGTTTTTCCTGATTATTTGGTTCTTAAAAATAAGGTGACAGTTGAGTAGAATGCAAAAACTTTGTTTGCATGCCAGAAACTTCATGAAATGTGTGGAGGAAACATTTTCTCTAGCCAGGACAAAGTTGTGACCCCCCCTAGTCAATGTTGTACATCTTTTCAAGATAAGAGCAATCAGGAACGGACATGTATAATCCAAGAAAACACCCTGTCTTCACAGGTGGCCCTGCAGCTTATATAACCCAGGAACAGAACTTCTAGGACCAAACAGATCTGGATATCTTCTCAGATCCTGTTTTTTTTTTTGTTTTGCCCCTGATTAAAGTGCACGATTTGGTGCTGTCTGGAACCACCCTCAGAAATTATCGCTGTGATCATGGAAGGATTTTCAATTTATAGAAAGTTGTTTCTCTCTCTCTCTCTCTCTCTTTCTTTTTTGCACCACCACATGTGATATGGAGAAGGGAATCCCAATCACTTTGACCTTGCCCAGAGAAAGTTCAACAGAGGGATTTGTAATGCAATGGGCATGTGATTGGGCCACGTTCTCTTGCATCCCACTGTAGTTTTCCAGTGGCCAAAGCTCTATAGCACTGATGAAATACATTGTTCTTGGGGGTGAATGTCATAATGGCTGGTCTGGTGGGGGACAGGAACTAAGTACATGCCTTTTCCTTGTTCCTGGCAGGTAGTGGTGAGAAAATATAAGTCTTCAGTTATCACCTATGGCACCCTTTTAGTGTAGAATAGGGCTCTGAAACATCCTCAGGTAGGTTTCTGGGGTCTTAAGGTTTGGGAAAGGAGGCAACCCTTAATCTAGTTCCAGCTTCTCATTTGTAGAGATCTGAGGCTTGGGTGAGAGAGCCCTGGGTTACCTTGCAATTATGCCTGGCTATGGAAGCAATGAAGGGCACTTCCAGACAGGCCCTATATCCCAGGACCCAATCCCAGTTTTTCTGTTTATCCCAGATTATCTGGCAGTGAGGACTCATATAATCCAATTTAATTCAGAAAACCTGGTACCAGATCCTGGGCTATAGGGCCTTTAGTAGTGAGGTGTTTCACCCAAGGGAAGAAAGGCTGTTGACATCTATTCTCAGCTGGCTTTGCATTAGGTTGTTCACCCATTTTGTTTAATTTCCAGGCAAATTCATCCTAAACAAATCAAGTGGCCCTTATTTAACCTAATTTTCCAATACAAACAAACAAGGTGGGATAAACTGCTGTATAGATTAGGGATATGGGTTAGAGAAGTGTTTCTCAACCTAGGGGTTGGGACCCCTGAGGGGGTGGTGAGGGGATTTCAGAGGGGTTGCCAAACACCATCAGAAAACATATATTTCTGATGGTCTTAGGAACCCTTAGGCAGAGAACGCTGAAGATCTCTCGGACTATCTTTCTCTTCCATTTTGGAAACTGATGGTGAATCCTTCCACCAAAAGCCCTCCTCTGCTGTGATTGGCTGGCCTCTCAGCCAAGGGAAGGGCTGTTTCTGAGAACCCAAGTGAGGAGAGGGAGCAGGCATGCTTGTTGCATGGCAGCATGGTGCACATGTGCTGGTGGGGGAGAGTGTGCGAGGTGGGAGGGAGGTGCACGCCAGAGAAGGTTCTGTGTGGGAAGTTTGGCCCAATTCTATTGTTGGTGGGATTCAGAATTCTCTTTGATTGTAAGGGAACTATAAATCCCAGCAAACACACCCTCTAAATGTCAAGTTCTATTTCCCCCAAAACTCCACCAGTGTTCACATTTGGGCATATTCAGCATTCGTGCCAAGTTTGGTCCAGATCCATCATTCTTTAAGTCCACAATGCTCTCTGGAGGTGGTGAACTACAACTCCAAAACTCAAGGTCAATGCCCACCAAACCCTTCCAGTATTTTCTGTTGGTCATGGGAGTTCTGTGTGCCAAGTTTGGTTCAGTTCAATCTTCGGTGGAGTCCAGAATGCTCTTTGATTGTAGTCGAACTATAAATCCCAGCAACTTCAACTCCCAAATGACAAGCTCAATACGCCCCTCCCCCAACCCTGCCAGTATTCAAATGTGGGCATATCAGGTATTTGTGCCAAATGAAAATACATCCTGCATATCAGATATTTACATTACGATTCATAACAGTAGCAAAATTACAGTTCTGAAATAGCAACGAAAATAATTTTATGGTTGGGTGTCACCACAACATGAGGAACTGTATTAAGAGGTCATGGCATTAGGAAGCTTGAGAAACACTAGGTTAGGGCATAATTGGTGCTGGCAGTACAGCACTTCATATGTCTTCTCAGAAGTGTGGCCCACTGAGTTCAACATGACTTTGGAAAATGTGGGCAAGTTTGCAGCCTAAAATGCTCTTGGAGTCTTTTTTGACAGATCGTGTGGATAAGACCTAATTCCTTTATGGAGATTTAAAACCTTCATTCAGCTCCCTAAAGGCTTATTTTAAGGATACAAATTCAGCAGTGTTCGGTCAAAGTGGTCTTCAGGAAATGTTATTTTTTTCCCTCTCCCCTTTTAAAGACACACTTATACTGCCCTCACAAAATAAACTTTCCAGACTCCAGACAGAACTTAAATTTAGGCCATTAATTCTTTTCTTTTCAAAAAACCAAATTACAGGTGAACAGAGTTCATTGTTGCCACAAAAATAGCCTCATCTAGAAGAGCTATTGAAGCTTGCTAATTTTTTCAGATCTTTATATTTTATAGTTAGAGCTACGAATGGAATAGGCAGGCTTTATTTTTAAGCATATAATGGCATCCATATTGCTCTGCTGATTTATTCCAGCTTAAAACACATCCGGTATTATCATTATCATTATTAGTTTCTTGATCAATGGCTGTTAATAACTGGGATTCAGACTTCCATAAAAACCATAGCCTTTCAATATAAATGATTTCATTTTTTGGAACTTGGTTTAACTATATTATACGGGACATAAATTTGTATTCAATGTGTTAATTACTGCTGTAAATTCAGGCCTAGAAAAGGAGTTTCTAATTTCAGTTGGCTTGGCTTGCTAATGCTGGAAAAATCAGGACGGAGCACCGTATACTTTACTCTCAAATACTCTTTGCCCAGTAATGCTTCAAAAGAAACAGTGTGTCTTGAAGTAGTGTTTCTTTATTATGCTTGTATTATGATATTCCTCTAACATATAGATAGGCAACTATATAGAATCTGGGATCACATCCACCCAGTTTCAGACTCTTGGACCCCTATGTGACATGAACTCTTATAAAACTGGAAACTTCTGGTTTTGGAAAAAGTTATTTCATACACTTCTAAGGTTTGGGGTATTGCTTACAATGGAGACTTGGGGTTTAACTATACCATGTGCAAATAACACCCTTTCCCCCAGTGCAACTGGGAGGAAAGGAATTTGCCTCCCTTCAACAATGAAAGAGGGAGGGTTCTAATGAACCCTCTGGATCTGGGGGTGTGGCCTGCCTTTGGGAGGGCCAGCCCCCAGCAGGCTCATTCGGAGCCTGAACGTCGACCCACCACTCCCACCCATTAACAGCATTGGTTCTGGTTGCCCTTTGGAACCAGGCCGGATTTTTTTCCCCTTTCACCCTACATTGTGGGGAGGGTTTTTTTTTGCTTACCCCCTTTACTTTTTAGGGGCTAGATGGGGTGATGGATTTTAATAAACAGGCCTTAGCGGAAAATAGCTAGGGAATTGCCATAGTTGGTGTGCACCTAAGGCACCCCCGTCAGGGGTGATGGCCATTAACTTAAACACTCACCTTAAAGTTCCAAGTGATGGGTGAGGTAAAGTTTAATGGCCCTGGAATGGGAAGAGGCTGATCTCAATATCTTGAGAATAGACCTCTCACTCATTTCCCTTAAAGGGTTGCCCTGGTTGGGTAATCAGGCAATCCAGGTGTTTCGCCCGTAAATTACTTATATTAAGCCGGGTAGGGTGCTACCAGGCCTGGATGCACCATATTCCTGACACCCCTTGAGTTAAGTTAAGGAAAATTAAATAGGTAACATTTAAATAAAAGTTTCCCAATTTGAACCCAATGAAATATTGTGTGTCTCTTTATTTTGGGGATGGGCAGGCAAATAAATACTGTATGTTCGGAGCAACTCCAGATCGGGTATGTTCATATCGAATCTGTGGCTGGTGTACATACAGATGGGGAATGCATCTGCTCTACTGGAATGGCATGCCTCTGTTGCGTCTCAGACCGGGAATGTGCCCCCCCTAGACCACACACACACAAGCGGTTCTAAAAACTACTTTTATTTAGAATAATATAGTCCAAAAAGGGCAAAGGTATGAAGCAAAAGTAAGTTCCAAGGTAAAACTAGAAAGGTTTTCCAAAACGGAGTAGGTCCCAAAGAAAGCAATCCAAAATGAAGGCAGACCGCTCCAGTGGCCGAAAACAGGAACTTAGAGTCTAGGCAAACCGAAACAATGGTCCACAAGATACTTGGAGCACCGGGGCAAAATCCGCCCCAGCAATTCTTGATCTTTGAGACTTGGTGCAAAGAACCGTTCAGTCCAAACGTAGCTTCCAGTCTACTGGACTTTTTCCAAGGCCAGTCTTAAAAGCAAATTTATTTTCTGTGAGTCCATTGAATCCCATGTTTTACATTCCAATCTCTCCGCCTTGCACGGATATTCGCCCTTCGATCGAGACTAGCCTGCTCGTTAGTCTCACCAGGTGGACCACTATCTTGGTGGGAAAGTTCCTCCTCCCCAATTCTCTCAGCCCCAGCTGGCAAAGGAGATGGGTTCCTGTGAGAGTCAAGGTCGAAAGAATTCTCACTTGCAGTTTCAAAGCTTACTTCCATAGAATCTTCATTAACCCCTTCCTCGGGCAAATAACCATGCAACCAATCGTTATCCCAATAAAGGTCTGCATCTACAGAAGTGTCCACCTCAGGCCATCCATCTTCCTCATCCTGGGCCTGATCCTCTGGCACCATGGGTACCTGACTTGGCCCACTAGGCTGGGGGGTCACACAAGTAGGCGGCGAGGCCACACTAGGAGACGGGGGGGCACACTAAGAGGCTGGGACACCACAGCCTCTCTGGCTGGATCTACACTGCCATATAATCCAGTTTCAAGTAGATAATCTGAATCTTATACGGTAGTGCAGATGGGATTGTTGATCATTTGAGTTACTGCCATCACTGCTCATAGCTTTCCACAAATCTCCATTGACTTAACAGGATGCCTACATGAATGATCTTCCCTTCTTCCTTGTCACATGAGTATTCCATTTTGATGATCCATCCTTCAGTGGAGGGAAAGGGTGATGGTGATGGTAGTCAGTCTGGAAACAGATCAGGTTGAATTGGATCTAATCTATGAAGTTGCAAGACAAGTTTCCAGCAAACTTTGGAGTTACTCCAACTTTGTCCAAAGCAATGAAAAGTTGGTTTAACCCAGCAAACTCCAGGATAATCATGGGAAGTAGCTGTGAATCATGAAGACAGACAGCCTTCCATGTGTAGTCAATACAGAATTTTGCTAGTATAGACAAGGCCTTGGACTCTTTCGGGACTTTGGGGAAATGTATTCATTTTTAGACATTTCCACCTAGTAGGGTGGCACAAGGCATTTGTGACCAACCTGCATCATACTGGTGGTCATGTCTGGCTTCCTGTTGCACACTGATGCAAGGTTCCCATCTCTGCTCTAATAAATTAGATTTGTTCGCACGTAGTCCCTGAATCAACCTCCTTTTCACAACTAAGAGTGCATTTCTGTCCATTTACAACTTAAAGTCTTGTCCCAAGCAGTGTTACACTTAATAGGAAAACTTGATATTTTCGTGTTTTTGAGACTGCATCCAGAATAGGGTTGAATCCAATAGATCTTTTTTGGATGCCTATTTTTTTTTAAAAAAATGTTTGTAGATGTATCCATCAAAATGTATAAGTATATATCCTTTCCCCTTTTTACAATATCTTAGTCCAAGGAGAACACCTTATTTTATACAAATCAACTGTATAAAAAAAAATCAAACACACCCTAAGTATACTTATCTGTTTTTAACTTTTCCCAGTTACAACTTATGCTACATATATCCATACTGCACCTCTTTTATCTACTTATACATGTTTTATTTCATTATTATTATTATTCCTTTCCCTCCCCCTCCATATTCATTTTTTAGTGTCATTGAGGCTGAATCCAGTATAGAACTGAATCAAATGGAGTTTTGGGTTTTTTGGATGTCTAAATTCTGTTTCTAAATACTCGTGTGAAGTTGAATGTTACTACAACAGTGGCAATTTGGGGACTGAATGCAAATTTTGGGCAATGTCCTAATTTCACCCTATTTTGGGAGGCTATGGAGTGGCTGAGTGGGGACTCAAACCTGCACCAAAATGAGTTTTTTAAAACCCACTTCAGCCCGGATGTAAGTCCTGTTTGGAAGGGCCCTCAGGCCCCTTCTACACTGCCAGATAAAATCCAGATTGTCCGTTTTAAATTGGATTATATGGCAATGTAGACTCATATAATCCAGTTCAAAGCAGATAATCTGGATTATCTGATTTGATCATCTGGATTATATGGCAGTGTAGGAGGGGCCTGGATTGGTGCCTTTAAACTTCAGGGCTCCTTTTGGCCCAAGACATTTTTACATGACCCCAGATATATAAGAATATAAGGTATAAAAATAAAACATTTACTGATAATATATCAGCATTTGCAAGGCATGCTAAACAGGCTGATTTTCCTTTTTATGAAGTACAGCTGAAACATCTTCTGCAAAATCCACTGTAAAGTTCACAACAAACTTGTGTAAATGCCTTAAACAGCCAGATGCTCTTTAAAAAACTTTTACTGTTGGCAAAGTTTTTGTGACTCAACCATTGAGCTAAGGGAACCACAATTGGTGTTAGGACCCACGGTTTAAGAAGCAGTGCTCCAGATTACCTGTCAGTGGTTCCAATATAGAAATTTTAAAAGTAATTAAAAGGTAATAGCTCTTAATTGAAGGCACCCTTTCAAATGATCTAGGTTTCTTAACAGATGAATTAGACTGACGAGACATTACAGATCTAGTTCCTTTTTTATTTTTGTATTGGCAGCACACCAAGATTTTGATATCTAAATGCAAGACACTTGCAGTGGATTCATACACGTGCCAAAAGGAGTTATTTCCCTGCAGACATTGCTTCCCACCACACTGAAAGATATACATCTGGAGGGGTTAAATGAAACTAGTAATTTGCTTCAAATATCTCATGCAAGCAAACTCAACTGAGGATGGGGTCTACTTTTGTTGGCATGAGGTATGTAAGCCTAAAACCCTCTTTCAGAGCTTGAAAAAAAAATCAAGGGATTTAGAGTGTGGTGGTCCAAGTTTTAAGCTCTGCCTTTTTTTATGTATGCTCTTGTCTGCATGATGGAGAATACTAAGTGGATAGAAAATATATGTCCTGAATAGCTAATGGACATAGTACGTTACCTCATGTCCATTACTGGATCTGTCCTTAGAAAGTGAAGCCAAGATGGCTATAGTATGTAGAGTAAAAATCTGGCTCTATGTTGCCTATGAAATAGAAATAACATTGCCTTTTAAATCAGAAGTGCCAAATGTCGCTAATGTAAAATGAAAGTAGAAGTGAAAAGAAATGAGCCACGTAACTGTTGGAATATGGCTAATTTACTGTGGCAATGCTCTGGTTTTGGCTCTGATCCCTTGTTTGAAAATCAGAACCAGACTGCCAAAAACCCACCTGCCATAGTCAATTTGTCTCACAATTCTGTGAGCATTGCTATTTTTGTTTACCTTTCTTGGCAGAGTAAAAGCTGCTCTCGTCTTGCTTATGGCCCATTGAGAGTAGACAAGAGAGAGAAACTTTCTGGTACAGGGATACTTTTGGCATCTAGCTACCCGTTTTCTATTATTTTTTCAAACAGAAGCTAGTGATTAATCCTGCAGCACTAAAAATATTAGAACAGTGGAAAACATTAGAAAAAGAAAACATTAGCTGCCATGATTTTTTTCTCTGTGTGCATTTTGAAGGTTCAGTGTGAGAGAATATAAAATGTGTGTGAAACAGGTTGAGTTGGGTGAACACTTTTGGTCATTTATGAGTCCCTGCAATGGTTTGCAGAAATCGGCTGTGATCGGCTGTATGCTGATCTGTTTTAGTGAGCCTAATAAAATCCATTTTGACTATAGTTGACATCGCCCCATTTGCTGAGCCCTGTAATTTATGTTTCTGCTAGCAAATTCTATGAATGCAATATTTTGTGTCCTAAAAATATTATGTGCAGGTCCCATAGGCCTCAGATAAGGATTTCTATGTAAACACTAGATCAGGGCTGTCCAACTGCCGGTCCTGCAGGTGTTTTGGCCTTCAACTCCCAGAAATCCTAACAGCTGGTAAACTGGCTAGGATTTCTGGGAGTTGAAGTCCAAAACACCTGCAGGGCCGGCAGTTGGACAGCCCTGCACTAGATATTGCTCATGTACATTTTGTCTTCATTTGTGTAACTCTGGGCCTTTTCACCTAGCCCCAGAACATTAAGGCAGAAAATTGCACAATATCTGCTTTGAACTGGGTTATTTGAGTCCACACTCAAATGTGGGGTTTTCTTGATATTCTGGGATATAGGGCTGTGTGGAAGGGCCCTCTGAAGTTCTATAAAATAAAATCATTGGTTCTCATCCTGTGGGTTCCCAGATGTTTTGGCCTTCAACTCCCAAAAATCCTAAAAGCTGGTAAACTGGCTGGAATTTCTGGGAATTGTAGGCCAAAGCACCTGGGAACCCACAGATTGAGAACCACTGCTTTAAATAAACTTTAACTATCCCAACCAGTGTTGTGAATAGGTTGAACTGAAATCAGTGCTGGGGATTGGTAGATTATCTAGTCAACGTTATTATTGGTTTGGGCTCATCCAAGCTCTGAGTCCCACTTGGGAGGGTACTGTAGGATTGACACTTCTGGGTTGACATCTCTTCTGCATATATGTTTCCCCTCAATGGCAGTGAGATGACCATCACAGGCATAGTCAGGATGAATGCATGATTTTTGTTTTATGACAAAAGGACTTTGAAGCTGACACTTCCATGCTCTTTCCTTCCTTCAAACCTTTATTATATCTTCCTTCCTAAAAGCTAAGTAAATAATTTTTTTCTATTATTTGTTTCCTATTATCTATTATTGGTTGCAGAACAGTGGGAAAACCATTCAGGAAGAACAACAGAGCTGCAAGACTTATGAGCAGTTTCCTCCTAAATTTTATTGTCATGAAATATTCTGGAGGACTTTTTTTACCCAGAGAAACATATGGCTTTTTTTTGGCGGAAAACATTTTCCATGGAGAAAATGTTTTCTTTGCAAGGATTAGTGTTTTCTGCATAAGAAGTGCATCGTGTTTTTTTTTGCATAGAAAAATTCCCCAGGATTCTTCGGTGGGACCAATCATCTGGTACATTTACAAACTCTAATAAATCTTTTCAGACATTGACACCAAAAATAATTACACTATGTAACACAATTTTTGTTCCTGGATTATAAATGTTGCTTCCTAATAGGTTTTATCATAAAAACATGGAAAAACTTTATCAAACTCCAAAAACTTTGTTTTTGAAGACACCCTGCAGCACATTTTGCTAGTTTTTCAAGGAATATCTCATAGTTGTTGTTTATTCATTCAGTTGTTTCCGACTCTTCGTGACCTCATGGACCAGCCCACGACAGAGCTCCCTGATAGCCGTCACCACCCGCAGCTCCTTCAAGGTCAAGCCATTCGGTTCAATGATACCATCCAACCACCTTGCCCTTGGTTGGCCCCTCTTCCCTTTTCCTTCCATTTCCCCCAGCATCATTGTCTTCTCTAAGCTTTCCTGTCTTCTCATGGTGTGGCCAAAGTACTTCATCTTTGCCTCTATATCCTTCCCTCCAGTGAGCAGTCAGACATTATTTCCTGGAGTATGGACCGGTTTGATCTACTTGCAGTCTAAGGCACTCTCAGAATTTTCCTCCAACACCACAGTTCAAAAGCATCCATCTTCCTTCACTCAGCTTCCTTATGGTCCAGCTCTCACATCCATAGGTTACTATGGGGAATACCATTGCTTTAGCTATGCGGATCTTCATTGCCATTGTGATGTTTCCACTCTTCACTATTTTATCAAGATTGGTCAGTGCTCTCCTCCCCAGAAGCAAGCGTCTTCTTATTTCCTAGCTGCAGTCTGTGTCTGCAGTAATCTTCGCCCCTTGAAATACAAAATCTGTCACTGCCTCCATGTTTTCTCCCTCTATTTGCCAGTTATCAATCTGACTAGTTGCCATCATCTTGGTTTTTTATGTTTACTTGCAACCCAGGTTTTGCACTCTCTTCTTTCACCTTGGTTAGAGGGCTCCTCAGCTCCTCCTTGCTTTCAGCCATCAAAGTGGTATCATCTGCATATCTAAGATTGTTAATGTTTCTTCTAGCAATTTTAACTCCAGCCTTGGATTTATCAAGTCCTGCACATCACATGATGTGTTCTGCATACAAGTTGAATAGGTAGGGTGAGTATACAGCCCTGTTGTACTCCTTTCCCGATTTTGAATCAGTCTGTTGTTCCATGGTCAGTTCTTACTGTAGCTACTTGGCGATTACACAGATTCCGCAGGAGAGAGAGATTTGGGATCCCCATACCACCAAGAACTTGCCACAATTTATTGTGATCCACACAATCAAAGGCTTTAGAATAGTCAATAAAAGAGAAATAGATGTTTTTCTGAAACTCTCTAACTTCCTCCATTATCTAGCGGATATTGCCAATTTGGTCTCTTGTTCCTCTGCTTTTTCTAAAGCCAGCTTGTACATCTGGCAACTCTTGCTCCATTTATTGCAGGATCTTGAGCATTATCTTACTGGCATGTGAAATAAGTGCCATTGTATGAAAGTTGGCACATTCTTTGGTGTTTCCCTTTTTTGGTATGGGGATATAAGTTGATTTTCTTGTGTTTTCCATATTTGCTGGCATATGGCGTCCATCACCTTGACAGCATCATTTTCCAAGATATCTCATAGAGTCTCATTGAATTCAACATAGTTTGTGGCAGCCACAAAAATGAAGTTTCTGGAGAATAACAACTACTTTCAAAGTAAGCACCACACAATTAAACAGGAAATAACACTTTCAAACCAGGAATAGGAAACTTCTTAAATTTTTGTTATTGGTGGATTTTGTTATTGGTTGCTTTAAGAATTACAAAAATATATACTCAATAAAGAAATAAATAAAATTTAACTTGCTGTTTTTTGTGTACTGGATCGTTGCCACAGTTAAGTGCTGTTCTAAATATGAATGTGTTCATATAAAGTTGAATTTTATTAATAGTTCATGGCTCCATTATTTTTAATATCTTGTCGCTGAACACATAAACAGATGATTGTAAGAAAATGTGAAAACAGAAATTATGATCTGCCACTGACATTCACATACAAATACAGAGGAGAGGATTTCTGATCTCAGTTATGTTTCATATTACTTCACTCCTGGCTGCTTTTCTTAGCTTGGGAAGCTACAGCTTTGGGGAATATTTCCTGCCTAAGGGTGGTGATAAATGTGAAATCAGCAACTATTATAATGATTGGTAAGCTGCTGATATTTTTGTTATGTTCAGTGCAGTATCTTGTCCAAGAATCAATCAGGCTCTAAACCAGAACATTCCAAGCAAACAGTTCTCATGGATTTTTCTTAAAGAATGAGCAAGATGGGAATGGGCTGGGTGAGGGAATAGTTCTCCCGTTTCTTGAGGACTCTTGGAATTGATACTGCTTTTCTGGATAAATCTAGTGATATATGATGCTGTTGAGTACCTGGATTGTCTCTGTGGGTGTATTGCTTATACACTGTTGACTTTCATGTAAAATTATAGTCTTAGATCGAAGTTCAGCTCTGTCATGATTAGAAGTCATATAGTGCAGAGACAGAAAAAGCCTAAAGGATGGAGCAGGCTGGCTGTGTTGAAAGATAATCCTGTAGGGTGAATTTGCTAGAGTGGGAGCTATGCCTCACTACTACACATCCGTACATATCCTTCTACCTATACCATTCAGTAAGATCCTGCATTAGAAGGCAAACAGATGTTTACACTGGCCATAATTGGACCAGAAGTCACTCCAGTACATTCATACAACCAGGCAGAACTGGTTAACCCAATTTTACCCCTTATTAACAGAAATCAGGGAATGTCCCAGAGCTTCCCCAAAACTCTGAAGCAGCCCCACACATAAGGGTTCTAATTCAAATCCAGCTGTTCACATGGGCCAATGTCACCACCCCATTTTTCTTGTGCTCCATAGCAAAAGGGGATGACACTTACCTTTTCTGCTGTTTGTCACCACAATAGCTTCTGATTATTACCTGGTACTTTTGCTCGTAGTAAACAAAGTCACCAATGCGATGTGGGTAAAAGATTGCCTCTCTCTTTCAACAGGCAATGCAGATGCTTTTGTTGACATCTGCAAAAGCAGCCAGTTATGGTTAGAAGCTCTCTGGAAGTTTGGGATCACTTCTGCAGCAATTAAAAACAGAAAAGGTAAGGGCCGCTATCCAGTGGGGCCAACCCAGTTTCAGTGGATGATTAGGATTGCATTCCCACTGCTGATGTGGTTCAGAAGCAGAGCATGTAAACACCTCTATGGAATCCAGGGTCAGTCCAAAGCAGTAAGGATTCACTCTGGGCCCAGATTTAGGTGCTTGTGGAGATGAGGCCAGTGTTATCTTGACAAAAATCACATTGGGTGCATCTTTACACTATAGAATTAATGCAATTTAACAGCCATAACTCAATGCTACGGATTCATGGGAGTTGTAGTTTTACAAGCTCTCTAGCCTTCTATCTGTAGTTTCAGATATCCATGCAAAGTCTAGGAAAGTTGTACTGTAATCTCACAAACAAGCTTGAGAAGTAGAATAACAGTATAAGATCACAGGCTTATTCATAGGGCTGTATACAAAAACGTCTTTGCATTTTTATTTAATATTTACAAACCACACAGCTGCTACCAATCAGTTCAGGCTTCATATCTGGCATGGAAAGATCTATCATCTTTCCACAATACTTCCATAGTGATTAGATTGAACCCTCTGGATTTGTATGTTCCTTCATTTTACATATTGTTATTGTATCTTGAGCCATATTATTATGGGTGTCAGTTCATTTCCGAACTCTTCTTTCCTGTCTTTCACACACCTTCCTAATTTTAGGAAGGAGCAAGTATAAATAATAATAGTCGTAGTAATAGTAACAACAAGATTTTGTATTTTTAGGAAGGAACAATCTCCACAGATTCAGCAATATTATTTGTCAGTTTCTGATAGCACACACATCTCCAAATTCAGTTTGCAATAACAATTGTGAAGGCTGGGAAAGGTATGGTTTACTTATTTATTTACTTTATAGCCAACTTTTTCCCAATATAACATCAAACAAAATAAGATTAAAGAATAAATAATACAAAACCTCATTATTAAATAAACAGTTGCATTGAAAGAAAATCAAAACAGTTTTAAAAGGCAACAACAACAATAATGTGATAGAGTACACTCTAGTTCCCATGGGTAAATGGGAAGTCTGCTTACTGGCAGAACTGGAATAAGGAGGGAGTCAGGTTAGCTTCCCATGAGAGGGATTTCCATAATCTAAGCACGTTTTCCTATCTCCTCATACAAAATGTCTATGTTGATGGTGGGTCTGAAAGAAAGCCCTTTCCCCAGGGATCTTAAAAGTCAGATTGGCTCATATTGGGAGTCTTTAAGATAGTGTAGTCTTTCTCTCCTGGCAAAGGATTCAGTCATGAGGGCAACCCTTGTCAAATCCTTGCAATTGATGCCATTCCATCCTGTCTGCTTCTTTTGGCATGTACTCCTCTTCTGAACAACATTCCACAACCTCCAGCAAAACTTGACATATGACAAGATGGTATGACAGTGTGCAATAAATATATAGACTTATATGGAGAATTTTCAACCATGATATCAGAACATAAACTTTAGGTCCAAGACCAACACAGAAATGCCATGCCCTGTAAAATGTACGATGTTTCCTATTGTCTTTTTCACAGGATGGAGCAAGCATAAATGTGAGGAAGGGAGCCCGGCAGAATGTACTCCTAAAGATGGGAGGAAATGTTACAGATGGGGGGGGGGGGGAAGAGGAGATGATAAATATAATTTTGAAAAATCTTAAATGAGTTAACCGAATCTCTGACACAATACAATACTGAATTTTTCCATGGGGTAGAACTCTTTCCTCAAGCCCTGAACAAGCTGTACCCTCAAGCTGTACCCTGCACGCATTGCTGTGCCATAGTCTGTGGCTAACCCCTTCTACCCACATGGTGTGTGTGTGTATATGTGTGCTGATGTTTGTGTGTATATGTGTATGTGTATTTTGTGTATGTTTGTGTTCTTATGTATATGTGCAGGTATATATGTGTGTTTGTGTGTGTGTCTTCATGTATATGTGCATGTGTGTGTGCGTTGATGTGTGTGTGTATATATGTGTATGTGTGTGTTCTTATGTATATGTGGATGTTTATATGTGTGTATGTGTGTATGTGTGCATTTCTTTATATGTGTGTGTATGTGTGTGGTGATGTTTGTGTGTATATGTGTGTATGTTGTGTATGTGTGTGTTCTTATGTATATGTGTATGTATATATGTGTGTATGTATATATGTGTGTATGTGTGCATGTCTTTATGTATATGTGTGTGAGTATGTGTGTGCTGATGTGTGTGTATATATGTGTATAATGTGTATGTGTGTGTTCTTATGTATATGTGCATGTACATATGTGTGTATGTGTGCATGTTTTCATGTATATGTGTGTGTATGTGTGTGGTGTGTGCTGATGTTTGTGTGTATATGTATATATGTTTGTGTATGTTTTCTCTTTCTGTCTCTCTTTCTCTCTCTTTATCTCTGTGTCTTTGTCTCTCTCTCTCTCTGTCTCTGTCTCTCTCTATTTCTCTCTTTATCTATGTCTCTCTTTCTGTCTTTCTCTCTCTGTCTCTCTCTGTCTCTCTCTTTCTGTATCTCTGTCTCTCTCTGTCTCTCTGTCTCTCTGTCTCTTTTTCTCTGTCTCTTTCTCTCTCTCTGTCTCTCTCTTTCTGTATCTCTCTCTCTCTTTCTCTCTGCTTCCTCCCCCTCATTTCCTTCCTTCCTCCCCCCTCCCTTCCCCTCCCTGGCCCCTTCCTTACCGATGGCGGCTGCCTTCCCCGCCCGGCAACGTAGCCGGCAAGGAGGACAAATCGGAGGCGGGAGGAGGAGGAGGCTGGGCAGGAGGCGGAGGAGGAAGCAGAGGAGGAGGAAGAACCGGAAGCAGCAGCAGCACATGCCGTAGCTGCCGCTTCCGGTTCTTTCTCCTCCTCTGCCTCCTCCTTTTTGGAATCGCAGGGTTTTAAAAAAATTGTTAGCGTGCATGCGCGGTGTGGGTGTTCCGGTGCTAAGGATACTGGGAAGTGTAGTTTAGAATGGCTGGAGGGAAGATGGCGTCGGCGGAGCGTGTGAGGGATGTTTGCTGCAGAAGGTAAGGGAAGTTTGTGCGTTTGTTGTGTTGTGTGTGAGTTGGAATGCATGCAACTAGGGTTGTTTGTGAGTAGAGTTGTGTGTGTGTGTGTAGTTGGTTAAATGTTGTGTGGGTGTTTTTAGAGTGAATGAATGTGTGAAGCGTAGTTTTGGTGTGCGGGTGCCGTGGCGTGTATGGGGCGTGTGTTTTGGTTTTTACAGTGCGGGAAGGAGGCGAGAGGGACAAATGTGTGGAGGCTGGTATGTATGGGGTGAGGGTGTGTTGAGGGCAGGCTCTGAGTGCGGCATGCGGTACTGTGGCAAAGTGTGTGGGATTGGGCTGGTGCGGTTTGGCTGGCATGCACGTGGGAAGGGGGGAGGTTGTGTTGTTTATCTGTTGCTTTGGGGTGGTGGGAAGGGGTGAGGGTTTGTTGTGTTTGTGTTGTTTTTGGAGCGTGGAAAGGGGGCGATGGTGTGTTGCGGGCAGGTTTAGAGCGTGGCATGCGTGGCTGTAGAGAAGTGTGTGGGGTCGGGCCGGCGCGCTTTGGCTGCCATGCGCATGGGAAGGGGGTGAGGTTGTGTTGTTAATGTGTTGATTTGGGGTCATGGGAAGGGGTGAGGTTTTATTGTGTTAGTGTTGTTTAGGGATCGTGGAAAGGGGGCGTGGGTATGTCGGGGGCTGACTTTGAGTGTGGCGTGCTCTACTGCACAGAGGTGTGTGGGTTCGGGCCGCTGCGCTTTGGCTGGCATGTGCGAAGGTTCCAAACATTCGCGCTGCCTGCTAAGAGGGCGGGATGGCAGTTTCCATTGGCATTTTTAGGGGTTGTGTTTGGGGGTGTTGTAAGTTATGTAGGACCATTTTTTGGAGCCGTATAGGTACCTTGGGAGATGTTGGCATGTGTTGCCGATTGTAGTGCTTCTGCGATGTATAGTTTCTTTGTCTATTTGCTGGGTTGCACGACCATTCACTTTTTATATAGAGAGATTATTCACAACCAACTTTTTGACAAAACAAAACAAACACAGACCCCCAAAACGAGAATCAGAATTAAAAGCTCCAGTACAAAACAACCCCCTAATATCTCACCCCTTGCCAATCATGATGTCAATGAGGCATTTAAATTGTTTCCTGGGTGAAACTATAGAAATGCGAATGTGAACTGCAATGCTTATTTTAAAACTCACATGTTAACTGGATAATGTATTATTTGTTACTAACCCTAAAGTAACAAATTTGGCTGCTAGCTACAGATCTACCAGTTGTCTTTTACGACCTCATCACATTGGCTTCTTTCGTCGTCTTAAGATGCAATCAAGACGGAGTCAGAACGGAGACTGCTAGAGCCCATTGCATGATGCAGGGCTAATTCTGGCAGAGCTCCATCCTAGAAGCATCCTAGGACAAAGCCCAGAGAACATGGGAAGTTTCTCATTTTTTTATTAGAATGGGGCCAGCGCGGGAGAAAGCCAGGTGGCAATGCTTTCTCTCATGTGATGGGGAAAGCAGCAATGTGGGCAATGCGGGGTACATGGCAATGGTTCCCCCGCTGCCCCACAGATTTGCCACACTGTCTGATGAACCCTCCCCACTGTCACCTGCATTTGGAACCTCAATGTGATGAGGTCCTTATGCTCATGGATCATAGACCTTGAAATGTGTGTGTGTGAGAGAGAGTTGTGAGCCCCCTTAACATGTTTTGGTGAAATTGGACCATAAAGGCTCATATGTAGTTGAGCATTCTCAGGAATTTTCTTCTCTTTTTTGTCATGTCAGGAGCAACTTGAGAAACTGCAAGTTTCTTCTGGTGTGAGAGAATTAGCCGTCTGCAAGAATGTTGCCCAGGGGACACCCAGATGTTTTTGATGTTTTATCATCCTTGTGGGAGGCTTCTCTCATGTCCCCGCATGAGGAGCTGGAGCTGATAGAGGGAGTTCATCCACGCTCTCCCCGGATTTGAACCTGCGACTTGTCGGTCTTTGATCCTGCCGGCAAGGGGTTTAACCCACTGCGCCAACAAGGGCTTCTGATTGATCAGGAATCATCAATCAGAAATGTACTAAATGCTTGAGCACTAAGAAAAAATGCTGTCCTTGAGACCTTTCAGTGATAATAAACTCTACCAGCAATCTATCCCAGGTACACGTACTGTACTTGGGAGTAAAATGCCCTCCACTGAACGTGTGGAGGGCATTTCTAATTAAACCTGGTGCTAGTAGAATTCTTCATATTATTTAAGAGTATTTCAGTGACAATGTATGAGGAAGAGAATTTGTGTCTCTCTCGCAAGTGGACACAAATAATAACTGTGGTGGAACTGTAAAAGAGTTTTAAAATACTGGAAAGAAATCCATAGAGAAACTCAAAAAATTCTAAAAACCAAATTTAAACTAGACCCACAAAACTATCTGCTGGGAATCGCCAATCAAGCTCTCAACGGCAATCAAGATAAGATACTTTTCATACTAGGAGCCTGTGCCAGAATAGTTCTGGCGAGATATCGGAAGCAAAATACAACACCGAATCTGGAAGAATGGACATTAAAAGCACTTGATATGATACAAATGGACTCCTTATCGCAGAAACTAAGTAATAAAAAGGAAAAAACGGACTGGTCGGGTTTCATGACTAATATACAAAACAGAGGAAACAAATTCATAGTAGACTTGAACGAACTATAAGACTATGTATTAATGTATTAAAAAAACTATTATGTAGATAATTAGATATTAAGAGAAAATAACAATTATACCAAAATTGTAAATCCTGGGTAACTTTTGGGAAGTTCTATTTTATAAGTACCCCGTCCCCCCTTTCCTATGTTTCACTTCCTACCCTCTACACTACCTCCCCCTTTTTCTGTCCCCTCATTGACCTGCTTATATACAATCCCATGTATGTCAGTATGTATGTATGTGCATATATTGAAAACTCAATAAAAAATTTTTTTATAAAAAAAAAATTGCCTGCCAATGTTGAGCCCTCTTGGCCACATAAATAACTTCACAACTTCTGCTTAGGATCAGGTCATACAGGACAACTATACCTCTTTTTCAAACCACAAGTAGTTCAGCTCTTTAAAAAAGATATCAGGCCATTTTATGGGGGGGGGGGGGGTTCATGTCAAAAGCGACTTGAGAAACTACAAGTCACTTCTGGTGTGAGAGAATGGCTGTCTACAAAGACATTGCTGAGGGGATGCCCGATGTGTTACCATCCTGTGGGAGGCTTCTCTCATGTCACCACATGTGAAGCCGGAGCTGACAGATGGGAGCTCATCACATCTCGCAGATTCGATTTTATGAATAAAAAAATAGGAAGAACATCCTCATGACTTACCTTCCTTTCCTTAAGATAATATTCATGGGAATCAATTGTAGAACCTACAGGGCCACATTTTTCATGCAGGGTTCATCCAATTGTGTAACGTACTATGAAAAGCAGAGACATCTCTGAAAAATTGAGTTGACCTTGGAAAAAAAGAAACAACAGTGATTGGTCTGTAGCCCAAGAAGGGCATGTTTTAAGACATATGTTCAAAAATAGTTTTGATTGTGTGTTATTTTTACATATATTAGGCAGTGACATAAAAGAAATTCAATTTTG
This sequence comes from Anolis apletophallus, assembly GCA_030556195.1. NCBI lineage: Eukaryota > Metazoa > Chordata > Lepidosauria > Squamata > Anolidae > Anolis > Anolis apletophallus. The sequence goes on from JARBWK010000003.1 coordinate 73,567,825, forward strand.
AATTTTCCCCCCTTCCCGGGCATTATTTGCAGTGCCCTCTTGTTCACCATAGAACAAATGGGCAATGCAACAACACTCGGAAATATTCATGAGGGAGAAATGGTGAAAAGTGGGGAAAATTGTCAGTTGTCATGCTACACTGGAACAGAAATATGTAAACTCTGGCATAAACTGTAGGTCTAGGATTTATGTCAGTGGTGCAGAACCTTTTGCCCTCCAGATGTTTTAGACTTCATCTCCCAGCCGCTCCGCACCACAGGGCCAATGGTCATCTATGGTGGGAGATGTTGTCCAAAATATTTAGAAGACCCATCATGCCTCACATCAGACAAAAACTCTTGAAGAAACGTTGCATTTCAGTGTTCCATTCTATTATAATAGTGGGAGACATTTCTGTCACAATGGATGGGCCAAATGTGACTGTGCAGCACTTGTAAAACAAGGCAATGCTTATATACATTTTCAGCCAGAATAAATCCATCACCACAGAGTTGTTCTTCTGGAAACTGAATGGTGGGGAATCTGCAATGAGGCTTGGAAATGGAGATTAAAATGGCCCACAGTGATATTTATCCAGTCAGAACCAATAACAATCTGTTTGAATGTAAAATAAAAGCTTCCTCGTTCTTCTCCTTTTTTTAGCCTTTCATAAACTTTGTTTTTAGTGTCCCGCCTTCCAGAAAGCATATATTTTGTACTGCAACTGTTAGAATAACTTTGTTCCTTCTCTCCCCTTCCCATGACAATAAAGCACATTTTCGTCACCAAGGATTTCTGTGCTTCTGCAAACAGACTCATGTGAAAATGTCTGCAAATGAGCAGTTAAGGGATCCCACCAATTCCCCACTGCTGTATAATCCTTCAACACTTCCTTTCACCCCACCCGACTTGCACTCAAACACCATAATTAACCGTGGAACTGCAGAAGCCACAGTTGCAGCTTCAACAGTTTTTCATCTTCTTTCATTGCCAACTCCTGTGAAACCTGGTTGCAAACAAATCAACAGGCAAGACCTCCATTTAGGTTGTGACCCCTAACTTGTACACCTATTTGTGCAAACTCTGCAAAGGGGGACTCTTATGTCAAATGTGTATTTGAAGTTCTTTGTGTTGAAATTCTTTCAGTAGGAAAAGCTAGGCTAGACTTGGCAAGCTTTTTTTAATGCTTTATTATCATCATACTTGCATTAGTAATTTTTATGTGCATGGAAACAGCTGTTTTAGTTCACTTGATAACTGTTGAAATACAGTAATTCCTCTACATTCACTGGAGTTGGGGCACAGGATCCCGTGAAAGTGGGGAAAATATGAATGTGAAAATCCTCTTTGTTAAACCAAAGAGAACACCTTTCTAGGACTCTCTTAAGTTCTCCAAGGTGACTCTAAGATCAACTTTGAATACAATCATTCTGAAGGACCTATAAATGCCCCGTTGCACCCTAGACCTGAAGGATCCCTCAGTAAACCACTTGAGACCAGCCGTGATTAAATGCTTTATTTAGAATAAGAAGTAAAGAGATAAAGATATAGTCCTTTGATGCTCTCAGCTTGTAACTTGTAACAAGTCGGAAAAGAAATATCCAAAGACTTGTAAAAAATTAAATTAAGTAAATTAAGACCACAACAAAACAGTTAATCTACAAAAAAACATATTAATAAGAAATGGGGTAGCCAGCCAGCAGTGGGAGGGGGGTTTCCCAGTGTTTTGCATCGAGTGTCACATGTATGACTATCTGCCTGCCGGGCAGAAGTCTTGGGTGTGCGTTCGCTGCAGTGAGCTCCTGGCTCTCAGAGAACATGTTTCTTCCCTTGAAGCCAAGGTAGCAGACCTGGAGAAGCACAGAGAGGAAGTGAGGCTGGAGGATAAGATCCCCAGAGATGCAACAGGAGCATCCCACTCCGTGATGAGCAGCCCTCCAGCTGCCTTGGAAAATGGGGGTCTTGGGCAGGGAGAACATCAGTCTGAGGAAGAGGGACCGGCTCCCTTAGTTGGGACCCCTTCCTCAGAGGCTGTGCCCATATCTTCGTGCACCGAAGATACTTCTCGACGGGTGGTAGGAGGTGGGCTTCTTGTAGTAGGTGATTCGATTGTCCGGAACATAGAAAGCTGGGTTTGTGATGGACATGATGACCGCATGGTAAATTGCCTGCCGGGTGCAAAGGTCGCGGACATTACGAGGCATCTAGATAGGCTGGTAGATAGTGCTGGGGTGGAGTCAGTGGTCATGGTACACGTTGGTACCAATGACATTGGGAAGGCTAAGCGGATGGTCCTGGAAGCCAAATTTAGGTTGCTAGGTAGAAGATTAAGGTCCAGGACCTCAAAGGTAGCATTCTCAGAAATGCTACCTGTTCCACGCGCAGGGACAGCCAGACAGGCAGAGCTCAGGAGCTTCAATGCGTGGATGAGGCAGTGGTGTCGAGAGGAAGGGTTTAGATTTGTTAGGAACTGGGGAACATTTTCAGGAAAGCCAGACCTGTACAAAAGGGACGGGTTACACTTGAACGAAAATGGAACCAGACTGCTGGCGACTAATATTAAAAAGATTTCAGAGCAGCTTTTAAACTGATTCCTAGGGGAAAGTCGACAGGAGCTGGGCAGCTTCCGGTTCGAGAGGGTGAAATGCCAAGTATGGAGGACGAAATCCATACACAAATGGCTGAGTCAACAGAAAAGATAGATAGTAGTAGTCGAGAGGTAGGACATGGTAGGCCTTCTACAAATTCTCACAAACAGCCAAAGTTGAAAGTGCACCAGAGAAATAAATATAAATGTCTGTACGCAAACGCTAGAAGCCTTCGAACAAAAATAGGGAGTTGGAATATTTGGCAAAAGAAAAAAATATTGATATTATTGGCATAACAGAAACCTGGTGGACGGAGGAAAACAAATGGGACACAAAGATTCCAGGTTATAAACTGTACAGGAAAGACAGGAGAGGGAAAAATGGTGGCGGTGTGGCCCTGTACATAAATGAAGAGCTAGAATCTCATGAATTAGAACTTCAAGAAATTTCAAACTCACCTACAGAAACATTGTGGATAAAAGTCCCAGGACAAAAAACTAATCTAGCACCAGGGATCTGCTATCGCCCTCCCAACCAAACTCCAGAGGCAGACTGCTATCTGGAAAACGAAGTTAAACAGGCCTCAAAAAGAAATACATTAGTCATAATGGGGGACTTCAACTATCCCCAAATAGATTGGCCAAATTCTTGTTCTACGCATGAAAGAGAGACAAGGTTCCTCGACATGCTAGCTGATTATTCCCTTGAGCAGATGGTCATGGAACCAACCAGGGAAAGGGGATCCTGGACTTGGTGCTAACTAATGAACAAGATCTCGTTCAAGATGTCCTTGTAACTGAGCCCATAGGTACCAGTGACCATAACACAATAACCTTCAACGTAAGTTTGGATAGCAAACTGTCAGTGAAAACTAACATGGAGACATTAAACTTTCACAAAGGGAATTTCACCAAAATGAGAAAAAATTGTAAAGAACAAACTAAAAGGAGCAGTAAAAAAAAATCAAATCCCTCCAAAATTCTTGGAAACTGTTTAAAAATACCTTAAAACAGGCCGAACTAAAATGCATTCCAATAAAAAGAAAGAGGCATGGAAAGTCCAAAAGGACACCAGTATGGCTTACAAATGAAGTAAAAGATGTGATTGGAAAGAAGAAAAACTCATTTAAGAAATGGAAGGCTCTTCCTACCGAGGAGAACAGAAAGGAACACAAGCTCTGGCAAACTAAATGCAAAGCAACAGTCAGGAAAGGCAAGAGAGATTTTGAGGCACACATAGCAAAGAATATAAAAAAAACAACAAAAACTTCTTTAAGTACATCAGAAGCAGGAACCCAACTAGAAAAGCAGTTGGGCCACTCGACGACAATGGTCAGAAAGGGAAAATCAGCGAAGACAAGGAGATTGCTGAGCGGCTAAATGACTTCTTTGCCTCCGTTTTCACACAGGAGGACAGACAACATATGCCTGCAGCTGAGTCAGTTTTTCAGGGAGGGAATTAAAAGAATTAAAACAGATAGAGATAAACAAGGAGGATGTTCTCATATGCCTTACTAAACTAAATGTCAACAAATCACCAGGGCCAGACGGCATCCACCCCAGAGTTCTTAAGGAACTCAAGTGTGAAATTGCTGAACTTCTAGCTAAGATATATAACCTTTCTCTAAGATCAGGCACTGTACCCGAGGACTGGAGGGAGGCAAATGTAACACCGATCTTCAAGAAAGGATCCAGAGGTGATCCAGGAAATTATAGACCAGTCAGTTTAACCTCAGTTCCAGGCAAAGTGATGGAAACCATTATTAAAGAAAATATTACTAGGCACATAGAAGAACAGGCATTGCTGAAAGAAAATCAACATGGTTTCTGCAAAGGCAAATCATATCTTACTAACTTGTTAGAATTCTTTGAGGGTGTAAATAAACACATAGACAAAGGGGACCCAATTGATATTGTTTACCTTGACTTTCAAAAGGCTATTGACAAAGTCCTCACCAAAGGCTCCTAAATAAGCTCTTCAGCCATGGAATCAGGGGACAGGTCTTGTCCTGGATTGGAACCTGGCTAAACTGTAGGAAACAAAGGGTGGTAATAAACGGACATTTCTCTGGGTGGAAAGAGGTGAGAAGTGGCGTACCCCAAGGTTCAGTTTTGGGTCCGTTACTTTTTAATTTATTCATTAATGATCTGGACGTAGGAGTGAATTCTGAGGTAGCAAAGTTTGCAGACGACACTAAATTGTTCAGGGTAGTTAAAAATGAAACTGATTGTAAAGAGCTCCAGAAAGATCTCTCGAAATTGAGTGAATGGGCAACAAAGTGGCAAATGCATTTTAACCTAAACAAGTGTAAAGTCATGCACATCGGGGCAAAGAACCCCAACTACACCTACCAATTGATGGGGTCAAAGCTTTCCGAGACAAACCAGGAAAGGGATCTTGGGGTTTTGGTGGACAGCTCAATGAAGATGTCAACCCAGTGCGCAGCAGCAGTGAAAAAAGCAAATTCTATGCTAGGCATGATCAGGAAGGGAATCGAAAATAGGTCAGCAAATGTTGTATTACCTCTCTACAAATCGATGGTAAGGCCACATTTGGAGTACTGTGTACAATTCTGGTCTCCGCACCTTAAGAAGGATATAACAGAACTGGAAAAGGTACAGAAAAGGGCAACAAGAATGATCCAAGGGATGGAGCGGCTCCCTTATGAAACCAGGTTGCAACACCTTGGTCTTTTCAGCCTTGAAAGACGGCGTTTAAGAGGTGACTTGATCGAAGTGTAGAAAATCATGCATGGGATAGAAAAGGTGAATAAAGAAAAACTATTTTCTTTGTCACAAAACACTAGGACTAGAGGGGACTCCCTGAAGCTCCAAGGTAGGAAAATTAGGACTAATAAAGGGAAATATTTCTTCACCCAGAGGGTCATTGGGTTATGGAACTCACTTCCAGAGGAGGTTGTTCTGTGTTCTGTGGGAGTTCTGTGTGGGAAGTTTGGCCCAATTCTATCACTGGTGTAGCTCACAATACTCTTTGATTGTCGGTGAACTATAAATCCCAGCAACTACAACTCCCAAATGTCAAGGTCTGTTTTCCCCAAATGCCACCAGTGTTCACATTTGGGCATATTGAGTATCTATGCCAAGTTTGGTCCTGAACCATCATTGTTTGAGTCCACAGTGCTCTCTGGATGTAGGTGAACTACAACTTTTAGCTGTCTTGAGTCCCTCTGCAGAGGTTGAGATAGGACAGGATATAAAAGCCCAAAATAAATAAAATAATAAACTCAAAAACTCAAGGTCAATGCCCATCAAACCTTTCCAGTATTTTCTGTTGGTCATTAGAGTTCTGTGTGCCAAGATTCGTTCAATTTCATCGTTGGTGGAGTTCAGAATGCTCTTTGATTGTAGGTTAACTATAAATCCCATCAACTACAACTCCCAAATGACAAAATAAATCCCAGCAACCCCACCAGTATTCACTGGCCAAGTTTGGTCCAGTGAATGTAAAGACATCCTGCATATCAGATATTTACATTACAATTCATAACAGTTGAAAAATTACAGTTGTGAAGTAGTAATGAAAATAATTTTATGGTTGCGGGTCAGCCCAACATGAGGAAGTATTTTAAGGAGTTAGGGCATTAGGAAGATTGAGAATCACTGCTTTATATCAAAAGAACAATTTGCATACATTTAATCATTACATTTTAATTGGTCCTCTACATCTACAAATTTTACTTTTGCAAATTTGATTTATTAATTATTCATGGATTTAATTAATGTGATATCCCTAGTAATCTCTAGGTTCTCTACCATGACTGTAGTTAATTTCTACTGGATAATGACCATAGAATTGCACTAGGGGAACCAGAAATTCCTAGAGAGATAATATTCTGTAAGGTGAGTACATGGAAAGACTACATGAAACACCACAAATGTGGGGCAAAACATTGTAACCTTTGCATGTTTCAGAGAGTTGAAATGTTACAAAAGTGGCACACGATGAAGCTGGTGATGGAGGGATCTAGTTTGTAGCATGGTAAGAACTAGCCTTCATTGTTACAAAAGAAAATTTTCACTGATCCCCATGCAAGAGAAAAGGAGAAACATTTTCAACCATGACCTTTTCATTGGGAGGGTTGGCCAAATTCCTGGTGGCCATTGCACACACACTCCAACACTTCATAGATGAGAACCAGAAAACTTATGGTCAAGCAATAATGCAGTTTGCATCAAGATGCCAAACATTATGAATGAGGAATAACACATCAGCTATGAGAAGCTACAGCATATTGGCTTTGCCTGAATCTACTGGAGAATGTAAGGTTCCACCCCCTCATCTCCTTCCATTGAGTTAAGAACAAACTAAATCCTCACTTTGAACTCAGCTTAAAACAATTGAAATACACAAAGGTCAAAGTGTAAAAATAGAAAAATGAAGAAACTGTTGTATTTTAAAACAGCTAAAAATGAAATTAAAGTAATTAACTGGATTTTTTCTGTCAATATTGAGGGTATGCCATTGCCAGATGACAGTGCAATGGCAGGGATTCTTTTTTCATGTTAGGAGTGACTTAAGAAACTGCAAATCACTTCTGGTGTGAGAGAATTGGCCATCTGCAAGGACATTGCCCAGGGGACGCCCAGATGTTTGATGTTTTCCCATTCTTGTGCAAGGCTTCTCTCATGTCCCCTGCCATGGCAGGGATAAAATAACCAAGGTGTTACAAAGGAGGAAGGGAAGTAGTGAACACTGTCTTTCTCAGGAGAGGAAGTTGCCATGTTTGTTCCTCAGCTCCCTGAAAACAGACAGAAATGGTTTCTTTTGCCATCTGTGCCCCAAACCCACTGCTGCTAGTTGCCTGTGGCACTCCAAGAAGTGCCTTTTGCTGACATAAGGAATCCTTACTTCAGTGTATGTCACCAAGATGATTCTGGCCCTCTACTTGTTTCTCAGGCAAATTTGCCCATGGGATGAGAAACGTCTTGTTATAGTGCTGCATTTGGTTAAAATGTCCCTTTCGGTTAGCATGTGCTGATGTAAGACTTTATCACTGACTTCTGCTTTTCCCATTTTTCTTCTTTCTAATTTTTTTTGGTTTGTCATTTTAAAAGCTATAATTTCAGGCCACATCTGTGATAAAATTATTTTTTATTTGCTAGTTGCAAAACATTTTCAACCAAGTGGAACCTGTGCCATTTATAACATGATTTGAGTATCCCAAAGAGGTCTTGGACATTATTTTTCTTAAACAAATATATCATTTTGTTGCCAAATAGCACACAACAGCTGCAGTCACTGTAACATCCTATAAATATGCTGGCCGGCTACAAACAATTCAATATGACATTTCAGTGCATGTGGAAAACAGGGTTGGCCAATTGAAATGGCTGCTGGTTACAATCTGGAACATATTTTTCAGCACAAAACCCTATAGAGGTGATCTCGGAGGTGCCAGGGGTGAAACGTATGTGATTCTCTATAGAGATCCCTTCATTGAAAAGACAAAGCCATATTTTTCTTTCGGTCCTCATTACTTGTCTTGATAGAAAAAGAAAAACACAGTTACTTCCAGTATTAATATCCCATTGGACTCTCAGGGTGCCAGGATCATAAGAGATAAGACAGGGAAAAACCTAGAGCCAAGAATGAATAAGCCATCAGTGAAGGATGTTGCTTGTGTGAAAGAAAGACAATATGTTTTGTTAGTCCTGAGTTATGCCTTCTTAATCCTATAGTCATAAAAAATATAGCTTCCTTCTGGGAGCAGTTTCTAACAGAGATTATAGGCCAGGTGAAAAGCACAATCATCTTCCAATTAATTTTGCAGCTTCTTTCCCTTCTCTTCTCCTCTTGCTTTATTGGAGATACAGCTTCCTCTGACCACTGGATAAGTGGCAACAATCAGTGGAGGTTATATCATTCATTTCATTGTACTTAAGATGACAAGTAAATAACAATGTGAAGATACGGATTTTTATTTTAAAATACTTTGACCAATTTCTAAATTGTGTATTATTTGTTTATTCAAAATGGGAGGGAGGAGGGAAAGAAATGGCAATTGTACTTGGGAAAATGTTATTTCTCCCCAAATGAACAAACCACAGTTCACACAGAGAATACTCCAGAGGAGAACCCGTGTTCTGGGCTTAGACATAGGAGGAACAAAATGTGTTGCGTGTGCAAGGGTGACATACCTCCCTCCAGAAATCCAAGGAGACAAGTTGATTGGAGTGAAAATTGGCCACAACTTGTTAATTGATTACAGGAACAAGGATTGGCAGCCATGCATGGGTCCTGGATCAGAAATCAGGCAGCCCACTGCTGTCCAATGTTGCTACATGCCTGGGTGCCGCTGACATAATACCGGTCCACATAAATTCACCTCCCCCTGCTGGTAGGCCTGGGGCAGCCTTAAGTAGGCTGCCCGGGCAGAAGCAAGAGGCTGGCCCCAGCCCCATCAGCAATGGGGCGAGGCCAGCTCACCATTGGCCAGGAGGCCCCAATGGTGGGAAACTTTCCCACTGCCCAGGGGGCTTCTGGGAAGAAGAAGCCCCCTGGGCCAAATGGCAGTGGGGACACCCTGTGCCACAATGTGCTCGGCCTGGTAAGTTGGGCCAAGCCATTAATTGGTGCACAGGAACATAAACAACTGAAATCCCTCAATAGTTCACCTGCTGCCACATTTCAAAGGAATTGAGCACATTTCCACTTGAATTTCCAGCTAAAGACATATCAGTTTTTACTGCTTGCAAATGGGATATTCACAGAGCCAGATCTGTGCCAGTAATTTGACATCTCTCTCTCTCTCTCTCTCTCTCTCTCTCTCTCTCTCTCTCTCTCTCTGTATTCATCTTCGTTCTAGTCTAAGTAATTCACACAACCTGGTTGCCCTACCAGACTTTTTTTTTCAAGGATGGAGGGAATGATAGAGCTGGTCAACTAATGTTGTGGACTTGCACCTGGCCTAACCGCCCCTAATATTGTGACCGCTGTGCCCCAAACCTATAAGAGGGCTTCTCCAGTAAAGATTGTGCAAGGGTTGTTTAAGTCAGCATCACAAGCATGCTTAAAAGAGCTACTATCAATTGCATGGGGAAGAAAAGCATTTTGCCACCCAGAACTTTGTGAGGCTTGGTAAGACCAGAGGCACTTTCATGATACACATATAATACTATGATTCTACTTTGATTACTGTGGTTTCACCCTGGGAGATGGAGACTGGATTTACACTGCCATATAATTCAGTTTGGAACTTTATTGTATGGTTAGTGTAGACCTAACTGCACTGAACTGCATTATATAGGTCAATACCTATATGTCTACACTGACCAGATAATACAGATTCAAGCTGAATTAGATGGCACTATATATCCAGCCAGAGTTTATGGTGGAGCATTTACAATGATCAGTGAAGAGTACTTCTGATGCCTTGTGAACTATAATCCTCAGGGTTCTACTGAAGCACCCATGGATGTTAAAGAGCAATTGTGCTATATTTGTCATCTTTGAAAGGGTCTTCAGAAATAGGGAAAAGAGGAAATGTATGTAAAAAGACTGGAAAAAATCCATTCCTAGTTGCATCCTACATATATACCTTTTCCACAGCCTCATCATGAATGTAGATTATTTCATAAACTCTCATGAGCCTTACATTTCCATTTAGAATGTCTGCAAAGCTCTCCACAATTTGCAAGCAGCAGGGATGTTACTCTTGCTTCTTGTTTTAGAGAAGAATTTTAAAGAAGTAGCTGTGATAGGTGCCAAAGGTGTAACCTTTAGTGTAAAATCAGGTGACACATCAATGGTTTGTTGCAGTCTAAGATTAAGGAAAATGCTAGCACTTTTCAGGGCATGTATTCGCACTCAGAATAAGAATGCTGATATGTGAACAGCCCCATTGAAGTTGAGGGGATTGCTCTTGTAATGTAGTGAAGTATTTTACTGTTCCCTGGGATGACTGTTGAAAGGACACAGTGCAGAACCCCAAAGGAATGTCTTTTGACTAGATGGACACAGCTAGAGTGAGGACATGCACTCCAAATGGAGATATGCATCAGAAACTGGAACAAGCTAACACCAGCGTGTTCCTCCCAATGGGGGAAGAAGCTGACAAAATAAATATACTTTAGATCAGCTTCAGAGTATATAGTCATCTATTTTAAAAATAATTGCTAGTCTCTGAGGTTCCAAGGCACTCCTTTCAGCAAGGCTGCTGCCTGTGTTTACACTTGAGGGCCACCCCTACTACTAGTGAATCTTCATGCATGGGTTCCACATCTGCCTCTGTTGTGTCATGTTGGATGTTATTTCCACAGCTTTCCAGTGGTTCTAATGTGCACTATGAATGTGCAAAGCAAATTTGGCTTTTTGGCAGGAGCTGTGATGACATGATTTCATAGGTCTCATTGGATCCATGACCTTCTGTTTTTCCAACTCATCAATCTGTTGCTATAACTCTCCCTGGTGAGAAACCCCTAAAACATGTCATAACATTAGATGACTAAACCCCTAAAAATTCAACTCTCATGTTTTTATGTCCTATGCCCTAAAAGGAACTCTCTGGACACGTGCCTTAGCAACCTATTAAAAATGAAGATGGAAAATAAATGTCTGCTGAGTATGATGATAATTATTGCAGTATTTCCTCACTCATACTAAACCTAGAAAAGTTATTTTGGAGTACTACACCTATGGAAATTCCTCAGCTAGCCTGAACAATGCCACTATTCATTGGATAAGTGTATTAACTGAGGTCCAAAAGTGTAACTTTCTCATTTCTCTTTAAACATATAGACCACTAGTCAACTGTTGGCCACCCAAATTATTGTAGTACTTCAGCATGTTCAAGAAATGCATATTGAAATTCTGTTTATGCTATGTGTTTTATGTGAACCGCGCTAAGCCCACCGGAAGGAGCGGTATATAAGAGCGAATAAATAAATAAATAAATAAATAGAAGAGTACACCCTCAAGCTTCTTGGAGAATCAACAAAATACAGTACAAACCTATATATCCATGGAGGATATGTTCCAAGAATTGTCATGGAAATGTAAAACCATAGGTAATAGTGAACTTTATTTAGGTGAGCCACTTTCAGTGGTAGCATACCACAGAATGGCACTGGGGGACCTAGGAAATGACCAGAGAGAAGATCTCAATGATCAATGATCAATTTCCAGTGGAAGCATACTATAGAATTGTACTGAAGGACTAGAACGTGTCTAGAGAGAACATTTCACTTACATTTCTAGGTCCTCCAGAAAATGCCTAGAAATAAGGGTTTTTAAAAAAAGAAGTGGTGAAGTGAAATTAGGGGACTAATCCAACTGATATGGAGGTTGCTTTGATTGAAATAGATCATCACCCCCCCCCCCCCACTAACAATGGAATGGAATGAATCTTTATTGAGAGACCATCAGTCATATCAATATATATTACACCAATAAAACAGAATGAAATAAAATATAGTAGGGTAAAATGTAATATAATATAGTCAGATAATCACATCACTAACAATGGATTGCTAACAGAATCCACCCACAAGACAGGAAGAAGATTTGGCTTCATGCTTCCAGTTCCAAATTTCTAATATTTGCATTGAATATATATTTTTGTTTGTTTTAGATTTCACATTTTCTGATACAATGACTAGTCCTGCAAAATAATGGGTAAAGCATCACATATCCTTTCCATTTTAGAGTTCTTTCAGAGTGAAACTGAGCAGGACTGAATACGAACTCTCCCAGTTTCCCCAATAAGCTTTTACACAATCAAAGAGGTTCACATGTGTGAAGTAACATTTATGTGAAGATAGTCATACTTTCATGAACTGAACACACTTTCATGAACTGAACTGAATAAAAAAGAAGTTAATATATGTTGACTTAACCTAGTTCCCAGTGGCCCAAATCCAGATGTAATGGCTTCTCATTATGAGCACCCTGGTGCAAAGGAAGTTCTCTTAGACATTTATGGAACAAAAAGGTGCTAATTTGCCATATAGTAAAGCCCCTGTTCCGATAGAGGGCTTGGCAAACAACTATCTGCTAATAAATGCGCATTTTGATTTGTTGACATTTTTATTAAACAGACATCATCATAGTTGGAGCAGCACAGTTCATCAATATACAAATCTAGGGGAAGGATACAAATGCAAACCTGATATATCATCAAGATCACATCAACACAGATATTTCAAATAGGAATTTCAAATAAAGCTGGTAACCATGAGCTTGAACTATTTTCTTTTTTTTTAAAAAAAAAAGATTTTCTAACATATTTCAAAGGGAATATTTGCAATACAGCATGCATAAAACCAACAACCAGGTAATGTTTAGACTGAACCAAAATTAGATGAAAACGTGTTTTTTGTCTAACTCCTGAAAGAACTATGGTAAAATAAAATATAGTTGAGTATTATGTGAACTATCTTCACTGAAAAACTGGTAAAATCAGGTTAGCATTCCAGGAAACTGTATTAGGTCTAGAAGTCTGGAGCCAATGAGGTTTTGGGTCCCATATCGGGAGAAAGATGAAATATAAAGTAAGGAAGTAAATAGCAGCTAGAATGCAGAACTGAAGGGATTCAACTTCTATCAGTCCCAAGCCATGAAAATCAGTAGGTGGCCTTGGGTCAATTACGTTCTTTCCCAGATTGATCTGTCATGCAGGATTGGTGAGAAGTAAAAATGAGAAGAAAGCCATATATGCTGCTGAAGGAAAGATATGATATAAATGTATCAAACTGATACATATATACAAATCTGATACTGATTAATTCTTTTATTTCAGATGAATTTGGTGTTGGCAGTTATGGAACACAGTTTCCCATTTAAGGTGGAATCATGTGGCATTTGATAGGCATGTTCCTGCCATTCTTCTTACATATTGTGTCTACAATACAATGTGTTGCAATGTGCCTCTTGTCCTGGGAAAGTCAACCTCTTATCAAAATATTGCTGTCTTCACACCTTTAGGCAAATACTACTACTACTACTATTACTACTACTATTACTACTACTACTACTATCAACAACAACTTTATTTTATACCCCACCATTATTTCCCCAAAGGGACTCAGGGAGGCGTACATGGGAACAAATGTCCATAACACAATAAACAAACAATCCATCAAACAAAAACACAATTAAAACAAGAACATAATTCAATGAAGCATTTGACAAACAAAGCCATGAGACTCAATTCAAGGTCTTATTATAGCAAATAATTTTTTTGCCTTATATTCCTATATGTGGTTAGACCTCATAAACCAGTTTCCTAAGCTTGCCTGTAAAACTTCTGGACTTAGTATCTCACAACAAAGGGGGTGGTTTCATGGTGCAAAGAAAGCCTTGCCTTTGATTAATGTTAAGTGTTCTGCCTTTTGGGCAGTCTCATATTATTCCTGTATATCAGGAGAAAGTAAATATATGCTATATACCTTCTTTAAATTATTGTCCTCATGGGTTTATATTGTTTCCCTTGGCCAACTGGCAATCAATCAGGTTTGTAGGGCCTCACACCGCTTCTTTTGTGTGTTTTCCAGCTGATTCTGGTTCTGTGTGGTTTGGTTTAGTCTCTTCTCACTACCTATAAATACAAAATAGCTTTACTTGGAAATCTTCCAAGGAATAATGACCTTGAGTTGTTGGAGTTCATCGAATTATAGAATTTGAAGTGTATCAATGGATTATGTAGTCAAAATGCCTTCACAAAGGCAGAATGTCCTAGGCCAAACAATAAGTCAGTTGCTTACTGAAGACCTTCAAGGAAGCCATCAAATTAAGACTTCAAGTTAGATTCCCATCATCCACTCATAACTATAAATAGGAATATGTAGCTATTAGGCATGGTTTCGAATCCAAAAATGGCGATTCTAAAATCAAATGGGGGGGGGGGGGGTTGATTGGTAAAAGAAAGACTTACAAAAAATTTCCCAAAAATTTCTAAAATGTAACTTAAGTACTAACGAAATTCGTTATTAATTCGTGTGCCAGAGCATGCGCATTCAGATGAGTTTTTGGCCTACAACTCCCAGAAATCCTAACAGCTGGTAAATTGGCTGGGATTTCTGGGAGTTGTAGGCCAAAACTTGAATAAACCACACTGAATTCTAGATGGGACTCTCCAAATAGGAAGAAGGGAGGGAAGGAGGAAGGGAGGGAGGGGGTATTCTATTCTTGAAAGCAGCAAAAGAAAAGGAGGAGGAGCCCCCCCTCGCTCCTCGCTGCCTCTCTCTCACCCCGATCCTGAGGGAGCGAGGGCCCAAGTTTGCCCAGGCTGAGAGGAAAAGGAAGAGGCCTGAGGCTGTGAGGAATGGTGGGAGTTGAAGTCCAAAACACGTACCTGGAGGGCTGAAGCTGGCCCCTGCGATGGGGCATGGCAGAGCAACGGGGAAGAGAAGCATCTGAGAGAGAGCACAGGGAGAGAGAGGAGGAGAAGCGCGCGCGCGCGTGTGTGTGAAGCTGGCCCCTGCGATGGGGCATGGCAGCGGAGCAAAGGGGAAGAGAAGGGGGGACGCCTGGAGGACTACACTTTCCAGAATGCATTGCCTACCTAGCAGCAGCGTCACTTCCAGTTCCCCATAGAAATGCAGGAAAAAGAAGAAGCTGAATGAAGGTGGGAAGGAAATGAGGGGGAGAAGACAGGGAGAAGTGAGTACGTAGTACAATAATTAATTAATTAATAATTAAGAATTTATTACGATCATAACGCAAATTGTTGGCCTCAAGGACCGTAAAAGGAAGTGTACTTCCGGGTTCGCGGCAGTGAGCCGTAAAAGCTCAAAAGTCCCATTACATACGAATCTCTTACAAATCCTTTTAATTTCCGTTTCATTTTTCTCATGCCTAGTAGCTATTTCTTACATTTGGAAGTATGGTGAGCACTGGCAGTACAACTTCTTACTCACTAGAATGAATTTTGTCTTTCAAACCCTTCACTACTCTTACATTTTTTTTTCTGTTGAATACTTCCCATTTTAGGTTTTCTCTCAAATTGTGCTCTTTACTAGCCAAAAATACAATGCACATAATAGTAATACTAGGTAGAGTATTGGGGGATACGAATAAGGGCAATGCCACCTAATTTCACTGCACTAATAGAGTATGGTGCAACAATGCCATGAATGTTGCCAAAATAAAGCATGGACTATTTCAGAACTGGATAACCTGGATTTGGAAGTGGGGAACTTTGGGATTATGCAAGATGGGGGTGAAGCCATGTGAAAACATTTGTTTTGGCTCCTAGTAAGCAAATTTTAAATCCCTTTAAAAATTCTTAAAATACCATAAAGATTCTGACACTATTGGGAATTTTTTTTAAAGGAAAATATTTGTGGAATAGATGGCTGCAGTCACTTGCTTGAAACTCCCCTAAAATATTATTTGCCTCTTTTCCATCCAATTGCTGATACTTTTTTTACTACCAGTTCTTTCTTTGCAACTTTCCTCTAGTTATCTTGGGGACGACGTTATAGTAGGATGTTGGAACTGAAGTTTGCATACTGCCCTGAGCTGGTTCCTTCTTAATATAATAATCATCTCACCCTAAATCTTTTTTTGTTCTATTAACTTTCATTCTTTTATATAATATTTGTTGTATTATTTGCCCTGATAAAGAAACTGATGTGTAATTCTTAGGCAAATCCAGCAATCCCAATCATGGGCTGATTTGAACATAACTCACCCCACAGGGAGACTCTATATAAAATATGTTTATTCATTTGTTTTGGGTTTACCATGTGAAGCAGTTCAATTG
This sequence comes from Anolis apletophallus, assembly GCA_030556195.1. Classification (NCBI taxonomy): domain Eukaryota; kingdom Metazoa; phylum Chordata; class Lepidosauria; order Squamata; family Anolidae; genus Anolis; species Anolis apletophallus. The sequence goes on from JARBWK010000003.1 coordinate 73,584,115, forward strand.
CATGAGAACATGTCCAAGCCAGCACTTTCTGCCATTAGGGACGAGAGCTGTGGCGCCACTGATATGGAGATTTTCCACAGGACTAGACTGACATGTCTATGGTAAGGCCCAGTGCAAATATATCCTGCAGCTTCCACAAAGAAGTGTCTTAATCAAGACCACAGTAGCTGCCAGAAATCATTTCCCTTCAGATCCTTAGTCTTTCTATTAATATTTCTTCTGCTCTCCCCCAGTTTCATTCTCTGAAGAAGCAATGAGAAATTTAGTCATTTTCTCCCAGCTACAAATGTCTTTTGAAAACTGTACAATTTGTTTGCCGTTCAGGAGTTATTTTGTGTAAAATTCACAGTTTTTTTTCGCAGAAAGTGGCATTTTTCTGCACAGGAAAATGTGTAGAAAGTGGCATTTTCTGTACAAAACCACTTGCAAATTTTACACAGTTTCAAACTGTGAAGACTCATCAATCCACAATTCTCTTTTTCAAAATTTCCTATCACACCACAAATTTTAAGGATTTTCCAACTATTTCCAAATATTATTTCCTTTCATGGCATTAGATGAGTAACATTTTCAAATGTTTTGAAATTTTTATGGGAGCCAGTGACAAGGATGTGCACCATTCGGTTTCACATGAGAGGCAATTTTTGTGTGTTTAGTGGGTGATAGTAATGATGAATGGCCAGAATTCTCTAACTGGGGCCAGAGAAAGCAAGTAATTTATGTCGAATCAGCCTCTTCTCATCCTCTATTTCTATTGCTGGTCACCACAAGCTTAAATGACATTCCTTTCTCAATTTCCTCCTTAATTCTTGTAAAGTGGGGCAAGGAAGATGCAGCCATCCAGATGTTGCTGGACAGCAGTCACCGAAAGGTAGTGGCAGCTAGTCGCTTCCATGGCAGTTGGTCACTGAATCTCTCTCCATACAGCATCATAACCCTTTATCTGTACTGGTTAGCACAGAGGGAGAGGACAGTTCATTTCTGTATTTTTAGTGCCACATCTTGCTGTCCATGGAGTTCCCTGAACCTGGCCATTGCATTTGCACCTATGAGGCCAGGATGCAGTTCCCTTCCCACATGACTAGCAAGAAGGAAGAAGGTTGATCTACTGGTCACAAGTGCCAGGTTATAACAACACAAATGTGACAGGTGATGGCCAGGCACTTGCATAAATCACCATGATCTGAAAGGGACAGCAGTGATGGCACATATGGCAATGTAATGGTCTAGTGGGGCTAATGTGTTCTTGACTCATGCAGACGGAGAGGATACATATTCAGCATATTCAGCCACGTGCCTCTGGCACGCTCTGATGCCATTCAAGAGCATAAATGTTCCTGACCAGTCTTGTCTGAAGTAGCCTTGGCCTAAGAATTGGTATCTGACAAAATGAAGATCTTGAGAGTCTTATTGGAATCCAAAAAATCTTTTGCACAGAGAATGCCTGTGTCTACCATATAAATAATCTCGACCATGCCTGCCTTTCAAATACTAATTCACAGATTCTTACTTTGTTTTCAAACTAGTAAAATGATGAATGGTTAGCAACCCTAACTGTGATAATAAGGCCTTGCTTACTGACAACATAGTTTTTATCAAAATCTTCTAGTGTTCTTTAAGATAATACTACAATTGCCTTTCCCATCCATACTTTTATAGGAGATCCAGATATTATTAATCTGGTTTCTTATATTCACATATGTTTGTACTACTACTTCCATCTTCTTTTGCTTATTTTCTTTTGTCTTTTCCATCCCAGAAACACTTGCAATGCTTTCCTTAAGGCTCAGCTACTGGAAGTAAGAGCTTTATGCCAAACCATGCTGGCTTTTTCCTTCTGGACTTTGGCAATACCAATGGCTGGAACCTCCCCCCCCCCCCAAGAACATCTGGTCCATGGCTTCAAAGCAGTTCCCCATGAAGCAATAGCACCCAGTGTCCACCAAAACACCTGCTTATTTTCTCCCTATTCCCAAGTTAAAGAGGAAAAGGCAGTATAGATATTTACCAGTAGTACCTTTTGACTGGTAGCATGAAATAGCATGAAGAAGAATCCTATTGGTAGTTGCCATATCTCAGTTCTGAGCCATCCTTAATGATGCCATACTGAAAAATGGAGATGACTTTTGTATCTTTTTGTAGAAAAAGTCTGACAACCCTATTTACTCCTTCTGTCATCTATCTGTGAACCTGTGATCATTGGACCTTTTGATTTTGTGAACAGGGGGTCATTGGTGCAGAATGTACTAATGACCATAATAATATTTCTACTGGGTTCAGTGGTTTCTGAGCAGCAAGATTTTTTATCCTTGGAACACTAAACATTTTATACTTAGCTCATCTTATTTGATAGTCAAAATCAGAGTTATAGTCTGTGAGTGAGACCCAGTTTTGGCCTTGTGAGGAAGCTGGAGTTAGTTTGACACTTCGTGGCCTCCAGAGTTCTTAGCAACACTTGTCACTTCTAATTAAAGACCATTAGAACACAACAAAGCAAGAAGGGTTCATGACTTTAAAAGCTGAAAACAAAAATTCCAGACCTTTTAGTCTTCAGAAGTATGTTTGGAAATGCTGATGGGAAAGTGAAAAATAACCTCATATTGATTGCCACTATTTTTGAGAACTTCCCACAAGTTTTATTGGCTAGTGCTATGGAGGCTCTATTTCATGTATTTTCCTCAGATTAAACAGAGGGTTACCATGGAATATCTGTCTTCATTCAGCTTTTGGATTTTTGTTATTGACACAGTGATTCCTTCAATACTGTTAGCAGCTCATTTCAATTAGTCTCAAATATTTCCCACTGAATAAATAGGGATAGAGTCAGTACCTAATTTATGAACAAGATATGTTCTGTTGGTTTATTCTTATGTCGAATTTGTAGGTAAATTGGAACAGATACATTTTGAGTATAGCTCTAGTCATACATGCACTATCGATCTATCGATCTATCTATTAGGGGTGGTTGATCCATAAAAAAATTGATTCTAAACTCATGTTGGGGGATTTCTCTTGCTGGGTCGCTATAGAAATTATTCCAATTTTTAAAAAATGTATTTCGTAATTGAAACGTAATTACTAACGAATTTTCATTTTTATTTATTATGCCAGCTGGGAGGCTAGAATGGAGGGCTTGCTCTCCCTTTTTCCCTCACCCCCCGGCTCAGAAGCATCGCACATTATGCATAATGTGCGATGTCTGTCAGCTGGGAGGGGCAGGGAGGGAAGAAGGGAGTGCTCCCTTCTCACGTTATTCCCATCCAGGGGAGGAGGAGGTGGTTCGCTTCCTCTCTTCCTCCTGTCCATGGGAATAACGCAAGACAGGCATGTATCACTTTTTTCCCATGGAGAGGAGGAAGAGGGGACTCCCGTCCTCACTTCCTTCCCTGCTTGGGAAAAAAGCGCCCGCCTCAGCTCGCGAGAGGAGAAAGGCGGGTGCTGCTGCCCTCCAGTCTCCTCTCGCAAGTTGAGAACTGAGGAGTGGAAATAAATGACCTAATAACGTGACCTTTATCAAAAATGGCGAGCCCGGGCTCGGTATCGAAATTACACTTCTGGGTTGGGCCACGAGGGTCAAAACACTTTGAAATTAATTTTAAATACGAAGCAAAACCGATTTCAAAGTATTTTAAACCGGAGATATCCACCCCTACTATCTATCATCTATCTACCTATCAGCTTTGAATAGCATAGGGAAGGGCTAATACCTCTGCCATATTTGTTTTGATGTCTGTGCCCCTGCTCATTTCACCTCACTTTCTGTTCCTGTGAGAATTTAATTTTGGGAAAAAAAGTATTTTTATGGAAACAAGGCTTGGTGATAACACTTCAGTTGAGACACTTTTTTCCCCATGATAACTCTCCCAGGAGTTAATTTCCCTTCCAGGGGGTAGATTTTTCTCACTTCCTGTTGTCTCACCCCTGTTCTTAGCTATAAGTCATTTGTAAGTTGGATGTTTGTAATGTGGGGACTGCCTGAACAGGTCTGGCTTATGACTATTGAACTGATCACACAGGGTTTTTTTAAGCATCCTAAGACACTTCCTCACCTCTCCAGTGATGGATGGGCACATTGCTCATCACACGACATCGCTGGACTTCTGGCGAGGCCCTTCCCACAACTGGAGTGGAAGTCTCAGATGACACTTCCTTCTGAACACACGAGCCTATTATGTTGTGCTGGCTCCAGTGGAGCCATCATGGATCTGCGTCACTTTGGTGATGCTTCTCCCGTGTGATGGGAGGCGACAGTCACCCTCATCTCTACTGTTTCAAAATGGAAGTTGGCAAACAGCATTTTGGGGGGGGGAGTCCTTGTATGACAAAGTCAAATAAGAATGGCTTATCATTAAAGGGGCTTAAAATATTGTAGATTAAAGATTGATTATGTCTTTTTCTTGAGGAGCACTAGGACATTTCACTCAAAATCTTATAACAAGTTTGATAATACTTATATTTTCTTTTATACAATGTCTATCTTCTACATTTAGCTGATACATATCCTTAGTCATTCCTTCTTTGTGAGATAATGGCTAGATATTTCTGCACCTCAAGCAAAACCAGAACTATCTTCCCTCAAAAGTGACCACTGCAATTCTTCATTTGAGTTTGTTCTTCATGTATGCTCTGAGGGTTTTTTTTAAAAAAACACTGATTCATTTCATTGGTATTGCTATTAATGGTGGTGGTGGTGGGGATGATGATGATGATGATGATGATATAGCACCATTACTATAGATGGCACTTTACAAATAAAGTTATAGTAAAATAGACTTACAATCTAATGAAAATATGACACAAAAGGAAAAGAGAATGACAGTGTGGGAAGGGATAAAATCCATTAGATATGGTCTCATCTTCTCTACCTTTTAGCTCAAGCCAGTCGTAGTTGGGATGGATAGAGGATCTTTTAATCGGCTTCTGGGCCCAGGCATGGTGGAGCTGTGCCTGCCTCTTCTTCTCTCCCTCTGAGGCCAGGGCAGTGTCAGTTGGGATGAAGGCAGAATCTTTCATCTACTTCTGGGCCCAGGCATGATGGGTCTGTGCCTACCAGTTTTGACAATACATTCGGGCAGTTTTGAAAATGAAAGAGCAAGAGTGAAAAGGGCTTAGCGCTATCCTTTCTTAGAGTACTGTATTGTTCTCCCTCCACCCTTCTATAGAAAGTTTTGCTCCAGACAATCAAGTCAATCATCTAACCTTCAGGATTGCCCTAGCTTTTCCACAGAATAACAACAATGAACTATTATGTGTCTGGTCTGTGAGATATTTGTGTTATACATCCAGGGATGGGATGGGGTCAAGGCCTGCATTCTAAGCTTATTATATAGGAGCCTAGCTAGGCATTGTGATTTAAACAAAGAGATATAATACGTTTTGGAACAAGGTTGTATATAAAGTAATTGTTCCCATACAGATAATGATGAACAGAAATGCTTCCCTTTCTGCTAAACAGCTTGCTATTAAATAGAATACGAATCTTTCGGAAAAGGTGGGTAAACTTTGCACTGCTTCCTCTGGGAACCATTTATTGCTATTCTCTTTCCTTCGTCTGGTCTTCTGTGCTCCCTTAGCAGTTCTAATGATAAAGGCATGTTCAACTGTAGCTAGTTTATTTCAATATAATCCCATGTTGTTTTGAGTCTGTAAAATATTCATCAGGGCTACTCTTTTGGGGTTTTGTCCTTGTCCCCATTTTGGCGATGGTTACAACAGTCATTTTTCAAACTACAGTAACCTAAGTAGGTGAGCAGAGATACCAGCATGACAAGATAAACATCCACAAACTATCTATTACAAGACAGTTTGAAAACATAAAAAATGAGAGGACATCCCAGTTGTCACTTACAGTCCTCAGCTGAGACCATTCAGATGCTGCATCATTAATGAACTATCAACAGTTCTGAAGACCAATACAGCTTTAAGAAAGAAGCCTCTGTTGGGCTACAGGCAGCCTCCAAACCTTAAATAATTACTTACAGCAAGATATAGATTGTCAGCTGTCCCCTGTGTCTACTCTGGGAGAAATATTATAGATTCCAATAACATCACTCACAATATAAGATGAGAATTTACTTCATCTTCCTCCAATATAATATACACCACCCTATGCCGCTATACCTGTCTGCTGGACAACTTCTATGCAAGATGTTTATTGGGCACAAATGCAATACGTCCAATACAATTTCAAAATATTTCACTCTTCCCGGTTATATGGTAAGGGTTTTATAAGAGTTTTGCCTATGAGTAATCTTGCCTGTGAAATTTATAAGTGTCATAGTTTGACCAGTAATTTGAAGGCACACATGGACAACTAGTCCTTGTACAAATAAATTACAAAGGAAGACTAAAAAGAGAAACAATTTAATTTTATACATCCTGTTTCCCTATAACCCCGACCAGTATGGGTTCCAGTAGCCACTTAAAGACTGCCTGATGAGATGTAGGATGTAGCAATGCCCTGTTCTAGAAGGAGGTCTAAAGTCTATGCTTAGATTGTTCTCACCATTGTCCAAGATTACTCAATCAATACATTTTGTTTGAAAGGAATTATATAAATATGGTACATAAATAATATGTGATATCTATATCTAGGATAGATATTATGTTGGGGTCATTGGGTCTTTATTTTCATAACAGTACTACTGTCATATCCATGAGATATGTGTTCCAAGACCCTATATGGCTATTTGAAACCATGGATAATCATCACAATCCATAGGTTTTGTACTGCTATTCTTTGGCATGCTTGACTCAGAAGCATGTCATAGAATAGCATTAGAGAACCAACAAAGATTCACAAATACTGTAGGGAGATTTTTTGAAGCATGGAAAAGTGAAACAGTGGACACATAAAGGGATGATAATGCACATTGTTACTCTAGTGACCCGGCATAATGAATCACTGTGATTCAAGATGGCAGCAGCATATCTGAGGTGAAGAGAGGTTCAAGGAAACTTTAGTAAGCCAAGTACTCTGAAAATTTAGCCTACATGCATAATTTCTCCCAAAGTCCTCTGAGATCTCTTTGGACATTCTCTTATCTAAAATCAATGCTATGCAGCAGGGCCTGTGTAATACATGAAATCAGGCCAAGCTGTTTAATCATGAAGACCGACATGGCTAATTATTCTCAAAAATGATGATCAGTTGCCCTAGAGAAAGGAAGCCAAAGGGGCAGACTAGAACAGCCTGCTATTGATTTAATCTTCAAACTCAGGAAAGATCCTCGAGTGATTAAAGAGCCATTTCCGGCTATCATATTGAGATATAAGCTGTTTTCAGGTCAGGGCTGAGAAAAATTGATGGGCAGTCAGACATGCCATGATTGACAGATTAAAAAAATAAAATTATGTTTTTTACAAAATATTCAAGGGATGGGCTAGATATATGCATGCATCTCTTGTGTAATTGCCCTTAAATTTCCTATTGTCTTCATTAGAAACTACATTATGTTTTCAGTCTTCATGAAGATAATTAGAAATGTGTGCCAAAGACTGGATTTCCACAGCTATCAAATCATTTCAGATAAATGACAAAGAAAACAGCCAATGGTAATCTATATTTGATATATTATTCTGATGTTCACTACAACATTCTTAAGATCACTTTTGAGCAAAAATACTTTTTTTAGAAGAATGCATAGAAGTAGATTTATTATATTCCTTGGTTTTACTTACACTGCTTTTTTATTTACAGTTTTATTTACAGTTATGGGCACTGGTGATTAGGACATACCATTCAACACAATGAGGCAACAATCTCAGTAGGCAACATGAGCGATACTCTCTGCAAAAATAACTGTTTTGTACTTCTTGGTAACTGAATAAGACAAATCTGTCATCAGTATTATTATTTATTTATTTATTATTTATGGCATTTTACCCCGCTCTTCTCAACCCCCGAGGGGAAACTCAGAGCGGCTCACATTTAACCCTCACATTCCAAAGGATTGTGATATAAATGGATGAATAAAAAGAACACACACAAATTATGTATACAATTCAAAGTGTGCACAATATAAAACATGCACATTTATAAAATTAATACAAACATATTTCACCCAATAGGGAAATATGTTTAAAAGCCACACTTTTGGATAAGATGTGCATTTTGAAAAATATACACAAATGTGCACAGAAATTCATGTAGGAAATTGGGTATTGAGAGCTAGCAACTCTGGGCCCTTCTACACAGCCCTATATCCCAAAATATCAAGGCAAAAAATCACACATTATTTGAGTGTGGACTCGTATAACCCAGTTCAAAGCGGATCTTGTGTGATTTTCTACCTTGATAGTCTGGGATATATGGCTGTGTGGAAGGGCCAGGGAACAACAATGTATCAGCAAGAATGAGCAAGCTCGCATGTAATGAACCCTCACAGAATGAGTAAGAACTCACAGAAGATATTAATCTGATACAATCAATACAACTGTATTAGCATACATGAAATAGCAGTCAATACATATGGAAATACATGGGTATTCAGAACAGTAATGTGGGCGAAAGCACTCCCTCCTCTCTCATATCAACAAAATATATCATCACATAACATCACAAAGCAATTACAAAATTACAGCTTGTGTGAACAGAGTGATAGGCAAACCTCCGTGAATCATAGGAGGCAGTCCAGGAGAGGGAAGAGATGCAGGGAGGGGTTCGCCCGTAGAGGCGGGCGGTGAGGAAAAACCGCGGCAGGGAACCAGCCGAGGATAGGTGCTGCGTTCCAAACAAGGAGGGGGGCGAGCTGTGCGGCGTGAGCCGGAGTTGAAGCCAGAAAGCGAATGGCGGTCCCGGCTCTCCCTCGATTGTGGGTTCCGCGCTGCCACTTCCAGCGCCCCGTAGCACGACAGTCGCTGTCGCAAACCGCCATTCGCTTTCTGGCTTCAACTCCGGCTCACGCCGCACAGCTCGCCCCCCTCCTTGTTTGGAACGCAGCACCTATCCTCGGCTGGTTCCCTGCCGCGGCTTTTTTCCTCACCGCCCGGCTCTACGGCGAACCCCTCCCTGCATCTCTTCCTCTCCTGGACTGCCTCCTCCTATGATTCACGGAGGTTTTGCCTATCACTCTGTTCACACAAGCTGTAATTTTGTAATTGCTTTGTGATGTTATGTGATGATATATTTTGTTGATATGAGAGAGGAGGGAGTGCTTTCGCCCACATTACTGTTCTGAATACCCATGTATTTCCATATGTATTGACTGCTATTTCATGTATGCTAATACAGTTATATTGATTGTATCAGATTAATATCTTCTGTGAGTTCTTACTCATTCTGTGAGGGTTCATTACATGCGAGCTTGCTCATTCTTGCTGATACATTGTTGTTCCCTAGCTATTGATAAGCACCCCGCCCCCCTTGTTTTGTGTGGAAGGGCCCTCTGGAGACCAGGTTCAAATTCCTGCTTAGCCATTGAAACCCATTGGGCAAGTCTTAAGGCCCTTCTACACAGCACCATATCCCAAAATATCAAGGCAGAAAATCACACAATACCTGTGTCCACACTCAGATAATGTGGGATTTTCTGCCTTGATATTCTGGGATATAGGGCTGTATGGAAGGGCCCCAACTCTCACAACCTCAGAGGACGTCAATGGTGAACACCCTCTGAACTCATCTTTCCCACGTCACTTCACTTAGCCTTTGTGATAAGGTGGTAAGAGAGAACCACAACTAAAGGTTTTCCTGTAATCTAAATAGCACAGGGATTTGGTCAGACTTTGCTATATATCTCCTGACACCCTTTGCTTCCTCTTTCTTTACTATTATCGCCAACTGGTTTGTTTTTTTACTCTAGAGTTGCTTCATTTTGTATTGTCTCATTATATCATTTCAAAATTAAAAGAGATTCAGGAGTAATTGCCTATCTCTAACCCCTTCAGAGATCATTAAAGAGCAACTGCTTTATGTTCTGAGAGATCTTTCACCAATGTCAACCCCAATCACCCACAAACACAGACTACTGGTGGCCAGTATCTGTTTGTCAGAGTTCATCCTTTTCGTCAGAAAAAAAGCCTTTCTGAGATAAGAACATAAGAACATAAGAACATAAGAAGAGCCATGCTGAATCGGACCTCAGCCCATCTAGTCCAGCATTCTGTATCACACAGTGGCCCCCGAGCAGAAGGGAGGGCAAAACCCTGACCTGCTCCCGACCCCCCACAACCAGTACCCAGGGAAATCCTGCCTACCTCAACCACTCCGAGGTGGCACTCAAATGTCCTTTTCAGTAACTACCGATACACTTGGTATCCATGAATCTGTCTAATCCTGCCTTGAAGTTGTTCAGGCTGACAGCTGTCACAACCTCTTCTGGAAGTAAATTCCATAACCCAATGACCATCTGGGTGAAGAAATATTTCCTTTTATTAGCCCTAATTTTCCTACCTTGGAGCTTCAGGAGTGCCCTCTAGTCCTAGGGTATTGTTACAAAGAAAATATTTTTTCTTTATTCACCTATTATATACCATGCATGATTTTATACACTTTGATCAAGTCATCTCTTAGACACCGTCTTTCAAGGCTGAAAAGACCAAGGCGTTGCAACCTGATTTCATAAGGGAGCCGCTCCATCCCTTGGATCATTCTTGTTGCCCTTTTCTGTACCTTTTCCAGTTCCGTTATATCCTTCTTAAGGTGCGGAGACCAGAATTGTACACAGTACTCCAAATGTGGCCTTACCATAGATTTGTAGAGAGGTAATACAACATTTGCTGACCTATTTTTGATTCCCTTTCTGATCATGCCTAGCATAGAATTTGCTTTTTTCACTGCTGCTGCGCACTGGGTTGACATCTTCATTGAGCTGTCCACCAAAACCCCAAGATTCCTTTCCTGGTTTGTCTCGGAAAGCTTTGACCCCATCAATTTGTAGGTGTAGTTGGGGTTCTTTGCCCCGATGTGCATGACTTTACACTTGTTTAGGTTAAAATGCATTTGCCACTTTGTTGCCCATTCACTCAATTTTGAGAGATCTTTCTGGAGCTCTTTGCAATCAGTTTCATTTTTAACTACCCTGAACAATTTAGTGTCGTCTGCAAACTTTGCTACCTCAAAATTCACTCCTACATCCAGATCATTTTTTTTAAAAAATCATCTTTATTAAGAGTTTCACGTTATAAGAAGTAAAAAGAGTTACACAAGCAAACAAACAGTGTGTGAACGTTCCCCAGGGTTGTTTCCCCTGGGGACGTGGAGAAAAGAATAACAGTCCATAAAAGAAGGAAATAGACAGAGTGGTAAAGAAAAAGAGTGATGCAAAGAAAGCTGTGTGCTGGACAAGTGAAGGTTTGGCGTTGGTCCTTTTCCTTGCTTCACGACTTCCACGGTCAGTTCATCCTTCTCTTAGCTCTAAAATAGTTAAGCTCTTTTGCCGGCTCAATCTATGTGTGAAAGAGAGCATATTTTATCTCCGCCAAACATTTACTACAGAGGCTATATCTGAATTTTCTGTCCGTGTTTTGCTACCTGCCCCACTATTCTTTTGCGTCCCCCCTACCCTTATCTATAGTTTATGTTCTACCCGCGAAAGCGTGGGATGAGTCCATCTTTCGTTCTACATCCAGATCATTAATGAATAAATTAAAAAGTAACGGACCCAAAACTGAACCTTGGGGTACGCCACTTCTCACCTCTTTCCACCCAGAGAAATGTCCATTTATTACCACCCTTTGTTTCCTACAGTTTAGCCAGGTTCCAATCCAGGACAAGACCTGTCCCCTGATTCCATGGCTGAAGAGCTTATTTAGGAGCCTTTGGTGAGGGACTTTGTCAATAGCCTTTTGAAAGTCAAGGTAAACAATATCAATTGGGTCCCCTTTATCTATGTGTTTATTTACACCCTCAAAGAATTTTAACAAGTTAGTAAGACATGATTTGCCTTGGCAGAAACCATGTTGATTTTCTTTCAGCAATGCCTGTTCTTCTATGTGCCTCCCTCCCTGAAAAAGCTGACTCAGCTGCAGGCATATGTTGTCTGTCCTCCTGTGTGAAAACGGAGGCAAAGAAGTCATTTAGCCGCTCAGCAATCTCCTTGTCTTCACTGATTTTCCCTTTCTGACCATTGTCGTCGAGTGGCCCAACTGCTTTTCTAGTTGGGTTCCTGCTTCTGATGTACTTAAAGAAGTTTTTGTTATTTTTTAAAAATATTCTTTGCTATATGTGCCTCAAAATCTCTCTTGGATTTCCTGATACCAACAGCAATGCTACCATTGTTCTGGCCTCACTCAATCCTTCCATCATAGATAGGTAGTACCAGATGTAGTTAGGTAGATTAGGTCAAAAAAAGTATAAATTAAACCAAGATCTCCTAGTTTATTTTATGGCTCGTTGGGGATCTAAATTTTATGGTAGAGTCAAATTTATTTTACAATGGGGTAAAATGTCTTTGATTGTTTATTTCTGTTTTTCAGATTGCTTTATTTGGCCACAAAATGTTGTGGCATCCTCCACTTATAAGCCTTTCTAATTTACAGTAACAATTGGATTGCCATAGCACAGTGAATAGAAAAGCAGAAGCTTGCATCTTGGGGAAGAGCGTCACTACTCTGTCAAAATGAAAATTTTCTTTCTCAAAACTGCCTTGTTGTCGGCTGTGAAGGAGGCCAGCTGAGCGCTACTGAGTGACTTGATGCAGTTTCCACTACATTGTTCCTGCAACAAGCGTATTTTAGGGGAACATTTATCTTATTGCTGCACTTATTGAAGCAGCCAACCCAAAGAAAACCTTAGAATGAAGATTGATATTATGCTGTGGGATTTTTTCCAGCAGCTATTTATCTAAGTGAGAACTCTTAAACAGGATGTGAAAATGAGAGGGGAAACTACTTTGGTTCAGTTTCTAAGAAATATTGCTGTTAACTGTAAAGCTAAAGAGGGGCAGGATATGTCAATTTTAATAATAATAATAATAATAATGTGTAGATTCTGCAAAGGAGCAAATGAAACAAAGGATCACATCCTCAGCTGCTACAAGAAGATTGTGCAAGACAGACTACAAGCAAAGGCATAATACAGGTACTCAGATGATCCATTGGAACTTATGCCACAAATACCATCTGCTTGTGGCAAAGAACTGGTGGGATCATAAGCCTGAAAAATTTACAGAAAATGAACACATCAAACTACTCTGGGACTTCAGAATTCAGACTGAAAGAGTTTTGTAGCACAATATGCCTGACCTCATGATCGTGGGGAAAAACAAAAACAAAGTATGGATCATTGAAGTTGCAATCCCAGGTGACAGCAGAATTGATAAGAAGCAACTGGAAAAACTGACACGATGTGAGGATTTAAAGATTGAACTGCAAAGTCTCTGGCACAAGCCAGTAAAGGTGGTCCCAGTGGTGATCAGCACACTGGGTGAAGTGCCTAAAGACCTTGGCTTCCCCCTAAAAACAACTAGCACTGACAAAATTGCCATCTGTCAGCTGCAAAAGGCCACCCTACTTGGATCTGCCTGCATTATTCACCGATCCATCACACAGTCCTAGACACTTGGAAAGTGTCTGACGTGTGATCCAGTAACACAGCTGACAAAGTGATCTTGTTTGCTGTGTCCTAATCGTATTGTGTATCTCTTTCTCCTCCTTCTTCTTCTTCTTCTAATAATAATAATAATAATAATAATAATATCCCTGTCGCTCTGACCATCTGATTCTAGGCTCCCCTATGTCACTTCTCTCATCCAGTGATAATGAATGATTTCAGCGTAGACAAAACTCTCTATGGTCAGATGTTCATTTGTATTTATTTTTGTTTCTGTGGGGTTTAAAAATTTTTTTTTTTTGCAAAGGCAAGACAATGCAAAGCGATGTTAGGAGGAGAAGCTCTGGAATAATTTCTCCAGCCCAATACATGCAAAACATGACATGGGCTTTTGCAGTCCTTCTAGCTTGGATAAAGGGGGGGGGGGGGGGTATTAGAAAGCCAAAGGTGTGCTCCACCTTCCATTAAACTTAATGGCAAAACTCCCATTGGCCTAACCAGAGGGGAGAGCACCCAGAGAAACGCAAACTTGTTCCTCTTAAATATGTTGCTCAAGGCCTTTGTTTTTGTTTTAGACCACTAATTAATACCAAATGGGGAGGGGTGGTTTACATTGTTGTCAAACAGGAACCAAACAGGGGCAATCAACTTATCTCACAAGAAGCCACTGCACAGTTGGCAAGAACATCCAAGGGTAATAACTGTTGAAGGATCCAATATCTGAGGTCCAGATTCTAATTGATAAGTAATGGTTTGAATTACGTTATTCAGTTGGAACATTAACAGTTGCCATTAACTTTGTTGATGTGCCTCAAAATTTTTACATGGAAGCCAGATACTCTGTCCTACTCAACTCCCTCATTCCACAGAGAGCTATGTTCTTTCAGGCTGTTGGGTATTTTGGTTGACATTGCACAGCACACTGGGAGTAGTTTAAGGGGTGAGGGTGGAGGCCACTGTAACTGAAACACAAGTTACAGAGGTTAAGAAAACAGCTTTGACAGTGCACCCAGCCTTCACCCTGCCCCTGCCTCTTAGGTGTGTGTGTTCACATGCCTTTCAGGGACACTTTGCAGCTTCCCAGCAATTTCCCCTGAATGTTTTTCAGCTGACATCTTCAAAGCACTTATAATTTATAATGAAATAACATGACAATAGCTAAGATGCCTCACAAATGAACACAGTGTAAGTATATTCAGAGACTCTCCGAAATGTAAGATCCTTTGTTATTGACACACAGATCAATATTCCTGTTTTGGCCTTTAAAATGAAATTCTGAAACTCCATTCCAACATTTTTGGACATTCTGCTCTCATATGATATGAATACAAAGGTGATCACATTGATCGTAAGACAAAATCTAAATTCAGCATGTTGGTGATACCCTTAGTAGGCCAACCAAAAGCAACAAAATTGATTTTACCAGCCTTTGAAGTACAAAGTTTTCTTCCTACAATAAATATGCTTTTTATAAAGCTGGGGGTTGGGGATGTGAAGAACATATATTGGAATAGTATGGAAAAATGGAGTGCCAGAAGGTTGTAGAGGTTTGAGTGCTGACCAAATCTGAATCCCCACAAGGCAATGGAAACAGATTGGGTAACCTTGGACAACTCACAGTCTTTCAGGCTCAAAGGAAGGCAAAGGCAAAATTTCTCTGAACAAATCTTAGGAAGAATTCATGTCAGGGTCACTATAATTCAGAAATAACTTGAAGGCACGCAACAACAATAATAAAGAAATGGTCTATGAAAACTGCAAAATTAGGCAATGTGCCAAATGGTAATTAGCATACTGGGGACAAAGGGAGTAAAATAAGACAATAAATCTTGTTTCCTCCATTTGACACCATTAGATTTCTCTATTTTTTTCATTAATTCTATTTATAAAATATCCTGTTTTTATCCACCCATGATTGGTCCTCCATAGAAGTGGGGAATGATAACACAACTGTCACATAACTTTAGAGGTTGGTTGAAGAAATATATGAATTACTTTTGCATACTGATCAAATGACTTTATTGGGTCATTGTTGTTTAAAAAAAACTACTGCTGTCATTTGTACGTATGATTAATTGGTTTGACCAGACTGACCAGTAAGATGACAAGCAACCATGCAGCAGTCTCAGCAGAGAAATCTTTAAATTTTCCCCGCTCTTGTAGGAGTGATTTGTCCACATTGTTGGTGAATTCTGCTCAAACAGTGATAATCTGTGAAATGCTGCTTCTGTGATTCAAGATTCCTCCCACTTAGGAGTATTGCTCCTATACACAGGGAAATGTCATAATGAAATACTTCTAATGTACACATTATTTTCTGTTTTCAGGACTTGGATATCTCCTTCTTCCTTCCTATGAAAATATCCAGTCAGAATCCTGCATCCAGCCGTCCTCCCATTCTCGTTCTTATCATCAAAAACTTACTAGGGATCTTTAGTTGTTAAAATTATCAATTAATTCAGAAACATAAATAAATTGAATCTGGTCATACATAGATGTAATGCATATTATATCTGTTGTCCAACTTCACTATTTAGAACAGTACCAAGATGTCCAAAGACAGGATTTCTATGGTGCTAGTGGTGATATCAGTTGACTGTATGATGTTGGCTCAAGAAAGAGTCAAAAGTTTAAGTTCAAATTTAGAATGGAGTGCTAATGAACTATATTCACAACTTCACACCTTATTACTTCAACTGGATGCTTTTTGTGTGTTTTAATAAGGGAATAATAATTTCTCATGTTTGGAAATAGCAAGCGATAAATAACTGGTTGAAAATAATGACTTATTTGCAATGAATGTCTGTCCCTTGTAATAAATGTGTATCACATTATGAGTGTAACAAGGGATAATCTCACTCTTATTTGGAATAACTAAGGTTTTAGTTGTTTTATAGTTATGGGGTATTTTTTATCGTGTCAGAAGTGAATTGAGAATACTGCAAGTCACTTCTTGTGTGAGAGAATTGGCTGTCTGCAAGGATGTTGCCCAGGGGATGCCCAGATGTTTTTACCATCCTGTGGGAGGTTTATCTCATGTCCCTGCAAGGGAAGCTGGAGCTGACAGACAGGAGCTCACCCCATCTCGCGGATTTGAACCACCGACCTTCAGGACTTCAGGTCAGCAGTTCAGCTAGCACAAGGGTTTAACCCATTGTGCCATCGAGCTGCAGTGGTGCGATAGGTTAAACCCTTGTGCCATCTGAACTGCTGACCTGAAGGTCAGCGGATAGAATCTGTGAGATGGGGTGAGCTCCCATCTGTCAGCTCCAGCTTCCCTTGCGGGGACATGAGAGAAGCCTCCCACAGGATGGTAAAAACATCCAGGCATCCCCTGGGCAACATCCTTGCAGATGGCCAATTCTCTCACACCAGAAGCAACTTGCAGTTTCTCAAGTTGTTTCTGACATGATAAAAAAAAAGTTATGAGGTATGATTTCACTAAACGGTGGAGGTGCAACATCATATAGTTTAAATGCCAGGTCATATTGTGAATCATCCTCTGTGGTGTTGAAGCAATGATGAAAAGGGTAGCAGGAGAATGTGCTTTGTACCAACAGGTCAGTAGCTCGTAGCATTCAAAGTATTTCAAAACAGCTATCTGAATTATTTTTCCACCTTAACCCAAATCAGCTCTGTGAGTTGTTTAACCACCATAGAGCTGGCTCCCCCACTCCTCAGGATAACTGGTTAGTAAAGATGTGCTCTAAGCCAAAGAATGCTGGTGCCGCACCAAACTGCAATTCCCAAGATTCCATAACATTGGACCACAGCAGTTAAAATGGTGTCATACTGTATTGATTCTGCAATGTAAATATTCCCTAGGATTTCTGTCTGTTTACAATCTCATGGAAGCCTCTATTCTATTCTCCTTCCCCTTTTATGCTCTTGAAAAGAGTGAAATCTGGTCACTCTTCTTTTGGGAAGAAGCTTTCAGTAGGGGATGATCCTGTACCTTTTCTCTTCTCCTCCTTTTGTTATTATTTTGCTTTTAAATTGAATTTACATTGTTTTCAGTTTAGTATTTGGTTTAACTGAACAATTGTGCACAATTTTATTATAGTTTATTGCCCAAGGGCCAAGACACTTTTAGTGCCGTGTAAATATGCCCTGGTGTTATTACACCAGATCCCATAGTTGGGATATTTAAAAAGTGGGGGAGAAAGTGCTGGGCATCGTATTCAAACTGATTTGTGAATCGTAATAAGTTTGCTATGGGATTTTTTTGTATTAATGGCTCTTACACCCTGTGGTAAGAAATGCCACCTAGATAAGCTGGTCATATTCACCTGACAAATTCCTCATGAAATAATTCTATGAAAATGTGGACACAAAAAGTGACCCCCAGCCTGTTGCATTAAGGCTGGGGTACTGAAACAGAGAAATTTATCATTTTGAAAGTTGCTAATTGTGCCTGCTTTTCTGTTTGGAGAAGGGAGTCTGTAGGTCTGGCCCAGCTGCCCTTGGGGACCTATCTGTTAACTTACTGTCACCTTCTCCTGAGATACCATCATCTTGTAGCACTGAGCAATAAAACTGTAATTGTCAGTCTTTTGAAGCACACAGCTAAAGGACACACCGTTTGTTTATATTAAAGGAAACTCACAAGAATAGTAATGTAAGTGGAATACGGATATACTTAGGCACAAAGAATAAGACTTGCCTGTTGATTGGTGAATTTGTATCTAATACAGTCTCAATTCTTATTTCGGTAGATTCTCTGGAAACATAATGTCCTTAGAAACCTATATGAAGCTATGGGGTGTTTCATTCATTATGCTAAATAACATTTCTGTATCTCATGCTGAGGAACAGTAAAACAAGCTGAAATCTCCTTTATTTCTATAGCTAGAGTTGTTTTGTGGTACATACTTGGAAGTAGATGTTTTATTGGTATTGACAACTCACAGATATATCTTTATTCAAGAGTAGGGTTTTTGGCTTAAATCCTAATGCAGCATAGGGTTATAGTTTATTTATATGCAGTGCTTGACATGCTGGAAGGTATGTTGCCTTTAAAGAAGCATCATAGCATCACTAGCATTAATACCCTAAAGACACCAGATCCTGCATGATCTTAGAAGCTAAGTAGGGTTAGCCCAGATTAGTACTTGAGAGACTGCCAATGGATCCCAGACCTGGTGTAGGGTATATTTCAGAGGAAGGAACTGAAAAAACCATCTCTGATTATTCCTTCACTATGAAAATCCTATGAAATTCATGGGGGCTGCTATAAGTGGCCTTGAAGACATGGCAGAGGGTTAAAAAGGATGGACCTTGTGATCTCTTCCAACTCTATGATTGTATGATTGTGTATACATACAAAGAATTAAAAAGCAAAAAGAAAGAAAGTATCTTTGAAATGTAGTACAGTGTTCCCTCACTACTTTGTGGTTCACTTATTGCAGACTCACTGTTTTGCGGATTTAAAAAAATATTAATTTAAAATATATATCATAGTATTTTAGCTGTTTTGTGAGGTTTTGCTGCCACCTCTCTCCAAGGTGCTTTCCCTCCTCAGTCCTCCTTCCCTCCCTCCAGCCTTGAAGGGCCTTTCCTTCCTTTCCTTCACTTTATTTTAAGTTTATAAAGACTTAAAATAGTGTATAACTACTAAAATAATGTATAAATATTAAAATAAATAGAGTATCCCTACATTGCGGATTTTCACTTATTGCGGGAGGTTTTGGAATCTAGCCCCATCATTAAGTGAGGGAACATTGTAATGGGGATGGATTTTTTTAAAAGAATACTTTAAATGTATCTCATAATTTGAGGCCCTAAAACTGTTTTCATATTGTATGCATAAGTGTAGCACTGTTTGCATGTTTTGGTATTCAGATTCTGTCTGAATATCACAATGACTTCAAAACTAGAGATCTTCAAACACATGCAGACTATAATGCTGAAACTGGTGGGATATTCATAAATTCAGAGGTACAGGAACTCATCAAATAGCCCACTACATAATTATGAATGAACACTGAATGAACATTGCTACTACATTGTGTAGAGTTCTAATAAGAATATAACTCAAGGACATTTCTCTTGTAAAGGATCAGATTGAACTTCAAAGCAAGATAGTTTTAATTTTATTTTGCTCCAGTGCATCAGAAGATACAAGAAAGAAAAATGTTTTTAGTTTTATTTGGACTGAGTCTAGATTGCAATATAATCCAGGTTCAGAATACAGATTAACAGCATTGAACTGCATTATGTGGGTCTACACTGCCATATAATCCAGTTCATCTGAAACTGGATTAAATGGCAGTATAGAACTAGCCTTGGTTAACAGAGGCCTCATATATGAATTGCAAGAGAGTGAAATTGAGGGGGTGGGTTGGGCTGAGAAAGGGAATGTAAACTACCCCAGGTCATTCTCCATGGAATGTTGTAGAGCTATGAATGGTTTTGGATCCTCTGGATCCAAAGATTTCCTTTCCCTTCTTTAGAGGGGGTGTCACTATGGAGTAATGTGTGGTCCTCCAAAACAAATATTATTTCCCCATCAAAATGTCCCTTCAGTCCCCCAATTTTAGCAGTGCAGGTAATGAGATCCTGGATATCTTTCACACCTACAACTATTCCGTTTGTTATGATCACATTTTGTTGGTCATGTTGCCCTCCTATTTTCTATAGTTGACTAAAGCCTATTTCTAAATGCACAAGGAAAATGTTAAGTTTCTGCAGTGACTAAAATCTTGACACTGGGAAGAAAAGTCATTGGAGCAGAATTCCATGGGGAGGGGGTATTGTCTCCTTTTGGCCACCCTCTAGGTACACCCTTGAGCCCCATGCATTTCTCAGCCTCTGGCTAGCAAAGTATTTTGTTTCCCTTGAATTCAATGGAATGTAAAATAAAATAAAATAAAATGAGAACCACCAAGAGGAAACTCAACAAAACAATCACATATACTTTCTCCCCTTACAGACTGGTAACTCTCTTTCCATCCCACGTTGAAGACCAGGATCATAGAGTGGGTCTTTAACTGTGACTTTGTATTGGCATTGGCAAATGTGCACACAGTTACTTGAGCAAGTGGAGCATAGAAGCTAGCAATAGAGGGGTGAAGCTCCCCCAACAACAGTTTGAATTTTTAAAAGATGCACTGAAGCTCAGTTGTTAAAGTTAATAAATAATGTGATCCTCTACCCTTACATGGCAACTCTGTATAGCACACCCACATGAACTTCATAGGTTTAGTTATATTTGGTATGAGAGCATGTCACATATTTTTGCTCTGTGATTCAGGGCATGTACAGTTTTAGAGTTATTCTGAGAAATAGTCAAAATGAAAGGTGAAAATCAATCAGTCAGTCAGTCAGTCAATCCATCCATCAATTTGTTTATATTCTAGCTTTCTCTAAAAGTGGGGTTAAGGTGGCTGGAGCTACTCCTGTTGTCTAGACAAAAGAGGGTCAGAAAACAGACAAGCTGTCCTTGCATTCAAAATTGGATAGGATACTAAATCCACAAAATATGATTTAGTCAATGAATTCATCCTTGAAGTCTAAAGTGAGAGAGAGACTTGTGCCAATACGAGGTGTATCTTTGGGTTGTCTGTTTCATTGCATTAGTAGGTATTGCATTCCTGCCATGCTCATTTTAAAGAAACCTGTTGCTTTTCTAAGCTAGCTTGCTTATAGAGGCCTATGTGAGTGTAGGTTTTGTGCTGAGGGAAACATTATGCCCCAAATACACAGCGGCATCCAAACTCACAGTGTGCCTTTTACAAGGGCAATAAAGTTTTATATGCATTTACAGGAGAAGGGGTGTGAAGCAAAATACCTGAAATCACCAAAGGAAATGGATGGGAAAGAAATGGGCTAAATTTGGCACAATCTTAATTACTCTGTCTTTTTAACTTCATCCTTCAGAAACTAACTCCCACTTTGGCCCCAGCTGGTGGGTCTGTTACCAGAGCTGGGCTTCTGAAACTAAACTCCTTAACTTCTTAAGGTTGCCCAGTGTCAGTATTAAGACTAAGCGAAAGGTTTGACATCAATTACAACATTACACACAACATAAAATTTAACAGCTTAAAACAGCCTTTCACTGCTGTTTTAGCAACTCAGTAGGACTTTCTAAGATCTTAAAAATTAACCAGGTCTTTAAAGAGAGGTTTAGGTTTTCCAAAAACAGCCGAGGTTGATGCTAAACCAACAAGGATTTTACCAACAAGACCAAAGCTGTATGGAGCAATGGGCATTTAACAAATGACATATAATATACAAACCAAATCTGGGGGGAGGAGGATTATGAAAACTATATAAGAAACAAAGTTAATTGCTCTTGGTTACTTCAATAAAGATATCCCCATTCCCCAGCTGTGAAATTTTGAATTTTGTTGACCTTCATCATTGTCCTAACTGGTAAGGATGACTTTTAAAACCACTCAGTGCCCTGGATCCCATAACTAGCCTCAAACAGAGTAAGTCTCTTGAATCATTTGTTGAATGAGAAGTCAACACTTACATGAATTCCATTGATTCAGTGGAGGTTACTGGAGGTGATCAATTGGATTCAGGCTGTTAGGTGCAGACCTGTGATAAGATGTTTGATAGAGGAGGTGATAAGATGGCCATTAGAAAACATCTCTCTATTGCTTAGGTAGGTGGAAAAAAAACCCAGGCTGGGCTAAATTTACTGGGTTCTGGATTCCTGACTTACCTCTTCTCTCTTCATTCTCCCCAATGTCTAGTCTTGGCCCTTAATGCAGTGGTTCTCAACCTGTGGGTCCCTAGGTGTTTTGGCCTACAACTCCCAGAAATCCCAGCCAGTTTACCAGCTGTTAGGATTTCTGGGAGTTGAAGGCCAAAACATATGGGGACCCACAGGTTGAGAACTACTGCCCTAATGGATAAGAGTCTTGTCATAAGACATAAGGGTGAAAGTGAAGTCAGGATATGGTAGCTGTCCTCTATTAAAGAGCATAGAACAGAAGTCCTGGGTGGCATAGGACAAAACCCAGGCGTTCTCTATCTTACTGTTGAAATTCATGTGCTGATCTGTTCTTTGCTGACATGTGATCTCCCCATAAAACGCCAACCCTTTCTGCTTAGGGGAGGCCCAGACAAAGCAAGAGCCCCGGCCGGCCGAATTACCTCTCACCTCTAATAAGGGTGGTCCTCCCAGGTCAGAGCTGAGGTCATAGGAAGGGCAGAATGAGGAAGCTTCCTTGTCTGGCAGCTGTGACTTTTGTGGGGACTCTGGAAAAGTAAACGGCTCAGTTTCTAATCCTTTAACCAAATAATCAGATAAAGTAGACTTGCACTGAAACTGTTTTTCTTTTCAGCCTCTCAGTGACAGGCTGGCTTGCCCATCTCGGTGCACTGGAGTGTCATTAAAGAGCTCTGCTTACGCCAAAGCCTGAACATGCCAAGCCTTTTAATGAGCAACAACAAACCTTGTGGTTCTTTCCTTCTCATTATAGTTTGTGTTGGGTGAGCTGTCTGTGTTTGTATAAGTATGGACAATATTGTCCCTACTTGAATGCCTACATTAGGGGAAATCCTAGGTTAAAGTACATTTAATATTGCATTTTCAGAGTCTGTTTGCTTCTCAGCAGTGGCTTTGCAATGAATCTCATGAGTAGGAATACTTCCTTATGTACAGTAATGTTCAAATATTCCATGCTTTTGTGGGCCTTGAAATGAGATCCAGGTCAAATGAGCTTTGGGGAAGCTAGTCTTCAAATTAATAGCATTCTTATTACCTGTTAGGCATGGAAGAGAAATTGATTTCGTTCACTTCTTAGTACAAACCACTCTCATTATTATATCCCAAAATGGTTCATGACCTGAGGTGCAGTGATCCATTGTTTTGTCCCCCAGTTTTATTAATGTTGCAGTGTAGCTCTCACAGTTTTTAAATGTACAGCAATGCATATGTTAGGGAAAATAGAATACAATGAAAACTATATACAAGAAATGTATAACTGCAAGCAAAAAGTTATTTGTTAAGGAAACCTACTTCCAAAATGTATAAATGAAGATAACGGTTTCCTCTCCATCTTATCACACTGGAGAAAAAAATCCACTTAAAATCTGGTTTCTGCCTCCTGCAGAATTCTGAGGTTTGTAGTTTAGGGAGGAGACCTTAACAGCCTCACTAAACTACAAACCCCGGAATTCTTCAGGAGGCAGAAACCGGATTTTAAGTGGATTTTTTCTCTAATGTGATGAAGTAGTCATGTCCGACTCTGAAGGGTGGGGCTCATCTCCATTTCTAAGCAGAAGAGCCTACATTGTTCATAGACGCCTCCAAGGTCATGTGGTCAACATGACTGCATGAAGCACCGTTACCTTCCTGCCAAAACAGTACCTATTGATCTACTCACATTTGCATGCAATATATATATAATGAAAATCATATTGGAAGGAATGATCTTCTTGGAAAATGTTGAAAATGCTTGCAAATATATATAGAATGGGGGAAATCACATTTAAATGCATATGTTATGAACAACAGTTTCATGCACATGCAAATGTACAAGAATTTTCAGATGAAAATTAGCAAATGGATGATGCCATGTGATGGAAACATTTTATCCTTTAAGAAATTCGTAAGTTGTAGAAAGTAAGATAGTTTCCTCACTACCTACCTATACATTGTCTAAACTATATTTATTGTGCAGATTATGCTGAAAGCCAGCAACAATTATCACTTATGTCAGAATTTTCTAATGTCCTTTTGACACCTTCTAATGATTTTTACAGTCTTTCTAGTGAAAATTGTGTGGCTCTCCAAATGCTGTTGCACTGCTGTAGCTATCTTCATAAAGTTGTAACAAAGTGCTCAGTTCTAGAGCCAATTCATTTTGACATGATTCCTTAAGGTAGATACTATCTATAAAACATACTACATGCTTTATCATGTTTAGAATCCGTTTCTGTTGCCATCTAACATTGAAGCTACACTATAAAGTTATGACATTATTGCATGAAGCTGATGTCTCAATGCAGTTGTGCAATCTTTGGAACTGGATACATGTTGACATGAGCACATTTGTTATTGAACCTCACACAATTGCACTGATTCATGAATTATTTATGCATTTATTTATTTTTATTTTTCACATTTATACCCTGGCCGCCTCACCTCAAAGAGAACTGAAGCCGGCTTACAGGTTGGCAACAATTCAATGGCTTATAAAACAAACAATCAATTAAAATAGACAATTACATTAAAAATAAATCATTAAAACATATTAGCAGCAACTCTTAAAAACCACACAGTTCAAAATTGTAATCCAGAGCCATTCCAATTGTCATATTGCACAAATTCCATATGTATTTCTAGCACTGCATTAATTCACTGACCAAATGCCTGGTCCCAAAGCCATGTCTTCACTTTCTTTCTGAAGGCCAAGAAGGAGGGTGCTGATCCGATTTCACTTGAGAGGGAGTTCCACAGGCAAGGGGCCACCACTGGGAAGACCTTGTCCCTCATCCCCAACAACCACGCCTGTGAAGAAGGTGGGACCGAGAGCAAGGTCTCCCTGGAAGATCTTATCCTCTGAGATGGTTCATAGGGGGAGATGCATTTGGACAGATAAGCTGGGCCAGAACCATTTAGGGCTTTATAGGCTAAAGCCAGCACTTAATTATTACTATATTTATTTATACCCCATTTTATCTCCCTAAAGGGGACTCAAAGATGATGAATACATGGTCCTGTTAGTATAATTGCGCATATCTTCACAACCTTCCCTTGCTGCTCTTCCAGTGCTCCATAATTTTTAATTATTATTATTTTTAAAACAATTTTTCACAGTCTCAGAAATGCCTGTTTTGAAAAAGACAAATATTAGGGGTGTACAGTTCGACTAAACCCTATACCATTTTCGGTGTCTGGATTTCGCTGCCCCCCCCCCCCAATCCATTTTTGGGTGCTTCCCAAATTCTGGCAGGCAAAATTCCTTTTCAATCCAGTTCAATTCAGATAATCTGGGATCAGATCCTGGAATATAGGGCAGTGTAGATCCAGCCTAAGATTTTCTAAAAGCAGCTTAAAAAATGAGATGACAAAGGATCAGAACAGGCTATCCCTGCCAAATCAGGACAATTGAAAGTTGTGTGAAGTTGATGAGTATCTCAAGGTCTGTTATGTCGAAAAGTATTTCAAAAAAATTATTTCCTGTTGTTAAATTATTAGGAATGTATTAGCTCATTCTTTACAATGAATGTTGTTTGATTCCAGTCTCCCTTCTACCTATCCCCACCCTCCTGCCGCCCAAAAACAAAGAATATAAAAAAGGAAAAAGAGGGGGAAAGGGGGAAAGAAAGCAGAAGGAAAAAGGAAAAAGCAAGGAAGCAAGCTGGCAAGTGGATTCTGAGTCTGTAAAGCTAGAAAGGTTCCGACATATAAGATAAAAACAAAAGCTAAATATAGAAGGGAACTGGAAAGTTCTTGATGCTTACTTAACACATTGTACAGACTGCCATTTTTTGGTCATTGTTAATATTGTTCTATCCAACTATTGATAGAATAATAAATAGTGTATGAAATGTTAAGGAAGTGACAGAAAGGAAATATGTATTGCAAATGAAATGTGGAGTAAAAAATGTCGAGGGAAAATGTTTATTGGCAAATTCATTTCCCTAATAAAGATTTTTCACATAAGTACTTGGTTTCCTTCTTCATCTTTGTCTCAATTAGAACCATGTTAATACAACGATAAGTCTGAAGCTTAAACTCACAAGAGTCAGGAAATTCAAAATTAAGACTCCCCTGGTAAACCTAATTCTGCCTCCACTGTGCATATTACATTTTATGATGAGGGGGTCTTTCATTATGTGATCATATAACAGTGTGACATACTGTGAGTGATATAGAATAGGTGTGAGACTTGCTGAGGAGGTTAAAGAAATGTCACTGTTGAGATTTAGTCTTTATTCTCTCTTGCAAAAGGGCATTATTAAAATCTGATGTCAGGCTGACTGAAGTTTGACAACTTGTCACATTGCAAGGGCGAAACAAATGCCACACTAATTATTTGGATTCTTTTTTCATTCAGTATCGTGAAATTGGGCTGCTGGTGCTCTCCCCTGCCCTCTCCAATAGTGCTATAATTTCTAACTTTACTACTTCATAACACTAGAGAAAAAAATCCACTTAAAATCTAGTTTCTGCCTCCTGCACAATTCTGGGGTTTGTAGTGTAGTGAGGCTGCTAAAGACTCCCACGTAAACTACAAACTTCAGAATTTTGCAGGAGGCAGCTTCCCCTGTCCTCTATAATGAAGCAGCTTCCCATGTCCTCTATATAGAGGCCAAACCCCACTGCTCCTCTCTCACAAATACACTTTTTATTCCTATCTCATCCAGGGTTTTAACTTTTTAATATTTTATCTCATACATCTAGCCTGCCCTTTGTGTTTGATTTTACTATGCTATTTTATATTGTTTATTTTATTTGTTATTATATATATATTATTATGATGTATTATTTGCTGTTCTGTGTCTAATTATGTTGTATTATTTTTGGGCTTGGCCTCATGTTAGCCGCCCTGACCGCGTCCCCTTAGGGGAGATGGTGGTGGGTTATAAATAAAAATTATTATTATTATTATTATTATAAGTTGATTTTTTTTCTCTAGTGGGATGAGGCCCACTGTGTTTGTGGGATCTACTGATTATTTGGGAACTTTTGAAGATTGCAGATGAAAATAATATTTAAAAATATGCAAAAAAATGGGAAAAACATCTTTTAAAAATGTTGAAATTCAAATGCAACCACAAAACTCATGTGGGCTGATGTAGTTTAACCTGGGGAAGGCTTCTTAGGCCCCTTCCAAAGAGCTGTAGAGGTGTGCAATTTGGCCAAAAGGCATGCTGTTTCAGGGTCCATTGTCAGCTGGCCCCTCATTCTGTCTACAGGGAAGTTACTCAAATGGGGAGGGGTATTGCCTGTTTCATTCGGCAAAGATTTGGCCCATTGGCTACAATGGGAAAACTTAAAGGCTCAATCCTTCATCATTTTAAGGCCTATCTGCATGAAATCTACCTCTGTTTTAGACCCTAAAACTTCAGCCCTGCTATGTTTCAAAACAATTCACCAATCTACTGATTGTTTAGAATGGCAAGCGAGAGTTCTGGGAATTGTAGTTGCCAGTTGTGTCCATTCTCAGGTAATCAGAACATGGACACAATCATGCTTTTTATTGGCTGAGAAACACACATACAGAGAAACTTCGACTCCCATCATGCTCTGAGAGGAACCTAGAGATTTTTCAATGCCCAGCCCATGCAAGTGCTGCTGGGAAAGTGAGTTCCCACCAAGGCCCCTCTCCCTCTCTGTTGCTTCCAGATACAGCAATGACAGACCTTCCTGCCTCATGGTCAGCAGTTCCTCTTCTTTTTTTTCCATCCCATGTAACTGGCAAAGAAGCCTGGGAGAAGCCGGAAGGGGTGGCATCATCTCCTTGGCTTTTCTTCCTTCTCTCCTCCCATTATTATCTAATAGGCATGGTTTCGAACCCAAAAATGACAATTCTAAAATCAAATGGGGGATTTTTTTTTGATTAGTAATAGAAAGACTTACAAAAAAATTTCCAAAAAATTCTAAAAAGTAAATTAATTACTAACGAAATTCGTTAGTAGTTTGTATGCCAGCGCATGCGCATTCAGATGGTTTTGGCCTACAACTCCCAGAAATCCTAACAGCTGGTAAATTGGCTGGGATTTCTGGGAGTTGTAGGCCAAAACTTGAATAAATCACACTGAATTCTAGATGGGACTCTCCAAATAGGAAGGAGGGAGCAAAGGAGGGAGGGAGGGGTATTCTATTCTTGGAAGCAGCAAAAGAAAAGGAGGAGGAGCCCCCCCCCCCTCGCTCCTCGCTGCCTCTCTCTCACCCCGATCCTGAGGGAGCGAGGGCCCAAGTTTGACCAGGCTGAGAGGAAAAGGAAGAGGCCTGAGGCTGTGAGGAATGGTGGGAGTTGAAGTCCAAAACACCTGGAGGGCTGAAGTTGGCCCCTCATGAAGCCTCTTCTAGGCTTTAGATCCTGTAAGAAACCAACCTAATGTATAATAGAATGAATGCTACTGTAAGTGCCTAATATTATAAGTACTCCAACTGGTCATACCTACATTCCATGCACATGCAATAATACAGCAGTAATAACAATGGGTATAAGAAGAGGTAAAATTCAAACCGAAGTATTCTGACTGCTCCCTCCTCATGCGGTGCAAACGGGCTCTTCTCTGTGAGCCCGGGAAAAGCCAGCGTTTGCTGCTTGAGTGCACACACATACATATTCTTTGGGGGATTTGCTGCATAATCTTCTCTATGAGCCCGGGATTCTGCAGCAAATCCTCCCCCCCCCCAAGAATATGTATGTGTGTGCACCCAAGCAGCAAACGCTGGCTTTTCCCGGGCTCATAGAGAAGAGCCCGTTTGCACCGCATGAGGAGGACCAGTCAGAATACTTCGGTTTGAATTTTACCTCTTGTTATTGTTATTACTGCTGTATTATTGCATGTGCATGGAATGTAGGTATGACCAGTTGGATTACTTATAATATTAGGCACTTACAGTAGCATTCATTCTATTATACATTAGGTTGGTTTCTCACCCCAATACTCTTTGATGCTTTAGATCCTGGCAGGCAGGAGAGGCAGGGAAGCCTGGAAAAAATGTAAACAGAGAGGTTTACTCAGAAGTAAATCCACAAAGGAGGGCACTTCATACAAAGTGCCCTCCTTTGCAGATTTACTTCTGAGTAAACCTCACTGTTTACATTTTTCCAGGCTTCCAGCCGAAAGAAGGAGGAGTTTAGGGCTTGCCTTGCCATAATACTTATTGGCAAGGGAGGCGGGAGGGTGGTGAGAGAGAAGGAGGGTGCCCCCCCTTACGACCTAATAACGACACTTAAGAAAATCCTGGCCCCCAAAGTTCTATAAAGAAAGTCCACTTCCTGGTTGGCGTTCCAGATGCGGAAATACTCAAAAGTAGCATTTCTTACGAATTTCTTACGAATCATTTCATTTTCATAACTTTTTTTCTCATGCCTATTATCTAAGGGCAGAAAGTACATCCGGTGCCCAGGTCCTTCAAACCAGTGAGTCTTAAACTTCGGTCTTCAACTCCAAGAAACACCAGCCAGCTTTGTCAACAGTAAGAAATTCAGGGAGCTAAAGTCCGAAACATTTGTTTAGGAAATTCTTCTCTAAGGTAATAGGTTGTTAGAAGTGTGGTAGTAGTAGAATCACATTCCCAGAATGGAAGTGAGAATCAGCTTTCAGTCCTACTAACTTCTGTACACAAAATATCCTGCATCCCATACCGTCAGAAGAGATTAAATAATGATCATATAATTTTGTCACTTGTTTCTTCCAAAAGTACTTAAAGAACTAACCTGCTGTAATATGATTTATGCAAGTATTTATTTATTATTTATTTATTTCATATTCTTGTATCCTGCCGTTCTCACCCCCAAGGGGGGGGGACTCCGGGCGGCCCAACAGCAAACACCATTCGGTGCCATCATAATGATAAAAACAATCAACAAATTCATTAAAACAAAACATTAAATAAACAGTTGTTAAAATGCACCAATTAAAATCTGGGTCCAGGTCAATTCATTGTCACTTAGAAACTGCTTATGTCTTCTTCATACAAGTTGCTATTCAATGGTCAAACGCAAGGTCCCACAGCCAAGTCTTGAGTTTCCTTCTAAAGGACAGGAGGGAGGTGGCCAATCTGATGTCTTTGGAGAGGGAATTCCACAGACGGGGGCCACTGCTGAGAAGGCCCTGTTTCTTGTCTCCACCAATCACATTTACAATGGCGGTGGGATTAAGAGCAGTACTGAAGCAAATGTTGATTGGTGGCAAATTTTAGATGATTCCTTTATTTCAAGGTCAATTGAAAACAAGGATATCTTCAGTGATTTCTCTGGGAAAATCTGGGACTGAATTTACACTGGCATATAATCCAGGTCATCAAAGCAGATAATCCTGATTGACTGCACCTACATTGCCATACAACCCAGTTCAAAGCAGATAATTAGGATATTATATGGTAATGTAAATAGAGCCTGGGCCAAAGGTTTTCTCTTAGGCCCCATCCACACAGCTTAATATACTCCCACATTTTCTGCTTTGAAGTGGGATATATGGCAGTGTGGACTCAAATAATCCAGTTCAAAGCAGATATTGTGGGATTTTCTGCCTTGATATTCTGGGATAAAAGGTTGTGTGGAAACGCCCTTAATTTTCAGAGCCAGCTATTATGCTAAAGTGACAGTAAAGTGGCTGATTTAAGTGGCAGATACCAAAGGGTAGAGAGTCACAGGCCCTTTCTACACTGCCATAAAATCCAGATAATCCATATTATCTGTTTTGAACTGGATTATATCAGTCTACACTGCCATATGATCCAGTTCAAAGCAGAGATTCTGGACTATATTTGGCAGTGTAGAAGGGGCCTCTCAGAGAAACAGGTAGAGGATTGCAACCCAAAATTTGATTTTCAAACAACCAAGAGACAATCCGTTATTTTAATGCTCATCTCCACAAATCTCTCTCAGGGCCCTTCTACATATGTATTATAACTTGGGGTAAATTGGGTTTAAAAGGGGTGTGTGTTAAATCGGGTTAAAACTATGTTTAGCCATAATGCGGGAAGAATCAGGAGGAATCATGTTAAAGGCTGAAAAAAGCATGTTTAAAATCTGCCCTTAAAATCTGGTTCCTCATGAGAAGCACACACCTTCTCATTCTTGTGCAAACCTGCAGGCATGTAAAACACATGTTTTCCTTCCCTCCCTCCCCCCTGCTTGGACTCCCCCGTTTGGCCTCCCCCCTACCCCCCATTTCCCTCTCAATGTACCAGATGAAGCCTTCCATGCAGGCCTTTGCCTCTCTTCTTCTTCCCTGGAAGATTCAACAGGGGAGCTTGGAGAAGAAATCCCTTCCCCTACTATCTCGGATTGGCAGAGGCGATCATCTGGACACTACCCTTGGAAAACCCCAGGATTTAGGCCAGCTGTGTGGCCTCCATCCCAAGAGGGAGTGGGATTTTAAATCCTAATTCCTCTTGGATTTTTGGCTTGTTTGGAAGGGCCCTCAGTCTGTATGTCTCCCTCTTTAAATTGTTCATATGTTTGTGGCAACAAGAAATGTAATCTGCTGTAACATTATGTGAAATTGTAGTCCTTGATTTTTTGCCACAGCTGCTATGCAGAAGTTCCTGGCCTCATGTAAAGAACTGAAATAAAGTTTGAATTGCTGAGGAAACATTATAAACAGTGGAGGAAAGAATGAGCATAATCAAATGAAGGAAACAGTTGGCAACAGTATGGTGTCCGTAGGAGAAGGAATGAAAATGTCATTTTGAGTTGTATTCAAGATCCAGTTTTCTACATTTAAACAAGAACAAACATGTAAGTTGTGGTAGTTTTGTGTAAAAAGCCTGTTTCTAGTGTTATAGGTTCAGATCTCCTGTCCCCCTATGCTCAAGGCAAGTTGAGGTAGGAACTTTTAAAAAAGAGTTATGGCCAACATAACCTTTTTGAGGATGTTGGAGTATGGGTAAGAGATAGGGGGCACATTCAGACAGCCCCTTTATTGTGGTAACTCCCACTATAACTAAAGGGCTGTCCAGACGACATCCTGGTCAATCCCGAATTAAAACCCTGGTTTGTAGCAAATTAATTCTATTGTGGGTTTATTCCATGCCTTCTTGGAAGGTGCGAGATAAACCCACTATTTCAGGTTCTGGACTGCAGAATACTGTAGTCCAAACATCACTCCCACAGTTTTCTAGACTTAATAAGTCTGGAAAACAATGGGAATACCCACCCCCCTCCCCCACATCCCCCAACCCCCTTTGAAAAGTAAGGAAAACTTACCCAAGCTTCAGTAGACTGTAGCCAGAGCTCTCCTGGTGTGTAGAAATGAGGTGCCAGGAGGGGAGGAGGGGGGAGAACATCACTTCCCTTCCCTCTCTCCTGACACATCATTTCAACGCACCGGGAGAGCTCCGGCTACAGTCTACTGGAGCCCGGATAAGTTTTCCTTACTTTTCAAAGGGGTTTGGGTGCTGTGGGGGAGGGCCTCCAGATTTTCTCGTGGACCAGTCCTGCAAGGGCATCTGGACACCCATCTCAGAAAGCATGCACTTTCTGGGGTGGGTGTAGCTGGCCCCCCAGGAACATCCACATTTTCAAAATGCAGATGCTCCTGGGATAAAAGGCTATCTGGAACCGCCCAGTGTAGTGGTTTACTTACACTACATAGTTATAGCATTGTGACATCACTTTATTTATTTATTTATTTATTTATTATTTGGTTTTGTATTCCGCTCCTCCCTGCAGGCTCGGGGCGGGTCACAACATATAAACCGGCGACATGGAATGGTCATGTTGCCGTACAGTAAAACAATAGAACATTAAAACATTAAAACCATACAAATCACATCACGAGGTATTAAGAAACGCATACATTTCCAAAGGCCCGAGACACCGGTGTATTGGACAGCTGTAGTCAGTCGCCCAGTCCGATTGTCTAATCGAAGGCTGATTTGAATAGCATGGTCTTAACCGCCCTCCGGAAGGGGATTAGGTCTTGTATAGTCCTAATTAGCTGACATGACTGCATTTTAAGAAACTCTGTAATCCTTTGTTAGAGGGAGTATGCACAATTCTTTCCAAGAGAGCTCCAGTGCACAATAGTTCTTAAAGTATCTTGAGAAGATGAATGAAAGATTATAACAAATCAAGGTATTTTTTAAAGTGTACTTCAGCAGAATGTACTGGAAGTCTTAAAAATGAATTCCAAGTGCCTAACTGACGAAAATGGTAAGAAAGGGACAATAAGTGAAGACAAGGAGATTGCCGAGCGGCTAAACGACTTCTTTGCCTCCGTTTTCACACAGGAGGACAGACAACATATGCCTGCAGCTGAGTCAGTTTTTTCAGGGAGGGAATTAAATGAATTAAACCAGATAGAGATAAACAAGGAAGATGTTCTCACATGCCTTACTAAACTAAATGTCAACAAATCACCAGGGCCAGATGGCATCCACCCCAGAGTTCTTAAGGAACTCAAGTGTGAAATTGCTGAAATTCTAGCCAAAATATATAACCTTTCTCTAAGATCAGGCACTGTACCCGAGGACTGGAGGGAGGCAAATGTAACTCCGATCTTCAAGAAAGGATCCAGGGGTGATCCAGGAAATTATAGGCCAGTTAGTCTAACCTCAGTTCCAGGCAAAGTGATGGAAACCATTATTAAAGAAAAATTACTAAGCACATAGAAGAACAGGCATTGCTGAAGGAAAATCAACATGGTTTCTGCAAAGGCAAATCATG
Source organism: Anolis apletophallus (assembly GCA_030556195.1). NCBI lineage: Eukaryota > Metazoa > Chordata > Lepidosauria > Squamata > Anolidae > Anolis > Anolis apletophallus. The sequence continues at coordinate 73,617,925 of JARBWK010000003.1, forward strand.
TCTTACTAACTTGTTAGAATTCTTTGAGGGTGTAAATAAACACATAGATAAAGGGGACCCAGTCGATATTGTTTACCTTGACTTTCAAAAGGCTTTTGACAAAGTCCCTCACCAAAGGCTCCTAAATAAGCTCTTCAGCCATGGAATCAGGGACAGGTCTTGTCCTGGATTGAACCTGGCTAAACTGTAGGAAACAAAGGGTGGTAATAAATGGACATTTCTCTGGGTGGAAAGAGGTGAGAAGTGGCGTACCCCAAGGTTCAGTTTTGGGTCCGTTACTTTTTAATTTATTCATTAATGACCTGGATGTAGGAGTAAATTGTGAGGTAGCAAAGTTTGCAGACGACACTAAATTGTTCAGGGTAGTTAAAAATGAAACTGATTGTAAAGAGCTCCAGAAAGATCTCTCGAAATTGAGTGAATGGGCAACAAAGTGGCAAATGCATTTTAACCTAAACAAGTGTAAAGTCATGCACATCGGGGCAAAGAACCCCAACTACACCTACAAATTGATGGGGTCAAAGCTTTCCGAGACAAACCAGGAAAGGGATCTTGGGGTTTTGTGGACAGCTCAATGAAGATGTCAACCCAGCGCAGCAGCAGTGAAAAAGCAAATTCTATGCTTGGCATGATCAGGAAGGAATCGAAAATAGGTCGTCAAATGTTGTATTGCCTCTCTACAAATCTATGGTGAGGCCACATCTGGAGTTCTGTGTACAATTCTGGTCACCGCACCTCAAGAAGGATATAACGGAACTGAAAAGGTACAGAAAAGGGCACCAAGAATGATCCAAGGGATGGAGCAGCTCCCTTACGAAATCAGGTTGCAACGCCTTGGTCTTTTCAGCCTTGAAAGACGGCGTTTAAGAGGTGACTTGATCGAAGTGTATAAAATCATGCATGGGATAGAAAAGGTGAATAGAAAAAAAAATATTTCCTCTGTCACACAACACTAGGACTAGGGGGCACTCCCTAAAGCTCCAAGGTAGGAAAGTTAGGACTAATAAGGGAAATATTTCTTCACCCAGAGGGTCATTGGGTTATGGAACTCACTTCCAGAGGAGGTTGTGACAGCGGTCAGCCTGGACAGCTTCAAGGCAGGATTAGACAGATTCATGGATACCAAGGGAATCAGTAGCTACTGAAATGGACATCCGAGTGCCACCTCTGTGTTGATGGAGGCAGGCAGGATTTCCCGGTACTGGTTGTGGGGGTCGGGAGCAGGTGAGGTTTTTGCCCTCCTTTCTGCTAGAGATCCCTGTGTACAACTAGTGGGCCACTGTGTGACACAGAATGCTGGACTAGATGGGCTGAGGCCCGATTCAGCATGGCTCTTCTTATGTTCTTATGAAGTACAGATATCCGGATTCCTCAGGCTGGAGTTGGCATCCCCAAATTAAGGTCTGTGGACTGGATGCAGCCCTTCAAGGTCCTTTACCCTGCCCCAAACCATAGACTGTAATGCTTTGAAGGCACACAACAACAACCATCCTAATTGATTTGATTATGGGTGCTTCCAGACAGCAGCAAATTCTGCGTGTCAAATGGGGCATAACGATTCTGGGACCTAACTGCAGATTTTCCTTCTCACCTCCCTTCTCCTGCCATGTCATTTCCTCATGCCAGGAGGACGCGAGGAGGAAATTTATGGAAGCCAGGTAAGATTTGCTGAATTTTTACAGGTAAATTGGAGGGCTTTAGGGTGGCTGCATGCCATCCTGATTTTAAGCCTGGGGTTGTTGGTTTTTTTTTGGAGGAATGGAGACACAAATCCACACCAACCACCTGCTTTGGTGTGGATTTTAGTGTTGTTTGGAAGCACCCTGGGGATCAGATCCTGGGATATAGGGTAGTATAGATCTATCTCTCTGGCATTACTTCATGCATGAAGATTCTTAGAAAGGACTCATCCCACACTTTTTACAAGCGCGTTGAGGTTGGATGTGTCCTTTGAGCCTGTGCAGTGGATTTATCTGGTGGAGCACAGCGTGCACAGAACTGGCCTCACCCTTTAAACCAAAGGTCCATCTGCCGGGGCCTAGCAAGCTTGGACGGTGGCAGCGAGGTCCTCATGTCGTAGGTTTGATTAGAGTTTCCTTCTCTTAGATGGTTGACCTTACAGGGTTAGACGAGCACCATCTGCCCGGGTTTGAAATTAGAGTTTTCCTTCTCTTAGGATGGTTGCCAAAAGGCTAGAGAGCCCATCCTGCCCATTGACCCTCTTTGTGATCTGTCTGGCATGGGAGGCCCTACCGGTGACTATTATGCCACCATTAGCATAGCTCACAACTTCATTAGGGTACGCAAGCCTATCCTCCACAGCAAGGGGGCGCCAATGGAGAGGAGTATAGATCTATAGCTAGATTATATCAAAAGTACTGCAGTTGTGCAGTGTATTTACATCGTGTGACCACTGGGTGGAAAGTGAGTCCCAGTTTAAATGGCCTGAGGGACCTCAGGGGACAGTTGTAATGCAAAATACATGTCCCTGGGTCTTGAGATAAAAAACATGATACATTAAAAAGAGTGGGGTTTCTACATGATATTCCAGTGATATTAGTGATTTACTTGTCGCATATCTCTAAATGCCCTTATAATTTGGCAATAATGACTTAAACTGGAATTTCTCAGTGAGGTTCAGGCCCCTTCTACACTGCCATTTAATCCAGGTTAACAAAGCAGATAATCCACATTATCTGATTTCAACTGGATTATATGAATCTGTACTGCCATATAACCCAGTTCAAAGCAGTATAGAAGGGACCTATGTCTTCAAATTTATTGCTTCTATCTTTGGTATGGTAGTAGACAGTAGAAGGAGAGAAAGATCACATTCTAGATGGACGGACACAATCAAGGAAACAATGGCTGTAAAGCTGGATCTACCTCTGCCCTATATTCCAGGATCTGATCCCAGACTATCTGTTTATCCCAGATTATCTTCCAGTGTAGACTCATATAATCCAGTTCAAAGCAGATAATCTGGGATCAGATCCTGGGATACAAGGCAGTGTAGGTTCAGCCCAAGGCCCCTTCTACACTACCATATAAACTCCAGATTATCTGCTTTGAACTGGATTATCTGGCAGTGTAGAAAGGACCTAATTTTATAGGATCTGAGCAGAGAGGTCGGTGATAGGATGATCTGAAGATTCCTCATTCATATGGTTATCAAAAATCAAAATTCAGCTCGATAGTAGTTAGCAACAACGAAGTCTAGCTAGCACAACCAGTGGCAGAGATTATGGGAATTCTATTCCAAAGCATTTTGTGAATGCCATGCGAGAAAATTTGCCTGATTTTATTTTTATTTTATTCATTATTTTATTTCGGTGGCTCTTGTTCGTCTTTTGCCAGCTTTGACAAGTAATGGGCCACATAAACCGATTACCTACCTTTTCCCTCCTGTTCTCTCCATTCCATGTGTGCTTGTCTATTTTAATACGGATCAAGATGATTTTAGCTAGTTTGTTTACACAGCTATCAAAACTTTCAAAAGGATCCCAGGTTGCTAGAGTAAAAACTCTGGGAAGGAAGGGGAGCGGGGAGGAGAAATGGCAGTTTCTCTCTATGTAGGATTCATCATATTTTTCTTTCTTTCCCCCCCATCAGCCCAAACATTAAGTAATTACACTTTTTAGACTTCTGCGATGAACATAATGAACACAGTGGAACTGAAAAATAAGCATTAGGGGTTCAAGCTTGCCAATTTCCTTCCATTCCCATTCCTCTCATAATTTGTTCCTTTGCACTGGTTCCAATAGCCACTCTCCTTGGTAGCAGAAATACTGTAACACTGATGTCTGTTGGCTACTCAGTTTCTTCCCCCACCCCCAACACACACACACACACACACACCAGCTCTACTTCTCTTTGGTGCTCTTGCTTTCTCCTCTCCTGCAAACGGCAAGCACACTAAGGAGCAGCCTCCTGCTTAACATGTCAAAATGTGAGTTCTGGCTGTTGATTGCTTCAGTTTCCATCCCCCGAGATCTCTGAGTGCCAGAAATCAAAGCGTAAGTTTTGCAGATGTTGAGATCCTGCGAGCCCCCTAGGTTGTAACGCAAGGCCATTGAGCCAGCTGGCAAGCGCTGTGAGTGTGAAGAATGTGAAAGTATACATTTTTAGTTTTCAACCAACAATGACCAACTGCTGGTAATTCCAACAGAGCTGGGGAATTAATACCTTTAAAAAAAGAAAAGAAAATTAAGAATAAATGGCTCTGTGGATTCCCTTGAGTGTTTCTGGTCCAGTACGGCTTCTGCTTTGAAAGATGCTGCTCAGACCTATAGAATACTCCTTTGGTGTCCTTCCAGCACAACTGCTGCTACTTTTAAGAGGGATACTGTTCTCTGAAAGCGACGTCAGCCTGCGGAAGAACATTTTAGAAGCTGTTTCAGCAAACCGTAACTTTTTCAGCTTCAAGATCACCTTTTCCCTCCAAAATATGCTTTCTGCAAGAAACTTTGTTCAAAAAAGAGAAGTAGGGACCAAGGTGAGAAAGGAAAGGCTAAATGCTTGGGGTAATAGAGGAAAGTATGGAACACTGGTACGAGTGTTGGAAAACGGGTTTGGGAGGGCAAGGGTTAAATCTCTGCTTGGCTTTGGCAACCCATCAAGTATACTTAGGCAAGTCACATTCCCTCAGCATCAGAGGAAGACAATAGCCAACCACCTCTGAACTAGTCTTGCTGAGACAACTGTAAGTCACCACAAATTTGAAATAACTCCAAGGCACACAACTACACCAAGAGAGGCAGAGATGATTCCACCGACGGGATGAAATCCTAATGAAGCTGCCTCTCTCTGAACTAGAAGGTCAGATATTTTCCCCCACAATGGCTTCAATTCAGCAGGCTCACAGCATGGTGTAAATAACCACAAGCAGAAGTTATGCTAACTAAACCACAGCCACATACTCTCATTCCGTGGTTCAATGTGAGCAGGCAGAATCAGAGAAGGTCTGGCTATGTCCCCAAATAGCAGGACACATCAGCATTGAGATTCTTGGGGGTCTTCTGGGATTCTCAATGTGATGTCATCATTGTGCATCTGCGGGGGACAAAGATATCAGAAAGAAGGTGGTATCTTCAGGTCTGCTCTGAATCGATGCTTTTTTGAACCAACTGATATATTATGATAGTACATAAGTGTTTGAAATGAAAAAGAAAATAGCATTTAGTTGAATCCAAAGATATGCTGCCACTTGTAAAAGAAGACTTTTTCAGACTCTAGGGAGAAAAATGTAATTTAATCATATTTTTAGCATCTCAAGCCAACAATTGTCACGAACCTGACAATTCAAAAGCATTGTTGTTTATTTGTTCAGTCACTTTAGACTCTTCGCGACCTCATGGACCAACCTACACCAGAGCTCCCTGTCAGCTGTGGCCACCACCAGTTCCTTCAAAGTTGAGCCAGTCACTTCTAGGATACCATCCATCCATCTTTTTCCTTCCATTTTTCCCAACATCATTGTCTTCTCCGAGCTTTCCTGCGTTCTCATTATGTGGCCAAAGTACTTCAGCTTTGGCTCTAATATCTTTCCCTCCAGTGAGCAGTCAGGCTTTATTTCCTGGAGCATGGATTGGTTGGATCTTCTTGTGGTCCAAGGTACCCTCAGAATTTTCCTCCAGAACCATGGTTCAAAAGGGTCTATCTTCCTTCATTCAGCTTCCTTATGGTCCAGCTTTCACATTCATAAGTTACTATGGGGAATATCATTGCTTTAACTATTCAGATCTTCGTTGCCATTGTGATGTCTCTACTCTTCACTATTTTATCGAGATTGGTATATAGCCTTGCTGTACTCCTTTCCCAATCTTAAACCAGTCGGTTGTTTCGTGGTCTGTTCTGACTGTTGCTACTTGGTTGTTATACAGATTCCTCAGGAGACAGACAACATGATTTGGCATCCCCATACCACCAAGAATTTGCCACAATTTATTATGATCCACACAGTCAAGTGCTTTAGAATAGTCAATAAAATAGAAATATATGTTTTTCTGAAACTCCCTACCTTTTTTGCATTATCCAGCAGATATTTGGCAATTTAGTCTCGCTTTCCTCTGCCTCTTCTAAGCCCAGCTCATACATCTGGCAACTCCTTCTCTATGTATTGCTGGAGTCTACCTTGCAGGATCTTGAGCATTATCTTACTGGCATGTGAAATAAATGCCACTGTGCATTAAAACTTTTTAAGGCCTCTTCTATACTGTCATATAAAATCCAGGTTATCTGCTTTGAACTGGATTATATGGCAGGGTAGACTCATTTATTTTTTTTATTTTACAGTATTTATATTCCACCCTTTTCACCCCGCAGGGCGGATTACAATATACATATACATGGCAAACATTCAATGCCATAGACACACAACATAGACAGATACTCAGATGCTATTTAACATTCCAGCTTCTGGCAACCAGGGAGCTGTCGCTTCCTCATTCTTTGCATACTTCCTGGAGACTTTTATGGCCTCGTAAATCAGTTAAATTAGCCTCCCCACAAAGTGGTACCTAAATTTCCTACTTGACAGATGCAACTGTCTTTGGGGCTGCAAAGGTCACCAACAAGCTACACAATATTGGTTGGGAGTTTACTCTGACCCGGGCTGGCTTCAAACTCATGACCTTTCATTCAGTAGTGATCTTAATGCAGCTGACTCCTACTTCAAAGCAGATAATGTGGATTTTCTGCTTTAATAATCTGGATTATATGGCAGTGTAAAAGGGGCCTAAGATCTATGACATCTTTTTATAAATCCAAGTGGGAGGACTTACACAAGGATTTGTGAACATGGCTAGATGATCGCTTTTTGCACCGTGGATTCTTGATGCCAAGTGAAAGGGGAGGGAAAGGAAAGGATGTGATTTTAGGACTTCAGTTCAAGGAGCAATTGTCTATTCCATTTCACACCACTGTTGAAACTCAGATCAGAGCTTTAACAGCCTTTTTTCCGCTGACATTGATTGAGTTAGTTGATTTTCCAAGGAGGACAAAACTCATCGTGCATTGTTAGATTCAGATAGAACAGATAAAAAGAGTTCAGACTGTGTCCTAAAAGAATTTGATTATTATCTTAAAATAGTTCCAGTAACTCAGGCTAAGTCTGGAGGGTGTCCTTAGCCATAAGCCTTTCGGAAGAGCCAGGTCTTCAATGCGGTCAGGAACTGGGGCATGTCCCGGATAGCTCTCTGATCCGCCGGCATCAAGTTCCAAAGAACAGGGGCCGCGATGGAAAAGGCTCTCCGTCTCGTGGTGTCGAGGCGGGCCTCACTCACACCTGGGATGCGGAGAAGGTCCCTGTTTCCTGAACGCGGCGACCTTAAATGAACTGGTTCGGACAAGCGGTCTTTTAAATAAGCTGGGCCGGCGCCATGGAGGGCCTTAAAGGTAAGCGACAAGATCTTGTGGATGGCTCTGAGCTCGACTGGCAGCCAGTGCAGGCGCTGTAGAGATGGCGTGATATGGCATCTCAGTGGTGTCCCAGTGAGGAGTCTGGCAGCTGCATTCTGCACTAGCTGGATTTTACGAGTGGTTGACTGCGGCAACCCCACGTACAAGGCATTACAGTAGTCCAGCCGTGATGTCACTGTGGCATGGACCACTGTAGCCAGCGCATCTGATGGAAGGTAAGGTGCCAGTTGACGTGCCTGGCGTAGGTGGAAGAAAGCTCCCTTACTTGTCGCAGCAACCTGGGCCTCCAGTGAGAGTCTCGAGTCTAGTATCACACTGAGACTCTTCACCGACGGGGCCGGGATCAGCGGCTCTCCCTCAAAGAGAGGCAGCGGAATGGGTGGCTCTGGGCGTCCTGGCCATAGAATCTCAGTCTTTGATGGATTGATCTTGAGTTTGTATGAGCGGAGCCATCTGGTCACTGCCTCTAGTCCTTGTCTGACATAATGAAGCCTGGATGGCATTAAAAGGGATTAGACAATAGGACCCTTCACATGTTCTTGTGTTTGTGTATGCTTAAGGACATGAGAATTTTTGAAGATATAGCTGCATTTTTCTTAAACTAGATAGCCCACAACCCCTTTCAGGGAACCCAATCGGTTTATTACACTTTACACCCAGGTGTTTGCTGTAGAATTTGATACACAACTGTATCCTGGAAAACTATTAAGCAGTATAATTTATAGAAATGAAGCAAGAATCATTATTTTTTATGGGTACCACTTAGTGTGCAGAAAAAGCATGCTTTCCAAAAACATGGAATAAACGTTCTGTTTAGCCTTATTGGGTCCAAATGTTAGAGTTTAAATTATTTTACTATGCAAACTTTCTTTCATATCTTGGCAGTAGCGATTTCCATTTTTATTCCTTTGGCATCCATAATCTTATTAGAATCAAAAACATATGCTTTTCGGATCATTGGACCGCTTCCCTGCTTCCCCCTCCTCATTTAATTTTTTTGAAAAAAAGGAAGAAAAGAAAGAATGATCCTAAAGTCTGATATTATACTACCAAAAATAGCAGGACCAATACCAGGGAAAATGATGTAGATTTTCAGGACTGAATAGGAAAATGGTTCAAAAGGTACAGTTAGCTTTCATGCTTTTGATTTGCAAGTCATTAAGCTGACAAAAAACCAAAAAAACCTCTGCGTCTCCTGCTGGCAACCATTCAAATCGATTTCCCCCCTCTATAATAGAAGATGCTTGAACAATGACCTCCAATTTATTATATAAAGAGAGCTTGAAGGATTTTGAGCTTTATAATCCTTAAGAGGATGTTACACTTCCTGAAACCCGTAACACACCTATCACTGGGGACTAATATGCAAGATCCTGGCTGTAGATTGATGGCTACCTCCTTGCTATCATCGGAGCTACGATCTATCTCTCATCTCTTGAGTGCTCCAGATCCATGGCATCCAGCGGATGCCGTCTCTTAGGCTCCGTACAAATGATGCCTTTGCAGGGACTGGGAGGAGAAACTGGAGAGCCTGTGGGGTACGTGCATTCCACCCTTTATCCCACACCTCAACTCCATCCTTTCATGTATCACTTTTTAAAGTGATTTTGCAGTTTGCTGTAGAGTGTCAAATTCAAGGAGTTTCAAGAAGCCAAAATCAACTCCATAGAGTTCATTTAGCAAAAGATGTGTGAAACTTAACTACTGAAGAGCGCTTGTGGCAAATTATGCCTCCCTCTAATGAAACTTTTTTTAAAGCCTTAGAACACAATTCTATAGTTGATGATTCAGAAGTACATCTAATTGGATTCAGTGGAGCTTATTCCCATGTATGGAAAACTGGGTGATCAATCCAATGTTCATTTATGCACTAAGACCTCCTTCTTAATCTCAATAAGGTATTGTGTAGCATTCCAGATGTTGGTGAAATGCAGTTTCCATCACCCTCCCCACAGCATTAGCTATGCAAATTAGTACTGAGTTTAAAAACATAGAGAGCCACAAGTTGGACATGTGGAAAGAAAGAAAGTCAGTCAGTCAGACAGACAGATAGACAACCTATTCTACCCTGGAATACCTAACCATTTGATAATATTTATTTCCCTAAAAATTAAAATGATGTCTTTTGGGGGGACCAATTGATTAGATCAAAAACATTTTTGATCTGGTCTAGTCTGGTATTGGCAGTTCATTGATTTTTATGGAACTGATGTAATTATAATTAAAAGAAGAAGTAATTTTCCTTCCCCCCCCTGCAAGCCAATTATCTATCATTATCTGCAGACCACTGCTTTAGAGGACATAAGTACAAAGTGCGATAAGTACCCTTTACTCTTTGGGAATTATAGCATGCATTTATTCTGGCCTATGTGAAGTTTCCATGACCATTTATGCAGCCTCTGGAATCCTGTAGATCCTTTAACAATGTATTAATTTTCTTTGGTTTGGCTTTGTCTATATCCCTTCTTTCAGCCAATATGGAGCTGCCTTGAGTGTCATTACTGAGAACAAGATAGAATATACAAGATTAAAATAAATAATAAACAAATAGAGATTAACATTTAAAACTCAGTTAAGCAATTTATCAATATTAAAACACAATAAACAGAATAAAAACAATATATTGATAAAGATAAAATGCAGCACCAATCCTTAAAAATACTCATCTGCAGCCCATCAAATGCCGGTTTAATATTTATTTATTTACTTCATTTTTATCCTGCCTTTTCCTCAACATAGGGACTCAAGGCAGCTAACAGTGAATATGACGCAATATAAAATTGAAACAAAGTGAATGAATGTAAATATTACAAAAATTAAAAATAGTTAAATCCTTGCATCATGAAGAAAAAATATTAAAGTACAATTAAAGTACAATTAAAATTACAGTTAAGATCTACCCCAAAAATCACCACTCACTCCATCTCCAGCAGCCTGCCCCTCATCATACCCAAAATTCCATAATGACAAAGGTACATTTTAACCTGTCCCTACTTGCCTACAAAAGGCAAGTAGGGTCAGAGCCATCCTGGTCTCTCTAGAGAGGGAGTTCCAGAGTCTTGTAGCAGCCCGCTCCCTTGTTCTCACCCAACGCCCTTGAGCAGGTGGTGGAATGGAGAGAAGGGCCTCTCCAGAAAATCAGAGACTTCTAACAGGCGTATACAGAAATATATGGTCTTTTGATTAACCTAGACCCAAGCCACCAAGGACTTTAAAGGTCAAAGGACCTAATCACTTGAGCACTGGGCTCCATCCTAGGGCTCTTCCTGAACGCAACCAGGACAGAGCCCACCACATGACATAGGGAGATTTTTGGCAGGGCTCGATCCTGGAAGCATTCTAGAACGGTGCCCTGAGAACACAGGAGGGTACCCCGTCTTCTCATAATGTAAGCTGGGAAAAGCATGGAGGGAAGCTGAGCAGTGACTGCTTCCCTGGTGGGATGGGGAAGGGGTCCATGCTGGTGATGCGGGGCATGAGGCAATGGTTTCCCCCACTGTCCACCAGATTTGCCCCACTGCCCCACTGATGTGCCACTTTCCCTTGGCAATGTGATGAGATCCTAAATTAGCACTGTGAATTGTGTCTGAAAACAGCTTAGTAGCCAGTGGAGCTGTTGTCAGAAAGGGAGTTATATGTTCCTTCTAGTTCAGTGGTTCTCAACCTGTTTTGGCCTTCAACTCCCAGAAATCCTAACAGCTGGTAAACTGTTTGGGATTTCTGGGAATTGTAGGCCAGAACACCTGGGACCCACAGATTGAGAACCACTGCTCCAGTCAGTCCCAGTTAATAACCTGGCTGATGGGGGTATTGCAGTTTCTGAGCACTTTTCAAAGGCAGATCCATGTAGAGCACATTACAGTAATCCAACATGACTCTGTAACCACTGCCTGTTAACATATAACTGAAATAACAGGGACATGTTTTCAGGCTATGGGATATAGTAGCTACATAAGTTTTTGATGTCTGAAGAAGGAAAACAATATTAGCTGTTTGTTCCAATGCTTTGGACAAGCTAGGCTTTTCCAAAGGAGGAAGGACTGAACTCATCAATTAAGCAAGAATGGGCATGGCCGACTTACCGGCCAACCCCTTTTGCGGGGTAGGGCTGTCCTCGTCGCCATCTTGGGGAGGTCAGGGGGCTTCTCCTTCCCAGAGACCCCTGGGGCGGCACCCAGTTTCCCGCCGCCAGGGCCAGCTAGCCAATGAGGGGGGCCGGCCACGCCTCTCTCCTCCACATGGCTAGCTGGCCCTTCTCTTCGCCCAGGCAGCATATAAAAGGCTGCCTGGGACTGCCCCCAGCACTTGCAGGGGCCAATTCGGTTTTTCCTCCCTCCCTACCTACATGGTACATGGCTTATTCATGTTCATATTGTGCATTTACTCAAGTTGTTTGTTACTTGGTTGAAGTATGTGTTACCATATTCCTTGTCGCAACTCCGTGTTGGCAGGTGGCAGGGCCCTGGATCAGGATGGCTTATCGCCCCTTGGTTGGTAGGGGGATAACGCCCTGGCCCCCCTGGGGTGCCGAGTTCCGTGGAGAGGCATTGGGCCGCTTGCACCCAGGCTTGCAAGTGCCTTTGGACATTCGCGGGGGCCTGTACTTCCCTGATCCTGGACCCTTGCGTGGCCGCCAACCCTTTGTTCTGTTTAATAAACGAGTTGTGGCCATTTTCATCCAACCTTTGTGTCAGTGTTATCATTGGGCGCGAGGTGTATCACCCTTGCACACGCAAAAAAATCTGTCCTGATCAGTAGGTGAATCACTCATAAGCCAAGTTGTGTACCACAGTAGCATAAGGACATGAATGCTGAAAAGTTGGCCACCCTTTTTAGAAATGTTCTCCCAGGATCATTCTGTTTCAAAGCTGTTAGGAAGTGCCTTAAGTCTCTAAGCGACATGTGAAAATGGGAAGTAAGCTCCTAATTCTCTTTCAGTACTGCTGGAAATTTAAACCACAATCACAAACACATGGGCAACTTTCACCTTTGGATTTTCGCTGGCTCAGACATTTCCCTCCATGAGTGTTACTCAGCTTGGTGGGGTGATTGGAGGTACACCTGATCTTCGGCCTCTTGTAGAGTTGCTACACTCGAATAAGCAGCTGCTGCAGTACGGAAAGCATTATTAACAAGATGACGAAAGTTGTAAGAGTAGATTTCAAGCTGGCCTGTGGGCCTGAATGTGCTTTCAGGAAATAAAATTACAGCAATGAACTAAGAGCCAGGGAGGTTTTATTTCTTAACATAATAACCATGAAGAATGTTTAACCTTAACTAAAAGAAATGAATTGTGTTGCACTTCTATTGAAACCAATGGTGTGTAACATAGAAGCACATTGAACACAAGAGAATTTTGGAAAGTTTTTTTCTCAATAACAACCTATACTGTTTGGCACTACATTAACTGACCACGGCTCAATGTTATTAAATTCTGGGATTTGCAGTTTTTTGTCAGAGAACTCTTCAACCTGAAGCTGGAATGCCTTTCAAAAGTTACAAAACTTTCCAAGAGGGCCTTTTTAGTGGCTGCTCCCAGACTTACACATTCTTTTTCTAAAGAGGTTAGGATGGATCTCTCTTTGCTGTCCTTCAGTTGGCAAATGGAAACTTCTCTATTATAATAGGATTCTAGGGGTGAGTCTTTTCTTCTTGGCATTACTTTTTACAAGCGCGTTGATGACTAAAAAGGCCAATCTGAGATAGGCAAGTCCAGTTGCAGAAAGCACAGCAGAAAGTATCCTTGGGCGATGTTGTTTCCAAGTTGCGGTTCTTTCTGCATTGTCGTCTCTCTTCGAGACCCGTTCGGCATGTCTTCTCGAAAGAGGCTGCAGCATTGTAGATAGTGCATCTCCATGCCTCCTGATGTGAGGCCAGGGTGGACCAATTTTGGTGATCAATCTGGCCGAGGCTGAGATGTTGTTTCATGGAATCCTTATATCTCTTTTTGAGGGTGCCTCTCTTGCGTTGACCTGTGGCGAGTTCACCGTAGAGTAGTATCTTTGGAAGGCAGTGGTCCTCCATCCTAGAGACGTGCCCTGCCCAGTGGAGTTTTCAATAGCATGGCTTCAATGCTGGTGATCCCTGCTTGCTCAAGGACAGCAATATTCATCACATAGTCGGTCCAGTGTATATTTAGGATTGTGCAAATACAGCGCTGATGAAAGCGTTTGAGGAGTCATAGGTGCTGGCGATAGGTGATCCATGTTTCAGACCCATATAGGAGAATAGACAGTATGATAGCTCTGTACACACTGATTTTGGTGCTTTGTCTCAGATGTTTGTTACTCTAGACTCTTTTGTGAAGCCTTCCAAATGCACTAAATGCGTTTGCTAATCTGTGATCTATCTCTTTATCAATCTTGGCGTCTGAAGAGATGATGCTTCCCAGGTAAGTGAACTGCTGAACTGCTACACGAGCAAGAAAAAGTGGACTGAACTTGAATCCAGCTCTGGCTATCTCCATGTTGTTCACTGCCTTCTAATGAGTATTCTTGCTTTAATCTGATTAAAAAAATAAAATAATGCAATTTCAAAAGTCCTAGTAGAAACTAGGATAAAGACACATCAGATGGTCTAGCTGAGACTGCATTGGCTTCGCTGGATCAATAACTTGTTGTTCCCTTTGCAACGTCAGGAAATACAGCTGGACAACTTGATTGGTTCAATTTGACTTCAGCCCCATACTGATTTACACTGTGCCATTACCCTTTCCCGTTGCTGCTGCTCTAAGCCAGTGTGGTTACCTCTGTGATTCAGAATGGGGCACACATGTGTCCAGTAGGGGTGTTCAGGTATCCGTTTTGCCTCAGGAAGTTTGGGAAGTTCAGCTAATTTGGCATTCAGTACAGCTGAAAAGGATTGGGGAGGGACACCCGAAGCCCTAACCCAAAACGGGTCATGAATCACCAAATCTTTTGGTTAATGGGGGCTGAGCAGCACTAGCAGCACTCTACCTTCATTCTCTTCTTTTCCCCCCTTCTTTGATAAATGCATTTTTGGCTCTTTTTCTTTCTTTTTTCTTCATTTCTTTAAAAGATGAAGCTAGGTGCTTCCCAGCCTCCTTCCCAAAGGGCCCTCCCTGGCAGAGTGTATGATGACAATTGGATTTTCTCTCTCGGTGTTTTTCAAGTTTCTTTCCCACCCAATCAGCGCTGGTTGTGACCATTCTCTGATTGGCTAAGAATAGACACAACCAGCAGTGATTACAATTCCCAGAACCCTCTTGTGGTTATGGTAAAAAAAAAATTTAAATCCCCAAAATTAGTGGATTGGTGTAATGTTCTGAAAGTTGGCAGGTACTTTGCAGTCAGACATGTGGCCTACGAGAGAGGAAAATTTCCTCCCGAAAGGCCTAAAAATGACTGAGAAACAAGTCTTTCCAAAATGAAAACAGCACACCTTTCCCTATTTCGGCAATGGCTCAGAAAACAGAACAGGGGCCAGCTAAAAACAGATCTGAAAATTGTAAGGTTTTGGGGCATTATGCACACCCCTGGTGCCCAGTGATAAGGAGGGGATCAAATACTGTTAGGACATGGCAGGCAAAACACACAATGGTCAGGTGCTCTCATGGAGGTCCCTGACCACTTGAACTTTTGAAATTGTGTTGTTTTGTTGATTTTTTTTTAAAAAAATGTTTAAAACAATTTTAATTTTGTGGGGAGTTCAATTGTGTTTTATTTAAGGCTTTGGAAGTTATTTTATAATTAATTTTTCATTTTTGTCATTGATTTTTGTAAGACACCTTGACTTCCAGTTTTGTATCAAGTCAGCGATGTTACTGCTGCCAGTACCACTGCCACACTATGCCACCACTCTTATGACCTACATATGGAAATGAGAAAAAAAGAGCAGACTTGAAAGACAAAATCTGGAATTCTAGGCTTTGGTGAAGGATAGGAACACCCAATTTGCTACAAATGTACAACCTGGGGGAAAAATCAGTGTAAGGCATGCTTTTTATTAGTGTGAACCATGGGAAATAGCACTGGACCATTTGTGCAGGCTCGACATATGATTTGTATCAAAGGCAAATTTTGTTTACCTTAAATGTATCCAATACCATGTAGCACTGCCCCCCTTGCTCCACAGCTGTGGTTGGTTGGCTGGTTGGTATCTACTCTTTGGCTGTTATAGGTTCCATTGTTTATGGTCTGAGAGACTGTCAGTGCAACCCTGAACGTAGGTGTATCACACAACACATTTATAGTAGTAGTTTGATACCACATTAATTATCATGGCTCCATTCTATGGAATACTGGAAGCTCCATTTTAGTGAAGGATTTTGAATTTTCTCTGCAAACACCTGCGTTCTGCTGTGTGATACACCTACGTTCAAGGTTGCACTGACAGTCTCTCAGGCCATAAACAATGGAACCTATAACAGCCAAAGAGTAGATACCAACCTGCTTATCCTGAGCTATAGCACTGGAACTCTTAACAAGAATTCTAAAACCCTCACAAATATCTGAACTGTGTAGCATGAATATCCCTAAATCATGCTCTTAAAAAAATCAACCTTGAGTTCAAAGGTAGGGACTTATTTTCAAATAGGAATCATCGGGTTTCTTTATTTTATTTGATTGATATCTTTTTCTCAATGACCAACTTCCTGCTGCATGACGAATCCATGTCAGGTTTTAATCTAAAATTTAAAAGTTGCTATTTTAAAGAGTTCATTATCTTCCCAGAATAAGTTCTGAACCCTGGATGATTTTAGTTTGAACTAAAACATTTACTGGATTCACCACTCGAGGGATTTGGGTGCATTTTGTGTGTAAGAATATGATTTCAAAATAGCTAGGATCAAAATCACTGTAGTAGTAGTTGCTTTATTGTCCTTTATTCCAATTGCTAGTAGTTGCTTTATTGTCCTTTATTCCAATTGCTAGGTCTAACTTGAGCAGACCCACTTCATTCATGGAACTTACATAATAGTGGATCTACTATGTTACTATTGATTCCGTGATTTTGTTCTCATTAAGAGTGGTTATTTTATGTTTTATAACTTAACAAATGATATTCCTTGGAAGGGTAAGGCAATCCCATGTCCAGGATTTACAAATTTGTATGCTGGTTGGATATTAGTGCTAAATATTCAAAAAAGAAAATAGTGTCCATTCTAGACCTGAAATTAAGAGTTTGGATAGAGTTAGGATAGGCTACAGAAATAAGAGAAGTATATTAAGATAGGTACATGTTCCTATCTTAACATGGAAAATGGTTCTTCTTGAGTAGGTTATTGGTTCCTTAAGTCAATGGATTCCTTAGGTCAGCAGATGGGCACCTGCTCTACCCATTCTGATAGAACACAAGATGAGTGACCTGTGAACTGTCACAACTATCTTTGTACATTTTCCTAACATATCAAACCTTTGGACTATGTACCAACCTCAGTCTGGAAATGTTTACATAGGCATCCTTAGTCTCTCATAGTCTTCAGCCATCTTGTTCTTTTCCCCCTTTCTTTTAAAAACAAAGCAAGGAATTTCCATTCAAGAAAGCAAAGAACTGCAAGAAAGCCAGAATGCAAAAATTCCAAAGGTTAAGGTTAGGCATATAAAAATAATTCTGAGGCACACACACACACACACACACACACTTTAAAATATGGTCTTTTCATATGTCATTAGGTTGTATGTGGTCTGGTGCATAATGAAATACAAACTGACATGTCAGCTTGGATGAAGTGGTCAGTTTAGCAATGGAATCCCCCCCCATCATTCAGCACCTTAAGCCATTTGGAGTTTGGCACTGTCCACTTTGGAAATGACTTCCACAAAGTTCCACTGGAGGTCCCCTTATGTCATGTGATGGCCTCCATGGGACTTTTGTTTCTAAAGTGTATAGAAATTGAGCCTAGAATATGTGGGATTAAGTCTGTTAGGAATCAGAAGCTTGGGAGTGATTCCACAAAAATATATAGCAGAGTGCTAGAAACACAGTTCATAACCAGCAGAAGCTTACACGTAGAGAGAGCAAGGATTCGTTTCCATTCAGCAGGTTGGAACAGGATTGCAGATCCACAACATCATAGGTTCCAAAATAATATGTTTATTAAAGTCAAAAGAAATCCATTCTGGATAGGAAATGTTCTTGGAGCTAACTAGCCTCACTGAGCTGTCTTCTAAGGAAAAGGAAAAATAACAAAATGGCCATATATAATACATCTTGCCTGCAGAATGGCAAGATGCATCATCACTCTCAGAGAACAAAGGAAGAGAGAGCCAGAAAAAAATGGAGGCAGGCTGCATGGCAAGCCTAGGGCAATAAAAATGCCTTTAAAGAGGAAATTACATCTTCCCTGAAGATATAACATTGCTAAGTATTCAAAGGGGGAGGAGATAGTGGCATGCAGGATGAGAAAGACAACACCTCTTCTAAGCCCCTTCTTGAAACAGGCATGCACAGGGAATTTTGGGGAAGGAATCCTTCATTTTAATCTATCTAGGCTAACTACTCACTGAGGGCTGAAGACTTGTGTAGGGATGAAACCCAACAAAGTCTTATATAAGACCTATTATATATGTGTGCTAAAACATCAGTGCTAAAGATGGCCAACTTTCAGCCAGTGAAGGCCGAAACTCCATATGCAATGGCAGTACAGTTCCCCATAAGGCACAGTGAAAGCATTGCTTTCCACACAGAAGAAACTTTGTATATAAAGAAGTCTTTATGGTCTGATTTCTTTTCACTAGCTGTTGATGTGCGTAGTACACAGCAAGGGAGATATAATAAAAGAAAAATGATAAATAAGGATCCATAAGTAGGATAGGAGCAGTATTGGGAAGAAAATATTTACATCTTTTTACACTACACAGATTATGTCTTCACAAAAAAAATGAAATGGGATAGGAAAAATTCATAAGGTTTCGTCTTCTCTGTGCAGCTTCTGATGAGTTAAACACATGCAGCACCTTTGACTTGCCTTGACTATACCAGCCACATTTGTAGAGAATATAAAGTTACAATGAATTCAATTTATCAGTACTAAACAAATATTCTTTCCATAGATCAATGCCTTGCCAGCAGTACTTGGTGAAGATCAATGTCTTAGCAGGCTGGATTTGTTCTGTCTTACCAGCAGATGGAACCTGAGGATAACTGGGAAAGAAATGACCAACATTAATATCCACAATCCATTACAACAGATTGACTTCAGATTGCACTTGTCATATTCCAAAGGGCCATAAACAATATAATAAAGGAGGCTATTAGATATTATGATGAGGAATGATATTTTCAATTGAGGCAAAAGTAAGCAAGAGTATGCTTCTGCACTCATGATAAATATTTCAAAAAGGAAGAATAAATTGATTTGTTTAAAGAAACCGGCAAGATCTTTCCCTCGAAATTTGAAGTACACTACTTAAGCTATCTATATAACTAATAAGAAAATCACTGGCATTCTATTTGTTACTCTCAACTAAAGTAGACCCACTGAGTGAACAATTGAGTGGTTAGTTAACTATAGATAAACCCAATTGATTTAGTAAGTCTACTTTAATCAGGATTTAAGACTGTGTGACTTAAAAGGCATCATCTACTAAAAATAAAATAAAATAATTAACATCTAATCGCAACAAAACACACCAGAATTTTAGATTTATCAAAAACTATAATGATATAAATGATTCATTGCTAATAATTCAGCCTTCTTAGGACCCTCTCACTCACCTTCAGAAAAAGAATCCTCTGGCACTGGAGTGAAAGATTTCAAAAAATAAGTTTCAAGTGTTAAAGAGACTGGGGAAATCAAAGGTTTTGGTTCCTTTTGGCTTCAGGAAAAATTAATATTGACTCATGATGATCCATTCTATAGAACAGAGATTGTGTTGTCCCATACATTGTTCCCATCCTGGGACACAGGCAAAGAGAAATACATAATAAATAAATGGTAGTAGATGTTAACTTAAAATAGTTGGAGGTTTATGACCTCAGAGTCAACCCATGGCAAACTTCAACAGATATTTGTAATACCATACTAGCGGTCACTGGTGAGGCACCAAATTTCATGAGTCACAGATTTCAGGAGTTTTGAGCAAAAATAGAATTAAATATGATCTAACCACACTTTGCCACCCAGCTAGTAACAGCCTTTGGAAAGCACAATGAGGAATACCTTTTAAAAGGAAAGGAAAAAAAGTAACCACTGGAAGCTAAATGATTAAACTAGCTTGGTTTCTTTGAAAACACAGAACAATACTTCAATGTGTCATGGGCTCACCTCTGGCAGTTGAAGCAAAAGAACAAAGATTCATATAGATTTTCAGTATTGCAAACTGATACAGGAAAGGAGAGGAGGAAAGGAATCTTCAAAAAGCAGAACCAAGTTTATTATACAAAATAATGAATTTTATTTTAGTACCCACTAACTTACTTGAATTCCAGGTAGAATACAAAAAACTGTTAGAATAATCTTTTAAAAAGTGTGCTCAGTGATGAGAAAGTGGTAAGGAAATTTTGGACTGGCATATACCCATTTTCAGACATCGGAGCAGGCAGATAAAAGTGACTAGAACTCAAAATCCTGGAGTCTTAGCCTATCCCTTAGAGATCAAAGGTATTTTTGATAGATCAAACTCCTAAGCTGGGAAAGAAGTTGGCTCCTGTGCTTGTCAAGAGAGAGATTAAGAATTTCTATCCAATATGTCAACTAGAGTTAATTTCAGGGATCATACAGCTCCCCTGCAACAACAAATGGCTCGGCCAGACTCACCGGACCGAGCGCGTTGTGGTGCAGGGTGTCCTCGCCACCATCTTGGTCCGGGGGGGGGCTTCTTCTTCCCAGAATCCCCCTGGATGGTGGGAGAGTTTCCCGCCACCAGTGCCAGCTGGCCAATGGTGGGGCTGGCACCGCCTCTCTGCACCGTCAGCGGGCCGACCATCCGTTCTGCCCGGGCAGGCTACTTAAGGCTGCCCGAGGCTCCTCAGCAGGCACTGGGCCTGTTCCTGTTTTTGTCCATCCCACCCACCCTGCTTGTATTCATTGTTTGTATCTTTTTACTTTTCATGCTGTGCATTCATTGTTCGTATCTTGTTAACTTTTCTTGCTGTTACTGTGTTCATCATCGTAACTCTGTGTTTGGTGTGTTCACTGTTGCAACATTGTGTTTGGCATGTGGCATGGGCCCTGGATCAGGCTGGTTTATTGCCCCTTGGTGGAAGGGGGGATAATGCCCTGGTCCCTGGAGTGCCAAGTTTTCGTGGACCGGTAGTAGGCTGGTGGCATCCAGGCATTCAAGCGTCTTCGGACAACAGCGGGTTGTCCAACCCTAGATCCAGGACCCATGCATGGCTGCCAACCCTTGTTCCTGTTATCAATAAATGAGATGCGGCCAATTTTATTCCAACCAATTGTGTCTGTGTCTTACCAATCATCAGGTGGGAGGTGTATCACCCATGCACACGCAACTCCACTGGCTGATAGTCTCTTTCAAAATCTTGGCTATGACTAGTCCATGCTATCTGGCAGACCTTATCATCCTCAGTGAGCCTGCCCCAGTTATGGGTTCTTTGGATATAATAACTTATTTTAGTCTCACCATTTTCACAGATATGTCTGCTGGATACATGAGAACTGAGTAACTGCTCCTTGGCTCTAGAATTCCTTTCCTAGCAAAACCTCTGAGGTTAGACCTACAAATTTGATTTATAGGTATTATTCTTCACTAATTTTGTCCTTGTAGGAATCAATAAGTAATTTTAGCCATTTTCCTTCTGTGAGAAAGTATTTGAAACTGTTCACAGTTTCAGACTTATTCTGCACAGAATGTGCTGTTTTCTACACAGAAAATACTGCTTTCTATAGAAAAAAAGACCATGTGTAGTTTTTTTTACATGATAAGCCATGAACTACAAAGATTCTTATCAGTCCAGGATTTTCCTTGTCAGAATATCTTGACACAAACAAAAAGCTTTATTTTTCAAACATATAGTACAACCCCCTTATCCAGAGAATCAATATACATTTACCCACATTTTAAAAATATCCTTCTCCCTCCCCCCACCATCACCACCACCAGTGTTTGTGGGCTTTCAGGTATCCATGGGTGATTTGGAATATTCCCACATGAATACTGTAGGTTGTAATGTATTTTTCATATATCTGTGAACATATTTGTTCTATTACTACTTTGGATGTTGTTCGACTACAACTTCCAGCAGTTTGTGCCAGCAAAAGGAAGAATGGTGTGAACTGTAGGCCATACTTTGCCCACTCCTTATGTACAAGGTTTCTGTCTAAGCCAGATGTGCCTGGCCAAAGGGCCTCCTGTGATAGCTGTCTATTCAAATTCTTTCCAAATGGTCAAACTCCTAACTAAGGTGAGCTAAAAGGGGCCCCTCTTGTGCATTGTCGAAGGCATGCTTTGGAAAAGCACTAGTTTTTTCTTCTGGAAAGCTCTGGTTCAGCTTTTTCCTCCTAATAACAACTTTAGTATGTTTTTCTTGAATTCCTCAAATGATTTGTGATTTTAAACTATAACCATCTCACAGCACTTTCAATCTAGTGATATTTTCTTTTTAAAAAAATATAGCAAGGTGGAAGTTATGATTAGCAGAAACAGGAATACCCTCAAAATTCCTGCAGCTGTGATCCTGCAGTATTATAGGTGCTCATCGTTTCTTCATAATCCTCCCATGTCTCATTCATGTGACATGGAAACAATTACATTAAAATGCAGATGTAGATTCCAGTAATCTCCTTGGAATAGACAAATATACTTTGAAATAATTTACAAATGATGCACAAAAAGTCTGTGTGCCATCTGGTCACTGCTGAGAGAAAAACACATTTTCCCCAATAGGCTTTTTATGTACAATATTTCTGTTTTCACACAGGGAAGAGTGGGAAAACAATGGACACAGAGCTGGAAATCTGGATTTTTAACTCATTCAGAAACCAATTTGCTTCTCAAGGCTCAATGCAGCATTGTACATTGCTACAAAGAGAATTAGCAGGGTCAGGAATACAATACATCTCTTTTGACTGACATGTTGCTGTATGCTTTAGACCAGTGTTTCCCAACCAGTGTGCCGTGGCACGCTAGTGTGCCATGACGGACCTCCTGCTGTGCCGCGAGAAAAGCTCTCTGTCCCCCTTCCTTGCCCCCCTCCTGCTGAACTCCTGCTGCTTGGGGGAGGAGGAGTAAGGGCCGTGCGGCAGCGGAGAAAAAGAAGAAGTGGCCGGGGCGCCGCCTCCTTCGTCTGTTTCCCCAGCCAGCCTCCAATGTGCCATGACTCCTGCCCCTCGCTCGCTGAAGCCGCGTGGAGGAGGAGCCCCGCCCACTGAAGCCCATCCACCACTCATGCTCCTCCTCTGTGGGGGGAGGGGGCAAGACATGGCACGACCTGGCTCCACCCCTCCCCCGGCTTCGGCACTCCCAGAAGCTGCTCCAGCCTTGAGGGGACAGTGCCTGCCAACGCTGGCTTGGCTCTGCCACCGCGGGCTTGGCACTGCTGGGAGAGCTGAAGCCGGGGGGAGGGGCGGGGCATGGTGTGGCCTGGCTCTGCCCCTTCCCCCCAGCTTTGGCACTCCCAGAAGCTGCTCCCAGCAGGCCACCATCCCCCAGCCGTTCTTTAATGTGTTAGAGTGTCATTTTGTGTCATTTTGGTTGGTGGTGTGCCCCCGGATTTTTTTTAATGTTTAAAAATGTTCTGCAGCTCAAAAAATGTTGGGAAACACTGCTTTAGACAGCATTGCATGAGGACTGGCATCACAAATGGGCTGTCAGTTTTGGTGATGTTCCCTAACGCATGATGCTGTATCCATCCCACTGCTGGTTTGTCTCCCTGCATTCCATGATTTCCCCATCCATAGCTATTAATGGGCAAAACCCATCTATAGCTCTCAGTCTTGCAACATTTCCATCACCTGCCTTGGTGTGATGGATTCCTTCTGCTTCTGTGCCATCATGCAAGCAATAAAGTGATGTTAGGGAACTGAATTCTCTGTTTTCCCCCCTTGGCCCTCTGTATTAATATACTGTTTTTCTTTAACTTTACATTTGATGTTGCTTTTTTAAAAGCTGGAATTATGATAAAATAAAGAGGAGGAGGGGGGAATACAGGTGTGGGGTGGAAAGGTGTATGGAGTCATAGATTGGTGAATTGGCATAGTTGCATTGCTCATTTTTGCCTGTATTTTTCCTCAAATGCAGTTTTTTTGTGAAAATTAAATTTCTTAGACATGTTTTTTTAAAAATAGGAAGATGAAATTATCACCAAAATCCCTGAAATGTCAGAAATAAAGAAATGCTTTTATCATGTTTTAGACACATTTCTCAGTGAGAAAAAGAACATTGGTGTATGCTGTTTATGTCCCTGCAGCCTACTATTTCAGCAGCTCTGAGACTTGTGTTGATATGTTAATAATACTAGGGTACATTTAACCTAAAATGGAAGTTTTAAAAAAAGAGTGCATGAAGACAAGCTACTGCAAGATAGTGTAATCAAGTAACATGATTAACATGGCATTCCTGAATCCTTTTATGACATAGTAAATCCCATTGAAATTAACTGGACTTATTTCTCTATGAACATTCATAGGTTTGCAGAGAAATAAAGCAGATCAAATAAAGGCTCGGGCAGCAATCTTTAGTGTGAGAACAATATATTTTATAGTGTTCGAAGGCTGTCTCTTGTGGTATGCGTGAGGTATTGGAGGCTACATACAACAAGGTCCTTGCTGTTGAGCATCTAGCTCGGTATCATCTGTACATATTGGCCAGACTTTCAGGAAATTAGCTGGAGTTATCAGGGATTGAACCTTGGACCTTCTGCAAGCAAGCATGAGCTTTGTCATTGACCTATAGCCCACTGCGTTCTTGGGTTGACACTATAACAGGCTTGTTATTTTCTTAAGAAAGATGACAAGCTCAAATAACTTCAGATGGATTAGTGATGCCTTTTCTGAGACCCTGAATCATTTACACTATAAATTAACAGCAATGTTCCTACCTTAAGATACAGATGGCACAGGATTCAGATCAGCTATGTGCCTTTTCAGAGCTTAACTCCTCAAAAAGAAAGACTTGGTTTGATTGATACAAGCACTGTTAAAAGCTACTTCAATATTATCAGTGTTCACCCAAGGAAACTTCACTTACTCCAGTTTTTCCCAAGGCTAGGAACAGTGGTTCCCAACCTTTGGTCCTCCAGGTGTATTGGACTTCAGCTACCACAATTCCTAACAGCTGCTAAACTGACCGGGATTTCTGGGAGTTGAAGTCCAAAACAACTGGAGGACCAAAAGTTAGGAAACACTGCCTGGAACCATGTATTTTTTTTACTACAAACCCATTACCTCTTTTTTAAAAAATCGAGAATGATGGAAAATGCAGCCCAGTAGCATCTGGTGACAGGGTGAGAAGACTCATATATCTGTGGATTCAATAATGTAAAGAATGGGGCAGGGGGAGATAGTACAGGATGAGTTTTCAGAATTTGTCTACCTAAATAACTGAAGTTATGTTTAGACGGTGCCTTATCAGCTTGTAAGGACCTTTTTATCTCTACCTTGTTGTTCTGCAGCCTTTCTCTGGACAAATTGCTATCACCTCCAGCTATGGTCAAATGCTACTTGGTCTCCGTAGCTTTATAATGAGTTGTGTAATTAGGCAGCACTCGAACAAGAAGTGGGAACCAGCAAATGACAATTCACTAAAAAGAGTCAGGTTTACATTCAGAATAGGGCAATAATTATAATTCTCTTTCTGCCAAACATGATTTAGTATGTTCTTAATATATATTCATCCTGCTTTTTCATTGTGCCCACTACCATACAATCCTTGAAACTGAGAGGAGTCCTGTTTTGGTATTCCCTCCACTACAAAGGAAGAGTGTGTTGGGCTGTGACATGAAATAAGACATTCTTTATAGCGGAGCTCCAGATCCGAAATACTATTGCCTATTTGCACAGATACTTCTTCCAGCCCTTCAGACCTCTTCCACAATTTTTACCCAAATAAAAAAAGGGGGGGGGGATTTGGCTCAGAAAGCACTGTCTGTGCCCAGATTATATAATGCCCCAACCTGAAACAGAGGAGAAAGCTTTCTAATACCCATAAAAATGACAAAGCATCAACTCTGGTCACTCCAAAGAGAAGTTGTGGCATCATGGTGAAACTCTCTAAATATCCAAGGAATTACACATTGTCCTCTGAGCTTATCTCTGCTCTTTGGCTCATGCTTATATCTCTCCAAGAAGTACAATTGGTGCCAGTTTTACTAGCATGCTTATATCTCTCCAAGAAGTACAATTGGTGCCAGTATTACTAGCATATGTGACTAGAAATATTGGCTGGATATTTGTAGCATATGTACTTCTCTCCTGAAAGTCATTAATTTTATTAAACACGTTGCATATTATTATTCTAATATTATTTATTTCATTACACTGTTTTAGTCTTTGGTACTTTAAAAATGAGGATGATGTGGGTATATATGTATGTGCGTGTGTTTGCCTCCCACCCTCCTTTAAAAAATATTGGCAACATAATGATTTTTAATGGAGTGGGAGTGGGTGTGTTTTAATGGAGTATATATACCACACCCTCTATTAAACTACTCTTGATGCGGGCAATATTAGCAAAACAATGAAATACATATATCAAACAAACATACACATGCACAAATTCATCCTATTTGTGGAATTAACTCTCCCCACCCATTGTCAAAGTTCTGAAATGATCATATTTGGGAAACTTTGATCCTACATCATGCCATCATATTTGTTTATGTTCATTGGCAATATTCAAATATTGGCAATGTTCTGTGACTAAGATTGGCTCAATCTTGCTCCTTTAGGGAAACATACTAAATACTGCCATCAAGCATAGTGGATATGTGAGAAGATAGGCTGAAGACAACACATTTGGGGATAGATCTTGGGCCATTCTGCAATCTAAGATGCTCTGTTGTGGAGTATATGAAGCTCCCTCACAAAGCTGTGAAGTTACCCATCAAAAAGGATCCAGGAATCTTGAGTCATCACCTAGTGATGAGATTAAAATAATAATGATGGGGCTATTTTTAGGTTTGGTTTCTGAGGTTTTCAATGGCACTAGAGGCACATTTTCCAGCTGTTGTTTGCAAACTTGGGATGTAATCCTGCAGCTGCAAAACCACACGCCCGCCTCAGGATAGAGCAGCTTCCAGAACTATGGAGCAAAAGAGATCACGGAAGAGAGAGTGGGCAAAAGTATTTGTACAGTTAGCCAAGACATCCTCTCTGTTGCTTTGAAATAATTTTTAGGTTATTCCAGGAACAGCCTTGTTCATCTCTTCCGACACCATGTAATGTTTTGGTGTCTATAAACATCAGCCCATATGTCACTAGTGGGTATTCCTGAGAACTAATTAGAACCTGTAAAACAACAGCAAGTCCCACTGATACTAGCATCTTTCTTGAGACACCTCGATTTCAATTTCCTTCAGCATCCCAAAACGATGCTCAAGGCCAAGTGAAGTTGGTAGGACACTAGGCAAATGTCCTCTCAGAACTGCAGCCAAAGCAGGTGAACATAAGCACTGGGTCAGCACTTGGGATAGTGTTTCCTGCTCTATCAATCCCTATGTACATAAACTATAAGAGGGCCATTCAAAATAATCAACCAGAGATGGACAACAGCACTAATTGTCACCTGGCATTGCTAAGCCTCTCCTAACTTATCAAGGGCAGCAGATTTTAGTTTTATAAAAACATTTCTGTATCCAGACAAAATGAACAAATTAGAGGTTCTGGGAAGTTTTCAGGAGATACACATGTATTTTTTTGCCCCATTTGTGTGTGGGAGTGAATATTCACAAATATTCTCCATATCCGTATTTTGAATAATGCTTGTGATGTGGTCATTCTTGGTTTTTCCAATTCTGAACAGATATTGAAAACAATGAAACAGTTTTTTGTCTCAAGGATTTGGGACACAATTTATTATTTTTTCTTTCCGATGAGGAGAAATTGTGTAGCTTTCTCTTGTAAAGCCATGCAGTTTGCTCAACATTTTTCCAGAAAATGTGAAGTTTTTAGAAAGGAAACTGCACAGCATTCAAACTAGCAAAGGATGCAGCTTCAGTCCACCTGAGTTTCTTTACCTGCTTCATAACAATTTAATTGTGCAAAATGCCAAGGGTAACAGCTTTTAGGATTGCCAATGCCCTCATTTTACTCCCTTCTATAGTGTGTCACACCTGCCTAGTTGGTTCTCTGGTCTCCCTAACCATGTATTTTCCAATGATTTTCAATGTCTCTTTGTGATTTAAGACAGGGGATGGCAAAGAATGAACTGAGGACTTCCTCCAAGCGAAAGACAGGAACATCGGTTTAAGAGAGATATACTTGAAACAAATGAGAAGGTTCCAGTAAATATTATACATTTGTGATTCTAACTGACACAGTTAGGAACGGCTTAGGGATGTTCTTTGGTGATTCTTCTGTGCCGTTATAAATGTCCAGATGGTGAACATGACATAATCTAAACAGAGGTGGACAATTGTGGAATATTCTAGGGCCACATTACCCCCAGATGTTCTTTAGAGTGTGGAAGGGCATTTTCACCATGTTTTAGGCCCAGGAGAGGCTCACAACAGAAATGAGCTGATGTTATTACTACTCATTCCAAGTTTCAAACAATACCTCACTGGGATTGGCTCACATTGCAAAAAATAGTATAAATGCCCCTCCACGCCCCCAGAGGACAGTTGGGCACATTTGGAAACACAAAATATTTTTTTTAAAAAATAAACTTGGATGTAACCTTCCTCACTCCCAAGAACAAACAGAGAAACTGGCCCCAAAGATAGTGTATTAACAGCTGTCTTAAATTCTTCCTTCATTGATTTGCTTGATTCTGTTATTTTAAACCATGTATTGCTTTTTTTGTATGGGTTTCAGTCTCACTCTTCCACCTTGCTATTATTAGGTATAAATATTATCACTCATGTACAAACTGAACTAAAGTATGAATGTATGCATACTTGTGTTTTGTATGCAGGTGCATACATTACAGATGACAAAGGACAAATTTCTACTGAGGGAAAAAGAAGTGCCAAACTCAGCATGTTTAAAAGTCCTTTGGAGACTCATTCTCTTGATCTACTAAGCAGGTGGTCTTTACATGAAATCTGGTTAATAGGTCTTGCATGCTGATGGCTCTCCCTTCATTTGTCCTTTTTGTAAATGCAAGCAACAGTCCAGCATTCAGACACTGGGCATCTTTGAAAATATTTGAGAAATGGTTGGGTCTTGGGAAACTTTAGGAAAGGAAATCATGGACAGATTAGATTGTTCACAGTTTGCTATTTATGTTTGCAAAATCCATGCATGGGGAGAGGGCAGAAAATAATTTTTCAAAAGAGCATGCTCTTTTCTGGGAAAGTGAAAACATCTACAAAGACTGCTATAGCAAAAATATGCCATCTTTTCCACAATGTAGGATTCAAGGAATGTTACAAAAGTTAGAGCAGGCAGAACTGGGGTAGAAACTATTTTCTACACAATGACATTGATTTCTGCAGAGAGAGAAATCACAGAAAAAAGTTGCAGAAAAAAAACCCACCAAAAAAATTCAGTGTTTCCTTATTAGGAAACAACATTTAATGCATAAAATAATGTGTTACTATCTTTAGTATGGCAAATTTTGTTTTATCAGCAACAATTGTTTTTGTTAACTGCCATCAAGTCTACTTTGACTTGATTTGCTTGGAAGACACCTCCGGATGAATTTGTTTTATATGTGAGGTTTAGTGTACAGCAACCAACACACAATCTTCACAGAAAAAGGTTCTAACCCAATTGCATGGATACTACAATGATTGGTGGCCATTTATCTGTTGCAGCTTTTGTCCACTTTCACAGTAGTCGTAACATGCATCATGTAATCATCCACCTGTTCTGCCATTGAAGACTTTCTTGGATGGTTCTTTGTCTGGTTCTTCCCCTGTGACTCTGCTGCAAGTACATGACTCTGATGGCTTTGCTCACTGGTTCACTGGAACACACAATCCCACTCATCATAACAAAAGTGATAATCCAGCAAGAGGACTTTGACTTATAGTGTCCCTATGAATGTGGAACCTCCAAGTCATCCTATCCTCAACAGTTGCGCTCAAGTCTTGCAGATTCAGGACTGTGGCTTCCTTGATCAAGGCTATGCATCTATAATGTACCTTTTCTCTTTTCCTGGGGCCTACTACCAATTCAAGCAAGATTGTCTTTTCTAGAGAATCATAATCATGTCTTCTCATGACATAACGAAAGTATGGAAATCTCAATGTATTCATCATTACTTCTAAGAAGAATTCAGACTTGATTTGCTCTAGGACCAATATATTTGTCTTTTTGGCAGATCTCTTCTCTAGTGAGAAGTGAGTTGATTTTCTTCCTATCATTTTTCTTCATCATCCAGCTTTCACAACCACTGATAGAAATAGGAAATATGATGTCATTGACAACTGGGAATAATCTTTGAACACAGCAATTTTGAAATACTTTCTTGGAGTGAGAGGACATTTATAAAATTACTCACCACTTCTTTTAAGAAGAAAAAATATGGTCGTGAAAAATGACATCTCTACCATGGGCAAAGTCTCAGTATTCACCATTCTTGTTGATTCGAGAAGACTTTTTTTGTAGTGTTGAAAGCTTTCATGACTGGAATCACTGGGTTGCTCAGAGTTTTTTGGGCTGTTTGGCAATGTGCCACATGCCCCCCAAAATTCACAGGAACCCAGCCCTTTCTAATTTCAGTTTTGACTTCAGGCCCAATATCCCTGCAAGAATGCAAATTTCCAAATCATTCTTCCAAGACATTTGGCCTCCTGGAATAGTGCTAACATGTTGTCTCTCCTACTTAGAGCTCATTCTATAAAATATCTTGCCCCCTTCACCCAGCTTCAGACATCAGAATATGATGGTGATATGTGAATTCATTTCTTTAACATTCTGCTTGAAAAAGAGTCCTAGGAAGGATATTGTTTATTATGTTTATTATGTAACTATGTGGCTGACCCTAATATTAACAACAACAACAACAACAGCTTTATTTTTGTACCCCGCCTGCATCTCCCTGGAGGGACTCGGGGCAGCTTACATGGAGACTAAGACTGGTCAACATAGTTAAAATGTAACATATTAAAAACATTAAAATAGCATAAAAACAGAATAAAACAACAACATTATGACAAACTATAAAACAGCCATCAAACCAACAACCAATGGACCTGAAGTAGTAGTAACCAAAAAGCATTCTTGATGATCTGTTTTTCCCCCATTTAAAAAAATACGAAGCATGGGTACTGGTTGCCCTCTTGTCCAGTATTCTAGGTTAGTGATTCCTAAACTTTGGTCCTACATGTGCTTTGAACTTCAACTCCCAAAAGCCCTAATAGATGGTTGGCCAACCATCAGCAATTCTATGAGCTGAAGTTTAAGACATCTGAAGTGCTAATGTTTGGGAACCACTATTCTAAGGGATAAAAATATTTTGGGCTGGCCATGAATATGTGTTGGCTAAATTACCCATCAGATATATTGGTTCACATTGTCTCTTGGATAAATGTGCCTATGTACAATGAACTCTGAGGTTGTTCATTCTTAAGAAAACATATCACATTTGTGTGCACGCGTGCGTGGACGTGCATGCAAATCTCTTTCCTTCAAACCACATATCCTAGTTTGATTGCCCAAGCATTGGAAGAGCAATTGACTGTTCAGACTGGTGTTCTGCTCAAATATTACCACTAATATTTGTCAAACAAAGATACATAGATCATGGAAAAGAAGTACATAGATGTGGCCCCCCCAACTCTGGAATTCCTTGCCCAGAGAGATTAGGAAAGCGGCCACCTTGGAGACTTTTATAAAAACACCTGAAAATCTGGCTTTTCCGCTGTGCCTTTGGAGAGTAATTATTTAATTTCTACCATTGCTCTCTTCAATGGTCCGTTCATGGAGTTTATCCCCCTCCCCCATGTAAAGAATACTATTCTGCTTATCTCACCCTGAGTTTTTAACACTTTATATTTGTGCCTGTGGCCCGCCCTGTCCTTGTGATTTTAGATAGCTAGTTGTATACTGTTTTTTTATTTATATGTATGTATTTTTTAAATTGTGTTTATTGTTGATGTTCTTGATTTTATTTTGCTGTAATTTGCTGTTTGGGCTTGGCCTCAAGTGAGTTGCTTCAAGTCCCTGTTGGGAAGATGGGTGCGGGTACAAATAAAGATGATGATGATATTACTATTATTATTATTATTATTGATAGCAATACAGAGAAGTAAGCTTCTATAAACGGCCACGAGCAAAAAGGGAAAGAATTTGGCCTAAATAAATCTCCTCAAAGTGACAGGATTGCAACTTGGTCCTAAATTTTCCTGCCATGGTAAATATAGTTTTCTCTTCCCTCAATAGCACCCCATGTGCTTGGCTCCTGATCATAACAGTCCCTCCTCTTTTGTATCTTCTTTAGGCAAAATTCAGTATTCATCTTATATCAGAGTAGATTGACTGAAATCCATGGGATTTACAGAAGTGGTGACTAACAAATCATATTTATGTCAATGGCCCTACTGTACATGAAACTGAGTTAGATACAGATTTCTGCATTTAAGTTATATTGACCTCAAAATAACAACTGCACACCTCATATTCAATTCTGCCTATTAAAGAAAAAATGTAAATAAGGTATGGTAATTATATCCTAGGGCTAATGTTACACTATGGTACAAATTACTTTGGAGAAATGGTGAGATTTTGATCATGGCTGTTCTTAAACTTAAAAGTTCTGTTTTGTTTTAGAATGACTTGATAACATATGAAATAATATTTACATTGGCCTGCTATGAGAGAAAAACATGAATATTTCCAGCAGCGATCCACATGTTTACTTTCCAAATCCTCTTAAGCTAGCTAATTTCTGCACTGAGTTGGTACATTAGTTTTTTGATACTGAAAGTCTATATGGAAGGTCTTTAAGTCAATTCCCTGCTCATCTAGGATTATTTCCTGCAGTGTATTTGTTCCTAAGTGGTTTGTTTCATCTTGTTTTAAGAGGTCTTATTCTTGGCAATTCCCATAGCTTCCCTTAAGAGATGATTCCACCGGTGTCATCAGGAAGTTTTTATTCCCTGTCTTTTTCAGTTTGATATTTCCTGAAATGTATTCTCAATATATGTATGTTGTATATATTGTCCAGAAACTATTTGACAATTTAAAATACACCCCATCTTAGATCTTTGATAGAGCATATAGTTGAGTCATCACACCAGAGTCATCACAACAGTGCCTGTCTGTTCTCTTACATCAGGTCTACAAAATGTATGACCTTCACTCCTCCTGCTTCCTGATGATAAGCGCATATTACCCATCATATATTGTAATCTTTGTATTTCTTCTCAACTTGCCCATTTTTTTCCTACCACAATTTTTTAGTTATGGGAAAGCTTATTGAACTTTTGGTGGAAATCCATGTAAAACTGGAAGCGTATGCCTTTTGATTTGGCAAAATGAGAATCTCACAATAGAGAAGCAGGTGCCTAGAGATGAAAACAGTGTTGCCTTAGAGTTGAGGGACATCTACAACCTCATCAGACTGGGCTTATTTTGGTGGCATATGCCAGTTCAGCCTTAGTTGACCCATGGAGCTTGCCAGCTCCAATCTCTCAATGCAGAGGAACTTCTGACAGGGTGCCATGGGTCAACTAGC
This sequence comes from Anolis apletophallus, assembly GCA_030556195.1. NCBI lineage: Eukaryota > Metazoa > Chordata > Lepidosauria > Squamata > Anolidae > Anolis > Anolis apletophallus. The sequence continues at coordinate 73,651,050 of JARBWK010000003.1, forward strand.
ATGGATCTGGTGCATGTTGCCATGGCAGCAACATGGGAAACTTCCTGTGTTGCATCAGAACAACATTTCATACACCTGCTTGTTTTTGTTCTCAGATTTACTGGGCACTAGGAAAGGTGGCACGGTGTTATTGTTTGTTACATCAGAACTCTGAAGACAAGGGTTTGAATCCCTACTTGGCCATGGGAATCTACTGGGTGATCTTAAGCAAGTCTCACTGTCTCAGCCTCAAAGAAATGCAAAAGCAAATTCCCTTTGAAAAATCCTGCCAAAAAAAACCCACCATGGCTTTTGAGTTGCCATAACAACACAACAACAAAAATGGGAAAAGTAGGGGGATCCTGTCTTTAGGCTACTGGCAGTTTAGCAACCTCTTTACTTCCTCAGCAAAGACTTCAAATGTCTTCCAGTCCTTGCCTGATAGCTTGACCTTGGAATGTTAAAACCCCATGTGTTAATTGTTACTAAGCTCCACAAAATAACTTGCTATTATCGTCATTAGCTAGTGAGAATTTTTATTTGCATTAATCACTACTTTTCTTAGATGTTTGTAGGCAGTCTGTGCACCAGAGTCAATCCCAATGCAAGACATCATGTTCTTTGAAACAATTTGGTGAGAGCTCTTGATCCATGAAATCCTTCCAGGGCAGAAACCAGAGCTCATTTGACTGCAAAATCTTGCCAGGCTTTAACCACTTTTGATCATCAGAGATAAGGGTAGAAGAATAATGACACAATGACTTCGAGCTCATTACTTAGTATGCCAATTTTAAAAAAACAAAGTATGGAATTCATTAAGCAGAGAGAGAGAGAGAGAGAGAGAGAGAGAGAGAGAGAGAGAGAGAGAAGATGAGGTCATTTCCCCTCATCATTTTAAAGTGAATTAACATATTCTTAACACATAATTTCCAATCTCTGCACTCAACTTGCTTTGACCTATAGTTGGTACTGTCCCTGACACCTTTCTCTTGGCTGACTCATCTCAATGGTGCTGGCAACCAATATTAAAAACAATAGCAGCAGAAGACAAACTCAACGTCGCCTAACTAATGATAGTTTTCATCAACCATCTATGTCTAAACTTGATGGCATCTAGAGTAGGCTTTCAATATTGCTAAGAGCAAGCAGCTAAATCCCTGCAGATGGAGCCAGTCACTCCCTCAGATAATCCTGGACTCGGGCAATTAAAAGTTTATTTTCTTAAACTCTGTGGTAGCGAATTCCACCATTTCATTATTTGCACCTTTCATATTTTTAGATGACCCAACTCCATTCAGGTATTATGAATCATGGAGGAAAAGAGCTTCAGTATTTACTTTCTTTATGCCATCCTCAACCAGCCCCTCCCCTGGGTTTGGACCTCTAACTCCCAGAAGCCCTAGCCAGCTTGTTCAATCTTCAGGAATTCTGGGAGTTGGAGGCCCAAGCAGCTGAAGGGCCACAGTTTGAGATTGCCTGCTCTACACCATAGAAACTTTTGTACATGTCCATCATGGGCCCTTCCACACAGCCATATAACCCAGAGTATCAAGGCAGATGATCCACAATATCTGCTTGGAACTGGGTTATCTGAGTCCACACTGCCATATAATTCAGTTCAATGTGGATTTTATATGGCTGTGTAGTAGGAGCACATGCCTTCACGTCTTCAAAATCAAATAGAGGTTGCCTATTGTTTTCAGTGGGTATTCTCTTAGCCTTCCATCCATTGATTTAGATCATAAGGTATGTTAACTTGCAGGATCATGAGAATGGAAAGTTTAATCTCATTTCTTGTCCTTGCAGTCTTTGTGTAATAATGCCAGAATTCATGTTAAACCAATGCAATAGATAGAAGTTCTTTACATAATAGTATTCAAAACTTGAGCTATGTTTGCCATGTGTCTTCTTCCCTGAGAAAGATTGCTGTCTATATATGTGGTGGAGAATGCTCTCCTGTGAACCCATTGTCTTATGTACATAGAACTGGGATGAGAGGGAAATCTTTTGCATCAGACTGAAAAATGTCCCACACATTTGTGGATTGGTGTCTAGATTCATTTTCCTATGCTCTCCAGTGTAATGTCATTGGGCTTGATTATCAAATTCGAAGAACCACACACCTCTCATCCTTGCATCTAGAAAATAACTTTTAAATATATAGTTTGTCTTTCTCCCCCCGCTCTTTTTTCCAGACCCGATTAGATATAACATTGTGTTTCATTTCTGACATGGTGTTTCTATTACTGTGGAATTTTGTTTTATGTGTGGAGGATCAGGTTTTAATATACAATGAATTAGCCTGATGAAGATGGACTTATGTTTATGCTAAATATGAATTATAATATTCTGATTATGATCTTCTACTTCAAATGAAAAAGACACACACGCACTAGTTCCAATCTCTGGATTCAGCCTGACTTCCCTCTCCCTCCCACACTCAACTCCATTTTCATGGGTCTTATTTTGTGTCAGCCTCAGATACAAATAGCTTCTGAGAGTATATGGTATGCTAAAAATGCTTTATTTCCTTGGTTGCTAAATTATATGTTCAAATGCCCTTAATCATATTTAAGTATAATTTAATGCTTCTCTAAGGCAACCAGCCCGGAATTGGCTGCCTGTCCAATTCCAGGCTCAATTCAAAGTGCTGGTTTTGACCTTTAAAGCTCTATACGGTTCTGACCCAGCTTACTTGTCCGAACGCATCAGCCGCTATGTCCCACCTCGTAATCTAAGATCATCCGGGGAGGCCCTGCTCTCGCTCCCACCTACGTCTCAGATGAGGCTGGTGGGGATGAGGGATAGGGCCTTCTCGGTGGTGGCTCCCCGCCTGTGGAATGCGCTTCCCATTGATGTACGATCCACCACATCCCTCCTGGCCTTAAGGAAAAAAGTAAAATCCTGGCTGTGGGACCAGGCATTTGTACACCAGCACAAGGCAGCATTTTAGATTTAGGTTTTTAATGAAAGTGGGTGATTATAGCCAATGTTTTTATGGACTGAACATTGTTTTAATCCAGAGTGAATGTGTATGGTGCTAATGTAGTTGTATTTTAATGTATTTTAATGTATTTTAGTTGTTGAAGGGTTTGGGGGTATATATTGTTATTATGTGGGCATCGAATTGTGCCGTACTGTAAGCTGCTCTGAGTCCCCCGTTGGGGGTTGAGAAGAGCGGGGTAAAATCCCGAAATAAATAAAAATAAAACCACCTATTAGGAATTATAGTCCCCAAAAAGTAATATTGCCAAGCCATTCTTTATTTCTACTTCTTGCATATGCACTTCATACTGCTGCAGAGGATATTTCTGTTTTCTTATTGTGGGACCAGGTTGCATTTTCTGACTTGGAGTGATCAATATTTCCTTTAAAAGAGCTTTCCAGTTGTTTGGCTGTTTTGTGTCTCAATCAAGAGATAAAACTAGGATATAAATAAATATAATAATATTTATTTTATTTATTTACGTCATGTATATTCTGTCCTTCTCACCCCGCAGGTGACTTAGGGTGGATCACAATGCACATATACAGGCAAACATTCAATGCCATTGACATACAACATATATAGACAGACATAGAGGCAATTTAACATTCCAGAAATCAGTTAAATTTAGCCTCCCCACAAAGTGGTGCCTAAATTTCCTACTTGACAGATGCAACTGTCTTTCGGGTTGCAAAGATCGACAACGAGGTACACAAATTGGTCGAGAGCTCACCCCGACTTGGGCAGGCCTCGAACTTATGACCTTCTGGTCAGTAGAGATCTTATGCAGCTGACACCCAGCCAGCTCCACCACATTCCCAGTAATACATTACCAAGAGCTGTGCAAGTTTCCTATTTAACATCTATGATAAAATTTAATGTTTTCTTTTTTTTTTAATCAAAAATGGCAATTTGCGACCTCATCAGACAGGATACTTTTTGGCGGCATACACCAGTTCACCTTCCCTTCAGTGACGGAGCCCACCTACTCCCATCCCATGATGTGGACCTACTTCTGGCAGGCTTCATTGCAAAAAGGAAGATTAATCAGCAAATGCCCAACGTCAACATAGGAGGCTTCCCATGTTACATAGAGATCAATGGGGGAAGCCGGGCAGTGGGTACCTCCCCTAGTGGAATGATGTAGGGGAAATTCCGGCGACCAATATGATGAGGTCCCTTGTCAATCAGTAGAATCAAGTAGTAAATCTCTCTTTCTCATATTCCATAATCACTATAGTAAGTTATTATGCTGTATAGGGCTCGTGATAACTATAGCACCTCTGTGTTCTGGCTTAGAAAAAATAAATGTTCCACATACTGAATGCTACTTGACTTCTCAATTCAGAATTTTTCTTTTGCTTTTCCCTGAGTGACATTCAAACATTAAATAAAACTCCTCTGAGTTCAAATGAGTCTTACTTCCCATATTTGAGATTCTAGGTCCTTTGTCCAAGTGATACAGGGCACCTCAAATTCCATATTTAAGAGCAGACACCACCTGCAGTCCTGCCAGCCTAGCATCCAAGCACTGGGAATGGATATAGTTATCAGACCTTATATGCCAAATGCCGAAAGCTAATCTGCTGGGATTGGGGTTAGCATGTTATCACTAATTTATTTCTTTTTTATCTGGGCTGATGTGGAGCAGCAGAGTAAAGTTCTTATCTTATGACAACTTACCATGAGATTTGCATGGATTTGGCAGTTTCTGTGAGTTGAATTCTTATGGGACCCTGAAGTCTTCTGAGAAGCCTTCTTTCATGAGACTTGCTTCATCTTGCCTTCCAAAAATGGTAACCCTTTCCCCTCATATCCAATTTAAAGTGCAGCCATTGATGATTATTCTTTGAGCATAGTTTTCCAACCAATTATGAGAAACCATTCTCAAAGTTATGATCCTCTGAGGATGCCAGCCACAAATGCAGGTCAAACATCTGGAGAAAATGTTGCTAGAACACGGCCATACAACCCAGAAACCACACAACAATGGATTTGCTAATCAAAATTGTATGGGGGAGCTTATGAAAATGTTCCTTAAATCCTGATAAATTACATCTACAAAATTCCCACCATCTACTGATATAGTGATCTGATTTGAAAAAAGATGTACATTTGGCAAGATTTCTTCTTAACCAAAAATAATAACAATAATACACTTTATTTATATTCCACTCTTCTCATCCCGAAGGGGACTCAGAGCGGGTTACATCACACATACGGCAGACAATCCCTGCCAGTTTTTACATACAATTATATACAACAAGTACAATTTAGAAGGATTTTTCTTCTTCTGGCTGCGTCACAGGGTGCGATTGCGTCATCACGTCACAAGGGGGTGCTGTTGCTTCATCCTCATGACGGAGAGCCTCTGTTTTCCGCATTCCACCTTCCGACAGCCAATCTTTCTTTTTATTCAGGCATTGTAAAGTCCTTTCTTGTAAAAATCCTTCCCCGCTTGGCGGTTCCCAGTTTATCTATTCACAGCTGAGTTGTTTTCAAACTGTTGGGTGAACAGTGGACAGGGCTCACAGCTGGGTGTCCCTTATTGGCTTCTACTGCTCACTGTATTTCCACCTGAAGTCAAAAAAGATAACCGTCCATAATTTGTCAAAACTAACTGTGATTCGATCCACATTATTTGTGTATTGTGGTTGAAATAAGGTAACTCAGACAACTGACATATGAGTTGTGTGTCTTGTGCATTTATTGAAATTCCTCAAACACACCAGCAGGCTGTTATCTGTAAGGCTCTCTCCAATCAAATTGAGGATAAGCATGATCAGATTGAATGTCCAGCCAACAGAACTAATTGTTGCCTAATAATCACCCTTGTGACCTCACACTGAATTTGCAACATAGCAGTTGTATTGGTTCTGTCCAACAAAAACTGGCTCAATGATTCTTGAGGTACCATTTCACTCTACAAACTGCTGTTCTGGTAAGACACAGGCCCTTTCCTATAATTCAGTATCCTTTTATTCAATATCTTCTTGCAAAATGTTGTGGAAAGAATATAAGTTCCTCTTAAAATGATTTATTTAAATTGGTAGACTAGCATTACACTTAAAATGAAGTGTCTAAATGCACCTGTTTAAGTCAGTTTCTTGTTCTCCTAGGTATTATTTAGGCATTGAATTTTCCCCATTAGTGGAGTGATTGACACCATGGTCCTTGCAATAACACATGATTATAACTCCTGAAAATAGCAATTACATAAAATGGAAACCAGATGCTGCGTGGAATTTGACTCTCTTGGTTTCTGGTGAAGTAGGTGAATTTGTAAAGCAGAAAACCACAATCATTATTCAGATGGATTGTACATGAATCGTACATGAATTAATGACATAATAGCTAAATCATATATGGCCAAAAGTAATGCTTAACTTCAGCTATCAAGATAACCTAATGGAAACCACATTCTTTTTAAAAAGAAAAAAATCACAGATCTGTTGTTTTTCTCTCTGTATTTTATCTTCATCATAACAACAAAACCAGACCTATTTAGAATGCTTATTTGGGCCCATAATTATGGTTCAGACAGAACGAAAGGAAAATCTGCATATTAATAACTTGTTTAACAATGGAACAATGTAACAAAACTGGTTGGTTATGTGATTTTAAATATATATATATTGTATATATATATATAGTTGTGTGTGTGGGAGGGAGGGGAAAACTCAAACTTTATTTGTATGTACACAGAATGAAAAGAAATATGGAATGTCCAATCAGATTGGGATTGGTTTTCATAAACTGCAGTGGCAATGAAGACTGGACCTTTTAAAAAAAGATGTCCACATACAGGACAAAGGGTGTTTCCTATATGGCTTGCATTAAGGAATGACATCCTAAGTGGTTAAATGTTAATCTCTAACCCATCACTTACACTGTCATGTGCTCCCTGTGACATCATCGCTGTAAAATTAGGAACTATTTCCCCCTCCCGTCCCCTTTCTCCCTCCTTCCTGCAGATGTGGAAGTTTGAAATTGCATTCCATGGTCCTGTGCCACATTTCATCAGCGTTTTTCCTTTGCTTTCTCCAAAGACTGGCCGCATGTGGTGTGTAGATTGCTGGTGCTGCTCGGGATCTCATATCAAATGCTGCTACCTAATCCCAGGCGGGCTTTGGCCGGCCCACACCTGCAGCTGATTGAATCCTCCTGGAGTACAAAGGCTTGATTTACAGCATCAAGGATACAGGGCCTGGTTGCAGCTGGGCTTCAGCAGGAAAAGGAAGTTGTTTATCATCTTGTGTGCATTTCATTAACAATAGTGTACCCGATATGCAGCTCATACAATAATTTCAAATCACTGACAGAGAGCTTTATGGTATTTGGCATTACGAGGAAGAAAGGCTTGGGAGTGGGCAAATGATCTGCGAGTCTCCTCCTCCTTCTCCTCTTCTACTTTCTCCTCTTCTTTTCTTTTTCTTCTCTATTTAAATTACACCTAGTCTATAACGTAGCCAGTGTAAGTTCAAAATATGTTTCCTTTCCTTTCTGTAACTCTGGTTTCTTTTGTATTTCTCTTTCCTCTCCCCCCCCCCCCCCTCTCTCTTCCTTTCTTTAGCATGATGACCAAAACTTTCTCAGAAGCAAAGCTGAAAGCCAGTTCTTACAGCTCCTTTCCTTTCTCCAACAACTTTCAATTCTTCAGAGGTACAATGTGGTTATGTTTTGAAACAGTGTTTTGTTCAGTTCTCTTGAATATATGAGTGGCCAGCACAGAGTACTTGATCATTTCCTGAATAACTTCATAGGATTTCAGTAATAATATCCCCCCCAAGGGTCTAGGACATTTGTGGACTTCCAGGTACATAATTTTCCTGCTGGATAGACATTTTAGAACATCATTTTGTGATGCATTCCAGAGTGAAACAGGTTGCACAGTGAAGTGCAATATCTATTAAGGTCTTCAGTTTTGAAGATTTCACAGTTCTTCCTTGTCTGCATTTGGAAATGATGTCTTTCTTCCTGTACCAATGCATGAGTGCGGTGTAATTTTTATAGAGAATCAGTAACACCTACTCCAAGTTGTTCATAGAAGGGTTGCAGATACTCAATAACTTCAAAATATTATCCTAATACCTGTCCTTTTCATCTATATTAGGGGTATATTTATGCTGTACAGTTAGTGCAATTTGGTACCATTTCAGCCTCCGTGCCATGGAATTACGAGAGTTGTAGCTTTACCTAGTGTATGCAAAAGAGTGTGACATAGGGGCTAGTTCCAGATTTCTGTGAAATGGGACCAGTATGCTTATTTAATTTTTATGTGGGTCTTGAGAAACCTTGGGATGCAGGCTATTAAAATCAATCCCAGCTCAGTAGCTATTGGACTTGCCTGCCCAGTGGAATGGCACCACACAAGTGTCTTTGCACCTGTATTAATCCCATTGCTGTAACTCCTTGTAGACTTTCAGGCCTCTTCTACCTTGCCATATAAAATTCAGATTATCTGTTTGAACTTGATTATATGCTAGTGTAGACCCATAGAATCCAGTTCAAAGCAGAAAATCTGGATTATATAATCTGGATTGCATGGCAGTGTAGATCCAGCCTCAGAAGATGAATGGGGAGTAAACAAAACATTAGATTTGTGTAAGTGATCTAATCACTGGATTCTGGTCTCGTGTCAGGCTAGTACTATACAGCTATTACAAACTTGTTTATGTCCAAAATGTTTTGCCTCACAGATTTACCTTCTTACCCACAACAGGCCCTTGATACCCTACCTATAAACATTCTATTCTACTCTTCAGAGTAAGACAGGTGACGTGGGCCTCTGTTGAACATCGTAAATACCTCCCTTGAGCAAGGAGTGTTTCCAGAGAGCTTAAAAGAGGCGGTGGTGGCTCCATTGCTGAAGAAGCCGACATTAGATCCCTCGGTCCCTTCCAACTTCCGACCAGTGTCGAATCTTTCGTTCCTGGTAGTTGAGAAGGCAGCAATGGAGCAGTTGCAGTCCTTCTTAGACAACACAGCATGGCTATACCACTTCCAGTCCGGCTTCCGTTCTGGGCATGGGACGGAGATGGTCCTGGTCTCCATCACAGACCAACTCCGCTGCCAGCTTGACCAAGGCGGGTCTGCGCTACTTGTGTTATTGGACCTCACAGCAGCGTTTGACACTGTCGATTACAATCTTTTGACCAACCGCCTTGCCATGGCTGGAGTGAGGGGGACAGCCCTGAAATGGCTGAACTCCTTCCTCCACCATTGGTCTCAGCGAGTGAGGAGGGGAGAGGTGGTCTCTGAGGGCTCCCTGTTAGTTTGTGGAGTTCCTCAGGGGGCCATTCTCTCCCCCTTGTTATTTAACATCTACATGCAGCCGCTTGCACAGCTGGTGCGGAGTTTTGGGCTAAAGTGCCATCAGTACGCTGATGACACTCAGCTCATTCTGAGGATGGAGGGTAGGCCTGGATCTGTACCCGATAACTTCCAACGCTGCCTTGAGGCAGTTACTGGATGGCTGCGAGCCAGTAGGTTGAGGGTGAATCCAGCGAAGATGGAGATCTTGTGGCTGGGTCGTCCAGGTGATGGGGATGTCCAGCTTCCGACCCTGGACGGTGTGGCGTTATGCCCATCGCCTTCCATAAAGAACCTGGGAGTTCACTTGGACTCCCAACTGACCATGGAGACCCAAATCTCCATGGTCAGTAAAACAGCTTTTTTCCATCTGAGACAGGCAAGGCGGCTGGCCCCCTATCTATCCCAGAACGACCTGGCCACGGTGATCCAAGCCACGGTCATCTCGAGACTGGACTACTGTAATGCGCTCTACGTTGGCCTTCCTCTGTCGGTGACCCGGAAGCTCAAGCTGGTGCAGAACACTGCCGCTCGACTCCTGACTGGTTCTCCAGCAGGTTGTCACATTACACCTATTTTGCAGGATCTGCACTGGCTTCCAATTGAGCACCGGATCACCTTCAAAGTGTTGGTGCTCACCTTTAAGGCCTTATGCGGCCTGGGGCCAATGTACCTGAGGGACCGGCTTTTCCCATATTGCCCTACGAGATCACTGCGGTCAGAAAATACCAACTTGCTGGCCATTCCATCTATGAAGTCAATCAGATTAACTGCAACCCATAGGAGAGCGTTCTCTGTGATTGCCCCAAAGTTTTTTGTGTTTTTATTGTATCTCGTTTTACTGTGAGCCGCCCCGAGCCTCCCGGGAGTGGCGGCCTAGAAGTCCGAGAAATAAATACAATCAATTATGAGAGTGAGACTGAATAGGGGCAGCAAGAAGAGGAAAGTCCTAATCCCAAAATGCTGGAGATAGATCCTTCTTGTTAAATCCATGAGCTCTCTGTGATTGTTTTTCCTTCACCAATGTCACTACATAAGCAAATCTCTGGTGACATCATGTCTATGAGATCCTTAATTAGCTGTGATTTCAAAGGGAAGATTTTTGAAAAGCTTTATTAACATTTTTTAAAAATCACCAAAGCACCATAGCTACAACAGGGAGAAACTCCTGTATGGAGAGGTAGTTTTTTTTTTTAAAAAAAGGAAATTCATATCTATCTATCTTGACTGGGCATTCTTCTACTTGTACTGCCTCTCCCTTTCCCTATGGGTGCATCTACACTCTAGAATTAATACAGTCAGACACCATTCCTCAATGCTATGGTATCATTGAATCTGTAGTTTGGTGAGGCACCAGCATTGCTTGGCAGGGAAGGCTAAAGATTTTGTCAAACGACAACTCCTATGATCCAATAGCATTGTGCCATGGCGGTTAAAGCAGTGCCGAATTGCATTAACTCTAGAATAAAGATGATCCCTATCTCAGCTTTCTCAAAATTGAGGTTGAGTTTAAGGCTACATGAAATTGCCTTCTGTCTCTACAAAGACTGGTGTTTTTGAAAAAATAAGTTAAACAGCTTGATATTTTGAGTAGAACAGATGTATGAATGGACAAACACATGTTAAAATGGACATAGAATGGAAATGGATGACATGCAGAATTAATCCATGTGTGTACTATTTTCCTGACTCACTGATTTAAATTAATTTCATTTGTTCAGATGGTTTTTCAAATTCTTTCCCAATTTAAGGTTCTCCCCCTATACCTTGCGTAACAGAGCAGAGAGAGACTCAAGGTTAAGGTTTTGGTTCATATTCCCAGCCTACATGTTTAAAGTACAGTTATGGAATAATTCATTAATGTTGTTCTCAGCTTAAGGTGAAAGGCCTGTCTCTTCATATATATATATATATATATATATATATATATATATATATATATATCTGATCTGTATAGAATCTGGAATACAGTGAAATGGATTGTTGTGACTGCTAAAACGATAACATCTGGAATGCCATCCTGGAAAGCTTCCAAGTGATTTCCACGAGGAGCACTTTGTAAAAGTTGTTACTCTTCTCGGCATTTTGAAATTTTGTAAGTAGAATGTGTTCCCAGGCCTGCATAGGAGCAAAGATTGGATTATAAAGTGCTAAATGTTTTTTACAACTGTATAAGCAATGATACTATATGGATAATCATTCAGGGGAAATTATTTTTACAGACAGTTTTAATGGATTTCTTCCAGCCTTCAATTAGATTCGTGTTTCAAGAATCTAGAAATACAAGACAACCTCTCTTAAGCTCATCCCCTGCCTAGAACCCCAGGCTCCTATCCTGGGAAGGAGCCACATACTATCTTCTCTATTTCCTATTGCTTCAAACACAAAAGATTGTCCAGAAGGGGGAAAAGGCAGTTAGGGAAACAAACTGGGCATGACTGCACTATGATTATCTGCACTTGGGACTAGTTGTTTCCAAGTGTAACTGTAACATTTTGAGAAGTATTTAGAGGACTCTGATATAGTGATGGCTGCAAGACAGCCAGAGCCAGGCTGGAAATACATGTGCATTGCGTAACGGGCTCCATCGGGAAAAGGGAGAGCAAGCGGTGTGCGACAGGGAAAGGAGCCTGTTTGATGAGTTTGTTTCTGACTTGAAGAATCTGCTTTCTGCGCAAGTTTACATCCCCCTCCCCCCACAAAAGCATTTTTGTCACCCAAAAATCTTTGTGGTTTATTATTTTCTTGATGATGGGAAAGGTACAAGTATACAGATAGTCCCCAAGTTACAAACATCTGACTTACAAATGACTCATAGTTTATTATTTTATTTATTTATTTATTACTTCATACTTGTCTGCCCCCCCCCCCTCCCAGATGGCTCGGGGCGGCTCACAGCAATTCATAAAACACAATTAGCAGACATATCATAAAACCACAGTAAAATACCATTAAAAGAACTACAATTAAAACAGCGAATAAAATCACAGTGGCAAAAAAGGAAGCAGTAATCTAGCCAATCCCGAAGGCCTGCTGAAACAGCAGAGTCTTAACTGCTTTCCTAAAAGGGAGAAGGCTCTGGGTGGTGCACGGATGCCGGCGGGCAGTGAGTTCCACAGTGTTGGAGCCGCAACAGAGAAAGCCTGCCAGTGGGTTGTAGGCAGATGACAGGTCTTCACATTTGGGATGACCAGGAGATTTTGCTCTTCGGAGCGCAACGATCTAGTGGGGTTTTATGGAACAAGGCGGTCCCGCAGGTACACTGGCCCCAGACCATTTAAGGCCTTAAAAGTCAAGACTAACACTTTGAAAGCAATCCGGCATTCTACTGGAAGCCAATGCAGTTTGCGCAGAATTGGCATGATGTGATGGCCAATCGGGACCCCCGATAGGAGTCGTGCTGCAGCGTTCTGCTCCAGCTTGAATCTCCGGATTACTGACAAAGGAAGGCCAATGTGCAGAGCGTTACAGTAGTCTAGCCTCGAGATGACCATGGCTTGGACCACTGTGGCTAGGTCGTGCTGGGACAAGTAGGGGGCCAGCTTCCTCGCCTGGCGAAGATGGAAAAATGGCACCCTGCTGACGCTGGAGACGTGAGCCTCCATCGACAGCAGGGGGTCTAAAATTACTCCTAAGCTCTTAACAGAAGACGACAGACATAGTGTCATGCCGTCCAGGGTCGGAAGCTGAACATCCCTACAGTCCGGACAACCCAGCCACAGGATCTCCGTCTTAGCCGGATTCACCTTCACCCTTAAGTATAAGGGTGAGACAACAGGAAGTGAGAAAAATCATATTAACCTGGTTCAGCATTAGCGATATTTTAAAGATGAATGAACTAATTTAGCAAATGTGATTTATCTCTAAAACCACTTTTATAATGCCAAAAAAAGCAATGCCACCATATAATAATAGCAACAGCAGAATGAAATAATCCTTCCCCAGAAAGCTTTAATTCTCAAAAATTAGATAGCAAGACAGCTATCTAATGGAAGGACTGTTGAATTCAGTGAGTTGTTTTCCTGGATAAGTTGATATAGGATTGCAGTCAGCAAACCAAAGAGATCCTGAAACTGTTTGGGTAGCTGCTAGGTCTCCCTTTCCTAATTGTTGGCTTGTGTTATACTGTTTTTATTCCAGTATTTGATAACAACCATCAGAACTGTGGTTTCAAAAAGTTTGCTTTGTTTGCTTGCATTTGCATGTATATGTGTATGTCCTGTGTGTATATGTGTGGAATGAAAAGTAAGTGTCACAACATAAGCACCATAAAAGAGGGACATCTCCAACTAGCACTGCCTCTCGTTTACCCTACTCCCTTGTACTTGTTACCACTAATATCAGTGAGAATGTATTTTCCCCATCTGCCATCATTAAGCTAGCTCATTATTCATTAGTGGTCAGGTCTCTGAAGTGGAAAATCCACTCTAAGGACGCATCTAGCTTCAAACTGTATGAGCTAGACAACAAACTCCCACAAAAGCATATGAAAGAAATCTCTTAATACGCATTAGTGCCTTGTGGTTTTTATGATTGCCATCCATGCCTCAAGCTGGTTGCAGGATTTCCTATCTAATCAACTGTACTTTGATACTCAATAGTAGTTTGAAATGGCATTAAGTGGTCAGTGTAGACGGGGCCTCAGTTTTAGGCTGAGGTTTAAATGTACTTTGCTTTCCAACGTGCTAAACTTATTTTGGAGGCAGGGTTTCAGATCTTGGATAGCTCATTTAAAGTTCAGACCTGAATCTAGAGTACATTTGCTTTACTCCTGCCATGGGAACTATCAGTAGTCACTTATTTTAGCTTTTAATTTTCCATCACATGGGTCCCCATAGTGGCCTAGCCATCACACAATCCTCATCAGAGTGTATTGGTCTCAGCATAATAATACGGTGGACTGCAACTAAGTAAAAAACATATGAACATATTACGCACACACACACACACACACTGAATTACATAGATAAAAACTAAAATATAAAAACTTGCACCAAACACAGATACAGAATTGACAGTAACAACTGAATGTAAATCAAAACACATGATTGAAATTTGCCTGGGTAGGCCTGCCAGAAGAGAGGAGTCTTCAATTGCATTTTAAATTCTGATACTTAGTTTAGTTGTTGAGTATCTTTCAGCAGGTCATTTCATGGTTGTGGGGCAGCGAATGAAAAGGTCCTCCAGGTGATGGTCACCAGTCAGAATCTGGCTGGTTGAAGTATGCCAGAAAACCTAAGTATCCTAAAGGGTGGATTGTGCAGGAGAAGAAGATCCTGTAGGTAACCTAGACCTAAACAATGTAGCACTTGAAAGGTCAAAACCAACACTTCGTACTTTGCCAAGAAATTAATTGGTAACCAATGGAATGACTTTAATACGGATGTAATATGCTCACTCCTATATTCTTGTAACCAATCTGACTTGCATTTTGAATTAATTTGAGTTTCTAAACTTGGGTACAGAGGTAGCCCAATGTACAACACATTGCAGGAGTCCAGCCCTGAGGTAACCAGTGCATGCACTGCCATCTTTAGGTCCTCCAAATCTAAGAAGGGGCATATTAGCCAAATCTGGTCGTAAGCACTCCTGATTGTGGCATCTACCTGGATGGATATTTGGAGAGATGAATCCAAGAGCACTCCCAAGCTGTGAACACAGTCTTTTAGGGGTAGTGTAACCCCATTCAGAACTACTGTAGTTGACACCTCCATCACTACGTTAGGACTCTTTATGACAAGCACATCTGTCTTGTTTGGATTCAGTTTCGATCTGTTTTTCCTCAACCAGCCTAATCTACAATGGTAACGTGTAGGACATGAGATCATGGTGAAACCTCTAATTGATTCAATTTTATTTTTAAAAATTGAGAAACTTTCATTACACAGATTTACTGGTATTTTAAATGGCTTTTATATTTTTAAGAAAAGAAAAGAAAATGGTCATCTGACAGAATTATTAGTCTTGAAGACAATTTTATTCCAGTATAGGGGAAACTTTGATTTCTGCACTGGAAGTTATCAATAGAGGAGAAAAGGAACCAACTTTTTCAGACCTTTGTACTTTCATCTTGCTTTGCTTGTGAAAAGCCTCAAGTCTAATCCTCATCAGCTGCAAGTGAGGCTAAAAAAACTTCCAGACCTGTCAACTTTACACAGCACTGGCCTTGATAAACCAATGATCTGAATTAGCCTAGGACAGATTCTTATGTTCCAGTTGGAGCCACTGAGAGCTAGCCAAATCACCTGGAGCCATTAGTTTGTGTAAAGCCTTGAATGAGATATGAATCTGTGAAAATGGTGTGGTGTGAATTGTTGGAAATCCTTGTGTCAGAAAGCCAAAACCACCGTTTTGGTCATTGCTCTTGATCTAATCTTATCTGTTTCAAAGGTTTGAAAAATATGGCCAACACATCAGTTTCCAAGGGGAGGAAAATACATCCTTTTGTTAATGATCTCCTGCAAAAATACTGACCTTTTGAAGAGAATTCCACAAGTGGTAGGATGTCCCATCTGAAGAACTTTAAGAATATTACACCTGAAGAATCCATCTTCATTGGATCAGGTAATGGATGTTCTTCTCATTGTGGAGCTCCCCTACCTCACTGAATATTTCTCCAGATGATCTTTTTCCATCTTTCCTCCTCCAATTCACAACTCCTTTGTTTCCCAGCCAGAGTTTCACTTACTTAGCTAAGCAGTGGCCCAGAACAGTAGGCACACGTCAACAATTGCTTCCGAATGAATTCTTTGCCAGAATGCTACAAAATTTTAACTAAATTGGCAAACCAATGCTTGCTTGTAATGCTAGGGTACAATACTTGGCACCTTTTTGGCTGCCAGGTCACCACTCATGATGGTGCCAATATATGAATGTCTCCATGGCGGGCGGATCTCTTCACACTTTTCTGTGGTATTAACAATGCACTTTACCAGACCCTTGAATCATTCCAGCTGGAGCAATTTCCTTTGCTTCTGCAAATTTTATTGAGGAGTTGCCACAGCAGAAACATTGGTCTTTTAATGTCTTTTCATTTTTGCAATGGTTTCCCCAAACTACCATTGATGAACTGCTTGTGTTGTGGTGAAAGGTTCACTCCATGAAATTCACATTAATTCAGTAGGTTTGAATGCTGTGTGAAAGGACTGCAAAGAAGTATTCAGGTAGATCAGATTGACTGGCTCATAATGAGCTGGTTCACCGTGCACCATGTCACTCCTGCTTAGTGGTCAGATATTGATGGGGTGTGTGTTTTCCAAAATCTGGTTTCAATGAGATCATACAGTTCAGTAAAACTGACTTCATATACTACAATATGCAAGCAACAAGTAGAGGCACAGGTCCATTTTCATCTGATTTTTGCCAAACGTCCATCTGTCTTTCTGCTTTCTATCACATATTCTTGAGTTTGAAAAGAGAACTCATTAATCTCACCAACTAAAATTGGCATAATGTTGAAACCAGCATACACGTCTCTTTCCATACGATTGCACCCCTTGATGCAAGATATTCTGGAATGGTTCGATCCTGATCAGGCAATGAAGCTCCATTAGTTTTGCAAGCAATGGTCAGAATTCTATACCGGTTACTTGGCTGGCTTTCACGTTTCTTGGGCAGCTAAGGTAGTGTCTTCACCCCTACTCCTCAATCCTGACTAACTAGGCAGCAACTGCTGTAATGATGCTCTTTTCTCCTGCTGATCAAGATGTAACAGAGTAGTGTCTTCTCCTCCTTACATGAGTGATCCCTGGTGTGATAGTGAGAAACAAGATCTTTGAAGCAATCATCTTTGCATTGGTAATTGACCATGGGAGGGAGGAGAATAGACTTCCTTTGTTACAGTAAAATGACCATTTTTTCGATTTAAACCAACACAGTTGAGAACTGCATATTTAGAGTCGATTAGGGTAAACTGAAGAGGGAATGCAGATATTTGATCTGGATTGGGACTTTGTTAACAGCTTGTTTGTTTCAGCTTTTGTTGTACTATGGGATGTATGCTGTTAAACGTGTTTGTCAAATGTTTTGATATGCCAATTGGCTAATCGATAAAACACATACTACTTTGTTACAGTGGGTATTACGTCACCATTGGGGGACTTTTATAATCCTTATATATTTTACATTATTGCATACATAGGAAATGTACATTAGACATCTGCATGAAATTCGTTCCTACTACTTCTATCATTTCTTTCATGTCTTCCATTCTTCGAAATGGGAAGCCCCCTCCTCACACAAAAATCTGTTCAACATGACAGCCTGCTTTCATATGCATCCAATCTTGCCTCTTTGCCTTGGGAAGAAAGTGCATGTGTGGTGGGGCATTCAGGCAGGTAGGCCCAGAACTTGACTGGAGGTGCGTTCTGGGCCTGGCTGCATGCCTTCCACACATGCACTATTGGAGAGTGTGGTGGGGTATGCAGGCAGGACCAGAGCACACCTGCAGGTGAGCATCTCTTACTCTAGAGTAGAAACAGCAGGTGCCAGATAAGAAGAACATATGCCAGAAAGGGGAGCCAATGGGTAGGAAGCCCCTCCCCCAATGTCTGATTTTTGGGGCTCAAATGAAAGAACCGAAAACAACCCTCCCAATTTCAGGGGCTTACAAAAAATGGATCGGAGCCCCAATGAAAGCTGGGACACAGAATGGGACAAGTTTTACCCTGATGTCTAATGTTCAGTTGTGACATCATGGACAAGAGGAAGCACAATCGTCTCACACCAGAAATGACATGTAGCATGTCTAATATACATATGAACTAGTTATGAATGTATAATGTATAGGCTACATATTTGAAACTACAATTTTGAATTTCAGCCAACTTGTTCCTGATGGAAATTAAAACTACTAAAATTAAGCTCATGGTATAGGCCAGATAGCTGTCTGTATTTTGGAATCTACCATGGAGTTGTGGCTATCATGATTAGCACCTGTCATTTAAACTTTATTGCAGTACTTCTGCCTATGGCATACAATGTACAATCACTACTGGAAAGAATATAAACAAATCTTAGGGTTTGTTTGGCTTTTTAAAAAGATGAACCTATGAAGATGTTGCCATCTTGTTGGTGAGTTACAATCAAGTCAAACTTACTCCATTGTTACCCACTTATTGGTCAACTCAAAAGTTAAAATTTTGTATTGACCACACAAACAACCAAAATCACCTTTTTACCTTTACCTTTACCTTTTTAGTGCAGCAGCCAATCCTTAAGGTGATCATGTTGAGAAATAGTAGATGTTCACCCAGCTATTTATTTATTAATATTTGATGAATATTTATTGATGTGCATTTACAAGGTCTTGAAGAATATTTATTGATGTGCATTTAGCCAAAGGAAAATAACTACATGTCACTATGCAGCTCCCCGCACTCTGTAGCAACATGGAAGTTAATTATTTTAAATATATATATGCTGTCTTTTCCCCAGAGTGGGGCCCAAGGTGAAATAGATGAAATTGGTTAAGCCTAATAATAAAACTTTGAAATAGATTAAATTAAAGATGAAATAGCTTAAAGGGGTTAAGCCTAATATTTTAATGTATTTTTATTGCATTTTAATGTATGTTATTGCTGTTGACTTGTTTATGTGAATTGTTGTGTTCTGTTTCTTTGTCGGCATCTAATGACGGCGAATTGTAAGCCATCCTGAGTCCCCCTTTGGGGGTTGAGAAGGCCGGGATACCAATGCAATAAATAAATAAATAAACAAACAAACAAACAAACAAATAAATAAATAAATAATATAACTTTGAAAACATTTTAAAATGTCTCATTTAAATTCTATACAATTATTTTTAAAGGATACAAAAGTTCCAGACATTGGGAGCTGCCACTGAGACGGTCCTCTCTTGTGTCCTCCCCAAGCACAACTGTGATAGTGGTGGGACCAAAAGAAGGGCTCCCCCAAAGACCTTAAAGCTCTGTCAGGTTTGTATCAGGAGTCACAGTCTTTCAGCTAATCTGGACCTAAATCATATAGGGCTTTATAGATTATAGGCAGCACTTTGAATTTTCCCCAGAAATGAACTCATAGTCAGTGAGGCTGTTTTAACAAAATGATGGCCCCTGTCAGAATTCTGGCTGCAGTATTTTGGACCCACTGATGTTTCTGAACAGTTTTCAAAAGCAGCTCCCCATAGAGTACATTACAGTAGGCCAAATGGGATATAATCAAGGCATGTTTCACCATAGCCAAATCCAACCTCTCTAGGAACAAGTGACGACACACAAATTTTAACTAGGTTTTTTTTGGGGGGGGGGTTGTAAATATTGTAGCTCCATGCCAGAGCTATATTGTCGGGAACCCCATGAATGACATTGCTAAACTGCATTCTGATTGCAGTAGTCATGTACCAGCTACAATCACACAATGTACAATCTTTGATGAATATCTAGTTTAACATCAGCCTGCAGAGAGGCCTTCATGTGTTGACAGTACAAAATTCTGAAGTAGATTGTATACTTTTATGTGTATTTAGGTTAAAGTATAAATTAAACAATATGTTTTTGTACTGGGCAGATAGGTAGAATGAAATCTCTTATACCCATTTTGTACTGAGAGTTTATCCTACAATGTGCAGGTTGGGAATGTGACTCCTGCTCTCACCCCTCCCATGGGTTTCCATTCTCTAGCAGGGAGAGGAACTATGTGTAATGCTACTTGGATTGTATGTATGCAATGTGGCAGTTGATAGGTGTGCCGCTGAACTGGAAGCTGCTCTTGGAATGGAGGGGAGGGAAGTAGGATTACGTGGAAATTTATAGGCAGTGGGATACTATAAATTCAAAAGGGGGTGCCCATAAATCCTAGAACTGTTTCCAAGAACTTATTTCAAAATGATCACATAAATCTAAACCATTTTGGTGCCTTGAACGGCATTGCATCCTTACCTCACAATAGAATGTTTGTTTACTGATATGGATCAGCACAGAGGAAATTTGCTGACTATAGTATTACCTCCTCACTTTAAAAAAAGAGATTAATTGGAAAGCAACAGAAGTAGGATAGTTCATCTAGCCTAATGATCTGGCAGCTATTCAAAATATGTATATCACTTGTCATTTTCTAATACCAGGCAATCAAAGAATACACCAAGGAATTTCTGGACTGTAACACTGTGTGTGTAAATAATATAACCCCAATCACAGGAAGTTCTAGATCATTGTTAAGAAGGCTGTAAAAGGTTTTCACTTCTAAAAGCCCTGGATCCAAAATGTGCTGTATATCCGCTGAGCAGATGCCTCATTGCCTATGAAGATGCAGGTTCGCAGTCTGGGAGTGATCCTGGATTCATCGCTGAGCCTGGAACCCCAGGTCTCAACGGTGGCTGGGAGAGCTTTTGCACAATTACAATTTGTGCGCCAGCTGCGCCCGTACCTTGGGAAGTCTGACTTGGCCACGGTGGTCCACACTCTGGTTACATCCCAACTAGACTACTGCAACGCACTCTACATGGGGCTGCCTTTGAAAATGGTTCGAAAACTTCAGTTGGTCCAACTGGCGGCAGCCAGAATGCTAACTGGGGTGACATACAGGGAGCATACCACCCTCCTGCTGTGTCAGCTCCACTGGTTGCCTGTCCATCTCCGAGCCCAATTCAAAGTGCTGATATTGACCTATAAAGCTCTATACCAGGGCTGTCCAACTGGTGGCCCGTGGGCCGTATATGGCCCCCAGCCCCTTCCCCACAGCCCCCTACCCTCCTGCAAGATATCTGCTTTTTAAGATTAAAAAATATTTTAATATTATTTTTTGAATATTTTCTATTTATTTTTTTTCATGGGAGGGGGGGTGAGGGGCGGGGTGGGGCAGGGAGGAGGAACAGGCTCCCTTCCTCCTCCTCCTACTTCCCTCCCTCCCCCCTCTCTCTCCCTCCCTCCCTCTTTCTCTCTCTCTTTCCCCCTTTCATTCCTTCCCCCTTCCACCACCTGAACGAAAGAGGGAAGGAGAGAGAGAGTGCACCGAGCGAGAGGGGGCATAGCCAGAGCAAAAAAGGGGTGGGGCTGAGTTTGGAGCGCATGGGGGGGGTGCTCATCCACTCCCTTTCTGGTTTCCTCCTCTTCTGAGGATTCGTGCCAAGTTTGGTCCTGATCCTGATCCATCATTACTCCAGGAACTTGTTGTTGTTATTATTATTATTAGCAGTGGCAGAATGAATATTATGCCTTATCATTCAGGGTTATAGGCCTGTGTGGAAGGGCCCTGGCTTCTTATTTGACTTCTTTTCCACACATCTGAATAAAATCCCATGTTATTTACTTTAAACCAGATTATATGAGTGTGGACTCTGATAATCCAGTTCAAAGCAGGTATTCTGGGTTATATGGCTGTGTGGAAGGGCCCTGAGTCCACACTGCAATATAATCCAGTTCAAAGCAGGTTTTGTGGGGTTTCCTGCCTGGATATTCTGGGTTATATGGCTGTGTGAAGGGCCCTAAGTCCACACTGCAATATAATCCAGTTCAAAGGAGGGACTGGGACTTGAGACTGGGATTTTGGTGTTCATCTCTATCTCCAATGATAGAGATGAACACGGACACCTCCAAGGTGGGGAGGGGGCGGAGCCGGGGAGGGGCGGAGCCAGGGAGGGGGCAGAACTGGGGGTGGGGCGAGGGGTGGAGCCGGGCAGGGGGCAGAACCGGGGGTGGAGGCAGACCCTTCGGCCCCCCAGGTCATCAGTAACCAGAATTCCAGCCACAGGTCCGGTAGAAGTTGGACAGCCCTGCTCTATACGGTTCTGGCCCAGCTTACTTGTCTGAACGCAACTGCCTCTATGTCCCATCTTGCAGTCTAAGATCATCTTTAAGGAGCAGTAAAAAAAATCAAATCCCTCCAAAATGCTTGGAAACTGTTTAAAAATACCTTAAAACAGGCCGAACTAAAATGCATTCCAATAAAAAGAAAGAGGCATGGAAAGTCCAAAAGGACACCAGTATGGCTTATAAATGAAGTAAAAGATGTGATTGGAAAGAAGAAAAACTCATTTAAGAAATGGAAGGCTCTTCCTACTGAGGAGAACAGAAAGGAACACAAGCTCTGGCAAACTAAATGCAAAGCAACAGTCAGGAAAGCCAAGAGAGATTTTGAGGCACATATAGCAAAGAATATTAAAAAAACAACAACAAAAACTTCTTTAAGTACATCAGAAGCAGGAACCCAACTAGAAAAGCAGTTAGGCCACTCGACGACAATGGTCAGAAAGGGAAAATCAGCGAAGACAAGGAGATTGCTGAGCGGCTAAATGACTTCTTTGCCTCCGTTTTCACACAGGAGGACAGACAACATATGCCTGCAGCTGAGTCAGTTTTTTCAGGGAGGGAATTAAAAGAATTAAAACAGATAGAGATAAACAAGGAAGATGTTCTCACATGCCTTACTAAACTAAATGTCAACAAATCACCAGGTCCAGACGGCATCCACCCCAGAGTTCTTAAGGAACTCAAGTGTGAAATTGCTGAACTTCTAGCTAAGATATATAACCTTTCTCTAAGATCAGGCACTGTACCCGAGGACTGGAGGGAGGCAAATGTAACACCGATCTTCAAGAAAGGATCCAGAGGTGATCCAGGAAATTATAGACCAGTCAGTTTAACCTCAGTTCCAGGCAAAGTGATGGAAACCATTATTAAAGAAAATATTACTAGGCACATAGAAGAACAGGCATTACTGAAAGAAAATCAACATGGTTTCTGCAAAGGCAAATCATGTCTTACTAACTTGTTAGAATTCTTTGAGGGTGTAAATAAACACATAGATAAAGGGGACCCAATTGATATTGTTTACCTTGACTTTCAAAAGGCTTTTGACAAAGTCCCTCACCAAAGGCTCTAAATAAGCTCTTCAGCCATGGAATCAGAGGACAGGTCTTGTCCTGGATTGGAACCTGGCTAAACTGTAGGAAACAAAGGGTGGTAATAAACGGACATTTCTCTGGGTGGAAAGAGGTGAGAAGTGGCGTACCCCAAGGTTCAGTTTTGGGTCCGTTACTTTTTAATTTATTCATTAATGATCTGGATGTAGGAGTGAATTCTGAGGTAGCAAAGTTTGCAGACAACACTAAATTGTTCAGGGTAGTTAAAAATGAAACTGATTGTAAAGAGCTCCAGAAAAATCTCTCGAAATTGAGTGAATGGGCAACAAAGTGGCAAATGCATTTTAACCTAAACAAGTGTAAAGTCATGCACATCGGGGCAAATAACCCCAACTACACCTACCAATTGATGGGGTCAAAGCTTTCCGAGACAAACCAGGAAAGGGATCTTGGGGTTTTGGTGGACAGCTCAATGAAGATGTCAACCCAGTGCGCAGCAGCAGTGAAAAGAGAAAATTCTATGCTTGGCATGATCAGGAAGGGAATCGAAAATAGGTCAGCAAATGTTGTATTACCTCTCTACAAATCTATGGTAAGGCCACATTTGGAGTACTGTGTACAATTCTGGTCTCCGCACCTTAAGAAGGATATAACGGAACTGGAAAAGGTACAGAAAAGGGCAACAAGAATGATCCAAGGGATGGAGCGGCTCCCTTATGAAATCAGGTTGCAACGCCTTGGTCTTTTCAGCCTTGAAAGACGGCGTCTAAGAGGTGACTTGATCGAAGTGTATAAAATCATGCATGGGATAGAAAAGGTGAATAAAGAAAAAATATTTTCTTTGTCACAAAACACTAGGACTAGAGGGCACTCCTGAAGCTCCAAGGTAGGAAAATTAGGACTAATAAAGGGAAATATTTCTTCACCCAGAGGGTCATTGGGTTATGGAACTCACTTCCAGAAGAGGTTGTGACAGCTGTCAGCCTGAACAACTTCAAGGCAGGATTAGACAGATTCATGGATACCAAGTGTATCGGTAGTTACTGAAAAGGACATTCAAGTGCCACCTCGGAGTTGGTTGAGGTAGGCAGGATTTCCCTGGGTACTGGTTGTGGGGGGTCGGGAGCCGGTCAGGGTTTTGCCCTCCCTTCTGCTCGAGATCCCCGTGTACAACTGGTGGGCCACTGTGTGATACAGAATGCTGGACTAGATGGGCTGAGGTCCGAGTCAGCATGGCTCTTCTTATGTTCTTATCTGGGGAGGCCCTGCTCTTGCTCCCACCAGCATCGCAAACGCAGCTAGTGGGGACGAGAGACAGAGCCTTCTCGGCGGTGGCCCCTTGCCTATGGAACGCACTCCCAAATGAAATAAGATTGACTCAATCTCTCCTCGCTTTTAGAAAAAAAAGTAAAGTTGTGGTTCTGGGACCAGGCTTTTGGGCAGCAGATGTAAATTGTATCTTTGGATTTGACTGGATTGACGCTTTGGACTTGACTGGACTGACAATATGTTCCGCTTGATGGCTTTAACTAATTGTTGTTGTATGTAGTGGTTTTTAATGTAATGTTTTTTAAAATGTTTTTAATGCTTTTTAATAACATTGATTATATGGTGTATTTTAAAATTGTATTGTGTTGCTGCGGCCTGTAGTGCTGCAAATGTAAGCCGTGCTGAGTCCCCCTGCAGGGGTGAGAAGCTATGGGGTACAAATACCATAAATAAATAAAATAATATATAATAAACATGGATATAATTGACAGAAGGAATTTTGTTAATGTATACATGTGACCAGCCATTTCCCTGTGGGCTGTTCACAAATGACAGATTGTTGGATTGTCATGCATGTTTTTAATTTGGGAGTACCATATCCTAATGACTTTTATCTCAGAGTACCATTTGGTTGGCTGAGATGGGAGAATGTGGTAGGATGCTTGAGGCAGAGTGAGAGAAAGAATGCTAAGAGAAGAATTGGATGGGGGTGTAAATTTTAAAGCACTTGCTTTGTAAGGGCACACACTGGCACACAGAAGGATGCTTATGCTAGGATAAAAACTGGATGCAAAATGTTTTTAAAATATTGTGTGTACACAAACCAGACACATCAACAAATTAGAAACCAAAGCAAGCATTCCAAATTGTGCTTCTGTTAAAGAGGTGGGGTGATATCGGGAAGGAAAGATATAATGTAAGACCAAACACAGATCCAGTGCACCCTAAAAATCAGGTAGATGGGGGGTTTCACGGCTGGGGAAAGCTACAACATGGGGTGAGAGTTTCAAGTGGCTGCCCAACCACACCAACGTGTGTTCGGCATGGATGGACAGTGGGGACTTCCTGCCTTTTCTGGGGTGACTTAGCAAGTCCCTCCTAGGCTGCCAACTGGGTTCAATCTGATATTAAGGGATGCTAGATTAATCCACTTCAGAGGTCAGTGTAGAACTGCCCAAAGAAGGGGAGACCAGCACCATAAGTTTTGTTCCTCTTCATCTGCCACAGCTGATCTCTTCCTTTAGAAATTTACAGTTAAACTGAGAGCAAAGGATAAAGCAAAAGGCATAGAGTGGAGGAAAGAGATAAGCAAATTGAGTTTAAATTTGATTGTAAAGTCTATTTCATTCCCCTTTACATTGTGGTCTATTAGTTTAAAACTATCTTCTCCTTACTGATAGTTCATCTTGTGCTCAATAATTGAGATCACGCTATAAGCCATTTTTCTACAGGCTGCTGTAACAACGGGTGGTTGTTATTCTGTTCATTTCAGTGGAGTTGTACCTGCTTATATCAGCACTGAACTTGGCCTCAGCGAACAAAAGCAATATAGCCATACAGGCAAGTGTATGGGTTTTTTCTTACTCTCTATCAGCATATTAAACAAAGGATAATATTAAGTTTGGATAGTGGATAAAGTTAAGCTCTGTTAATGCTTAGCATCAAGGACCACTGTGTTGAAATTAGACATTACACATTCCTAAGGTTTCTCGCCATG
Source organism: Anolis apletophallus (assembly GCA_030556195.1). Taxonomy (NCBI): domain Eukaryota; kingdom Metazoa; phylum Chordata; class Lepidosauria; order Squamata; family Anolidae; genus Anolis; species Anolis apletophallus. The sequence continues at coordinate 73,677,132 of JARBWK010000003.1, forward strand.
TTGCCTGCCAAGAGAATGAAGTGCATAGCTATCTGGGTTGTAGCAACTGGTTCCTGCATGAGAAAAGCCATGTGAGCTTCTTCCATTGCTCTACTAGAAAGTCTGCATTTAGAGAAAGCATTCAGAAGGCTCTTTGGGATCATACATGGTCACCTAAATCCGGAGCTGATCCAGAGCATTGCTGCTTTGGATCAATTCTGGATTGAGTGGTACTGTTTACATGCTTCACTTCTGACTAGTAGAAGTACAGGAGCGGAGTCCAAATAACCCAGTCAGCAAGAAACCAGTTCAACCCCACTGAAAGGTCACCCTTACCCAGGCTGTCACTTTAGCAGTCAGGTATTGAGCTATGTCTAGGTCCTGGCCATCACCAAGAGCCTTTGCTAACACCAGAAAAGACCCTGTGTGACTTAGAGGAAAGTAGGGTGTTAAAGGAAAGGAATTTGGGGGGAAACTCCAGAGCATTCCCCCAACTTCTGCAAATTCAGGGTTAAATGGTCTTATTCTCCATTATGGAGCAGAAGTCACTGGACATTGTGTAGATGTCCAGGAGTGATCTCTGGACCAGTTTGGGACTTCTGGAAAGTGCCGACAAGCCCTTAGTAAGTACATACTTAATGAAATAAACAAAAGAGCAGCTACTCAAGAAAAGCATTTATGACAACAATGTTAGTCACCAGACCTAGTATCAGAATATGACTTTTTCTTTAAAGTTGCACAGGGTCCCAGGACCTTGTTTTAGTGATATATCTATGGCTCAGTCCTATTGGGTATCTCAGCTTATAAATGTTGCTGTTCACGATGTATTATGTGAGAAAATGCAGAAAATTGCCATTTTTGGTACATAAATTTATTCTGTCCACAGAAGGAAGTTTCCTGTTGATAAACATTATGTTCTGCAGAAAATATTTCTGCACAGAAAATACAATTTTCATCTTCAAAATAATGCTTCTGTATCTGGATTTGTTATTGTTTTGTGCTTTCAAGTAATTTCCAACTTAGGCAACACAAAGGGGGAGCAGTCACAGGGTTTTCTTGCCAAGATTTGTTCAGAGCTGGTTTTCCTTTGCCTTCTTCTGATACTGAGAGAGTATGACTTGCCCAAGGTCAAACAGTGACCTTGGGCAAGTCACTGGAAAATGCTTTACTGGAAAATACAATACCCAAATCATTAAACTACATTGGCTCTCTACACCATGGTGTGGATTTATTCCAGAATAAATCCCAAATAAAAAATAGTCCTAGAAAACTACAATTTTATGTCCTTTGTGGCAACAGTGAGAAAATTTGCATAATTTATTCATAAGAATGAAATGGATGAATATTTATATTGCCATTTCACATTTTCACATTCATTGCTAATGGAAGAAAAGTTGATGCGTGTGCATGCCAGACTACTATATTTCATTAATTCTAAGACACCATTGATTGTAAGATACACACTTGAGAACCACCATCAGAAAAAGCTTTATTTTTATATACAAAAATGTTGTCTATGATTCTAAGATGAATCCTGCTTTTAGAAATATTTATATGGGGAAAAAGTGTGCCTTAGAATAAAAAAAATACAATATATGCCTGCTTTCATGAACATGGCATCCTAAGTGTATACTTTAGGCTATTTCACAATTCTACATTGAAGCAATGTACCACTCTCTGCACATGACTGTCTTACTTTCAAAGCTATTTATAATGGCTTCCATGTAAAATGTGATCTTGACATTTCTGTGTTCTTGGTCTAATGAAATTATTTGTGAGCTAAAAGGACTTGCACATAATAATAAGATAACATACTTTATTTATATTCCACCCTATCTCCCCAAGGCGACTCAGGGCGGATCACAGAACACATGCACAGCAAACATTCAATGCCGTTGAAACACACAGGACAAACAGACAGAGGTATGTTGTGTCGGCATTCAACTTCAGCTCCCTGGAGGTTGTGCTCGATTCTGGCCACAGAGGGGTGTTGTCGTTCCATCCTCTATGATGAAGAGTCATCACAGACTTCCTCCTTCCTTTTGATCTGGCATTTCTGGCATTTCTGATATTTCCTTTGTATGGTGTCATAAAATACCTCTCCTGCTTTAACATTACCTAATTTGTCTACTTACAGCTGTCTAGCTGTTTTCAAACTGCTTAGGGGCACAGTAAGCTGAGCTAACAGTCAGGTGCTCACCCCGACCCAGGCTTCAAACTGGCAACCTTTTTGCTTGGTAAGATCTTATTGCTGCTGGTGATTTACCAACTGTGCTAAAGCCTGGTCACTAAATAAAATATAAGAAACCACTGGAAATTCAGCACTATGGTTGTCTCAAATATTGTGCAGTGTATGCATGAGAGAGCGTCCCCCCCCCCTTTTTGCATTTGGGGTTAGCCACAGCCACCCACTTAGGATACCAATCTCTACTGTTCAGTCTCAGTGCTTCTAAAAGTTATTATGTGAACCATTATTTCTGAAAGTAACTGTAGCCTACATTTCCATGCTATTTCTCAAACAACCTCTTTCTAAACAAGTATACCAAACCCTAGAGTCTCAACAGGGCTCTGATAATGTACAGAGTCTATAGAGCACTGCTTCTCAACCTTTCTAATGCCGTGACCCCTAAACAAAGTTCCTCATGTTGTGGTGATCCCCAACCATATTTTAGTTGCTACTTCCTAACGGTAATTTTGCTATTCTTATGAAGCGTAATGGAAATATCTGATATGCAGAATATATTTACATTGTTACAAATTGAACATACTTAAAGTACAGTGATTGATCACAAAAACAATATGCTTGGGGAGTATGGACAATGGGATTTGCAGTACCTTCAACCAATTCAGCTCTTCTTCCACAGACCACTGAGATTCCCACAAATTATAGACCTGGAACAAACTTGGCACACAGAACCCCAATGACCAACAGAAAATACTGGAGGGGGCTGGGAGGAATTGACAATAATTTACGGGAGATGTAGTTCACATATGGAGAGCACTGTGAACCCAAATGACTGTGCATTTAGACCAACCTTGGCACAAATACTCAATATGCCCAAATTTGAACACTGGTGGAGTTTGGGAAAAATAGATATTGACATTTGGGAGTTGCAGTTGCTGGGATGTATAATTCCCCTGCCATCAAAGAGCATTCTGAACTTCAACAGCAACAGAATTGAGCCAAACTTGGCGTACAGAACTCCCATTACCACAGAATATACTGGAGAGGTTTGGGGAAAATAGAACTTGGCATTTGGGAGCTACTGGGATGTATAGCTTCCCTGACATCAAAGAGCATTCTGATTTCCAGCATAAATGGAATTGAACAAAACTTGGCATATGGAACTCCCATTACCAATAGAAAATACTGGAGAGGTTTGGGGAAAATAGATCTTGCCATTTGGAAGTTGCTGGGATATATCGTTCCCTGCCATCAAAGAGCATTCTGAACTCCAGCAAAAATGGAAATGAACCAAACTTGGCATACAGAATTCCCATGACCAACAGAGAATACTGGAGAAGTTTGGGGAAAATATGTTTAGACACGTGGGAGTTACAATTCCTCCTGCAATTAGTGAGCTCCACCAAAGATGGTATTGGACTTAACTTAGCACACAGAACCCCCATGGACAGCAAAAAATACTGGAGGTCTTTAGGGGAAATTTACCTTGATTTGAGGGAGTTATAGTTGACCTACATCCAGAGAGCACTGTGAACCCAAACACCAATGGATCTGGACCAAACTTGGCACACATACCTGATATGCCGACACTGGCTTACTGGAGAGCTTTGAGGTGAACTGACCTTTGCCTGCCCACCCCTGAAATAAAGAGACCACACAAGTATAGTTGGGTTCAAATTATGGGCAACTTTTATTGTAAATTGTTACCTATTTAATTCGTCCTAACCTAAACTAGTAGGAATCAGGAACTTGGTGACAGAGCCGAGGAGGTATCCCAATTGGCTATACCCCTCGGCTAACAGTGGCAAAAACCTCTTTGCTCTAACCAGAACCAAACAACAGTTAAACAAGTGGACAGAAGTCTATATCCGAAGAATGTCACAATCAGACTCTGTCATAGTATGCCATTAAGCCTTGCCTCACCGAAACTACCTTTCGAGTGAGTGATTGAACAAATGACCCACCCCCCATCCTGAACTGTGGGAGGGGGCTTGTGTGAAGACAACTTTGCATACTCCTCTCTATTTTCCGCTGGCCTAATTAAAAGTAGACCCACCAAACCATCTAGCCCCTAAACAGTCTAGGGCTAGGCAAAAAACCTTCAAAAATCAAAACGAAGGAAAAAATTCCTCAACCGGCCCCCGGTTCCGCCGACTCCGCCGGTTCCGCGACGACCAATACTATACTGTTAATGGGCGGGTGTGGTGGGCTGAGCCTGGCTCCGAATGAGTTCTTCAGGGGGCGGGTCGGCTAGAGGCCGGCTCCGCCCCTGATCTAGATATTTCCAGGGAGGAACCATCGTCTCCTTTTCCTGGGGGGAGGCAAACTTCTCTCCTTCCCCCTTTGGAGGAAGGAAAGTCCCTTCTTTCTGGGAGTTGTAATTCACCCACGAACAAAGAAAGTGATCTCCATCGATGATGGTGAGCTTGGCAGGGGGTGAGGGCTGGGCGGCAAAGGCTCCCCAGACTGCCAGGCCATGTGGAGCCCATCGCCCAGTTCTGCACCTCCTGAGCTTGGCAGGGAGAGAGTGCCAGGCAGCCATGGCACTCCATGGATGGCCAGGCCATGTGGCGAGCCGTCCGCCCAGTCCTCACCCTCTTCTGAAATTGGAAGGGGGAGAGGGCTGGGCAGCAAAGGCTCTCCAAATGGAAAGGCCATGCCCTCCACCTGGCCCCTGTGCCCTTCTGAGCTTGGAAGGGGGTGAGAGCCAGGCAGAAAAGGCAAATGGCAAGGACATGCAGGGAACCCTCCACCTGGCTCCACAGCCTTTTGAGCTTGGAAGGGGGTAGGAGCTGGGCAGAAAAGGCTCCTCAAATGGCAAGGCGATGCAGGGAGCCCTCCGCTTGCCCACCACAGCCTTTGGAGCTTGGAAGGGGGCTAGGGCCGGGTGGCAAAGGTTCCCCAAATGGCAAGGCCATGGGGGAGCCTTCTGACTGGCCCCTGTGCCCTTCTGAGTTTGGAAAGAGATGAGGGGCAGGCAGAAAAGGCTCCCCAAATGGCAAGGCCATGTGGGGATTCCTTTGCCAGCCACTACGCACTTCTGAGTTCAGAAAGGGGTGAGGGCCGGGCAAAAAAGCCTGCCAAAATGGCAATACCTTGCAGAGAGCCCTCTGCCTGCCCCTGTGCCCTTCTAGGCTTGAAAGGGGGAGGGCTGGTCAGAAAAGGCTCCCCAAATGGCAAGGTTGTGCGGGCAGCCCTCCGCCTGGCCTCTGCACCCTTCTGAGTTCAGAAAGGGGTGAGGGCCAGGCAGAAAAACCTGCCCATATGGCAAAGCCATGCAGAGAGCCTTCCGCTTGGCCCCCGTGCCCTTCTGAGCTCTGCCTGGCCACCGTGCCCTTCAGGCTGTCTGGGGAGCTTTCAATGCCCTGCAGGCCAGAACAGAAGGTCTCAAGAAATGGTGAGCCTTCTTCCTGCACATGCCTTTTCCTTCAAGCTCCTCCTTTTCACTCCCCACAGCCCTGTGGGAAGAGCAGGAGGATGAGCGGACCAGGAGTGCTAGCTTTTTGGCTGGCACAGGGGGTTGGCAGCCATTTAGGAGGGGGCAGGCCCAACCAAGGCAGCTTCACAACCCCCCAAAAAGGGCCCAACGACCCCCCTGGGGGTCACAACCCCCAGGTTGGGAACCGCTGTTATAGAGTATTAGTATATTAACACAAGCAAACATTTATGTACTGGTATTGCAAACTACTGTAGTATTGCTTCCCTCCCTCATTGTTTTACTTCAATATGAAGCATATTTTCTTTAGATTTTGCATGCCTGTTCAGATCAGCTGCTGTAAAAATACTGCTAGGACACCCTTGTAATGGGGTAAAGCTGAAAAATTATTTGAGTTATGCAATGTGATTCTGGTTATATTCCAAATAGACATTCCCAGGTCATTTGGATAACGCTGAGCCACGGACTTAGCCAATCTGCCTCCAAGCCTTAAAGAATAAGATTTACCTTTAAGGGGTGCAGGCATTTTGGCTAAGAAAGTGTAACTGAATTCACTGGCTTTATTTATGACTACTCTAAAGATATAATATTAAAGGTTGCCACTTTTGCAGTGGCAGCTCAAAATATCCGTGCAAAACTAGTAAAATCTTTAGTGAAGGATGGGAAATAGCAAAGGATGATACAGTGCGTTGTAGACATGACTAGAATTTAAAGAGTCAGTTTTAATGAGTTTTAATATTTGTACTGAAGTTTTATATTGTGCTGTGTACTTTGGATGTTGCTAATACAGTATGTGCGCTTAATTTGTCATGGCCTATGGCTAGAACAATAAAACTTATTCATTCATTCATTTACTGGCTTTATTTGCTAAAATGATGCTTAAATAAGAAATATAAAGTTAAGAAAACACATCCAGCTTAATAATTACTCATATTGGAGGGGGAATGTAGTAACTTGACCCAGCAAAACTCATATATTTTATATTTTTGCCCAATATATATTTTGCCCATACCAGGAATGTGAGAGAGAGAGGTGATGTAAAAGCCCCATTGCACTAGTATTACACAACTGTACAAAATGTTTTACATGATATATTTTATTATTAACAGTATTAGCTTTGAAGGGCTCCAGGTATGCCAAATAGATCATCCACTGAGCTCCAGTATAAAAAAAACCTGGAGAAGATAGAGACTGAGGCCCAACAAATCTCGATGAAAGGGAAATAGCAGCTAACACAAGGAAATGATGAGATAAATGGGAGAAACATTTGAAACTTTTAATCTAAAGTATTTGCACTTCATGCACACATATTCTGAAAAAAAATCCTTCACTCACACATATATATCACCTATAAGCTGCTTGTATTGTGGAGAGGAAAACGGGGAAAATCTTGAGGAACCATTGATGTTGCTAGCAGGAGCTGCATTGAGCCTATATTTGCTTAGCTTGTTTACAATAATATCATGGGGGGGGGGGTGGCGCACTGGTAAAAATAAGGATTCCTCTGATCCATCAAGCTTGCAACTTTATCAAAAATAGTTGGACTGCTCTCAAAAAAAGAATAAATTATGGAGTTTGAAGAAAACGTTATGTATACATGAACATAATAATTAAGATTTTTTGTCTGTAATAATTTACTTGTTCTAGTCATCTTATCATTTAAGCAAGGTCAGCCCTGCCCTGTCCTTAGTTAAAGTGAGCAGTCCACTGCAGATACTAGGTGCTGTGGCAAGGTTTCAAATACTTGGATATTTAACTTGTACAGCTAGGAATGGCGCTCTATCTCAGACAGTAAAATGCTATCACCTGGCTCAATTTTTAAGTATGGCTTTTAAATAAGTATTTATTTACTCTTTAGTGCGAAGAGAGGAACTAAGGTTCATTTTAGTGTAATAGCTTGCTATATCATTTCTTCTCCTCATATTGCTAGTCTTCCTTGCTTTCTTACTCTCAGTCTTCCGTTCCCCTCTGAACAAAACTCTTTTTCAAAATTTTCATAATTGTATTCACAATTTTATTTCCATTTTGCATGCATAGTGAAGATCTATCTCATTCATGAACTCATATGCCTCCATTCATGTGTCATCTTGCTTAGGCTGAATTCACCTCTGATTTATTTAGTAAATTAGGTTGGTAGAGGATTGTGCATCTAAGGGAAGCTGGCTCATTTTTAAAAAATTTAGTCAGGAATTTATGTGGGTGGCCTTGGTCTTAGAGGGTTCCACTGAGAACACACGATCAGCACTTTCGTACTGCTCACCAAAGAAAACTTTTCTCACAGGGAACTAGGAAGTTCCATGAATTAAAATTAGATTAATGCTTGAGTCTTTCTAGTCTTTATACTTTGTGGCAAGGAGGTTATTACCTAGCCAAACTGGCCACCATTTAGGTTTTTCCCAATTGCTTCTGCCAATAGTATGCACTGTATCAAATCTATTTAACAAAGTGCACCTTGGTCATCTTCTTGTCTGCTTATGGACCACTTCACACAGGGCTTTTTCTGCCCTATTCTTCTAGTTGTCATCAGACAACACTGACTTGGCCCTGCTCACATTCCTCCCAAAGTGTAGGGGAAGCATCACAAGATGCTTCCTCCTCCATCACAGAGAGGAAAGTGGTTTTTTGATAGCACCAATGGAGCTTCCGGCACTTTCCTCACTTTCCTCAATGTCCTCATATGATGAGGGAAATGGTAGAAGGGCAATGTCTCCCATGTGATGGGGACAAAGCTAACACACTTTGTCTCATCCCCACCATATGGTGGGGGAAGGAACTAGGGTGCATGGGGTGCCCCAGCCACCCCACATGCCTTCCCTTTCACCTGCAACTGCCAGCAAAATGGCCCGACCTCAAAGGCCATGTGAAGAGGTCTTATGTCTGACTAAAATCATAATGCTATGCTTAGATTTGTTGGATTCACAATCTAATGAACATTAGCTTAATGTATTAAAAGTGATAACTTGGAACTTCATCTTACAAGCAGGGGGGAAATGATGGGAACAGTCTCACCCCATTCCCTCCTGTTGTTCCCTGTCTTCTGGGATGGCCGGCCATCCCATGTCCTTAACAAGTCAATTCCTCTGCTTTCTCCTTCTTTTCTCGGTTTGGAGTCGGGTAACAAAATGGGCTTAGGGCTCCATTTCCATGTGTTGCAGAAATGGAGCCCCACAGAGTCCCACTGGAAGTACCGTTACATCACATCATGGCTTCTGTGGGATTCCCATGGAACTCTGTTTCCAAATCACGTTAAAACAGAGCTCTAAACCCTTGGGATGAAATCCTTGGTTTGTTTCCACTAGGTTATTTGCCTCTGCCATGTATGATTGCGAATGGAAATATCCCCCTCCCCCAAAAATATTATGATCCATTTTTAGCACCAAGCTGAGGAATTTGTGATCTCCCAACTGTTATTGAACTATCCCATCAGCCTTACCCAATACAAACAGATGAGTGTTATGGGAGTTGCAATCCAAGAACTACTGAATGGTCATGCATTCTCCAGCAATGCTTTGGTAGATATAGACACCCATAATCTCTTTACTGTTTTATAGGCCCAGTGTTTCATGAGGGTTGGGGAGGGAGGTCACAAATCCGTACAGGATCTTGAACTGGTGAATTTTGTATTTGGATTGTGGAGTTTGATGAAAGATACAGAAGGTAATTTGCAGCAAGGAAGTTCCCTGTTGGCTGTACATTGGCAAAAGCCTATGAGTTTGGAAAATCTTACACTAAGAAAACATGCACCAAGTGCAGCCACTTAGGGTGATAGGATATGAATAGTTAGAGTAAAAGATGAGGACCTCTTTCTTCTCTTTCCAAGTTAATTCCCATTCGGGAGATTACATTCAAGAACAGATGTTGAAGAATTCTAAACTCTACAGAAAAAAATGCTGTGATTCTGAAGACAGCCATAGTTAAACATGACCAAGCTGTGGTGTACTATTAGTTCATTAAACATATACGGCTACTGCTAATTCTCTCACCTCCTTTTTGAATTAAAATCTCTTTTGCAATGAGGAGTGTTAATTGCTTTAAGCAACTATTTATTTATTATTCATGCTTATATGCCGCTCCTTCCCGGAGGCTCGAGGCGGTTCACAACATGGCAGCAAATACAATAAGATCAATAAGAACAACAATTAAAACAGTACAACAACAACAAAAAAACAATAAAACAATCACCTTAATATTCCGGAAACAAAGGCAAAATGTTACAGAATTGAATTCTAAGGATATAGGCATGCTTAGAATATACCCATTGATACCAGTTGATGTATAAAGATTACAATTCAATGTGTTTTGTAAAAACAAAGAAAAGAAAGTTATTGCTCTCATCTTAACCTCATGTCAATTTCAGTGCGTCTTTGCATGTTCGTTGTCTTTGTAGCCTTTTGTCACCACACCAGTTGCAGTTCTGATATACTTGACAATTTGTCGTGCCATATGGGGGTTCTGGGATTTGAAGGCCTGAAGCATGCAAGGTCAAAGCTTGACAAGCAATCTTCTAGAATCTAAGCAAGATTGCCTGATTTGGTTGTACTCAAATCTGTGTGCTTGATAAAACTTCAGGATCCATCACAAAGTCAAATGAATATAAAACTGTGGACACTGAATGCTAGCCAATTTTATCTCTTCATAATGTTTTAGTGCAATTTTTAGTATTTCTTTTTCTGTCATATTGTTTCATTGACCATGCATGATCTCATCAGATGGCCCCTAAAAAGCAAGGGGACAGCAGGGAAAATTGTGGGGCAGCGACACGTTGGTTGTCGGAGGTCATGGTGTCCCTTCTCACAACGTTTTCCCTTTGTCCCCTGCTTCCTTTTCAACTCCTCTGGCTTTCTTGTATAATAATAATAACTTAATAATAATAATAATTTTATTTCTATCCCACCATCATTCCCAAAGGGACTCAGGGCAACTTACAAAACATCATGTATTAGTGCTGTGACACATAGAATACAAGTAAAATATATCAACAATGCAATATCAAAAACAAAATGAACACTTTCAAATGTAAAACCTAACTCAATTTAAATAAGATATTCAATAAAAATGTGGCAATAGCAATTTAATTTGACAATACTAAATTCCAAGTAACCATTAAATGTAGCAATACGGTAGCAATTAAAATTGACAATACTAAATTTCAAGTGACATAAAGTGCCAGAGTCAGTTTGTATGAGCAGTTGATGTCTTGAGAATTTTCGAAGGCTCCTTTTGAAAACATTGCAGAGTAGGGGCTTGCCTTCGCTGAGAAGGGTTTTCCAAAGCCAAGGGGCCACCACCAAGAAGGCCCTCCCCAGCAGATCTTAGCGTCTGTGCAGGTTCATTGGGGAGATGTGGTCAGGAAGATAGGCTGGACCTGAACCATGTAGGGCTTTGTAGATAATGACCTTCACTTTGATTTGGGATCGAAAACTTGTTGGAAGCCAGTGGAGCTGCTTTAATTGAGGCATGGCATGCTCCCTATAGCTAGCACCCGTTATTAGCCTGGCTGCTGATTATTGCTCTAATTTCATTGAACTAATTTCAGCTTCATTCCAATAATCCATTCTAGATGTAATGAAGATGTGGCCCACCATGACCAAGTCAGGTTTTTTGAGGTACTGTTGTGGCTAGTGCACAAGTTTTAACTGCACAAAAGCCCTCCCAGCCACCGCCAACATCTGAGCTTCAAGCATCAGTGCTGAGCCCAGAAGAACCCTCAGACTGTGGTCCTGTGTCCTTAGGGGGAGTTTAACCACATCAACCACAGGTTGCTACTGGATTACATCATTTAGCCCTCATTCAGTCCATCACAGAACTCCAAAACTCTGGATGAGTGTCATTTGCATATAGATTCTCCCAGCGGTTCCCAGTGTTTAGTAGATATTAAAAAGCACACGAAATCGAAACTTGTGGGACCCCAGAGGTCAATGGCCAGGGGTCCCCCAGCATCACCGTCTGGGTCTGATCCTCCAGGAAGGATTGAAGCCACTACAGAGCACTGCCCCCAAGACCCATTCCAGAGAGCCGGCCCAGAAGAATAGCATGGTCGGTGGTATCAAAAGGTAGATGGCAAGCTATTTAACCTCAGCAGACTGAAAGCCAAAACCAAGGTTACAACAACATGTTATAGAACTCCAATATGCTGATGACAATGTTGTCTGTGCGCATTCAGAAGAAGACCTGCCACTCTAAACACCTTCACAGAAGCATACGAGAAGATCAGCTTGTCATTGAACATTGAGAAAACCAAAGTGCTCTTCCAGCAGGCACCGGCCGATCCATCTGCAATACCAGAAATACAGCTTAATGGTGTAATATTAGAAAATGTTGACCATTTCCGCTACCTCGGCAGCCACCTCTCCACAAAAGTCAACATTGACACTGAAATACAACACCGCATGAGCTCTGTGAGTGTAGCATTTTTCCAAAGGAAGCACAGACAGTTTGAGGGTCAGGACATCTGTAGGGATACCAAGGTGCTTGTTTATAAAGCTATTGTCCTCCCAACCCTGCTATATGCCTGTGAAATGTGGACTATCTACAGACGTCACATGCAACTCCTGGAATGATTCCATCAGCGTTGCCTCTGCAAATCTCTTGGGAAGACAGACAGACAAATGTCAGCGTGCTGGAAGAAGCAAAGACCACCAGCACTGAAGCGATGATCCTTCGCCATCAACTCTGCTGAACCGGCCACGTTGTCCGAATGCCTGATCACCATCTCCCAAAGCAGTTACTCTACTCCGAACTCAAGAACGGAAAATGGAATGTTGGTGGACAGAGATATAAAGATGAGCTTAAAGTAAACCTTAAAAACTCTGGCATGGACACTAAGAACTGGGAGGCCCTGTCCCTTAAGCGCTCTAGCTGGAGGTCAGCTGTGACCAGCAGTGCTGTAGAATTTGAAGAGGCACGAATAGAGGGTGAAAGAGAGAAAGGAACCAAGAGGAAGGTGTGTCAAGCCTATCAGGTCCGCCTTCCACCTGGAAACCGATGCCCTCACTACAAGAGAACATGCGGGTCAAGAATAGGGCTCCACATCCATCTGCATACCCACTGCCAGGACACCGCACTTGGAGGACAATCTTACTTGGACAACGAGGGATCACCTAAGTAAGTAACACTCCCTTGCTGCATGTGAGCAGCTCTAGAGCATAGTATCCTGAATTATTTTGCTAAGTGTCGATGCAACCTTAGTTCTAGTCTTACATCCCCAAGGTTGTTAGATTACAACTCCCAGAATTTCTAACTATTGACCAAACCATGCTGGCTGGAGCTTCTGAAATTGAAATCTAATATTTGGGAAGTACTGATCCACACACAGTTGCCCTACGTTTCTTATTTAACTAAATGACTTACTGCATTGTATCAGTTCAGCCATTTCTTCTAATGATTCAAACATAGTAGAAGCACATTCTTTCTGTGCTATGAAAAACGTTGCTCAAATAAGATTTGCCTGAATGACATTGGGGGCACGTTTAGTAGTCTCTAGCATGAGGTGTTAATGCTTTCATATGTCCCAAAATTGTGTTTCCAGGTTGAATCCCCACTGCCCCTCTGCAATTTTTAAATCTTGGAGGGAATAAATTTAGGACAATGGCTCATTGATTTATACGGAGTGTAGCAATGGGTTTATAACTGCATGAATCATGTGGATTGCTCAATTCACCACATGCCTTAATAAAAGTTTCACTTTAATAAAACAAAGTTAAGGCAAATATTCCCAGAGTCTGGGTTGACATTCCTTATACATTACCCTGACTCAGGAAATTATTACTATATATTTTACAGCAGTTACAGTAGGTTAGGGATCAGGATTAGAAAATACTAACTACTGTGACATTTAGCAGAACTCCTGTGTGTATGTGGTTAACTCTTAAAGGGGCAGAATGGAACAAAAAGGCATCATAAGATATACAATAATGGTTAGGCATGATATATTCTCCACGAGTACTTTTTGCAGTTATGTGCATGTCTTCAAAATATATTCTTCATCACACTAGCAGCTTTGCAAATATGCTGAAGTTGCTTCAATATACAACTGTACATTGGAAGATGTTTGATAATAAATCAGAATCTTGATCCAGTTAGCTCAGTATTGGCTACACCCACTGATTGCAGTTCCCCAGAATTTCAGGCAGAATTCTTTCCAAACTCTATTTGTACATGCAAGGGACTGAATCTAGGACTTTTTACAATCAGATTGAGTCCTCTGAATTGTGTGGAGGAGCTCTGGAACTCCTTTCTACCATCACATCCAGCTTTTATTCTCAAAACAAATAACATCAGCAGTCTATGTTGATTGATTGATTGCATTTGTCTGCCACTGTTCTCCAGAAGTGGAAGCCAAGGTGGCTTCCAAAACAATCAAAGCTATTCAGTATTCACAATTAAGTCTAACCTCCCATAGAAGGGCATTCCAAAGGATGTGATCAACCACTATAAAGTCTCTCTCATGTCCTCGCCAAGTGAGCCTGTGATGGCAACTGGGCAGAGAGAAAGTCTTCCCCTGGAGATCTTAAAGCTCTGGCAGGTCCATTACAGGAGACAAGGGGTGCATCTACACCAGGGGTGCTCACACTTTTTCAGCATGCGAGCTACTTTAGATCCGGCGGTTCCCTCCAACTACCGACCAGTGTCGAATCTTTCGTACCTGGGGAAGGTAGTTGAGAGGGCAGTAATGGAGCAGTTGCGGTCCTTCTTAGATGATGCAACATGGCTAGACCCCTTCCAGTCCGGCTTCCGTTCGGGGCATGGGACGGAGGCGGTCCTGGTCTCCATCACAGATCAACTCCGCTGCCAGCTCGACCAAGGCGGGTCTGCACTGCTCGTGTTATTGGACCTCACGGCAGCGTTTGACACGGTCGACCACAATCTTTTGATCCACCGCCTGGCCATGGCTGGAGTGAGGGGACAGCCCTTAAATGGCTGACCTCCTTCCTCCACCAGCGGTCCCAGCGTGGGAGGAGGGGTGGAGTGGTCTCCGAGGGCTCCCCATTAGTTTGCGGAGTTCCTCAGGGGGCCATTCTCTCCCCTCTATTATTTAACATCTACATGCAGCCGCTTGCACAGCTGGTGCGAAGTTATGGGCTTGAGTGTCACCAGTTCGCTGACGACACTCAGCTCATTCTGAGGGTGGAGGACAGGTCTGGCCCCGTCCCCGATAATTTCCAGCACTGCCTCGAAGCCGTTACTGGATGGCTGCGAGCCAGTAGGTTGAGGGTGAATCCGGCGAAGACGGAGATCTTGTGGCCGGGTCGTCCGGGCGGTGGGAATGTCCAGCTTCCGACCCTGGATGGTGCGGCGTTATGCCCATCATCTTCCGTGAAGAGCCTGGGGGTCCATTTGGACTCCCAGCTGACCATGGAGACCCAGGTTTCTGCGGTCAGCAAGATTGCCTTCTTCCATCTTCGTCAGGCAAGGAGGCTGGCCGCCTACCTGTCCCGGTCTGACCTGGCCACGGTGATCCAAGCCACGGTCATCTCGAGGTTAGATTACTGTAACGCTCTTTACGTTGGCCTTCCTCTGTCGGTAACCCGGAAGCTCAGGCTGGTGCAGAACACTGCCGCCCGGCTCCTGTCTGGCTCTCCAGCAGGATGCCACATAACACCTATTTTGCAGGATCTGCACTGGCTGCCTATTGAGCACCGGATTGCCTTCAAAGTGTTGGTTCTCACCTTTAAGGCCTTACACGGCCTGGGGCCAGCGTATCTGCGGGACCGTCTCACCCCATATTACCCTTCTAGATCACTTCGTTCGGAGGACTCTAATCTTTTAGCCGTTCCCTCTGTTAAGGTGGCTAGAAGAACTGCCACTCGCCGAAGGGCCTTCTCGGTCATAGCGCCGACATTGTGGAATGCCCTTCTGCCAGCCACTCGGGCTATCCATGACCTACTCCCGTTTAGGCGGGCGTGCAAGACGCATCTCTTCCAGCTGGCTTTCCAGGTATAGGCCATGAGCTCCTCAAGCCATGCCAATGTTGCCAGACCGCCTTAACTATTTTAACTGTATGTGCTTAATGATGTTTTTATCGTGTGTTTTTACCCTGCATTTTGTATTGCATTTTAGAGCGTATATGTTTATTGTTTATTGTGTATTGTCTGCTTCTGGCTGTGAGCCGCCCCGAGCCGATTTGGGAGTGGCGGCATAAAAGCCGAGTAAATAAATAAATAAATAAATACTTATAAATCAACCAAGTCCAAATGATCTACCTACCCACTTCAAAAATGTGAAACATATAACACAATATCTGCTTTGAACTGGGTTTTCTGAGTCCACACTGCCATATAATCCGATTCAAAGTAGATAACATGGGATTTTATTCAACTGTGTGGAAAGGACCTCAGCTAACCCAGGGCCCTTCCACACACCCTATTTTACAGTTGACACACACAAACTGATTTCTTACTACTGGACGAATTGCTGCCAAATTTGGCCACAAGACACCTACAAGGAGTGACCATCACTAAAAAAATTGATTTTGTCATTTGGGAGTTGTAGTTGCTGGGATTTATAGCTCACCTACAATCAAAGAGCATTCTGAACCCCACCAACAACAGAATTGGGGCAAACTTCCAACACACAACCCCCACAACCAACAGCAAATGTTCAAGGCAGAGAGGAAGGAAAGGAAGGAAGGAATGAGGGAGGGAGGGAGGAAACAGGAAGAAAAGAAAGCAAAGGCAAGAAGGAGGGGAGAAAGGAAGGAAAGGAAGGAAAGGAAGATAGGAGATGAGGTAGGAAGGAAGGAATGGCTCCCAAATGGGCCATAGCGATGCTGGTCACGCCGCCGCCACGCTGACTGGCCGGCAGCACCTGGGCAGCATCAGGAGCCTGTGGGGCAGGACTTAGCCTTCCTCCCACCCTGCAATCTACCAGGACACCCTACACGATCTACCAGTAGATCGTGATCTACTTAATGAGCACCCATGATATACACTGTTGAATCAATGCTACTTTAAGTGCCGTAGCTCAATTATATGGAATCATGGAAGTCATAGTTTTACAAGGTCTTTGGGCTTCTCTGCCAAAGCATGTTGGTACCTCATCAAACAACACATCCAAGGATTATTTGGCAATGATCCATGGCAGTTAAAGTAGTTTCATGGCAGTTAACGTAGATGTACCCATGGTTTCTCAGTTTGGGTTCAAGTAGAATAGGGCTTTGTAGCCATGACTGAACTTACACTGTGCTTGGACATAAACTGGTAGCTAGTGAAGCTATGTTCCCGAAAACTAGTCCCAGTCAGCATTCTAGCTGGAGCCTTTTGAACCTGCTGAAGTTTCTGAATACTTTTCAAAAGTAGCACAACAGAGAGTGCATTACAGTAGTCCTGGAAGATGCTGATCAAATTTCACAAGCATCCTGGTCTGCTCTTCTCTCAGTTTCAGTGGCCCTTTCCTATGATATGGGCATACTTTTAAAAGACAGCAGGAGAGAAGAAATTTGAAGTGCTCCATACTGAAAAGGGTTGTTGCTATTGTGTGGCTTTAAGTCATTTCTGACATATTGCAATCCAAATATGAACCTGTTGTGGGATTTTCTGGGTCTGAGAGAATGTGACTCACCCAAGATCAGCCAGGGGGGTTTCATAGAGAAGTAGGAAAATCAACCCTAGCCTCCATAGTCCAGCATTCAAACTACTACACCATGCTGGCTCTCATGAAATGGAATATATACAGTGCAGTGTTATTATTACTACTGGGATTTTAAAATGTTGCCCAGAATCAGAGCTCAGAAGAAACAATGGTCTTATCACCTTTGCAATATGGTGGACTTCAGTCAAGAGGCCCCTTGGGTCTTTTAGCCCCCTTTATTGAGGAAATGATATTGAAGTAGTTCCTGATCAGTTTTTTAGTGACTCTCCTCCCCCATTTCAAAATGATCTACAAAGCCAGCAATTAACAGTTTGTACAGACAGTTCATTTTACCAAATATAACAAATGTAAATCTTTAATAAGAAAGATTAACTATCTCATGAGCAAAATTGATATTTTCAAAAGACAGAATTCCCTCTTTGTCTATGTGTGTGTGTGTGTGTGTGTGTGTGTGTGTGTGTGTACACACATATACCAGTATATAAAATTTGGAGATGAATATATATTAAATAGTTCATTTGTGAGTGGCAGATATATTGTGCTCCAAAGTCTTCTGTAAAGAAGGATGAGTAATACCTAAGGGGAGTAATATTTTCAGAGTGTTAGAGAGCAAGAAAATCTGCAAACATAGGAAGGCTGGGAAATTAGGAGTTGGAGAAACCATTCCTGTTTTCCCAGGATGATGGGGGGTGAAGTCTGGAAACGGTAATTTTACACCATTTATGTGTTCTCCACCAGAATGCTAACATTTCACTAAACTGTAGCTCACATTTCCTTAGCATTGAGCCATTTCAGTTTAAGTTCATTCTACAGTGAAGATACATCCTAAGCTAGGAACCCTTTCATAGTATGCTGTTATATCACTACAACACTAATTTACCTGTCATAGTTGTATCCTATGCAATCTTGCAGGTTGTAGTTTGCTGAGATACTTCAGGAGCTTTTTCACTGAGAATTATAAATACATGCCACTTAACTGCAAATTACAGAATTGCATAGGATATTCTTTGCACCCCTCAGTTTCTGTGAAGACAGGCTGGAAGAGAAATGACATTGGCAGAGGGGTAAAAGTAAAGACCATTCTTGTTCATCATCTTTTAATCTGAAGCTTGAGAGAGAAGGAAAAAATCAGGAAGGAATAAGGGGTGGGAGTGTGGTAGCCTCCAGTTGGAATTCTCGGAGCAACTTATGGTTAGGTGGAAGAGTCTGGTCAAAGTCAAAAGACAAGATGGCTTTCCCATTGTACTATGCAGTTAAACTAGGCTGACAGTTAAACCTTCAGTACTGGTAACACAACAGTGTCTCCTGCCACATATACAATGTACAGATCATACCACACGTTGTATGCAAGTATGGACAAACATGTGCAGTTGTTCTTCAAAAATGTTCTCACTGTTCCTCACTCTCCAGCATCTGCTTCCTGGGGCAGTCTGCTCAGTCTTCCTAGTGCAGGAACCGTCTGGTCATCTGATATTGTACTACATGACCCAGCATTCCTTTCTATTGATTATGCTGCTTATGTTTGCTGGGAGTTGTAATTCAAAAACATTTTGAGGTCTGCATCATTCCCATTCTCAGCCAGGCAGACACTAGTACAGGAGTGGACAAGCTCATGCTTTCCATATGTTTTGGACTATATCTTCCTGACTTCTGGAGAATCTGGGCTGAACATCTAAAGGGCATCAAATTTGCTTTTAGATAACACCAACAGGGAGCACACTTGCCACTAGTGACAATCTGTTTCTTGAGCCTTTTTGGCAAAGTATAGCATATTTTTTCAGTCTCTTGAGAAAGATGTTAAAAGGATCCAGCAGTACACCTTGCCTTCTGTTAAATGCTGCCTTGAGAGAAATGTGCCTTTCCTTCCATACTGTGCTAGTCAACGTGGCAAAGATATTGTACAGCTGCAGCAGTGGCACACAATATTATTTGTTGCCTATAAAAAGTAAGCTTAACATTTACCGATAGCCATGAAATAAGTATGCCTTTGTGAGCGATCGTTCTCTGCTTGGGCTTTGCAGCACTTTGCTTAATCTGGCCTACAGCCTATGTAAAGACATGTCGATTATAAAGAAAACACTTCTTTTCAGAATGCAATGTGAAAACTTGTAAAACATACAGTCTTTGTCCACAAAACATGTCTTCATTAAGGAATGTTAAACAAACACCGTAACATTTCAAGTATTTCTCTTCTCTCCCTTGCTCTCCCGGTCTTTTCTTATGTCACTTAGGGTCCACAAATAAAATATACATTCCTTAGTAAGGTCGGTGGAACAGAGCATGTAAACAAACAAGCTTGTATGTTTCTTTTTATAGGAAAGGGACAAAAGCACATTCAATCCAACAGCCTTCCTGAGGTGACCCAGATTTGAAATGTACAGAGCCGAGAACATCAGAATTGCTTTGTAGCAGACCATTTCTCTACTATACGATTATTTTATTGCAAATAACTCTCAGCCAACATAGGCTTCTCCTTGTAGTATCCTCCAGCTGTTTGCCTGGACACTATGTTCAGTATTTTTACCTCACAGCTGATCCAACATGGTTTCTCCAGCTGTGGAGGTTTATGGTTCGGCTACATCAATAACAACTTAATCTCTCCAAGCATCTGGTTAAGGACGCAGTGCTTTTCAATGTGGACTTCTGAATTGGAAACCATCTGGGAACAGTTCTACTGTTAAACAGAAAGACCTGGTCACCTTAGGCGACAAATGCTATGAGTAGCAAAGCTTTGGAGGAAAGAACTGTCTCATCACCATATGGCCCATAAATATACCTGATGACAGCCTGAAATGAATCTCGATAGTCCATCCCCTTCAGTAGTTCTCAATTTGTGGGTCCCCAGGTGTTTTCACCTACAACTCCGAGAAATCCTAGCCAGTTTATCAGCTGTTCGGATTTCTGGGAGTTGAAGACCATAACATCTGGGGACCACAAGTTGAGAACCACTTTGTTGCGCCTCAGAACCCAGGCAGTCCCCCCTAGATCACCACTCACAGGTGAATGCAATAAATGTTCTTTATTTAGAATATAAAATAGTAGAAAGTTCAAGAAGATAAAAAGAAAGCGATCAAAAAGAGTTCATGAGTCCATAGGCAAAATCAAAGCGGGTAGAATCCCAAACACAGTTCCAAAGCGAAGCAACTGCCTCCACAGTCAAACGTGGAGCTTGAGCCAGGCTGCAACTGCGGGCCTTCATAAGAACATAAGAAGAGCCATGCTGAATCGGGCCTCAGCCCATCTAGTCCAGCATTCTGTGTCACACAGTGGCCCACTAGTTGTACACGGGGATCTCTAGCAGAAAGAAGGGCAAAACCCTCACCTGCTCCCGACCCCCCACAACCAGTACCCGGGGAAAATCCTGCCTGCCTCCATCAACACAGAGGTGGCACTTGGATGTCCATTTCAGTAACTACTGATTCCCTTGGTATCCATGAATCTGTCTAATCCTGCCTTGAAGCTGTCCAGGCTGACAGCTGTCACAACCTCCTCTGGAAGTGAGTTCCACAACCCAATGACCCTCTGGGTGAAGAAATATTTCCCTTTATTAGTCCTAACTATCCTACCTTGGAGCTTTAGGGAGTGCCCCCTAGTCCTAGTGTTGTGTGACAGAGAAAATATTTTTTCTTTATTCACCTTTTCTATCCCATGCATGATTTTATACACTTCGATCAAGTCACCTCTTAAACGCCGTCTTTCAAGGCTGAAAAGACCAAGGCGTTGCAACCTGGTTTCATAAGGGAGCCGCTCCATCACTTGGATCATTCTTGTTGCCCTTTTCTGTACCTTTTTCAGTTCCGTTATATCCTTCTTGAGGTGCGGTGACCAGAATTGTACACAGTACTCCAGATGTGGCCTCACCATAGATTTGTAGAGAGGCAATACAACATTTGCCGACCTATTTTCGATTCCCTTCCTGATCATGCCAAGCATAGAATTTGCTTTTTTCACTGCTGCAGCGCACTGGGTTGACATCTTCATTGAGCTGTCCACCAAAACCCCAAGATCCCTTTCCTGGTTTGTCTCAGAAAGCTTTAATCCCATCAGTTGATAAGTGTATTTGGGGTTCTTTGCCCAGATCATTAATGAATAAATTAAAAAGTAACGGACCCAAAACTGAACCTTGGGGTACGCCACTTCTCACCTCTTTCCACCCAGAGAAATGTCCATTTATTACCACCCTTTGTTTCCTACAGTTTAGCCAGGTTCCAATCCAGGACAAGACCTGTCCTCTGATTCCATGGCTGAAGAGCTTGTTTAGGAGCCTTTGGTGAGGGACTTTGTCAAAAGCCTTTTGAAAGTCAAGGTAAACAATATCAACTGGGTCCCCTTTATCTATGTGTTTATTTACACCCTCAAAGAATTCTAACAAGTTAGTAAGACATGATTTGCCTTTGCAGAAACCATGTTGATTTTCCTTCAGCAATGCCTGTTCTTCTATGTGCTTAGTAATTTTTTCTTTAATAATGGTTTCCATCACTTTGCCTGGAACTGAGGTTAAACTGACTGGTCTATAATTTCCTGGATCACCTCTGGATCCTTTCTTGAAGATCGGAGTTACATTTGCCTCCCTCCAGTCCTCAAAACAGCATCAGACCGCTCCAGACGGTAGAAACTTGGAGCCGGGAACAAGAGACGTGGTCACACCAAACGTGGCTTCAGATCTAATGTCCAATTTCCCAGGCCGCATAGATATAGGAATCTAGCTCTTGTGGGACCAACGCACTCCCTTTTTCCAATCTTTCCATGAAGCTGAAATACTCCTGTTGAATTCCTTCTCATTTGCATGGACAGCTGTATCGTTATCAGAATGGGAACCAGACAGTTCCTCCTCTCCCATTGCACCATCTGGAAAGGGAGTAGCCATTCTTTCTTGCGACCCAAGGCCGCCTGGTTTCTCATAACTATCTGAGTCGGTTTCCATGGAATCTTCACTAAATTCATCTGAAGTCCCATAACCTGGCAACCCTGTATTATCCCATTGCAGGCTCTCTTCAGAAGTGTCATAAGCATCAGGCCATCCATCATCCTCTGACTCTCCTGGATCAGCTGATACCTGGTCTGAGACCCCCGGGGTCTCCCCAAGCCCACCAGGCTGGAACCCCACACACTGCCCTTCAGAAACCCTTGGAACTGAGAAGCTACCACAAGCTTCAGGGCCTACTCCAAAAAAATGGAATGTTGAAGGTTTGTCAATAAATATTGAGTATGGTATCATTCATTGAAAGCTTTTTTTAAAATGCTAGTTTTCTCTTTTATGCATGATGGAATAATTCCTTATTCTGGAGAGGCCAACTCCTCTATCAAATCAACCACTCGTCTCAATCTAGTAAACACAAATAAGTGTGTTATACTAGAAAAAACCCTCTTTAATTGATATGGACGATTTCCCATTGATTTTAATGGATAGGCAGCTAGGCATATACAACTGTGAAGCTATAAGTTCATCTAAATGAGTATAGAAGCCTGTCTGTGTAGTGCAGGTGTGAGCAGTTGTTGCTTTCCAGCATCTTCCATAAAAACAGGCCTATGAATATATAGGTATGTAGATAGAAAGACAGATGGATAGATACCTTGACTTAAGAATTTAATTCATTCTGTGGCCATATTCTTAAGTCAAAACAGTGACTTTTCCCAATGAAATGCTCTTAATCTGTTCTGACCCCTTGAAAACCACCCGTTTTATTTATTATGTGTTTTTAAATAATAAAATGCAATTTATAATTGAGAAATATTGTATAAAATGTTCATAGATAGGCAAGGGTAGGTTCTATCCTGCCACAGTGGCAAGGAAGCACATTTGAAACAAAACAAGTGTGCTGGACAGTAGGCTTGTGCAATCCAGGAAAACCACAGTCTGTTTTGGTGTCCTGGATTTTGGTGGGAGTCCCAATCCATTTTTGGGAACCTCCAAAATTCGTAAGGCTTCTGAACTAGCCAAACCAACCGAACAAACCTAAGGCAAACATCCAATCTATGCACAAGCCTAATGGCCAGTATATAGCAAGGCAAAACAGCATCATATTCTTCATACAGTAACTCCAGCCTATCTTGTTCTCTCCCCCCCCCCCCCCTCTTTTTGAAGATAAACCTACAGCAGTGTTTCTCAACCAGTGTGCCGTGGCACACTAGTGTGCCGTGAGTGATCATCAGGTGTGCCGCGAGAAAAGCTCTCTGCCCCCCTTCCTTCCCCCCTCCTCCTGCTAAACTCCTGCTGCTTGGGAGAGAAGGAGGAAGGGCCAGGCGGCGGCGAAGAAAAGGAAGAAGGGACCGGGGTGCCACCTCCTTTGGCCGTTTCCCCAACCAGCCTCCAATCCGCCATGACTCCCGCCATGACTCTCGCCCCTTGCTTGTTGAAGCCGCCTGGAGGAGGAGCCCTGCCTACTGAAGCCTGTCCACCGCTCATGCTCCTCCTCTGTGGGAGAGCTGAAGCCGGGGCGGGGGGAGGTGGGGGCATGATGCAGCCTGGTGAAGTTCTCCCATAACTTCACCAGCCTTGAGGGAGCAGTGCCAAGCCAGCATTGTGCTGGCTCTGCCACCGCTGGCTTGGCACTGCCCCCTCAAGGCTGGCGACGCTGTGGGAGTGCAGAAGCTGAGGGAAGGGGGCAGGGCATGGTGTGGCCTGGCTCCTCCCCCTCCCCGGCTTTGGCACTCTCAGCAGGTCACCATCCCCCAGCCATTCTTTACTGTGTTACAGTGTCATTTTGGTTGGTGGTGTGCCCCCGGATTTTTTTAATGTTAAAAGTGTGCCACGGCTCAAAAAAGGTTGGGAAACACTGACCTACAGTACCAGGAATAAATTGCACATAAGTAAATGAACCCAAATTTGAAAAACAATACATTTTTTACAATATACAGTTTTTTCACAAATATCATTGCTACTTTTAATACTAGTAGTTTTGTTCAGTCACATCTTGTAGCACAGAAACTTCAAAGTAAGTTGTGAAAACTATATGTGATTGAACAAATCTGAAGTCATTTTTTGATTGGGAACACCAAATTCCTATAAAACCAGCATACCATTTTTAACAGTTATACTGAACATCAATTTTGCAGACCTGTGATCCAGCAATAGTGGTTAGCATGACTAAATTAGGAGTATAACTCCTTCATTAATTTTATTCTTGAAATAAGAAATATTTTTGTTGTCTATAAAAAGTAGAAATAAACATTTTCTATGGGAAACAGCAACATCTGCAAAGAAAATATTAGTTTGTGCAGAAAATATTCATTTCCTGCAATGAAAATGTGTTTTAAGTGCAAAAAGCCATGTGAAATTTATAAACAGATTCGTGTTTAAAATGATAGTTTTATTCGCATAGCAAAAAATACGTTTTTAAAAAGTTTTGTTCTCTAGTAGATAGGGTGCTCAATGACAGCCTTTTCTGCAGACAATTTTCTGAATAAAAACAGTGTTTTCTGCAAACAAAATTATATTTCTGTGCCGTAAATATTTTTTCAAAACTGGGAGCTGCTCTGAGTCCCCTCCAGGGTGAGGTAGAGCAGGGTAGAAATACAATAAATAAATAAATAAATAAATAAATAAATAAATAAATACTACAGACAATCATATGCAAATTCTGTAAGGAATATGTTTTGAATAGTAAAAATTGTCCTTCCACAATTCTGCTTATGAAAGGGTTCTGTAAGGTCTCATCATCTACACTGCCATATAAAATTCAGATTATCTGATTTGAACTGGATTATATGGTGGTGCAATCAAACTTTTTTAAAACAATATTTTGAAATATTATTTGTATCCCCATTAGAGATTGCGGGTTTTGTAGGCCCAAAAACATCTGGAGGGCCATATTGGCTGCCCTTGCTATAAAATTCTATAAGACTAGAGTTTAAAATGCTGACCTGAAATGTATTCTGCCGATATTCTTCACAGAACAGAATGGTTGTCACAAATAACCATCATCGTTGTTGTTGTGAATAAAACAACTACAATAGAGTTGCACTTATCCAACCTTCGCTCATCCAACATTCTGTATTATCCAACGCAGTCTGCCCCCCACCTGGAATAATGTCCAGGTTGGGAGAAAGAAAGAACCCTTGTCTGTTTTGGTGCTAAATTCATAAATATAGTAATTACTACATAATGTTACTGTGTATTGAACTGCTTTTTCTGCTGATTTGTTGTAAAATATGTTTAGATGCTTACTTTAAAAAAATCATAATAGGCTTTTAATAGGCTTTTCCTTAATTCCTACTTATTATCCAACATTTTCACTTATCCAACATTCTGCCGGCCCACTTATGTTGGATAAGTGAGACACTACTGTACTGAAAATAGCACTATATAAGCAAAAAAGACATTTTCCCACAAACGTGCAAGACCTAGGCCCCTTCTACACTGCCATACAATCTATCAAAGCAGATAATCCACATTATCAGCTTTGAACTGGGTTATATGTGTCTACACTGTCATATAATACAATTTAAAGCAGATAATCTAGATCAGGGCTGCCCGCGAATTTGATCGCGATTGACGAGTCCAAATGAGGTCGATCGCAGCCCCTCTCTCGTCCTGCTGCCATGCGTGCGCTCCTGCCGCTGCGTGCGCACTCCTGCACTCCTACTGCTTCCGCATGACACTGCGGGAACGAGGGAGCGCCTTCTGCGGGGCATTGTGGGAACCCTGCCTCTCTCTTGCTGGCAGCTTCCCTGCCTCGTGTTCCCTCCGGAGGCCCCGCCTCGCATTCCCTCGTTCCCACAATGCCCCGCGGAAAGAGCGTCGCGCGGGCGGAAGGAGCAGGAGCACAGGACCGCACGGTGGCAGGATGAGAGAGAGGCAGAGCAAAGTGCAAGGCGGGGCCTCCAGAGGCCCCGCCTCACACTCCCTCGTTCCCACAATGCAGGCAGGCAGAATGAGCAGGAGTGCGCACGCCGAAGGTGGGTAGATCTTTTCGATTTGGTTGGTTAAAAATAGCTCACACGCTGAAAAAGTGTGGGCACCCTTGATCTAGATTTTAAATGGCAGTGTAGAAGAGGCCCTAGTTAGCTCACTAGAATCCTGTTTTCTGCATTTTACTATAGAAATAACTCACGTTTTCAAAAAACTTTTTGCATTCCTTCTTATTTCATGTACTTCATATATATGCTATCAGCAAATTATTGTTTGCCTCAGGAGACATTTGGATTTGAGAAACTCAGATGGAAGAGGCGTTGAAGACATGGGACCACACAGGACACAGATTTCACATGAATAATAAAGAATCAGATCATGGAGAGAACTGTTGCAATTCAGTTTGCTCTGTTTGGACGGAAGTGTACCCCAATGAGTGTGAGCATGTGTGTGTGTGAGTGTGAAGATGGGACAGACACAGAGAGAATAATAAAGAGACACAGAGACAGAGACACAGAGAGAGGAATCCAATGCTGGCAGCACTCTTACAGAGTTTACTAATGTTGCCTGCAAAATCAAAATTTCATTCCTTGGTTTGTATCTCAGTGTACCTTTGTATTCAGCCTTGGGCAAATTGGGCAGTCTTTACGCAAAACAATAAATGAATTCAAAGCTGACCTGCAACTAAGCATTCATCCCCCACACACACACCCCAAATAGGGGGGGGGGGACTTCTGCATCACAGGATTGAGTCATTAGTTTTGAGCCATCTGTTCAGTTAAGGAGTGAGCCCAACTTTTGCCCATCACCAAGCCACTTTATCTTAATGGTCTAAAGGTCAGTCTTGACTAGAGTTGACCCATTAAGTGTATTGGATTCATCTGCATGTTGACCTTCTATTCAGCAATGGTTTGCATGGATCTACTTTACTTTGGATTAGCCCTCAGAATGCCTAGTGATATATCCCAACAGCAGAGAGACACCTTGTCCTTCCCTTCACTCCCATCCAGGTGGGTGTTTTCTTTTGCATTGGGTCATGTGGCACCCATCCATGTTTGGGGAAGTCAGGGCTGGCTCTGTGGTTCTTTCAGGTATTTTGAGAGCTACTTCAAGAGAGCAAGACGGCTAGGCAGGCTGTGTTTTTCTGGTATATAGTTTGTTTCCTTTACCCCTGGCTTCTACAAGGGAAAAACTGAAGCTCTCTCCCTGTGCTGACTCCCATTACTCTTTACGGTCTCTAATCTCCTTTTATAATTTCCGCCTAACCTCCCCGTACCACGAAATTTGACAAGACGATCTTTTACTCCCCTCCTCTGGTAGTGCTTACGATGACCTCAGCCTCCTCTTTCTTATTTTCCCACCTGACTTGGCACCTGTTTCTGATTCCATAAATAAGCACAATTATGAAACATCTTGGACTGGTACTCCGTTGGCACAGGTGTGAAAACATTCTGTTCCTTCACAAGGAACCTATCAGCATTTTCAATCTTTCAAAATGGAACAGCAACCACTGTGTACACACAGGGATATGTGCACACACTCGCACTCACACACACATACTTTTATATGCTTTCGGTTTCTTTGTGCTTGATTTGAACATGCATATGTGGAGGGTGTTAAACTGACAAGAGGCCAATGGGTTTTTTTTTTACTCTTTCTGATCCAAAGAAACATTCTTTTAGAAGAATGCTTTCCCTTCATATGGTCTACTGTTTGTGTCTCTGGTGAGTTGGTTTGCACTACTCCCTTGCCACATGTTCATCTCAATTTGAGGTGATTTTTATTATGCATTTTTGGAGAAGGCAGCTCTCTTCCCAGACTATGAAAAGCAATCATTTAAAACGTTTTCAGTCAGATGAGCCAAGTCAAAGAAGCATTTATTTCAAGGGGCTGGCAGTATGGGTGGGAGAGAAATGGAGTTATATTCATGTTGAGTAGCAAGAGGTATGGTACACTATGATTTTGAACCTTAGCAAAATAAAGGGACAGTGACAGTTGGAGACTTCCATGTTAGTAGGGTGAGAATTCATGTGTGTGTGTGTGTTTGTCCAAACTTTAAAGGATCTATCCAAGGTGCTGAAATCTATCTTGATAAAAGGTTTAACACCTTGGATATGTTATTTCAACCACAGGTGGATTGACTCCTTCACACATCTCACCTTAGATATATCCTTAAACGAAAGAGTCAATTGACTCCTTCACACAAATCACCTTGGATATCTCCTAAAAACAAAGAATGGATTGACTCCTTCACACTAATTCTCATATATACACATTGATATGGGAGTCACTAGTTCACAACCTTTTTTTTGACCAGGGACCAGTTGACCAGGGACCACTTGATCAGGGACCACTTTGACCAGGGATCACTCTCCAACATTAGTACCAAAAGGTTTACAAATCAATTTTTGGGCAACTTTAGATTTGGTTTTATTATTTGGGATGCTGATTCAGAAAATTGCATTGGATAGACCACATCAGCTCTAGTTTCTGATACAGAACATATGCCATCCAGTAGTCACCATCTGCTCGCCCACAGAAAACCATATTTAATAAGCCATGGCACTATAAGGGGGTTTGCAGGACCAGTAGCACTCATTGCAACTGTGTAGTAACAGTGAGGCCATATTTTAGTTCTTGTGGACCATTGGTGGTCCATGTTCCACAGGCTGGGAAACACTGTTCTAAATGGTCCTTTCTTTGGTTTAGTCTGGAGATACAGGAGCATGAAAAAAACTCATTACAAACAGTTATTTATCTTTAATAATTATTTTTGTTTGTTTTAACTAAGGCATTATCTACTTCCGACTTTTAAAACCCAACTGTACTTTTCTCATCTCAGTTTACTTTCATTTAACTTTCAGTTACTACTGGTTTCTGGTCTTACTACAAAAGCATGCTGTAAGAACTCACCCATTCTGAGCAGGCCGAAGCCTGTGTGGCAGTTTGGCTCCCTGGCTAGAATAGCTGGCATCCATCTTAGGGAGTTCCACACAGCAGCCATTAGGAGAAGGTAGTGCCAGAGACAGGGGGCGTGGCTTTAGAGTTTCTCTGGCTAGTTACAAAGTCTCCCAGGAGATTGGCTGAGAGCCAAGGGGGAGGAGTTAAGCTGTCTAGGAGGGAGAAATCCTGACAGGAAAGTTTTAGTCTTGAGCGAGGTTTTGGAGCAGCAACATCCAAGCCTCAGCTGTTGTTCTGATACAGTCTATTTCTATAGCTAAACATCCAGGGAGTTTGGGGTTTATGCTTATAGTTTAGAGCCAGTAGGGTTGACTTGGAATAGTCAGACAAAACACCTTGCAGTCTCTGGGTTAGAGAGGCAGGTGGGCTCTGGGACTGGGGAGTTAGCAGTAGTTAGCTAACTCCGTCAGACAAGACTCAGGGGGACTTTTAGTGTAGAAAAGTTCCTGGTTGGAAACACCTGTTCACCGCTAGTTTTAGTATTAGGGTGACAATACAATATCTTAGTCAAGTTTTAGCACTGACTGGAATTGTGGAAGATCTAAGCTTTAGTAGAACCTTTTCTGTAACCATACGCTCCAGCACATATGTTCTGTAACCATACGCTCCAGCACATTTTATCTGTAACCATACGCTCGTTGACTCAGTAGAAGTAAACCATCAAGATCTGTGCCTTATTGTAAAGCCTGTTCTCTTTCCTGTTTATTTTGAAGAAAGTCTCCATTGTACTTCTTCCTCTTAGAATCCTCTCAGTTAATGATTTCTTTAGGAGCTTAGCTGGTGATCATATTTGATTTTAAAATCCTAATAGCTTTAGGTTGGTGGCGGCATTTTTGGTTAATTAGGGTGGACCAAGTTAATATAATTGGACCTAGGTCCTTACAATTGGTGTCTAGGTCTTTACACATGCTTTGTGCCAAAAGTCAGTTCTTTCTAACATTCAACATTTTTAAAAAGTAACTAAAGGTAACTAATTGTCACTTTTGAGAAACAGAAAATAAATTGTTGCTTTCTATGTAATTGTAAACTATCTAACTACTTTGCAGTCTTAGTACTAGAATGACAGTAATTTTTAAATGTAGCATTCCAAAAATTTTACATGAGTTCTTATTAAAAATAAAATTAGTGTATTTGAAATATTCTGTTAGTTGTAGTTAATCTTTTTGATTTGTTTCTTAAAGTTGCAAACCATGGCTATCTCTCATGCATAGACAGGCACACTTTTACCTCCCGTATGTGCATGGTTTGTACAGGGACAGGTTCTTCTGTGTAATTCATGTCTGCCTTTTTCATTCCTTGGGAGCTACTGGGTCTTTCCATCTTAGTGCAGTTAAAAAAGTTTACTGTTGCTAGCGATCTATCCACTGTTTTTCTCTTTAACTGACACATGCTTGGGCTTGAGCCAGGGAACATTGGAGTCCATAGTGAGGTGGGTTTTTCTGCTGACTTCAATGGACTTTGGATCAGGCTCATAAAAAGCTAATTGGCTGTAACGTTCTGCAGCCGATTGCCGCAGATGTTGTACTTATTCTCTTTTAATCCACAAACAGTCTCATGAGGAAGCTTCTGTTTAAATTTGGAGAAGTTACCACATCATCCTCTTTCCATGGCAGAATGCCATGGTTGCCAACATATGGCATGCAGGCTGTACACAAGACTTCTTCTCCCTGTCTTGCTTCCAGCGGCAGAATCCTTTGAAGGCTTCCACTGGCAAAAACAGATTCATCACCTGGCATGACAGAAAATGGAAACTTGAAACAGGATTCTTACCACTAGCCAGGCACCAAACCACAGTCTTCTGGCTGAAGGGATTGAAGTGGGTGAACAAAATATTCTCTTTCCACCGCACCAGCTCAGATCATCACATTTAAGGACAGGGACCAAGAGCTGCATGCTCTGTTCTTTTGACTTCTTTGTGACACTAGCAGCTTCCCAATGGCCGTGTTACTCTCCAATCAGCTTGCCCTATTTGCAGAATTTTTGTGATATTTTCCATTTTTAATCTTCCTGTTTCTTTCATCTTTTTTCCTCTTCAGGCTAGGTGAGATTTTTGCCTCAGTTTTCTTGGTTTTCCTTTCTTTCTTTTTTTGGTCTCTCTTTTTTTAAAAAAAATAAAATAAAAAAATAAGAACCCTCCAAAATTTACAAATGTCTTTAAAAAATTTGATGGAAAGATTTTTAGAAAATGCATGTGATACAGAAAGACTAATTGAAAGAACTGTCCATTCAGCAGAGATTTTTGAATGTTTACATCTTAGAAATATCTGCATATTTAAACACATTTGCAGTGTTGCTATTTCTCATCTACCTCCATTTTTATTTTTATTTTATTTTATTTGCTTGGTGGTAGGAGAAGACAAGTACCTCATCTTTACCAGCTGGTTGAAAGGCAGGTACAAATTCATTCTTACACTGATAATAGCTATGCTTGTTGAAAAGGACTGGTGCAGATGCTTAACAATTTTGTCTAATCATTTTTAAAAACTTACCAAATCTCATTATTCTCATAAGCAAATGAAAATAACTTTGGTGGAGAGTTACTGTAGGAGAAATTGGAACCGGAAGACCTCTCCATCCCTGCTTATTACAGAAAATCTGTTAAGGAAAGTAAAACAAAATAATGGGTTGTTGTAAGTTTTTTGGGTTGTATGCTCATGTTCCAGAAGCATTCTTTCCTGATGCTTTACCCGTGAGGTCTGATCTCACAACCTCTGATGATGCCTGCCATAGATGCAGGTGAAACATCAGGAGAGAATGCCATACAGCCCAAAAAACTTACAACAACCCAGTGATTCCAGCCATTAAAGCCTTCGACAATACATAAAACAAAATAGCTTTTCAATGCCTTTTGGTTGGTAATATTATGAACTGTGAGGCATCTTCTATGCTGCCATATAATCCAGATTATCAAAGCAGTTAATCCACATTATCTGCTTTGAACTGGATTATATTCTGAGACAGCAGTCCTTGCTGGATTAGCCACTCTGGGTTCCGGCCGTCGGTAGCTGGAGCTCAGAAAGTCCTTGGTCGGAAGGTCCGAAGGGTCCTCCCTGGCCCAGCCAACCTTGGTACTGGATGCCTCCTCCACTCCTCCAACCGGTCCGGTGGGTTGGCGGAGGACCTGGACCCCCGCGCCCGATCCTCTCGGCGAAGAGCTCCACCTGAGCCCGCTCGTCTCGATGCTTCCTCCTCCGGCGCCGCCGCCTCCTTCTATGGGTGGCTTGCTTCCGGTCAGGGGCTGTGCTGTCATCGGGGTCCTCCTATATGAGTCTACATTGCCATATCAGATAATCAGGATTATATGGCTATGTAGAAGGGGCTTCAGTCTGAGGGCACCCATAATTAAGCACTGTGCTGTGATTGCTATTCCAAGTAACACTGAATTAGTTGGGTTGTTGTAGATTTTTTTTCAGGCTATATGGCCATGTTAGAGGCATTCTCTCCTGACGTTTCACCTGCATCTGTGACAAGCATCCTCAGAGGTTGTGGGGTCTGTTGGAACTAGGAAAATTGGGTTTATATATCTGTGAAATGTCCAGACCTCACAACCTCTGAGGATGCTTGCCATAGATGCAGGCGAAACATCAGGAGATAATGCCTCTAGAACATGGCCACACAGCCTGAAAAACCTACAACAACCCCGTGATTTCAGCCATGAAAGCCTTCGACAATACATTGAATTAGTTGATTCTTATTTCAGCACTTACATGCATCGGGTGAATTCCAGTGCATGTTTGCTCAATATTGTGAGTTTAGTGGTTTTCCAAATGTACAATGTGTTATGTTTCATCAAATAAATCTTTTAGAGCTTTTGGATTTCAGTTCTTTGATGTGTTATCAACCTGTATATGAGCATGCACTTTATTAAAGAGAACTTCAATATAGGTTTCTTTGAACACACAGCTCTCAGTAGCCATATTTTGTTCTGTCTGCCTCTTGCTCATGTTCCATGTTCCTTTGTTGACTTCTCAGATGTTGCTCTCTAAGATGTGAACAGTTCTCTTAAAGTGTTACCTGCTTACAATCCACATCCCATTGAAAACAGCCATAAATTTGTCAGTACAGACTTTATGTACTTGGCAGTGTGGTATTCATTAAAACAGTTCTACCTTTCCCGCTCCCACACATGGAAGCCTCCTTTTGCTTCTAACTTTTTATAGCTCAGGGTGAAGGAGACTTCCCCCTAAGCAATCCTATTGCCCATCCACCTTTTTACCACATTTGGATCGACACATTTCTCCCATCTGTTCCATCGAGTAACATTTCTTCAAATGAGCTCCTAGATTGCTCCAAACATGAATTGAAACAAGTTATATGAATTTACATCTCATAATAAAAATATTTTAAAAATTAAATAAAAAAACTATAATAAACAATGATGTTAAAACACAACATAATTCCTAGAATTGAATAGCATGGAAAGTTGTTATCAATGAATAAACAGAGGCCACATTTCTCCTGTCTTGGCTTGTTTTCCACAAAAGGCCAGGCTTTAATTTGAAATCTTGATAATCTGTCAACACATCATCCATCCTTCTAGACTGTGAACATGGGGAATAAATCTCCTCTCAGTGAAGAGGCATGACTACCCAGTATTGCAAAAATACCAAAACAAAACAAAACAAAACAAAAAACCTTTAAAAAAAACCACAAGTGATCCAGCAACTGATTATGAAACCTCTGCTTCACAACCTAATTGTAAGTCTTGGGTCTGTTGATCTCCCAAACATTGCTTTATAGGAAATGTTTTGAAATCTATACTTGAAAAGATAACATGATAGCCTCAATTTGACATTACTTTTAGCTGTTGGTTAAAGCTTATCTCTCTTCTCTCGTTTACTGGTTTTGCATGTACCCTTGTCAGTGATCCGGAAACTTAAGCTCATCCAGAATGCCGCTGCTGGGACTCCAGTGAGATGTCACATAACACCCATCCTTCAGCAGCTCCATTGGCTTCCGGTCGAGCACCGGATCACCTTCAAGGTGATGGTGTTAACTTTCAAGGCCTTGCATGGTCTGGGGCTATTGTATCTGAGGGACTGTCTTTTCCCCTATCAACCCCAGAGGTCACTTCATTCCGAACAACAGAACCTCCTTGAAGTGCCGACCTTCAAAGCAATTCATCTTACATTGACCCGGGGTAGAGCCTTTTCCGTAGTAGCGCCGTCAATCTGGAATACCCTTCCAAGTGATGTGCGGGCCCTACAGGATCTATTCTCTTTCCGCAAGGCCTGCAAGACCCATCTTTTTCGGCTAGCCTTTGATTGCTAAGCTGGAAAACCTTTTTAGTCTAGTTTAATATGCTGTTTTACTTCTGTTGTGTTTTTACATGATTGTGAGCCGCTCCAAGCCCTCGGGGAGTGGCGGCATACAAGTCCAAATAATAAATAAATAATGTTCATTTCAAATCATTTTGACATATGCCTCTGCCAGTCATAGAAACAATAGGGTCTTTTTTTGGAACAGCATGTTCAGGATTGTCATATTTGCTTGTGAGCAAGACATGAACTTTTCAGAAAGAACTTGGATCAGCTGTAGACGTTTTACTGCTCCTAAGTGAAGGGTTATGAAGAAGTTTGGAAGAGAAACTGAATTCACCCACATAGTAAATATTTCACTACTTTTTACACTGGGATGGGGAGACATGGAATTGACAGGAAAGTAAATTAGATGAGCTGTGCATTAAGCCATGTTATGAAAGATCACAGGGTTCTCAAGTGAGGAGGTGCATTTGTGTTCAAAGAGTTTCCATTTGTGTTTAAGTCAGCAGCCAATTACAGTTGTTCAAAGGGAGAACAACTTCCTGCCCACACAAGATGGTTGCCTTCCAGACTGCGTAGGTGACTAAGAGGTCTACTTGCTAGACACCACAGGTGGTTTTAGGCCAGCTTCTGTCTAGCAGCTTGTATTGCTTAGTCAGTTATATTCATCCCACTATTAGAATGGTGTTTGTTCCACAGATCTGTCTTTGGCACCAATATTCCCTCTTCTCCTCAGAGAAAAAAAAACATGCTGTGGCTGAGACCAACCTTTTCCAACATGTATCTTCACATCTAGCAGTGGTCTCAGTCTCACACCTTATTCAGTCTTTCCTTGACAATTTCACACTTGTGTGAAAAGTCAGGAAATGAGATTAATTTATTCAGATGCAAAATTCTTTGGAAAGCTTTAGGGTGAAACTACTTAAGCATGTGAAAGAAACTATGGCTTATCTCTGACAAGCTGTCTGTTTGAAACTTGCCTTTAGCTTAGCTTAAGTAATCAGCACCCCTGTACTGATTACTGTCAATTACCTTTAACCTATAAACCATACACTAGGCTTGTTTGATTTTTAAAAAGTTTAAAACTCATTTTGGATGTAGAGGGCGCTGGTGATTCAATTCTAAAGTCAATTCTGATTTTCACAGAAAAAATGTTCAAAACTTTTTGAAACTTCCGAGACTTTCGAATCCTTTCGTTAATGGTTTGAAAGTGTTATTTCCTGTTCCATTGGGTGGTCTTTACTTTGAACGTAGCTTTACTCCAGGAGCGGGGAAAAGCAAGTAGAGGAAATTTCTTCCTTCTCTGGTTTAAAACTGGCTTCTCTGGCTTTAAAACTGGGTCCTCTGGCTTGAGCCGAGGCCAGAGACCAGAAGCGGAGAAAAGCTTAATCATTTCTGACTCACTTCCTGATTCGTAACAAAAATGGCGGAAAAAGCTTCAGAAGGGCAAAAGGACTTCAGGTTTCCTTAAAAATTTCAAAATAGCTTCAAAAAGGATTTTTTTAAACTTTATTCTGAGTTACAAAGATTTCTACAGTACCTAACCATGCCTACTATACACATACATACCTGATGCAAACACAATACTGGAAAAACACAACAAAATGAAAACTCAACTAAAATGGCTACTATTCACCAATATTTCACTGGAAAAAATGCTACGAAAGGCTGTCACCGATCCCTTTGAGAGAGAGTGTGGTGTAGTGACTGGAATGTTTGGCTTAGTTTGCATCTACACTGTAGAATGAATGCAGTTTGACATCACTTTAACTGCCATGGTTCAATCCTATGGAATCATGAGAATTGTGGTGATGTCTCACCAAAAAATAAATACTAGGAATTCATGGCAGTAAAAGTGGTGTCAAACTGCATTAATTCTACAGTGTAGATGAACTTGTAACATGGAGTTATACATTTCTAACTATGTAGTTTTCATGACCCCTATGTACCCCTTAGTTCCTATAATATAGTATACACAATCCTTATATCGGCTATGAAAGTCCCCCAATTCCTACTGCACCAGAAGTAGCTCCTGAAATAGACTTAGATCCATTTCCCTATTAGTCTGTAAGAGATTGGCCACCACTCCAACCCCTCCGACAGAAACAATGTCTAGCATGAGGAGCAATTGTAACAAAAACCCTTCTTCTGCCTATCATAATGGAGATTGCTCATGGAAAGTTCACTGATTCCTGAGTGACAGAGGAATAGACCATCTTTGATTGCAGATGCTACTTTCCAGTAAGTATTAATGGGGTGGATGGGTGGAATTCACTATGTATTTCCATACCTTCCATACCTATGCATTCAAAACTGACCAACTGCCAAGTATCTAGTCACATTATTTGGGGTGCTCCTTTTTTACTTCATCTTTACTTTTTTGGGGGAAAGGAAACCCTTATAATTGAGAAAGGTCTGACATAACAGTCTAAACATCCTTTAAAAAAGAAACCTATAAAAATATCTGGATACTAGGCATGGTTTAGAATCCTAAAATGGCACTGCTTATATCAAATGAGGGGGGATTTTTTTTATTAGTAAAAGAAAGACTTACAAAAAATTTCCCAAAAATTTCGGAAATGTAACTTAAGTACTAACGAAATTCATTAGTAATTCGTATGCCAGAGCATGCGCATTCCAGATGGTTTTGGCCTACAACTCCCAGAAATCCTAACAGCTGGTAAATTGGCTGGGATTTCTGGGAGTTGTAGGCCAAAACTTGAATAAACCACACTGAATTCTAGATGGGACTCTCCAAATAGGAAGGAGCGAGGGAAGGAGGAAGGGAGGGAGGGGGTATTCTATTCTTGGAAGCAGCAAAAGAAAAGGAGGAGGAGCCCCCCCTCGCTCCTCGCTGCCTCTCTCTCATCCCGATCCTGAGGGAGCGAGGGCCCAAGTTTGCCCAGGCTGAGAGGAAAAGGAAGAGGCCTGAAGCTGTGAGGAATGGTGGGAGTTGAAGTCCAAAACACGTACCTGGAGGGCTGAAGCTGGCCCCTGCGATGGGGCATGGCAGAGCAACGGGAAGAGAAGCATCTGAGAGAGCGCAGGAGAGAGAGGAGGAGAAGCGTGTGTGTGTGTGTGTGTGTGTGTGACGCAGGCGCCTGCGATGGGGCAGGGCAGCAGAGCAATGGGGAAGAGAAGGAGGGGGGAAGCCTGGAGAGAGAGGAGGAGACGCGCGCGCGCGCGCGTGTGTGTGTGAAGCAGGCCCCTGCGATGGGGGCATGGCAGCAGAGCAACGGGGAAGAGAAGGAGGGGGGGAAAGCCTGGAGAGAGAGGAGGAGAAGCGCGCGCGCGTGTGTGTGTGTGTGTGAAGCAGGCCCCTGCGATGGGGCATGGCAGCAGAGCAACGGGGAAGAGAAGGGGGGAAAGCCTGGAGAGAGAGGAGGAGAAGCGCGCACGCACGCGTGTGTGAAGCAGGCCCCTGCGATGGGGCATGGCAGCAGAGCAACGGGGAAGAGAAGGGGGGGGAAGCCTGGAGGACTACACTTTCCAGAATGCATTGCCTAGCCTACCTAGCAGCAGCGTCACTTCCAGTTCCTCATAGAAATGCGGGAAAAAGAAGAAGCTGAATGAAGGCGGGAAGGAAATGAGGGGGAGAAGACAGGGAGAAGTGAGTAGTACAATAATTAATTAATTAATACTTAAGAATTTCTTACAATCATAACGCAAATTGTTGGCCTCAAGGACCGTAAAAGGAAGTCTACTTCCGGGATCGCGGCAGCGATACGTAAAACCTCAAAAGTCCCATTACATACGAATCTCTTACGAATCCTTTTAATTTCAGTTTCATTTTTCTCATGCCTACTGGATACAATTACTTTCTGGATCAATAAAGAAACTTGTTCATTATCTTCGTTTCTTTTTTCTTTTTTGAAAGTGGTTTTATTATACATATATTGCTTCTAAATAACTAAATACTTTAAAGACACCACATCTCATTTGATATTGGAAGCTAAGCATGGTCAGACTGGCTAGTACAGGGTGAGAGACTGCCAAAGAATACCAGGTCCTATTGGCTATATTTCAGAGGAAGGGACTGGCAAAAGCACTTGTAAATATTCCTTGCCTTTAAAAGCCCTATAAAATGAATGGGTCATCCTATGCTGACAGACAACTTGAGGGTGTAAGTATGCACAACTTGTGTTTCTTTTAACTTGTCCATTCTGAACTCTGAATCATACAAATAGGGATTCTCTGTTAAAACTACAGAAACTTAGGCAGCTATCCCTGTTCAAAACTTAAGATCTCCGGTCTACCTTGAGGCAGTCACATTCTTCCAGCCTGGGGTAGAATAAACTCTGAAAACAAAGAAAGAAGAGTTGGATGAAATTATATTATTTTTTTTTCAATACGAATCAAACTTCAAATAATTTAAAAGGATATTTTGACAAATAAAACACTGCAATTTTCTAGATAGTTGCTACCAGTGAACAATATGCTAAATAGACCTAAGGCATTTTCTGCACAGAAGACTGACCTAAGACTGAGAGAGTATGGTAGAGATGCATTACTAAGTTCAGAAACTGATGATCAGTGACACCTCTGTCATTCAAAAAATTAAAAAATTGATCACAGCACAAGTGCTGAGTAAAATTGCCCATGGGCTGCCCAATGGCCAATGCAATAAATACCTGTTTTCACTATAGTGTAAGCATTGCTTAGGAAAAGAGGGAACATTTAATATGATTTTGAAAACAGTTGCAAATATATGTTCTCAAGTTTTGGGAAACAAGAATCTTGGAGCAAACTTTGTAGTTTGGAACATATTTTGCACAACAATCTCAATTTTTGTGAAAAGCAACATTTTGCATAGAAAATTATATGTCCATAAAAAGTGAATTTTTTGTGCAGAACATTTTTGTTTCATGTACAGAAAATGCATGTGAATTTTGCACAGAAAAATCTCAAGTTGCAAATAGTATTTAAAGACTGCACAATTGTCAAAATGTTGGAAATTCAGGGAAATAGAAGGTTCATATTTCCACATGTGGTGGACATGTAAAAAAGCCAAAAATTATTGGAAAAAATTCAGAAAAATATTCAAGAAATTTTAGATATAAAAATTCTATTAAAACCATAAACATTTCTATTGGGGATACATGAACAAAAAACAGATACAAACAAGGACATTTTTTTATTTCTATTGACTACTGCGACAAGACTATGCTATGCAAGATTATGGAAAAAGGAAGAGATACCCGAAGTGGAAGACTGGATGATAAAAATTCATGATATAAGAAATATGGATAAAAAAGCATTCCTGATCTCAAAAAATAAAGGAAAACCAAAAAAGAGACAAATTGGGGCCCAGTTACAAAATATTTAAAAAGCAACAAAAAAGAAATATCGATATGAGAAGAAGAAAAAGAAAAAAGGGGAAAAGGAGAAGAGAAGAAATGAAAAATAGGAAGAAAAAGAGGAAAGTAGATGTGAGAAGAAGGAAATGGGGAAATAAAAGGAAAAGGAGAGAACCTCGATGAAGATACCCGGGAGTCAAAACATTATTTTTCTCTTTCTTTTGTGTTTTATTTGGGGGTGAACATCTCTCTTCTCTATTGACTACTCTGTCTTTAGGACCCATCATTTTCTCTCCATGTTTATATGTCTCTCTTTCCCCCACTTTTTCTATCTTTCTTAATTGTTTTTAATTGTTTTTATGGGAAATTCTCAATAAATATTTTAAAAAGACTGCACAATTGTCTAATGCTTTCTGATAGTGGGAAGAAAATGGTTCAGATTACTTATTGCTTCTATTCAGAACAAAATTAGTGAACAATTACCATATATACATGTATATGAATAATAATTAGATTATAGATAATAATCAGATTAATCCTGATAGGACAGAGGTCCTCCAGGTCAATCGCAGGCCGGATCGAGGTATATGGTGGCAACCAGTGCTTGATGACATTGCACTCCCCCTGAAGATGCAGGCCCGCAGCTTGGGAGTCCTCCTAGACTCAGTGCTAACACTTGAAGCTGGGAGGGCCTTTGCACAATTGAAGCTCGTGCGCCAGCTATGACCGTACCTTATGAAGTTGGATTTGGTCATGGTGGTCCACACCTTAGTTACCTTTAGATTGGACTATTGCAATGTGTTCTACACAGGGCTGCCCTTGAAGACAGTCCAGAAACTTTAATTGGTCCAACGAGCGGCAGACTACTAACTGGTGCGAATTACAGGGAGTGGTCAACCCCCCTGTTTAAGAAGCTCCATTGGCTGTCGGTTATTTTCCGGTCCCAATTCAAGGTGCAGGTTCTTAGCCACAAAGCCCTGAATGGTTTGGGACTCGTCTACCTTCGAAACTGCATTTCCTTTTACGAACCTACACAATCTCTTCAATCTTCTGAAAAGGCCTTTCTCTCACTCCTGCCCCCATCACAAGTGCAACTGGTGGAGACGAGGGAGAGGGCCTTCTCTGTGGTGGCCCCTTGGTTCTGGAACTTACTCCCCAGAGAAATTAGGCAAGCCCCCACCCTGGCAGTCTTCAGGAAGACCAAACACACGACGGGATAATTACTGAGTACCACTAGTACAACAAGAAAAAGCTGGTTAGAAAAATGATCCACCAACTAGTAAATATAACTATCAGGTAGTAATCCATCATTAACAAAGTATGTAAGTATATATAAACTAATGAAACAAACCCCAATCTATTGTAGGAATATAAGAGACAACACTGGGAAGCCTACGGGAAATACAAAAATAATCCAATCTGTATTCATATATAGACTCCTAAAATGTCAAAGGAACCCATCTTCATGCATAACATTAAACATTACAATATCAAACTTCAATACATCAATTTGGTTACAAAGACAAACCTTGAGGTATTTTCCCATGGAATCATTGGGCAGAGTCCGTGTGACCTTCGTGATCACAGGTAGTAAAGTCTGGGATAAGTCAAGAAACAAAACATAGTTCTATGGGAAATCCCATCAGTCGCGTAGGAAACAGTCCACAAAACATGAAAAAATATATCACACAAATGTGTCTTTCAGACCGATTAGAGGTCTTCGCAACTGTTGAAGACGAAAAGTAGTTCAAGTGTCCCAGAGGAGTAAATCCCATGGACTCGCTGTATCCACAAACTGCATCCAGCAAAGGACGGAAAAGGAGCGCCTATACTCCACAAAGGTACGAGGGTCGACGGGAGACTATCTATTGCCCACCCCGTTTCACGTAAGTCACTTTTTCAAGACCTGTAAGGTACATCAGGAGGCATCCAAAAACATATCAAAGTGTAGAGAACCACAGGTTCCGACCAGTCTCTCAAGGAGCGCAGGTGTTCCAGTTTGCCTTCAATGAATGAACAATAATCCCCATCTTTGACCAAACCCTACATAAAATGCCCTCAGAAGCACTTTAGTTTATCTTCTAGTGCAATTCAACTCCATTTTTGTCTCACCTGATCTTCTTTCCAGATACATTACATTGCCCTCTCAGCCAGAGTTTTTAAACTTTTAATCTTTGCAACCGGCCCCGCCCACTGTGATTTAATTATTGTGATTTAATTATTGTGATTTAATATTAGTTGGTGTGTTTATTTGTATTGTTTTTTGTATTCTTATTTTTATTATATTTTATTGTTGTATTTTTATGTTGTATATATGCTTTATTGTATTGTTGGGCTTGGCCTCATGTAAGCCACCCCGAGTTCCCTTGGGGAGATGGTGGTGGGGTATAAATTATAATTATAATTATACAACAGCAGCCAGATTGACCATGCAACAAATAATTCAGTGGCAATTTCTAAGATATAATAATATTTGAAAAAGTGGATGGCGGTTCAGATATCTGGTATGCAATAGATACATTGGACACAATAAAAGAATTGAATGTCATTTTCCCAGTCTTTAGGACTTTTTTTCTTATTGAAAAATGCATTTGAAGAGGAATCAAATGGCAGCCTTCCTTATGTAAATTTTTAACATATTTTGATCTAATATAGGATTTTCATATTCTGAAATTATTCTATAAAATATATATTATATATGCTTGGTTCTGAGCTCTTTTTATCAAATAACTTTTGTCTCCTTTAAGATCTGTGTTTTATTAAAGAAAAAGTTAGGAGAAGCAGCTCAATGATTGAGAGTAATGGAAGTCTTGTAAAAATTGCTACCAATATAAGGGAGCTGAGGGAATTCTTGGGAAATGGTAACATACCCAGAACAGCAAGAGAAGGCAAATAGAAACTGAGTAAAAGGCTGGCAGAACATTATATTGGACTGTGGGGGAAGCTGTCAAAAGAAAGAACATTTCACTTGTGACATTTAAGATTTGTACATGAAAAATAGGTACATAAATTGTATATGAAATTACTGGAACAGTGATGATAATACAGTACTAACAAATTTTGGTTTGTCTGATTTATCGCTCACCCTCAAGAAACCCCAAGGGGTAAATCCCACTGAATGCATAAGATATATAATTTTTCTAGAGTTCAACCCCATAGAACATAAAGGGCTTTATTGCTTCATAAAAGATTATAGGATCGCCCAGTTAATCGCAGCTTTTCCCATCTTAAAAGGATGAAAGATAAAAAGGATATGGGAGCTTGTCTATTTGGTCTTCATTTTTAGTCACGTTATTTGCCCACTGAAACATTTTCCTTGATGTTCATCTCCTCCAAGAGCAAATGTTGTCATCAGAAAGGGAGTTTTCCTTTGGGCCTCAGTTGGGGACAGGAAGGCAAAAATCTGTACTTTGACAATTTCATTCTTCATAATTGGTAGGTCCCTGCCTGTTGACGTATTTTACATTTCTGTAAAAATAACATGTGACTAATGTTGCTGTCCTTGAGCAAGCAGGGATCACCAGCGTTGAGGCCATGCTATTGAGAACACAGCTGCGCTGGGCAGGGCATGTCTCTAGGATGGAGGACCACCGCCTCCCAAAGATACTACTCTATAGTGAACTCGCCACAGGTCAGCGCAAGAGAGGCGCCTCCAAAAATAGATATAAGGATTCCCTGAAACAACATCTCAGGCTCGGCCAGATTGATCACCAACAATGGTCTACCCTGGCCTCACATCGGGAGGCATGGAGA
The DNA here is from genome assembly GCA_030556195.1 of Anolis apletophallus. Lineage (NCBI taxonomy): Eukaryota > Metazoa > Chordata > Lepidosauria > Squamata > Anolidae > Anolis > Anolis apletophallus. The sequence goes on from JARBWK010000003.1 coordinate 73,720,444, forward strand.
CACACTATCCGCAATGCTGCGGCCTCTTTTGAGAAGACACGCCGAATGGGTCTCGAAGGCAGACGACAACGCAGAAAGAACCACAACTTGGAAACAACATCACCCAAGGAGACTTTCTGCTGTGCTTTCTGCAACCGAACTTGCCTATCTCAGGTTGGCCTTTTTAGTCACCAACGCGCTTGTAAAAAGCGTGGGATGATTCCTTCCTAAGAATCTTCGTTTGCAAAGTAATGCCGAGAGAGAAAAATAATACACAAAATATGCATTTAATAAAAATCTTAGAAGGCTGCATTCTAGAACCAACTCATTACATTTTTAAAAGTGAAAGGATAAAAATAGCTCATAGCATTGCTCACTGGGAATGTGCTACTTTTTGTTATTTTTAAATTACAGGCAAATCTCAATTTAAAATTTATCTCACAAAGAAGCTTCTTTTCGCAAACTTTTTTTTATTCACCAGCCCCCTTTTCTTCTTTTTATCTGAAAGGCTTTTGGTAGCATTAACATTGAGAGGATGGTGAACTACGTTTACGAAACAGACTTCCAGTATCAGATTTCAGCAGCATTCCTACAGTAAAACATGCAATACAGCTTGAACTGGGAAATAATGGGTTTCTGGCTAGCCCGTCCTACAGGTGCTATGTGTGGCTAGTGGCTACCTAGAAGAGACAAAGTAATCAAGCAGCTGCCCCCAGAATCCCTTAAAGTGCAAAGCATGAGTAGATTTAAAAAAGCAAAAATGCATAAGCCTGCAGTTCTTCCAAGTGATGGTAAACAAGCATAGATTGGTAAGTTTGGCCACAAAAACCATAAGCAAGTGGAGACTGATCAAAAGAAGAAAGAAATACCTGTATACATTTTGGAATAATGTTTGGAAGTGCACTGGAATAGGTAATTATGAAATAGGAAGAATGGACACGGAATAACTAGACGATGCTTCTGGATAATAATTTTAACAGGACGACACCGGTGATCATGTTTTTAATTGGTTTATATATCTTTTTTATAATGCGAATAGATGTTTTTAACTGTATTTTTATGAATGTATGGCCTCAAATTTGCTAATTCTGTGAGCTGTCTTGAGTCGCCGTAAGGCAGACTACGAATGCTGTAAATAAATAAATAAATAAATAAAACCTTGAAATGATCTCTCAAAAGCTCAAAATATTGTTTTTTTTAAAAAAAAAATTTATTTTGTAAAATAAATCAATACATTTATAATACAGCAGATATATAATATTCAAAGTGCCTCATTGATCTTGTAATATCTACTGTATATGTGTGTGTGTATGTATGTATGTATTGTGTGTATGTGTGTATGTACTGTATGTACTGTATGTATGTATGTATGTATGTATGTGTGTGTGTATATATATATATATATATATATATATATATCCACCATGCTCTCCTTATCATATATCATCATTATCCCAAAATCATTATGCCAAAAAAAATAATTATCTCAAAAGTAACAAGTTAAAGTAATGATATTTGTAACCTATCATTTAAAAGTACTGATTCAATATCACATCTAATCTTCTCTCTCTGGCATTACTTTGCAAACGAAGATACTTAGGAAGGACTCATCCCACGCTTTCTACAAGCGCCTTGATGCTTTTTCAGAGGTTGGATGTGTCCTTTGAGCCTGTGCCATGGACTTTTCTGGTGCAGCGCAGCGTGCACAGAACTGGCCTCACCCTTTGAACTAAAGGTTTGTCTGCTGGGGCCTAGCAAGCTTAGGACGGTGGCAGCAAGGTCATCAGGTCGTAGGTTTGATTTGAGTTTCCTTCTCTAGATGGTTGACCTTACAGGGTTAGACGAGCACCATCTGCCTGGGTTTGAAATTAGAGTTTTCCTTCTCCTAGGATGGTTGCCAAAAGGCTAGAGAGCCCATCCTGCCCTTTGACGCTCTTTGTCAGACCCTTCGGTTGTGACCTGTCTGGCATAGGAGGCCCTACCGGTGACTATTATGCAACCGCCAGCATAGCTCACAACTTCATTAGGGTACACAAGCCTCTCCCCCGCAACAAGGGGGCACCAATGGAGAGGTAAATGCCACATATAATCCACAAATCCACAAAAAAGGAAGCAACAATATTTAATGACAGCATCTGGGTTATTTTCCCACTTATTAACATTATTTTGAAAACTTTCAGTCATTGGAACTTATGTATCTAGTGCTTCAGATTACATCTTCATATTGGTAACTCATAATGATAATAATAATAATATTTATTTATTTATTTATACCTGCCACCAAGGGGACTCGGAGCGGCTTAAATGAGGCCAAGCCCATCATTTACAGCAAAGCAAATATACAACATAAAAATACAGCAATAAAATAATGGAAATAAAAATACAAAAAAACAATACAAGTAAACACACAAACCAATATAAAATCATAATAATTGAACCACAATGATTGAACAAGGTGGGCAGGGCTGGTTGCAAAGATCAAAAGTTTAAAAAATTGGGTAAGATAAACAATGTAATGTATCTGGAGGGAGGATCAGATGGGGGGGATGGCATTTTATTGCACTAGAGGATACAATAAGGTGCTTCAGAGGGCATTTTATGCAGGGTTTGGTTGACCAGAAGAATTTACTTTTTGCATTAGACCAGGTCTCACATTTTGTCTACTACTATTGTGTGCATGTGCCGTCAAGTCACCAGTTTGATTTATGGTGACCCCATGAATCTCATAGGCTTTTCTATTTTATTAGAATTTCAGAACCATGATATAATTTTCACATCCATGTTACTGCTGTTTATAGAAGGAACCCATTTACAGTGACTCCTCCTTTTGTAAGCATAAGAAAGAAAACAAATAATGGTTTAGTTCTCCTTCGTGGTACTGCAGAAAATAAATACCTTTCCAAGTTAAAGTATTCTAACAAGCATTGATTTAACCAGGACTGATGTCTTATGAATCAACACCCAAATTGTTAAAGTTTCTGCTTCATCAGCCTATCAATTCTGTCTTATAAATGATATCTTAGAAGTTTGAATTCAGAGAAGTTTCACGTTGTGAAGAAATTTGGTTCATGGTCAGTATTTCCAAACCTTTCTATTTGAGTTTTCTAATTTCTTTGTAAATAAATATTTCTATATTGTTAATGGCTGTACTACCCAGTCATTGACTGGTTAAGTGCTCACATAGTGTAGCGGTTAGAGGATTAGATTTTGACTTATGCCCAATCGGCACTGTCATATAGTGCAGCTTAAAACAGCATTATATGGTCATTGTAGATTCATAGAATATTGTTTAGCTGCATTGAATTGAATTCTAGGAGTCTACACTGACCGTATAATGCCGTTTCAAACCATACTTCACATGGTGATGAATTCTGAGAGTTTCCCAACTATTGGTTAAAAGCAAATTAGCAAATCTAGGCTCGACATTGTTGTCATGTAAATAACAGTGTGAGTTGTATTGAAGAGTGTGGAATGGCAAACTACATTTCTACCCTGTTTCAAGATTTCCTCTATGACTTTGTTCTACCATTTTGCAAGCAGAAAAGTGGATGATGTCTGCCATCTGCTCTATCTTACTTAAAGATGATTTCTCTAATTAGGTCAAATTGACTTGCTGTCAATGATTAAATGTAATAGGTAATAATAACTCATCTTAATCATTGGTTACCATTATTTTTACTTCATTGATTGCAATAATTTCAAAAATTACCCAATGGAATAGAATATGCTTAGCACCTGGTGTGTCCTTTTTTCTTTCTCTCCCCCCTTTTTTGGAGGAACATCTGTGGTAAATATGTAATAGATGTGTAATTTTACGTCTCTTGATCTGGATGGAAGTAAATAATCCTCAGTTTTAAGTGTACAAATGGGCATGGATTTATTATTGGACAAGGAGAAGATCAAATATAAAGCAGTGTAAAATTTACTGTCGGTACTTAAAGAGCTGCCAAATTGAGTGATTCATCTTTACCAGATTCAGGATTCCTGACAATGTCTCCTAGTTTCAGATCTGTAGAGTTTTCAGACTTCATGCTATAAAAAAAAAAAGCTGCACGTGGACAGAATATTAATAGATCCTGGTGTGTCAGGGGCCTGGGCTTGAAATTTGGAAGGCAAACCATTGCTGATCAGAGATGGTCACTTTCTTCCAATGTGGGGAAGAAGGGGGGGGGCTTTTGGGTTTTGTTGAAATAGAGCTCTTAGCAACCCAGCTGGCACAGTCCAGTTAGAATGATGGTACCTGAATTCCAGCAACATCTGGCCAATGTATAAAGCTTATTCTCAGATTCAAGCTTGATTGCAGGTGTTCACAGACTAGTAGGAACCCCCCCTCCCCCAGAACAGTTCTCATTTAACTTCTTCAGTCTTTTATTAACCTTTTGTGTCCCAGTGCTTTATCATTACCTTTTCCTATCAGAGCTTTAAAGAGAATACATATCTTTCTAAAAGAAGCTTTATGGAGAAGAGGAGTACAACAGTCGATCCAGGCCCGGATTAACACTTTTTTGCGCCCTAGGCTACACTTTGGAATTACACCCCCACCCACACACACACACACTTGTGTGTGAGAGAGAGAGAAAGAGAAAAAGATAGAGAGAGAGAGCGTGTGAGACGGAGCAGAGACTTTGCCGGGAGAAGGAGCGAGGAGGGGCATGAGAAAGGGGGAAAGAGAGGCATGGACCAGTTGTGGTTTTTTTGGTTCGTGATCTGCAGCCTCCCCCTTGGCTTGCACCCCTAGGCCATGGCCTCGTTGGCCTTATGGGTAATCCGGGCATGAGTAGATCCCAACCACTGACTGCCAGTTACATCACAATATAACTTCACTGCCACCAATCTAAATGTATTGGTCTACAACCACACCATTCACTCTTCCCTGTCCCATTGGCCCACTGACCACCGGAGTCAGTTCACAGAGCCACTCAAAAATGAAGGGAAATTCCAACTTAAAGAGTGATGGCTGTTATGCAGACAGGCCCCCTTCTTATATTGATGCACAGAAAGACACACTGAATACTTGTGGTGAAGTATAAACAGATTTGTGAGGTTTATTTGTACTAGAACAAGAAGGTTGCTAAGATATTAGGAGAGGTTCAGATGCGTAATGGTTTCAGGAGATTATCAAGCTGTTTCCTTAAAAGAAAATGGACTTAACTTGTCTTCCACAGAACTATGTTCATTCACAAAAAGAACTAACCAGGCTTTGCAAAATCCTTCAGTCATCCCTTCCAGAGGCTCCTAATATAAGTGTCACTTAGATGCTCTCTAAAATGTAGCACTTCTTCCCGAAAGCTATTTTTAATTCCCTCCTCACAGAGGTTTTTCCCTCTGATCTCCAAACATTTCTCTTCTCTTCCAACTACTCTCAATCTCCCAGATTACACCCCCCCTCTCTCTGGTACCCTCTACCTTCTTAGCTAGGTAACACACTCTAACTCCCCCAACAATCGGGCACTACTACTATATAAGGAGTAGGCTGTTTCTCCTCCTTTAGCTTGGATCGGGCCTTTTCTTCCAGGGCCTAGAAATTTTCCTACACACTAAACTGGCAAGGTAGGCCTATTCTGTTACAAGGAGCATAGTAGCATAAAACAGATGAGAGAATCATTGAATCAAAGTTCAAATATCTCTGGGAAATAAAGGGGTTGAACATTAGCTTGGCTTTGTCCTTCTCGGTGCATGTGGGGTAGTAGGATGACTGTTAGTAAAACATGTTGTTTATTGTTTTACTAGATTCTATAAAGTTGACTTTAATACTCTGTGAAAGTGGGGCTCTAAATCACTCTGTTTTCAACAGGAGAAAGGAAGGAACTCAGGTCTTGAACTCAGAGTCATGGTTTCTCTAATTGAATCTCCCCAATCATAATATGGTCTTGCACTTTTCCTATTGACTTCTGCCTTACCATCAAAGGTTAAATCCAGCATTATACTAGCATATATTACACATTATTTTCCAATACTGTGCTCATGGAAGCTTACACATTAAAAAGATTGGCCAGAATCCTGTATGGAATTTACAGGTGCGTAAGTATCACAGTTACAGTGCTACACAGCAACCACCTAATCACAAAAGGCACTTTTCAGTGGCATATGCTGGCTCCACTCTACATCACTCATGGAGCTCACCAGTTCCCATCAAACAACACCAGCGGGGCGATGTAGGGTGGAACCAGTGCATACCACCACTATGGCAACACAAGAGACTTCCCGTGTTGCCATAGAAAGCCATGGGGGAAGCCGTGAGATCGATGCTTCCTTTATGGGATCAGCTGGAACAGGAGCTGGGTGATGTGGGGCTGGGGCGCAGGATTCCCCATGCCCCCGAAAATGCAGACAAGGTTGTAAATCCCATCCTGATCCCTTTAGTCCCCACTTGTCAAGAAACATCTGCTGTGAACGGCAGAAATCTGTTTTCCTATCAAGCAGAAAGCAGTTGACTGATAGTTCCTTCCCTCCCATGAAAAATCTCCAGAGCAAGAGGCAGAATCAGGACTCTTGCCATAATTTATTTATTTTTTTATTTAAAATTTTTGTACCCCGACCTTCTCACCTCCATGGAGAGACTCAGACCGGCTTACAGCAAAATTCAATGCCATACACATTTAAAACATCTTTAAACAGCATATTAAAATACATAAAAACAGAGATACATAAAACCACATTGCCATTAAAACCACATTCAGCTCGGTCTAAAAAGTGGTCAACAATTTCAGATTGAAATCAATCTCAGCTTATTCTGGGAAGGCCTCGTTCCACAACCAAGTCTTTACCCGCCTCCTGAAGGCCAACAGGGAGGGGGCAGATCTAACATCGCTTGGGAGGGAGTTCCATAGCCGAGGGGCCACAACAGAAAAGGCCCTGTCTCTCGTCCCCACCAGACGCGCTTGCGAAGATGGCGGGATCGAGAGCAGGGCCTCTCCGGAAGATCTTAATGTCCTTGGATGGTTCATAGGGGAGAATTCGTTCGGACAACTAACTGGATCGGAACCGTATAGGGTTTTGTAGGTTAAAACCGGCACTTTGAATTGTGCTCGGAAACTAATTGGCAGCCAGTAGAGCTGGCGCAACAAGGGAGTTGTATGCTCCCTGTACCCCGCTCCTGTTAGTAACCTGGCTGCCGAGTGTTGGACTAATTGCAGTTTCCGAGCAGTCTTCAGAGACAACCCCATGTAGAGAGCATTGCACTAGTCTATTCTCCGTTGTCATAATTCTCCATTGTGCTGGAGATCAGAAATCACTTGCATCAAGAAAAAGTGGAACCATCAGCCTGCTGCTTCCCAATAGGAAAATAGATTCTAATTGATCTCAGTGGCTGCCTCCTGTGTTGTTTAGAGGCCATGCAGGGACTGTGAATCTAGAACAGTCATAAATGCATATCTCTAGGCAAGACAATAAAGAATCCAAACACTACAATTAAGTGTATGCTCAACAAGACACTATTAACCCCAAATTAAACTATTAACCATAGTAATAACATACACTTTAAAAACATATTTAAAAGATAAACAATACAATTTAAACCAGTGTGACAGTTGCACTCCTTTTTTTTTAATTCTGAAAAGCCTGACTGAATAAAAATGTTTTTGGATGTCAATGGAAGGACAGTAGGGAAGGGGCCATTATGCAGAGATTTATAAAGTCTAGGAGGAGTCACTGAAAAGCCTCGTGTTCCCACCAAGCATACTTGTGAAGGTAAAGGGACAGAGAAACGGGTATCTCCTGTAAATCTCAGGATCCAAGTAGACTCATATAGGAAGATCAGATAACCAAGTCTCAAAACAAGACACTATTAATCCCAGGTATTGGCATTAGTCTATGGACAAGCACTTTGAGTAGCCCTGGTCTACCTTGCTCAGAAAACAATCCTCAAGAGTAGTCTTTGGGGGTTTAAGGAAATACAGGCTACTGGGAAAAGGACAAATTATTAGTTCTGCTGACTTATGCTGTTCCATAAGCAAAGTAACCTTACCAGCCCTTGATTATTTCCCAAGTTCTTAACTGAGTTTAACCATTAACATTCATTCCATTTGTCCTTTTTACATTTGCCATGTGCTGTTAAATCAGGAGTGAGATCGCTTGCAAACAGTCTCTCCAAGTCAATTTTCACATCATATGGAAATGCCAGGGAAAGTACGTATACTGTCTGGGTTTTTTTTTTTAAAAAAGACAGTTCAGACACCTAATGATTTCCAGCCTCTGAGGATGCCAGATAGCTTCCTGAATCAGGGCATCTTCAGCACTATTTCATTTAAAACAACAACAAACCAAATCATCATTTCCCACAGTTGGGTATGTATGTGAAATCCCTGGCTATTTTTTTTCATGTTCTTCAGTGTTCTCTTAAACACATTTGTGATTTGAAGTTTTATTAACAATAACCCTCTCACTTCTTACAAATTTGAAGACAAACCAGTAAAGTGCCTGGATGTAATATTTATCCATGGAATTACTTTTTAGACTTGCCAGATTTACTGAACATACATTGTGGTTGCATACTTCTGCAGCTACAAGAGTTTGACTACACAAGGGGTTTTTTTAAAAAAAAATCTGGTGTTGGAAAAATGAGGGAAGCTTTGGCCAGGCTAGTTATTTGTTAATGGCTGAATTGCCCATTTTCCTCAGATTCCTGACATCTGGAATGCATATTAAACTAAAATTATAATGCTGTGTTATCAAATATTTATCATTTAGCTACTGAATATGCCGCTCAATAGTTATACTCATTCACTCTTGTTATCATTCATCTGGAATGTTATATAATGTCTTTAGGAAATGTCATCATGTGGTGTTTCAACCTCTGATCTTTCCCTCTCCCCCATGCTTGTTTCTAAGAAATATTGAACCACTAGGAACTCAACTACCTGCTGGTTATTTTACTCTTTTCTTTGACATAAAATGTACATGGTCTGTCAAAAAGTAATGAGAATATTTTTTTGTCTAATGCAGCAAGGCCAGGAAAGAAAAAATGGGGGGGGGGGAGGTGTCAATGCAGGTAGAGAGAGAAACAGGCATACAGTTTGACCTTCCTCTTGAGTCCATGTCATTGTAGGAGTCAGTACATTAACAAAGTAGTTTCTTGATTTTTTTTGTTTTTTGTAATTCATTTTTATTGCTGTCGTTTCAAAATAACAATAAAAGAGGGGGAACAATAGTAGTTTTTTGTTTTGTCATGGACAAAAAAATGCAGAGTAGTGATCAAGTTCTGTGTGACACTCGGATAATTTCGTTCAAAAACATTTCAGTTGTTAAGGACAGGTTATTGGGATGCTGTTTCATCTCAAAACTTCAGGTGGCACAAGGCATTTAAAGATGGGGAAAATATTGAGGATGAACAGCATGCAGGGTATCCTTAAACGTTAACTTCAAGAATTAAGAACAATGTGGCTCATCTGAAAGTTGTTCCAAATAGGGCCCAGCATTTGAATAAATTACAGAGAACTACCAAAAAACAGATATCAACCAAATCATTACAGAAGATCTGCATATGAGAAAAAAATATGGCTACCGTGGGGTTACTAGAAATTATAATCTTTCTTTTATAATGGGGAGAGCTCTCACAAAGAAATCTAGCATCAGACCAGGTGTAATGATTTACCTGCAAATCAGCCAAGCTGAAGCAAAAAATTTAGATGGCAAATGATCTCATTGCAGTCATCAACTGGCTTCATGTACTTGTGAACTAAGAAATGTGTTTTAAAAGTAATTCATTATTATTCTATTTCCACAACATGTGAGCTCTAGTAGCGTTAAGCCTTTAAGCCAGGTCTGCACAACCTGTGGCTCTCCAGATGTTTGGGACTCCAATTCTCAGGAGCCCGAACCAGCTTTCCAATGATCTGGGAGGTGAAGTTCAAAACACTCAGAGGGCCACAGGTTGAATAAGTATGCTTTAAGTAAGGCTTTATTTCCTATTTCTCAAAAGTAACAGAAACATCCTTAAGTAATTGAAAAAAAGACAACTTACATGCTGTAACACAGGGCACAGCACCAACCAGTGAAAATCAAACATTCATTTATAATAAATCAGCATTTACAAGCTCGCTAAACTAGCTTACTTTCATTTTTGTGGCATACAGCTGAAGCATTTTCTGCAGAGTCTACCATAAACACTGCACATGGCTGCTAACAGTTTTGGGTAAATTGGTGGCACTGGGAAACCATTTTCTGTTGCCAATTTTTTCCTGACCACAACATTGAGCTAAGGAGATTCCGTTTCGACTTCAGATGCAATGGTTGACCCAGGATGGCATCCAGCCTGTCCAGCTCAAAGGAGGGAGGATGTCAGGAGGTGGGGGGGGGGAGTGCAATCCTTCCCTCCCCCCCCCCCCCATCTCTTGATGCATAATTTTTCTTCAGATAAAAGTGAGACAGGTCCCACATTTTTGGCCAGTCTGGAAGGGCCCTGGAAAACATAGCAATGCTCATTAAAACTGAAGGCAGCAGGAAAATAATACATATTACAGATGATAAATTCAATAAAATAACCCAGAGCTCTGAGCTTGCAAGACCTGTCCAGAGCTCTTGTTGAACTGTGCTATGGGAAGTCTTTCATTCATATAGTCACTATAAGTCAAAGTTGACCTTAGAACAAATAGCAAGAACAATAAAGTACTTACAAGCATATCACACCTTTGCATGACTGCCGGAGGGGAAAACTTCTCAAAGACATGGAGCAATTATGTGGCAATCTGTGGTTTTTTGTAAACGTCTCCCATCTGTAAGCCAACCATTACAACCATGTGTCTCATGGTGGTCTCTGAGATCAATGGAGATTGTGCTTTTAATAAAGCCTTCTCTGTGCCAGATATAAACAACAAAGTTGTGCAGTGACCTTCCTCACCTTGGAAATTTCCTGAAGATAATTCAATGGAAGCCAGTTAGAAACACTGTACAATCCATCTGTTTGTCTTTGGCAGAGGGCTGAGTTAAAACGTTTGAGAGCAGATACCTTCAGTCAGTTTCATTTCAGTTAATAAAGCTGATTGTCTATATTTTAACTCATCCTTAATCTAACTGAAGAAAATCATTTGCTAACCAACTGGACATGACAGCAAAACATCAATAATCAAGTCTCTCCTTCTCTCTAATGGGAAAGGAAACTCATGTCTGAACCCCAATTCAGATTGGGACTGCAACATTTGCAAAGAGGGCTTTAATATTTTCTCCACAACATTTTTCTCATATAGATTACCCCAGGGCCAAATAAAGTTCATACCACAAACAGAGGACAATTGAGTAGTCAAGATGGCAAACATTTTTGTTAACAACAAAGAACACATACACCTCACCTTTTGTCCGTCCCTCAACCCAGTCAACAGAGTGCAAACTGTTTTTTCCACTTTTAACTCAAGTTGCAATATTTAGAGTAAATAGAAGATGAAAAGGGAACTGAGAGGAGATTAGCAACTTCATCACATGTGCCGCTAGAATCATCTTGGATCATGGCAAATCTGGTGGTGCCTATCTCCTCTACCTCATCCCACAGGGGGAAGTGTCTGCCACTCGCTTATCTCATTGATCCAATGCAACGCAAGAAGCCTCTTGTGTCGCTGCCATGTGAGCATATGCTAGTCCCTCAGTAGTTTTGTGACAGAGCCCTGCCAGAAGTAGTTCTGTGTCATTGTAAGGGAGCCAGTGGGTTCCATTGCAAAACTGATGAGGAACCAACATATGCCACTGAAAACAGCCACATCTAATAAAGTCAAAAAAACTGAGACATTTTAAAATCAACTGAAAAAAGTGGGAACACAGACAATTAAGCAGGACAGTTTTAGGCTATGAGAATTTCTTTTGTATCACTTTTGGGAGCCTCAGAACTACAAAAAAATTGTTAAAGTAGCTCCCCAATCTTGGAATGACTTCGGAGTCCTCTGTTTGTGGTATGAAATCAGAGTTGGGGTTTGAGTTCCAAACAGTAAACCATGCTCTTGAACCTACGCTTTTTATATAAATTTTAATTGAGATTATATACACATATAGTTAAAAAAAGACTTGGTCTCGTGACTAAGTAAAAAATAAATAACAAAAAAGGAAGGAAGGAAGAAAAACAGAAGAAAAGGGACAAAGGGGGAGAAAAACCAAAAAACCTTAGGTTCATCTTACCTTCTTCATTTGTGGTTTTATATTTTATTCTTTCTTGTTATGTCCATTCTTTCACCCCTCCTCTCTCTGAACCTGTTAAGGTGTTATATCTTTAGACTAATTTTGTTAACTTTCAGATAATCTTTAACTAGCCTGCAGGGAGGAGCGGAATACAAGACCAAACAATAAACTAATGTCCAGTCCATGAGTTTTATGCCTTTTCCCTGTGACTTTGCAACTAAGAAGGTCAAATTGTCCATATTCCTCACATCTAAGTATCCACTGGTCTCTCGTAGGCATTTCCTTCTGTCTCCACCTTTGGACATAAGTGATCCTTGCTGCTGTCGTCAAGTAGTAGAATAATTTTTCTTCATTAATATCCCAGTCCTTATTGATCATACTTAGAAGGTAATGTTCTGGTTTGAATTGGATTTTTTTTACAAGTTTTGTGAATCTCTTTCCAGTAGCATTTCGCCTTTTCACAGGACCACCACATATGTAGAAAACTCCCTTCTTGTTTTCCACATTTCCAGCAGTTGTTGTTTATTTCTTTGTTGATTTTAGACAATTTTTTGGTGTTATATACTAATTGTGCATTATTTTCAGCCAATTTTCTTGAATATCATATGATTGGGTTTATTTTAATTTTTTCCTCCACATCTTCTCCCAATCCTCGAGCATAATTGTTCTCCCGATCCTTTTCGCCCAATTTGTCATACATTCTTTAATTTGGTCTTTTTCTGTATTCCAAGATAACAAGGTTTTATATATTGTTGTAATTACTTTCTTAGCATTCTTTCCCAGGTTGACTAGTTTTCCGCGAAACCTATCTTTTTATCTCTATTGTAGTTCTCTTTAAGCTAGTACTACTGCAGCCATGTGACGCTGGTAAATCATTCCTTTATTTCTTCTTGGGATTTTAGTATCCATTCCCCATTTACCTTCTTTAAGATGTCTTGGTATGTTGGCCATATTGACCAGCCTAATTCTATCCTTTGGTTTGCTTCTAGAGTTGATATCCAGAATGGTATTTTGGTATATATTTTGTTCTTATATTTTTCCCAGATTTTCAAGAGTGTGGATCAGATGAAGTGATTCCCAAAGTTCTTTTCCATTCTTTTTCTTTCAAACCACAAATATCCATACCATCCGGCTCTTAAATCATGGCCTTCTAGTGTTAATATTTTTGGTTTTTTAAAAGTAATATCCAGTCCTTTACCCAGACTAGACAGCATGCATCAAAGTATAATTGTAAATCCAGTAGGCCCAGTCCTCCTCTTTTTCTTTTGTCAGCTAGATTGATGAATTTTATTCTTGGTTTTTTGTTGTTCCAGATAAATTTGGTTATCTCCTTATTCCAAGCCTTGAATGTTTGCTGGTTCCTTATAATGGGTAGATTTTGAAAGGATAATTTGACTAAATGGAAATCCTTAAACCTATCATTGTTAGGCAGAATCTTGGTGGTAAAAATGATCATTCTTCCCCAATTGAACCTACGCTTTTACGTTTTATAATGTACTAGCTTGGGGACCCAGCGGTGCCCGGGTCATTTGAGAAGTGCCGCAGGATGTAGAGTGGGTCATGGGGGCTCTGTGTGCCAAGTTTGGTCTTGATCCATCATTATTGGGAGTTGCAGTGGTATCATGAAATTACTGAAGGTAGTGGAAGTCCCATTATCTGTGGTCCACCCTCCCCCAAAGTATAGTAGGATGTAGATTGGGTCATGGGGGCTCTGTGTGCTAAGTTTGGTTTGTATTGGTGAATGGATGAGGGTTGCATTGTTTTTAGGAAGTGAATGAAGGTACTTCAAGTCCCATCATCCGTGGTCCGTCTCACACAAAACAGCACCAAGATGTAGAGTGGGTCATGAGGGCTCTGTGTGCCAGGTTTGGTGTTGATCAGTCATTGGATTAGGTTTGTAGCAGTCTTGGAAAGTGAGGGAAGGTACTGCAAGTCCCATCATCCATGTTCTGCCCCCCTCCAAACTTCAGTAGGATGTAGAGTGGGTCACTGGGGCTCTGTGTGCCAAGTGTGGTCTTTTTCGGTGTTCGTTGGGGGCCGCAATTGTCTGTGGGAACAGAGGGGTGTGAAAGTACTACAAATCCCATCATCCATTGTCAGTCCTCCCCCGAACCTCACCAGGACGTGAAGGCAGTCATGGGGGTTATGTGTGCCAAGTGTGTTCTCGATCACTAATTGGATGAGGGTCGCAGCGGACTTGGGAAGTGAGTAGAGGTACTTCAAGTCCCATCATCCATGGTCCACCCTCCTCCGATCTGCACCAGGATGTAGAGTGGGTCATGAGCGCTCTGTGTGGCAGGTTTCATGTTGATCAGTCATAGGATTAGGTTTGTAGCTGTCTTGGAAAGTGAGGGAAGGTACTGCAAGTCCCATCGTCCATGTTCTGGCCCCCTCCAAACTTCAGTAGTATGTTGAGTGGGTCCCTGGGGCTCTGTGTGCCAAGTGTGGTCTTTATCAGTGTTTGTTGGGGGCCACAGTGGTCTGTGGGAACAGAGGGGTGTGAAAGTACCAGAAATCCCATCGTCCATTGTCAGTCCTCCCCCAAACCTCACCGGGACGTGAAGGCAGTCATAGGGGTTATGTATGCCAAGTTTGGTCTCGATCAGTGATTGGATGAGGGTTGCAGCGGACTTGGGAAGTGAGTAGAGGTACTTCAAGTCCCATCATCCATGGTCCACCCTCCTCCAAACTGCACCAGGACGTAGAGTGGGTCATGGGGGCTGTGTGTGCTAAGTGTGGTCTGTATTGGTCCTTTTTGGTGGCCTCAGTGGTCTGTAGGAACCAAAGTGTTTGGAAGTACTACAAATCCCATAATCCGTGGGTCATGTCCCCCGACCCGCGCCAGGACGTAAAGGGGGTTAGGGGGGTTATGTGTACCAAGTTTGGTGCAGGTCCATCACCCGCGCTGGTCGCTGTGGCCTGTGAAAGTGGCTGCCACATATCCGCCCTCCCGCCCTCCGCACACATACATACATACAAACATTCTGCTTTATAAATGTATACAGATTTCACAAATGGCAATTGAAGGAGTCATTTTTGCTATAAAAAAACCCCCAAACAAACCGAAAACCTCTTTGGCCAACATATTGTAGAGGGATCTGAACAATATATATTGGCCCCCATCCCCCACAAAGGAACAGCAAAATGTCTGCTTCACAGGAGGCAAATTCATGACTTTCAGGGCCCTTCTACACATGTTATAAAACCCAGAAGTAACGAAGTTAAAATGGTGAGTGGCTAAATGTATTTTAGCCAAAGTGTTAGAGGCCTCGGGTTAAGAGGTAAAAAAAACAACACGTGTTAAACCCCATTCTGGCTGAAAAATGTGACAGTATATCCCTGCAGACATACAAAACATGTGGTTTCCTTCCTCCCCTCCTGTGTAGGGTACTCCAGTGCATGTGTGCTTTAAAAAAGGCACAAAACAGCTGATCAGCTGATTGGGCTATCAAATGGACACACAGGCAGTTCAAGGGCAGCACAAATGGAGAGCAATTAGAACTCTGAAACTATTTATTTTAAGCTTTATAATCTTAAACAGAGGTTTAATTAATAATTGGGGATGAGAGAGATCCTACAATTTTTTAATTAAAAATCCCTCAGTTATGCACTAGACCTCATATGCAAATCTGCTTATATTTATGTTAAGATATTTGTATGTGTGCATATACAGTCCAGTGCATAATGGAATGAATTTTTAAAAACAATGCCACCAGATTTCCATTGTCCGTCCACCATCTTGATCCACTTCAAAAGAAGACTGTGAAGATGGCGGGGGACCATTTCCCATGACTGGCAGGCCTGTGTGTGGACCTGCTGTCAGGTCCCAGGATTTTTAAACCCACTTTAAAAACACAGATCTTGGCAGTGTCTGGAAGTGGACTCAGAGAAACAGATTCAATCTCCCAAACCAGACAAACATCCTACAATCAAACATGCAACCAAGCAAACAAATGAATCCAGCTCACATAACACCTCTCTGTCCCCCCCCCTCACTTCCAACAAAACAAAAGATGAAAAAGTAAAACATAGAAATAGTTAGTGCCTTGCCTTCTACCATAGCACCTGGACACTCCCTATCACAATCATCTTATTTTTCATTTTTCCTGAGCAATGGGCTATATTTTCATATTAACCATCCACCATTTTTATTTTAAACAAACAGGGGGGAAATCATAATTTCATTTAAGACCCAGGGGCATTGCTGGTAATAAAGATATCACTGTAGAACAGTATTTCTCTTTATGGTGTGCCAATTTTTGTGTTATTTTTCCCTCTGAAAATATAGAGGCAGTCCCCAAGTCACAAACATACAACTTAAAATTACTCATAGTTAAGAGTGGGGGCTAGACAATAGGAAGTGATATAAATCTGCCCCTGGGAAGGAAAATTCACTCCTGAAAGAGTTATCATGTGGAAAAGGTGTCTCCGCTACTGAAGCTTTATCACCAAATCTCGTTTCCACAATAAGCCATTTTTTTCCAAAGTCCAAATCTCATAGGGACAGAAAGTGAGGTGAAATCTTCTGAACATGTGAACAGACAGCAAAGGAGTTAGACTTTAAAATGTACCTGTTCTGAGTTACACCCATAAGGCATAAGAGCCTTATGAGTACAAAGACATCACAATGGTAGCCATCAGATAAAAATATGCCCATTGAAAGTTGGCTGTGGAGCTTTTTTGAACACCAGCATAGTGGCAAACCTGAATCTGTTGTTATGTGAACTATGGAGCTATAACATTCTTTGAGCAGATTTAAAAGCATCTCTTTCAAAAATATGGGTGGAAACCTTTTGGCATTCCAGATGTTTTGGACTACAACTCTTGTAATTCCTTTGTTTTAGTTATGTTAGTTGAAGCTTCTGGCAGCCAGAGTGCAAAACACCTGGAAGGCCAGACGTTCTCCTCCTCTGCTTTGAAGCAGGATATCCCAACAGCATTCCCTTGTATAACTGGAGCTCTTCAGGTGCAATCTTCATTCAGTGGAAGCGTACTGTTAAGTTTAACAATGTCTTCATTCTCTTTGCAAGGATTCATTTTCTCTCCTAGGGTGATGACTATGAGATGTTCAAGGAATTGCAGCAGGTCAAGCATTTATCGTCTCTTAAACATAACCTGCTTCATTCTGTGCTGCTTACACTTAACTAAAATGCTTTTCCAGGTGTTCATGCCTTCATATGAGTTAAAGTTTCCAAAGCTTTCCCTCTAACAGATGTGAAAGGCACTGATCTCCAGTTTCCTGGTCTTTAATCTCTTGACCCTTTTAAAACTAATGGAGTTGTATTTGCCACTTTCTAATCCTCAGGAATCACACACACACACCACCAGCAGGTTTTAAAACACGTCAGTTTGATTTCATGGCCTTTTTCAATTCCAAAAATTAAAAATAACCTTCATGCCATCTATATTTCACATCTTGATCATTTCAAGAACATCACTGCATCTCCAAGCTGCAGGCTTTCTAGTGTTTCTCTTCTTTGGAGGTGGCAAAATTGTTTGAGTTGTTTGTTTTTTAAGAGTACTCCCTAAACTTAAAAAGAATGAGAAGAAATGGTAAACAATAGGTGCTCACAAAAGCCTCTCTAGAAATCTCTAGGTCCTCCAGGATGATTCCAGCAGAAGTTGACCATGGAGTCACTCTGGAGGACCTAGAGATTCGGAGGCCCCTTCCACACAGCTGAATAAAATCCCACATTCTCTGCTTTGAACTGGAATATATGGCAGTTTGGACTCCGATAACCCAGTTCAAAGCAGATATTGTGGGATTTTCTGCCTTGATATTCTATGTTATATGACTGTGTGGAAGGGCCCTAAGAGAGAACATATTGATCAAATCAGTGAATAATCAATACTAGAAAAGTTAAAACTTTAAATGTAGGGGGCCTACTACAGCACTATGCTATTTTTATGGTTTATTGTATTTGTTATTTTACATATTTTGTTATGATATTTTTTTTTCTGTGTCTAATTACATTGTATTATTTTTGGGCTTGGCCTCATGTTAGCTGCCCCGAGTCTCCTTTGGGGAGATGGTGGCAGCTTTAAATAAAGTTTATTATTATTTATTATTGATTTATTTTATTTATTTAAAACTTTTATACCTCGATCTTCTCACCTCTATAGAGGGACTCAGACCGGCAAACAGCAAAAATTCAATGCTAATATTTAAGATCTAAAAAAATCTAAAATTCACAATAAAATTAACAATTACCAATATAATAAATACATAAATACTATTTGCCACAATAAAATCATATCCAGCTCAGTCCTTGTATACAGTCCATGTCTGGTGGTCAGTGACTTTTTTGACAGGGCCTCTCCAGACTATCTTAACACTCTTGAGGGTTCATAGGAGAGAATATGTTCGACAAGTAAACTGGGCCGGGAACGTATAGGGTTTTGTAGGTTAAAACCAGCACTTTGAATTGTGCTCGGAAGCTAATTGGCAGCCAGTGGAGCTGGCATAGCAAGGGGGTTGTATGCTCCCTGTACCCTGCTCCTGTTAGTATATTATTATTATTATTATTATTATTATTTTAAAGCAAACTTTATTGATTGATCCATCCAGAAAACAATAATTTACCATCTCTTATCCAAAACCAGGACCTTGTGCACACACTGTATATTGTAGTGGTTTTTTGTTTTGTTTTTTTGGTTTGTTATTGTTTTTTGCAAATTAAGTCCCCCTTTCCCCCTTCCTTGTCTGTCATGAAAGAAAGGCATTTACGCAGAAAGTTTTTTGGAGTATTGTAATGTTTGTGACAGATCCTTTCCTTCATTCTAGGCATGTTTATTAAAGTGTCATAGAATATCATCCAGTCCAGGTTTCCTACTCAGTGTCTGAAAAAATTGGGAAGTGTGAGCGTACCAGGAGAGACAACACCATCACTATCAGTCGGATGGAGAGAGAGAGAGAGAGAGAGAGAGAGAGAGAGAGAGAATATTTATTTATTTCCAACATTTCTACCCCGCTCTTCTCAACCCCCGAGGGGGGACTCAGAGCGGCCTAACAAAAGGCAACAATCCGATGCCAACACAATAAATACAATATAAAACAAAACATTTAGCATTAAAATACATTAAATACAGTTAACATTAACACATCATACACATTTACTTAAGTTAAAAACAATGTTCCGTCCATAAACCGAGGCAGTGAGCCATATCCATCAACTTGCCATTACAAACCAATTCCAAAGTGCTGCATTGCGCTAATGTGCAAACGCCTGGTCCCACAGCCAGGATTTCACTTAGAGACCTACTGTCCTCCTGATCTTCCTTCTTTCTTTTCCTGAGGATCCTCCCTCTTATCTCTTCATCCCCTCCAAGATTACACTGTTTAGGATATAAACCAGCTGTTGTCAAACTCACCACATGTCTCCTTTTGAAACAGGATATAAACTGGCTGCCTTAGCCAGTGGTGCCACCACACAATGAAGACCAAAGTTCACCCTTGTTTGGGAAAAATAAGGGAATGCAGTTTTATTTACATTGCTTTGGGACCTTTAGGTGTAATGTGAGGTTTAGTGCTACCAGCATGTTAATTCTTCAGTTCTTTCTTACACCTTATTATTAGGGATGTGTTCTCATGCTAAATTGGTGCTTGCTGTCAATAGTGATTTTGATGAAAATGAACAAGCTGATGCTCCGATTCAATTAAAAGTTGGATAAGGGACTATGCAACTTTGTTCTGGATGGAGTTACACTCTCCGTGAAATTTCAGGTTAACAGCTTGGGTCTACACCTACATTCAGCCAAGACCGCAGAGCCTGAATTTCAGCAATGGCCAAGATGGTTGATGTGTTTAGATCTAGAATCAGATAGTAATATTTATATTTTACCTTACTCAGGTAGCCCTGAGAAGAACAAAGCAGTGCCAATTAACCTGGGGAAATCTTATAAGCTGTGTTTAGACTACCTGTCAGATTTACATGTTGACATGAGGGATTCAGATATCAAAGTGATGTGTTTGGTGCAATTCACAAGCATACAATTTGTAATGTGGCATCTAACTAAAAATGGAAAAAGCTTTAAATATACAACCCATGCCCTGAAGAGTTTACAGTCTAGTGGCAATGACTGATACAAAGTTTCATATTGTTATTTTAGTTGGAGCCATTGATCAAGCAGGTGTCTTTTAAGACAACTTTTGAAAAAGGAAGGGATATGCTTAGATGATTCAAGTTCCTCCTTGGAGACTGCAGAATAACTTTCAATGTATAGGTTATAAAGTTAGCTGAATATAGTGATGGAAAGGAGTGTGGGAGACAAATATAGGAAGCTAAAATGCAATATCAGCAAGAACTGGAAAGACTTAACACCCACCACAATTCATTTTCCTCAACACCAAGTACAATACCTAGAGTCAAATGACTCCTGAAGCCAGAAGAATTTCTGGGTATTGCCTGCAGCTTTTCATTGTGTTTGCAAACTACTTCATGAGCTTGATCCAGAGTTTAATGCATCATTTATCTCCATTATGAAAAGCTATAAATATATGTGTGTGGACCTAGCCACATTTATGCATGTTATTTGTCAAATGAGCAAACCTGTACATATTTTACCTCTCTATCAGATATATATATTGATATAAAGGTTGATTTTATATTCAGTGATTTATCCTTCAACAAAATTGTTAACTTGACCATTCCTATTACTTGCCCCTGAAGTTTCCTCACTTGCGCAACTATTGTTTTAATAAAAAAAATAGTGTTTATTGGTTTTCAGTAAAATAATCACATATAACAGAATCATCGGCTGTATTGGAGGGGAGGTATCAGAAGACCCCCTTCAAGCAGAGACTATGCCCCTGTGGGTCTGGTCATGTGGAAACAACTGAGCACGTGCTTCTTCAATGCATGTTCTACAGAGATTTTAGATCCAATCTCATTGGACCATGGCTTTTAAAGTACCCGGGGTGCAGTGAAAGATGTTATTCCACCCTGCTGCTTTCGGATTCTAGCACTGCAATGACTTACAGTGTTGCTAAGTTCTGTGCTGCTGCCCTTAATATCAGACGGGTGATGATTGACATCGTAAGACAACAATATCCTGTCTCTTAAAATATATTTCTATATTGATTTCTAGTCTGATTTTAAATAACTGTTTACTGAGGAGTTGTCCTTCTCCTCTTAGGGCGCTTGTGCCCGCTTTGTGCTGGTCTGTGACCGTAATAAAGTTTTTGATTTTGAACAGAATCATTAACATAGAAATGTCTCTAACGAAGACAGAAATACCATTACTTGAAAATTCAAGTAATGCGTCGGAAACAAGAGAAAAAGAGAGATAAATAAAGAAATAGAGTGGGGGATAGGCCATGGTGCCTTTTCCCCTAGTGCTTAGAATTTAGATTTTTGTATATTTTAGCCAAATTGGCCGGGGCAAGGTGCCACCTGTAAATCATTTTGATCCAATTTTCTTGGTACGCGTAGCAAGAAATACTATTTACATTTTTTTTCCAAATTTGTGTTCATGTTTCTTTTTTGATTTTGTATCCTACATTCCTAGACCAGATCTTCATATACTCTCTGTTTTGATTATTTTCTAATTCCCATTTTAGTAAAATTTTGTAAAGTCTTCCTGTAATTTTCTGATCTTTTCCCATCATAATTTCTTCAATTTCATTACTGTTTTCCTCAAATCCAATCTTTAAATCTACTTTGAATTTCTCCTTTATTTGGTGGTAAGAAAACCAGTCCACCTCCATTCCTTCTATTTTCAGTTGTTCCAAACCTGGAGGGAAGCTAATATAACTCTAATTGGCAAACAAGGAAAAGAGAAAGAGAACCCGGCAAACTATAGACCGATAGCACTTCTAAATTTTGATTATAAAATCTTCACATCAATTATAGCTGAGAGATTTAAAATTTTTCTGAAATCATAGATAAAGGAAGACCAAAATGGCTTTATCCCAGGAAGATAACTAAAAACAAATATAAGGAACATAATTAATGTGATAGAATATTATGATAAAAACATCGATAAAGAGGTGGCTATTATGTTCATGGACGCCGAGAAGGCTTTTGACAGAATTAGCTGGGACTATCTGAAATTGCTCATTAAAGAACTGGACGTGGGTTTCCAGATAGAAAACATCATTGTTGTTATCTATCAGAATCAAACAGCAAGAATAATAATAAATCAAAGGAAAACCGAAAAATTCGAGAATACAAAAAGGAGTGAGGCAAGGGTGCCCGTTGTCCCCTTTGCTATTTGTTTTCATGTTAGAAATTTTATTAAACAACATCAGAGAGGATGACAATTTGAAAGGGGTACAGATTAGAAAAGAAAAAAACAAAATTGAAAGCGTTTGCAGATGACGTGGCTTTAATTATACAAGACCCAATAGAGGCCATCCACTTATGGCTGGGGAAAATTGAAAAATTTGGCGAGATAGCTGGTCTTAGAATGAATAAAAATAAAACCCAGTTTTTAGTTAAAAACCTGTCTGAAAAAAAGAAAGAGGAATTGGAGGAGAAATCAGGAATTAAAATTACTAACAAAATTAAATATTTAGGAATAAATTTAATGGCAAAAAATTCCCAACTGTTTAAAAATAACTATACGTAAATTTGGAAAACAATTCAAAAGAATTTAGAGAAATGGGGGAAACTTAACTTGTCATTGTTGGGAAAAATAGCTACAATTAAAATGATGACACTACCCAAAATCAACTTTCTTTTTTCCACTCTGCCAATTATAAAGAAGGATGACCAATTTAAAATCTGGATGAGGGACATATCAAAATTCCTGTGGGGAGGGAAAAAAACCGAGGGTAAAAATGAAGACTATTCAGGACACCAAGGAAAGGGGAGGGTTGGGGGTACCCAACTTAAAATTGTATTTTGAGGCCAACTGTCTCGCCTGGGCCAAGGAGTGGATCAGATTAGAGGAGGATAAAATGCTTAATCTGGAGGGCCATGACCTGAAGTTCGGGTTTCATGGCTATTTGGGTTATAATAAAGCCAAAGCAGACGCTAGATTTAAAGACCACTACACAAGAAGTGTGATCCTAAAAGTATGGGTAAAATACTGGAAGAAGCTATACAAAAAAACACCATTATGGCTATCGCCATCAGAGGCCTTCAGGATCAGGGAACTGGGAAACAAGAAGTGGCTGAAGTATAGAGATCTTATTCAGTGGGATGGACAAAAATACTCACTTGCGCAACTATTATAACAAAAAGTAACAAAGTTTCATTAATCTCATTATAGTAAAGACATTTTCACTAATGAAACTTTAGAAACACTTTACAAATGAAATGCCAGCACCCTTCAGTTTTGTCATGACTTTTGAAACATTTTAATCAATCATACAGGTCTAATAACTTGCCTTTCTATCTATATAGTGCCCTCTTGTGGTTACGTCTAAGTGCTGTGACATGAGGCTCATTTTGGGGGCCCTAGTCCCGAAAAAGGTGGTTTATTTTAGTTGAAAACCAGCTAGTATTTAGTTGAAAACCAGCTAGTACTTTTACTAGGAGAATGAAGGGTATGTATGTCAAGTTTGGTGCAGATACATCAAACCATGTAGAAGTCTTTGTGGAACACACATACATACATTTTGACAGAGAGAGACAACATTCTGTGATTTAAAAAAAATTAAAAATCAAGTTTTCAAAGGAGCTTTGAAACATTGGGAAAAAACCAAGAATTCAGGGGGTACATTGCACAGCTTTGGACTGTGAAGTTGCATAGTTCTTATATTTAAAAAATAACAAAAAACAACAAAAATGAGGGTATATATGAAGCCAGGGGCAGCACAGTTGAAAAGAATCATGTCTCCGTATGTGCCATAAAATCAACATGTTCAAAACACCCTGAAAAAGGAATTCTATATAAATAAAAATGCAATGTTCGTTTGTGGGATTAACATAACTCAAAAACCACTGGACGCATTGACACCAAATTTGGACACAATACACCTATCAGGCCAACGAGTGACCATCACTCATAAAAACACTGAAAAACACAGTAAAAGGGACTTAAAAATCCAAAAAAATTAAAAATACATTACAACACATGCCCAAAACCACACACACACACATATGCAAACACGTATATATACACATATACACAAATATATAGCCACACATATATACACACACACAAAACACATATACACAGATTGGGCCACAGCAACTTGTGGCAGGGGATGGCTAGTAACATATAAAAATTGATTAACATGAGAAACTCAATGTTGAATCAGCATTAATTCTTAAAATGTTAGCTATAATGTCAACACTTCTCACCTGATGACGTGGTTGGCTTTTATGATGGAAGAACAGGGGAGTTGAATAAGGCTGGAGAAAGGATCATCCCTCTCATTTCCTGCCCATCAGATTTGATGCCTCTCAAATTTAACAGACATGATTTGACATAATATTCATCTTCCGTGTTATCATTCCTCTTACACAGATGGTATTTCTTTTCCTCTTGGATAAATCTTAAAGGGAAAGAAATCCTCCAGTCAAACCAAATCTTTGATGACCTTGACCTATGGTCATTACATGTTCCACACTTTGCAACAACAGTTTGCCACAAGTAGGAAATGAGAAACACTGGAACAGAACAGACCATCATGACTTAATACAAAGTTATTTGGTTCAGGTGTTTGCAGACTAGTGGTACTCTTGGGAAATTTCAATGGGCAATGCTCACAAGCTTTTTCTGCCCTCCCTCCTTCTCACTATGTGACTTCAGTTCAGCTAATCTCTTAATTTTACAGCATCATTGGAAAGAATCATTCTTAGCACATAGATCTGTTCCAAAAGGTTTATGTTTAATTTTCCTCAATAAGCTCCAAGTGGAAGGGTTTTACAAACAGATTGACAACAACATTAAATACAATAAATTGTTCATGAAGTATTAAAATAGCAGAAAGGGCATTTAGATACCCAAACATACTCGTCTCCAGCAAAATAATTTCATGGCAGCAATTCAAATCTACTATGAGAAGGAATCAATCGTTGAAACTTGCCTAACATGGAGGGTTTTGGAAGACCAATGCTGAAGAATAAGATTAACTTCCCTCACAAAGACATCTTGAATCATGAATATTTATTTATTTATTTCAAACATTTACACTCTGTTCTTTTCAACCCCCGAAGGGAGACTCAGGGCGGCTTACAAACTGGCAACAATTTGATGCCGCAACATACAAATATAACAAATTAAAACAATAAATAAAGCATTTAGTTAAAACAATTTAAAACATTGTTATCAAACCATGCAGCCATTTCCAGTCTAATTCAACAACCAAAGACCCGATTCAGAGCATGTCCATAGTCAATTATTCAAACATTGCAAGTGCTGTCATTCCTGCTGTCCAAAAGCCTGGTCCCTCATCCCCTCCAACCATGTTTGCAAAGATGGCGGGACCAAGAGCAGGGCCTCCCGGATGATATTAAACTGTGAGACAAAACATAGAGGAAGATACATTCAAACAAGTAAATTGGGCCAGAACTATATAGGGCTTTAAAGGTCAAGACCAGCACTTTGAATTATGCTTGGAAGTGGACTGGCAGCCAGTGTAGCTGACACAATAGGGGATTGCTCCAGTGAGTAATCTGGCTGCAGCCATTGGACTATTTGGAGTTTCCGAACAATCTTCAACCCCACGTAGAGTGCATTGCAGTAGTCTGTTTGGGATGTAACAAGAGCATGGACCACCATGGCCAGATCAGACTTCCCAAAGTACGGGCGCAGCTGGCGCACTAGTTTTAACTGTGCAAAAGCTCCCCTGGCCATCGCCAAGACCTGGGGTTCCAGGCTCAGCGATGAATCCAGGATCACTCCCAAGCTGTGAACCTGAGTCTTCAGGGGGAGTGTAACCCCATCCAACACTGGCTGTAGTAACCCTATGCCCTGTTCGGCCTTTCAACTGACCAGGAGGACCTCTGTCTTGTCTGGATTCAATTACAATTTGAATACTTCTTGTATTTAGCTAGTTCTGGATAAAATAGGGTTATTGAGAATATAACAAAACATTTTCTATGTGCTCATCCATTTATATCCCCCCCCCCCCTTTCTACCAATGTAGGGATTACAAAAAGGTAAGAAACTGCACCAACCTTTCTGTGGTGATATTGAAAATCTTTAGCTAATTGAGGCAAAGGTAGGACATGATCCCTTCCTCACTCTGTATAGAAACTTGAACAATTTCTGAACAATTTCTTTGCACTCAGGAAATTTTATTCCAGAAGCAGAACAGACTTGACTCAAAACGGACTGATAACTGATTTATAATTCAATGATGGGAATGGAATATAGTTTTCCACCATGCCTAAGAGTAGATGATTGAACTAGAGTATACAGGGCAGATTGTGTGCCACTGTACAGCAATGTCTCCCAAGACAATGGCTCCAAAGGAAAAAGTGCAACCCGGTGCCCTTCTAGACAGCCTCAATAAGCAGGACAAACAAGTGTGTTTTTAAATTTTGGGGCCTTAAGGAGAGTCCAGACATGGAGCCATCAGTCCTGGTAAATAGTACTCTGGTATCCTGACAACTTTTGTTGCAGCAGATTTTAGAAATCCGCAAGATGGATACGGGACATCTGCCAGAAGTTTACTTATTTTTAATTGACTCTCCGAGATGTGCTGTACTTCAAAAGCACAGATGAGGATGTTCTAATCTGCACACATGCAGATTATCTCTCTTTACCCTCCTGTTTTTACATTAGCCCTCTTCAACCCCTCTTTCTTTTGGGGTCACTTGTGTGACATGCTGGTTGCCACAGTGTAAATTCAAACTGTTTAATTTCATATATATGAGGACAAAGAGAGTTCTCATGGGAATTTATTTCAATCTATGCTTCCATTTAGCCACCTGTGTCTGTGGTTCCATCAGTTTACAGCCCGCATCAGCTGTTTCTGGATTTTAAAATGTGCACATGCAGTGGAGCAGTCCACACCAGCGTACAGCAATGAAATCCCATGTTTTTCTTGAATGCAGGGATATACACTGATGCGAATATGCACTTTTAAAGCACACCTTTTTAACACGTGTTTTTCAGCCAATGTGATCCAGCACGTATTTTTGGCAAATGTCATCTAGCCACCCCTTTTACCCTGTTTTTTTCTTTTACATTTTAGGGCCTGTGTAGAAGGGGCCCCAGACACCATCCAACCAACTAACTAAAGTAATTGACTTTCTATGCCAGCTAGTAGGTCCAGTCCTGGCTGGTAGTCGACAGAACTCTATGTACACACACATTTACCCAGTGAATTTAGAGAGACTGAGGAATGCTTCCAGAATGAGTACCACCAGTATAAGTTTATTGTGGACTACTCTGTCCTACCTTCTTTCCAAGCCATGGGAACGTAGAGCAAAATGATAATGGTGGTGATGGTGGTGATGATTGTTATTCCTTTCTCCATTTTTATTTATTTATTATTTAAAATATTTATATTCTGCCATTCTCACCCTGCAGGGGACTCAGGGTGGAGCACAATATTTCACGGCAAACATTCAATGCTGGGACATAAAACCATAAATATATGGAAACATTAACCATTTCATTTTTACCCTAGTAAGAAAGAAAAAGACAGAATAAACACTAAAGAAAAAAATCCAGTAGTGTTAAAGTAGATCCCCCTCCCCCCAATAGTCTGTGAATGTAGCAAAGAGACTGCACAATAAAAATCTTCTTCAGGTGCCAACTCAATTCTGATTACAAATGTAGAAGACATTATAGTTTTGTACGCAGAGCTATGGCCCTGCATATATTTGCCTTATGGTAAATTTTTTTACAAAAGTAATAAATACAGTACAACAAGAATCAAAATGTTTTTGAA
The DNA here is from genome assembly GCA_030556195.1 of Anolis apletophallus. Lineage (NCBI taxonomy): Eukaryota > Metazoa > Chordata > Lepidosauria > Squamata > Anolidae > Anolis > Anolis apletophallus. The sequence goes on from JARBWK010000003.1 coordinate 73,748,318, forward strand.
CTACAATTCTCATGAGTTCTATTAAGGACCTAATCTCAAAGGTCCATGTATTTCACATGCATTGTGGTGAATCCATGGGATTCCAGCAGGGGGCATGGAGAACCTATCACTCCATAACTCACATTGTGCAACATACCAGGGTCAGGGGCGGCCCGACCTAATTTGGGGGGGTACGCGAAGAAATTTTGTCGCCCCCCCGCCGCCGCCGCCGCCACTCACCGCCGCCGCCACGCCCACACCGCTGCCATGCGCCGCCGCCGCCGCGCCCGCCGCCGAGCCGCACCGGCATAAGCAAGCGCCCGGCGGCGGCCCCTATCGGCCGCGGCACACCTCCGCGGCGCGCCTTTTCGGGCGGCGGCGCATGCGCAGACGCACGCGCACTCGCTCCCAAAGCGCCGGCCGCTTTGGAGCCAGCGCGCATGCGTTGCCCTGCGCCGCCCGTCCACGCGCGCAGAAGCACCTACAGGCGCTATAGCGCCTGTAGACGCTTCTGCGCACGCGCACTCCTCCCACGCGCGCTTGCCGCTTTGGAGCCAGCGCGCATGCGTGCAGTGCAGGTTTTGCGCATGCGCGCTGGCTCCAAAGCGGCAGGCGCGCTTGGGAGGGAGTGCGCGGCGCAGAAGCGTCTACAGCCGCTATAGTGCCTGTAGGTGCTTCTGCGCACGCGCTGACGGCGGGCGCGCAGGGCAGTGTGGCGGCGGTGGGGCGCAGAGTCGGCGCGGCGGCGCCCCTCCCAGCCGGTGGTGCCCCTCCCAGGCGATGGCGCTCTACGCGGCCGCGTAGGTCGCGGAATCCCTGGGGCCGCCCCTGACCAGGGTCCCTATCACATGCGGGGAAGCATCACCACCCAGGTTCCCACCATTGTCTTGAAGGCAACACAGGAAGGCTCTGCTTATTCTCCCCTTTCCCAACACTTGCTTTCCCCTTACCTGATGAAGCCCGGCTGGAAGTACACATGCATTGTGTAACGGGCCCCATCAGGAAAGAGGAGAGAAAGTGGTGTATGATGGAGAAAGGAGCTCATCGGATGAGATTGTAGTTTAGGTTATGGTGAGGAATCCTGGAGAGCAATGTGATTACCACCTCTGTAGAAGAAGCATTTTCTCAAGACAGACTTGCAAACATAGCTTTGTGTTGCTAATTAAAGATGTATTGGATGAAATGCTATTAACACCAATGGTGACCAACTAGAGGTCAAAGGGCAGCATCTAACCACCATCCCAATTGTTAGTTGCCTTACTTTCTCTTTTCACAACAAGAAGTATAGAGAAGAAACACACTGCAATTCAAAAGATGTTACTAGTGGCCTTATTAGACACTAGATTACTGAATATGGAGGTTAATTCTTTATGACAGATGGGGGTTTCTGGGAGTTGTACTCCAAAGAATTAATGTGGTCCAGGCTTGGAGTTTCGTACACACTGATATTGCGCTAAAGTGGTAGAAAAGCCCCTTAGACATCTACTCTGGCTTAATCCATCTGTCCTTCAAATTGGTCCTGAGTCCCTAGTTCATAGGCCTACTACCCCCATCACCTTACCCAGCTCTGTGAAGCTGGTCTTTCCTGATCTGAGCATCTTATCTGCTCCCCTCTAAGCAGAGTTTCAGATCTTTTCAAACTACTAGGATCTGCCTGTGTCTAGCTATCTTGTACTTTTTTGACCTCTCAAGTAAACAAAGATGTGATATGAATTTCTTGGCATAATCAGGAGTTTCCCTTTGGAATATCCCAGAGGCTATCCATCCACTGAATAGAATCCACAATGTACGTAGAACAATTTCTGGAACTATTTATCATTACTTACTGTCAACAACATGTCTTTCTTTTTCGCCTCCAAAATTCCACATATTTTTACTCTGAGAAAACAGATTTGTTTTTGCAACCATCTGAAGGCCCCCAAGCTGCAGAGTGGAGAAGAAGCACTATCTGCAGTGGCCGTCTTACTTTTGGCATCTGGTCGCAATCCACTGGGAGAAATGTAAGTTAACAGTTTACCACGTGGGTTACTGAATGTGCTGAATTGCAAGAATGGATATTAAATGAAAATATCCCTAGCACCTGCAGCTTGTCCTGGATGATTCCCCCAGAGTAGTGTGGGTGGGTTGACTTCAAAACCTCTAGTGACATGAAAACTGCAACTGCAGCTGCTAGTAGCAGCTTGCAGAGTGTTAGCAAATGGCTTACAGATCCCATTTTTTTTAAACAAATCAACATTTATTATTGCTGCCAATAGGATGGGGCAGCATGGTCAACCTACCATAATTATTATTTGTAGTTTAATCTTAGGCTCCTTACTCACCCAACTATCCAAATCCTTTGCTTTTGGAAAATACAAACAAGCTGGGCCAGTCAGATACATCATTTTAAAACCTGTTACCCTAACTTTGGACATAGAACAAGGATGACAACACCTCCAGATGTTGTTGGATCAAAATGCCCATATAACCTAGCTTTGGAAGTCAATGGCAAGGGCTTGAGGAAACTGCACATCAGAAACATCTGGAGGCTTCCCCCATTTCTCATGTAAAGTACTTTGAATCAGCAACAGGTATGCATGCATGGGTCCAATTGCAAAAAGAGTATTTTTGTTCCTTTCTTCCATAAGAACTGAGAGTCATTTAACACAATAGCAAGCTGCCAAGATATTTTTTTTTGCCTGAAGTAAAGAACAAGTTGGGACCTCTCTCATTCCATGTGCAGTCCATGTGCTTGCAAAATGGAAGTTGAAACTACAGATGGGAAGAATAATCGAAAATATTCAAAAAATAATTGAAAAACATCTTATACAAATTCACAGGAGATTAATGTTGGAATGACAAGGATTTTCGTAATTTGAGACTTACTCTGGACAAACCTCATGCATGGGTTTCTCATAGAAAACAGAAATTTCTGTATGGAATTGCTGTTATTGTTGTGCTAAAAAGAAAGGCTATATGTTGAGATTTATTTGCAAAATTTGTGTGTAGTATTTTTGTGGTGAAAACAGCATTTTCTGCATAGGGAAAATATTTTCTGAATGCCAGATAATAAGAAATTTATCGTGATTGAAATTCTCTGTCATTGGTTGTCTTTGAACAGCATTGTTGCAAAAACCTGGAGAAAAGGGCCTGAAACTGACTCAGAAGAAAATTATCTGATAGTTTCTGTGTTCTCCCTTCCCTGAGAGGTCTTATATAGATTACAAGTAATCTTAATGAAGCTTGGGAAATCTTGGCCATCCCCATGGGCCATCCCATGTATCCTTAAATCAAGCCGTTGGTCTCGTCTCCCAAATTTGGCAATAGAGCACATAACTTTGGTCTCAACATGTCCCTCTCAAGAGCTGTTGTGGGACCTGGATTCCTGTGTGGAACATGTGATGCCAGCAGACTTAAAACCAGTGTGCAAGGAAGATAAAGTAGATATCTGCCAGATCCATACCATGGGTTTTCAAGTGGTAGGAATAATGCAGACCTTCAGATGTTGTTGAATTGATACTCCCAGTGTTAACCATGTTAGCCGTGACTGCTGGAAAACAGGATAATTCTCTCATCTGGATTAGATCCTATGTGGTTGTCAGATTGGGGTGAGGAAGTCTGATGTGTGGGCCATGTGTGACTTTTCCAGTTCCAAAGCTTGCTAGCAAACGCTCAAAGACCCCTGAACCCCATTTTTCATTTTTAGGGGATCATTTAAATGTCCTGTCCCCCTCAATCAAACAGACCCGAATTTAAGAAAGATACAGGTTTAGCTTCGGTAAATATACTTTTGGCTGATGCCAAACAGACCTTTCTGGTTGAAAATCAGCCAATAATGGCGAACTGAAGTGAAATACAGAGGTGGTTTTGTTCTTCCCAATGCTGCTGGATTGCAAATCCCACCAGCCTGATCAAACTTAGTCAATGGAGAGTAATGTTGAGTGTTAAAGCCCAACAACATCTGGAATTCTACATTTTGCCTACTTTTGGTTTACATGCTATAATACCAAGCTTGTTTTTAAACAATTAGCAAAAAATCAAGCCCTTGTGTGCTTTTTACTTACTTCATACCTGCTTTGCGTCTTGAGATATGTGATAACTTGGCTGAATTTCAAATGGTCTGTTAAAAAAGGATCAAACTCAGGTTAAAGTCTTTGCCTTCCTTAGTATGGCAGAGGCCATCCTAACCCCGGTTACGCATTGGCCCTTGTGGCTTCTGCCATTCTAAACAATTAGAACAGGTGATGTACACTCTTTTATCGAGACAGCCCCAGAAGGCTTAAATGTTTGGACATATTGAATGCAGATGGGAAATCAAAGACAGATCAATGCTTGGCAACACTACAAGGGAAATATAACTGGCTTCCCTTCGGGTTTTGTGATGTCAAGACAATAACAAATGTGAATGTCAAGTGGTGTTTAATATATTTATATTTGCAGTAAGATAATATAAATAATATTTTTAGCTATGAAAGGTTGCCAACTTCTTCTTTTCTGGAATGTGTGTGGGATCTTACTGGGAGGGGGAAAGACCCTGCATACAGATAGATGCCAAATCTGCTCATATTTCCAAAGGGAATACCAACTTTCACCTTAGGTAGAAAGGAACAAGGGTGCATGTAGAATTTATATTATGAATCATTGCACAGAGTTAACATCAAATGTTTGATATGACCTTTCAGTTTAAAGCTTTGAAAGCCCCCTTTCTGATAGAAATGGGTTGGAGGGTTATGAACACATAAATAAAAACTTTCTTTCATATCACATATCACATATGAATGTGCCTAAACATAATGAGCTAGTTTGCCTTCACCGTGTTACTGGGTTGCTAGGGCCAAAAGCGTGGGTGCAGGAAGTTTAATTTTGTAGCAGGTTATATCATGGAAAGAAAATGGATTCCATTCTATATTTACCTCTCAAGAGAAAAAGTTGAATGGAACTCACAGATGTAAATTGTTCTGGAGCTGCCCTAGTGCAACCTGTGTGCAGCTGCACTGAGTGCAGCATTCATTCAGCTGGCCGGGTCAAGGGTGCATTGAGATCACCACAATCACTCCTGCATCACAGGCCACAAGTACATCCTGGCAGAGATTTTCTGGTGGTGCAGCACTTCCTGATCTCTTAGCTGGCCACCCTGGTATGACCTAAACAGAAATGACTTGGCCAATAATTCTCTGCCAGGGAGATGTTGCCCACCCAAACCCCGAATAACGAGCCGACAACAATAACAACACGGACAAGTAACTTTGGGTTCAAATCTTTGGGCAACATTTATTGTTACCTATTGGATTCCTGACCACTAACTCAAGGGGGGTGCTAGGAATCAATCAACTTCAACCACCCCTAAAGGGGGTGCCTTCCGGTGAACACCAATTAGGGAATTTCCCTAACAACCAACCGCCTCTCTATTTAAACTAACCTAGTTATACAAAAACACCACAACCACATAGCCCCTAATGAATTTAGGAGGTGGGCAAAAATCCTCCCCGGCTTAAAAGCAGCAGTAGGAGTCAAAATACCTCACCTGGCCCCTAAGGTGGCCTGAATTGAAACCAAGGGCGGGAGTGGTGGGACGCTGAACAAGCAAGCAATGGCTTGTTGGGGCGGGGCCTCGCAGAAAGCCCCGCCCCCACGCCAGAAGGTTCCATCTCATCCCAGCAGGCTGGGATGAAATGTCGTTGCCCACCCAAACCCCGAATAACGAGCCGACAACAATAACAACACGGACAAGTAACTTTGGGTTCAAATCTTTGGGCAACATTTATTGTTACCTATTGGATTCCTGACCACTAACTCAAGGGGGTGCTAGGAATCAATCAACTTCAACCAAATTTGGGGGCGAACACCGAGGCTGATCTGCCAAAACACCAGATCCAGCCAAACCAAGGAAAGGGTAAGGGGCCAACTCACCCGAGCTTGAGCATGGCCCCCCACCCTTCCAGGGCCATCCAATCCACCTCACTCAACAACAGAACTTTACTGTGAGGCATTAACCAACTGGCCCTCACCCCTAAAGGGGGTGCCTCCGGTGAACACCAATTAGGGAATTTCCCTAACAACCAACCGCCACAACTTGGGGGCAGGTGTCTACCTTGTCCCCAACCCCCACCACTCTTCTAACACCCCCACTAAACCTTGCTGGATGTCTAATAAAAACAGGTAGTTGCCCTCATCCGACAAGTGAACCCCATCACTCCGGAAAATCCCATGATTTTCCGGATGCAAAAATCTATGCGGCACATAAGAGCCGTTGGCACCATGTACCACCGACCTCATGGCCCTGTTCACCCGCTTCAGCGCCTTGACAAGGAGCCTGAAGTCGCCACCACCGGGCCAGCACAACCTCGGCACAATAGCCGACCACACGATGTGCACCGCGGGCCATGCCCGCCAGATTGCATACAGATCGGCCCGAGCCTGCAGGTACAGCGCTCGGCCGGTCAGCAATCCCAGGTCATTCCCTCCCAAATGAATGACCAGAATATCCGGGGGTGGGACTCCCCTTCCGTGGAACAACAATGGCCAAAGCCCGTCCCACCGCAGACCTCGTCTGCCCAACCACTGTACATCCAACCGGGATGCCAGGCCTAACTGTCGTCCGAGGGGTGACTGGAGCGCTGCCTTCTCCGCCCAATACACATAGCTGTGCCCGCAGATCAGGACCTTCAGCCTCCCGGCGCATCCCATCGGACCTGCAATGAAAAGAAACTGGGCAACATCAAACCGCTTACAACTGAACATTACGAACATAAACTTTGTAAGCGTCCGACCGCCACCTCCCGAGGGACCTAATTGCTTCGGTGCCATACCCCATTGCAGCTGCAGAGGACGCCGCGCCAATTCTGAAGGAGTGGGTTCCGAACTTCACCCCTTCCAAGCCCAATAATTTCAGGGCCTTTTTAGTGACTGCCCAAAACTGAAATTTAGACAGTGGCGTCCCGTCCAGATGGCAAAAAAGATAACCGGTACCCATGCCACGAACAGCCAAATATTGTGACATGGCACGCACCGGACACAACTCACCGTCACTAGCTCTCCCCAAACGGACCAAGGAGCCCTTACCAGCCTGATCAGTTTTTGAAAACCTGACATTCAAGGCCAAATTGTCCTGATCCAAAGAAATGTCAGATAGTAGAAGGGCCCTGTGAGAGAGGTCTTCCTTTGATGAAGCCACCAACTCACTGATTCTAAAGGCCCCAAAAATGCGGTAAGGGCAGCCGAATGGAACAAAGCCTGTTCGTAACGGAGTCACACACCGATGACCACACCCGGCCCCAAACCCTTCAAAATATCAGGGGGGGTGAAGGGTTCCTGGAGTCAACAGACCTGCCAATTTGTCTGGACCATCCAGCCATCAATTTGTGCAGGCGAAAATCGTTAGTCGGGTCTTGCAGGCCCTGCGCCTTGAACCAATAGGCCAGCGCTGACAGTTTAACCCGGATGGTACGGGCAGCAAGACCCCGCCTGTGATGATAAACACAAAACTGGGCGATGTGGTCATACGGCACAGGGAAGGTCTCAGGTAAACCATAATACTCCCTGAACTCCGAAAACTCCCTGACGGCCCTGAAGTATCCGCGTCGGGAGCTGGGGGCTAACGCCAGCGCCATGCCGACCGCTACTTCGTCACTCCAACCAGCCAGAGATGGTCTGGCATGTTTTTCGGGAGGACCTCTGCGTCGGGCGCCAATTGCCTGAAGCGCTCCATCTGCATACGAGACAGAGCGTCAGCCAATGAGTTATCGAGCCCTGCAATGTGGAATGCCCGAAACAATATGTTCGCCTCTAAACACTGAAGCGTAAACGCACGCAACAGGCCCATAACTCTGCGGGAACGTGAAGTGAGCGTGTTGATAACATGCACAGTGGCCATGTTATCACACCAAAAATGCACAGTGGAGTTGGCAAATCTCTCAGTCCAAATGTGCACTGCCACAAAAATAGGAAAGAATTCCAGAAAAGTCAGATCAGCTGTAACACCCAAACTGTGCCATTCCTCAGGCCACAATTGTGCACACCACTGACCCTCAAAAAACACTCCGAAACCCAAAGATCCGGAGGCATCCGAAGCTACCTTCAGGGCATCTTTACTAGCAAATCCTGTCGCCAAAAGGAAATGCCATTGAAATTTGAAATAAAACTCAGCCAAATTTCCAAATCTGATTTGATGTCCCTGGTAACCCGGATACGGTGATGCGGCAACACAGTGCCAGAAATCGCATCACACAACCTGCGCAGGAAAGCCCTGCCAGGAGCCACCACTTTGCAAGCAAAGTTCAGGTGACCTATCAGCACCTGGAATTCTTTCAACGTGGCCTTTTTCTTGAGCAAAAACTGCTCAATCCTGCCCTTCAGGTCTGCCACCTTCCCCGATGGCAGCCTGGAATATTGGTTCACCGTATCCAACTCCACCCCCAGGAATGTCAGAACCGAGGCCGGCCCCTCAGTTTTTCCTCGGCTAGGGGGGCACCCCCAAGCTTTGGGTAAGGCGTTTGAACGCGCCCAACAGCGCCTCACAGTCACCCGACCCAAAACGGCCCACGAAAAGGAAGTCATCTAAATAATGGACCACCCCGCTAAGGCCCGCCTCGGTTCTGACCGCCCATTCCAAAAAGGTACTAAACGTCTCGAAGGCGGCGCACGACACGGAGCAACCCATGGGTAATGCGCGATCGATGTAAAACAAGCCATCGAACCGAAAACCCAACAAATCAAAATCCGCTGGGTGGACCGGGAGCAATCTAAAAGCTGATTTGATATCACACTTGGCCAATTCCGCTCCCGGCCCGTGTCGTTTCACTACCCGCACCGCCGCGTCGAAAGACGTGTAGTACACTGTGCACAACTCGTCCGGTATCGCGTCATTCACAGAGCTGCCCCTTGGATAGGACAGATGATGAATGAGGCGATACTCGCCCGGTGCCTTCTTAGGCACAATTCCCAACGGGGAAACTCGCAAACTATCAACTGGGAGAGACTCAAACGGACCCAACACCCGTCCCTCCCTTAACTCTTTGGCAATTTTTTGCCGCACCACCTCCTCCATCCCAATTACCGACTTTAAATTGGGAGAAAGACGTGGTGCCCTAGGACCCAGGGCTGGAATGCGGAAGCCGAAGGTGAACCCGGACAACAGATATTGTGCCGCGGTTCGGTTCGGGTAAATCTTCAGCCACTGTCCTAGCGGGCCCAGTTTAACTGGGCTGGGGCCCTTTGGGAAGGGGTGGCTGAGCCGAAGCCTTTTTGGCGTATCCCTCTCTGGGATTCCCCCTCCAAGGCTTCCCCTTAGTACATTGCTTAGCCCCGTGCTGCCCGCCGCAGGTTGAACAGGCGTGCAGGTACCTGCACACCTTCCTGCTGCATGCCCCCTGGGAGGAGAACTCCCAGCACACCGGCCGCTGCTTCTGTGACTGCCCACCCTGGGCGGCCGACCGAAAGGGCTGCGTACCCTTGGTGTTCTGGACCAGGTGCCCACTGTCCGCCGGCTCCCCTGGGACCGACTTAGCGGCATTCATCACGGCCAGCCAGAGCTGCTCGTGAATGAGGTCCCACCGTATCCGCGGATCTCCGGCCGCCAGGGCCCTAAAGCGCCGATCGTATTCGAGCCAGGCCTTCCCGATAAACCTGACCTTGGCCCCGTAAATGATGTTCAAATACCGCACCAACGATTTTGCCCTGTAGGGCTGGGCATCCACCAGTATGCCCATATAAATCGTGTAACAGGCGAGCCAATTTTCCCAATTTTGCTCGACCTTCCTGTGCTTCAGTTTCTCTTTTCCCTCGTCGTCTAATTCCTCCTTCTCCTTCTTCTCGAGCTCCTTGTAGAGCAATGAGAAGATATCTACGTACTCATTTCGCAGGATCTTCTCCAGCGTTTTAGGGGCCAAATGGGCCCCCAACACTCCATCTGTTGCGGCCGGCAGAATAGGAGCCGTCCACCGGTCCGTCCCCCAGTACTGAGTCAGCTCGCCCGTACGCGCCGCCTCCACCGTAACCGCCCGCAAGTGGCCCCCTGTGCCGGCCCCCAGGGATAAATCAGACGACGCCACACCTGCAGGTCCCGTGGAAACCGCAGGGGGAGCCCCTGAACCAACTAACATTCCACTCCCCACCGCACCGCGCTACCGCCCGGCGCCAGCGGGAAGAGGCTCCACATGGCGCCCCAGGACGCCCCCAGCCCGGGAACCCCCAAGGCCAAATAGAGCTGGGCTCCCTACCGTATCCCGAAGGCCCGGCCACTTCCGGCGCTGGTCCAGCCGTCTGCGTTGCCACCGCCGAGGCCGCCCGTCCAGGAAGCGGCTCCGTCGCCCGCACCGGTTCTGCCGCTAACGCCCGACCTTCCTGCACGCCTGCACGGGTCTCCAGCTCCTCCGCACGTCCGCACGGCTCCAGCAGCTGGCCCTGGCCCATCGGCTCCTCCTGTCGCGCCTCCTCCGCTCCCTCAGCCGTCTCCTCTGGGTTCACAGCCTCCTGACCCGCCTCTAAAACGGCAAGACGGGAGAGCATCTGCTTAACGAGCCGGGCCTTACTCACCCGGCCGCCCCCCCCGTCCGAAGGCCGCACGAGCAACCCCCTGCGCCTCTCGAGCCCCTCGATCCGGGCCAGCATGGCCGCCAGGGTCTCCGAGGGCACGGCCTCCTCGTCCGACGATGACTCCTCCGCCGGGGGTGGGCGCTTCTCTCCGGCCCTCTGCGCCGGTCCTTTTCCTTTCTTCCCAGGGATGTTCTTCTTGGGCTCCATCCTGCAAAAATATTACACAACATTCTCATGAGCCCCCGTCCGCAAATGCCACCGTATCCAAGCCCATCCACCCCTGGCGTTCACAAGAGCCGGAGCTGCCAGAGGGGAGCTCATCCCCTAGCTACTCGGATCCAAACCTGCGACCTGTCGGTCTCCGCATTAATGGCACCACGCTCAAACCACTGGACTACGCCAAATGGCGCCGCCGCTCCAATTGGCATCCGCCTGCCCCATGGCGGCAGTCCCACAACATGGCGGCCGCCCGTAAATGGCGGTTGCCCCCACCCATGGCGGCCGCCCACAGAATGGCGGCCGCCGCCCCAATAGCGGCCGCCTGCACCATGGCGGCTGCCAACCTATTGGCGGCCGTACCCCTAAAATGGCGGCCGTCAGCAAGAACTAAACAGCAATGCTTGTGGGAAACTTCACTCATGTCCTTGCAACGGAAGCTGGAGCTGACCGAGGGAGCTCAGCTCACCCGCGCTCCCCGGGGTCCGAACCTACAACCTGTCAGCCTTCAGTCATGCTGGCAGGAGGGTTTAACCCATTGAGCCACCGGGATTCCTAATTGGCGGCCGTACCTCAAAATGGCGGCCGCCCCAAAATGGCGGCCACACCTTAAAATGGCGACCGCCAACAAAATGGCGGTCGCACCTTTCCACAAAATGGCGGCCGCCCACAAAATGGCGGCCGCCAAACCAAAAATGGCGGCCGCCAAAATGGCGGCCGCACCCTCAAAATGGCGGCCGCCACAAAATGGCGGCGGCCACACAAAATGGCGGCCTCAAAAATGGCGGCCGCCAAAATGGCGGCCGCCCACAAAATGGCGGCCGCCCCAAAATGGCGGCCGCCCTCTCAAAATGGCCGCAAAATGGGCGGCCACCACAAAATGGCGGCCGCCAACAAAATGGCGGCCGCACCCCCATCATGGCGGCCGGCCCCAAATGGCGGCCGCCACTCAAATGGCGGCCGCTCAAATGGCCCGCCGCCACTCAAATGGCGGCGCCCTCAAAATGGCGCCGCCACCAAATGGCGGCCGCCCGCCGCCGCCAAAAATAACGGCCGCACCCCAAAATGGCGGCCGTCACCTCAGGGCGGCCGCGCGCGCCAGCAGGCCGCCCGGCCGCCCGCTCGAATTGGCGCCGGGCGGGAACATGGCGGCCGCGCCGAATGGCGGGCCGCCACCCCCGTGGCCCCAACCCGCGCCGCCGAGGGGCCAGCAAATTGGCGGCCGGACGGGCCTAGCCCCCGCGGCCCCCTATCCCGGGCGAAGAGACCCCTCCCGGCCCCCCCGCAGGCGGGACCCGCCCCCAGGTAAGAGGGGAAGAGGGGGGGAAGGAGGGGGGAGCAAGGGAAAACGGGGGGGAGGTCAGCAAAGGTCCCCCAGCAGCCCCCCACTAAAGCCCAACCCCGCACCCGCCACCCCTCTTGCGCCCGGGAAGGGGAAGGGGGGGTGGCGGGGAGAAGTCAGAAGACTAAGAAAAGGGGGGGAAGAAAACACCCCACCCCCCCATTCCCCCCACACCCGGCACCGACCTTAATCCGCCGACCAAGCTCACGCGGTATGCCTGCTGTCCCTCGACGCTCCGTCCCTCTTCTTTCTTCTCACTTCTCCCCGCTCACCGCTCTACTCTCCTCACTCTTCCGTCTTCCAACTATCCTCTTCTCTTTGCTTCTTCAATCTCCCTCGCTCCTCCGACTCCACCTCTTCTCCCTTCACTCCTCACTCTTAATTTTCCACTTCTCTCCTCGATCTTCTTCTACTCTCCTCAATCTTCTTCTTCACTCTTCACTCTCCCTCTTCTCTCTTCTGCTCTTTTAGTGCAAGGTAGCGTGCAGAGAGGGGAAAAAACCAACCTCTCTGCTCGCTGAACAAGCAAGCAATGGCTTGTTGGGGCGGGGCCTCGCAGAAAGCCCCGCCCCCACGCCAGAAGGTTCCTTCCGGAACCTTCGCTCTCATCGGAGCCGGGGGGGCAAATCCCTCTCATCCCAGCAGGCTGGGATGAAATGTCGTTGACTTTAATAGTCCAATGACAATAGCCTCCTAGCCCAGCCTTCTGATTGTCGCTCTTTCCTTGGCACTAAGTAGGATTCATTGCACTTAGTAATTATGAACTGACCCCAGCACTTTATTTGCTCAGCCATGATATTGCTTTTAATTGTTTGTATAATGTTGTCTGATGTTATGTTTATTGATGTTTGATGTTTGATATTGATTGTTTGCGATGCTTATTTTAACCTTTATTTCAATGCGTATTTGTTTGGGCATGTCCCTTTGTAAGCTGCCCCAAGTCCCTTCGGGGAGATTGGGGAATAGTATGAAAATAAAGTTGTTATTATTAGTATTATGGCTGGTGATTCAGCCCAGTCCAGCTGTCCATACATCTACAGCTTCAGGATCCCTCCCAGTGAAGCAGCAAATTAGGGAGTTATGGAACTCCAAGTGGCTAGTTGACTCTTATCAAACTGGCGCGCAGACGTGCGGGCAGCAGGGATGAGGAAACACGCAACAACTTTACTGCTCGTGTGAAATCAAAGAGGTTTATTGATAACACCAGCTGGTGGGGTTGCCAGCAGAACACGCTGCTATCAGGGGCAAACGGCCCCGGTCACTCTCAGTACAAAGCATATATACCCTCATGGCGGCATCTCCAAAAAGCCCGCCCTCCTTCATGGATTTTACACAATCATAATTGGCTGGTGTTACATAGCATTTCATAGATCCAATAAAACATTACATTTTCATTAGCATCACATCTCAAAACCCCACCTATGTGTTAGAACAATGGACATTTCTAAGTTAGTTCTTTCTCACAGTACATATCAGTGGCTGGGACTCTCATGTACCCGATTAGCAACATTTCATTTCTGCCTTTCCTTGCCAGCAACGGATGGGGCAGAATCCCTCTGTACATGCGCAGTTCTTCTCCCCTTTAGCACTGATGTCAACAAGTATCACGTCCTGTACTGTTAGACCAATCTAAGCCTACGTTATCTCACGCTAGGCACGGGGTGCACTTTAACAAATCACAGCATAGATTAGAAACACCAATCACAGTGTTACATTCACGGAGCAAGTGCCTGCCTGATTCTTGGCACAGAAACCCACTTTTCCAAGCTCTACACGTGTGCAGCATCACTCTCTGACCTTTCTCCTCCACAGAAAGTACCAAAACTGCTTTACCAGAGCTTCTTGGAAGGTCCAGAGTAAATTCTGCTTTAATGACTCAATGCAGCAGTTCTGCTGTGAATCCAGCCATGCATTGTCAGGACTCCCTGCAGCATCTGACAGGTCAGTCCACATTATTTGGGTTGTGTAGATGTGGCCACGTTCTTCTTGAACCCTACAGTATCCATGACTGTCCGTTAGCCATAAATCATTGTGTTCTCCGAACTTGTCCAGTCTAAACACAACCTTTGACATACATCTTTCATCAGAAGGCTGAACACGCAGCACATGGTTAGCAACAGTCCCTTCAGGTCATTTTGTGGCCTCTACAGTCCCTCTATTTCCAATGACCATAACTGTACTGCCAAAACCCAGCAGCATAGATGATGCTGGAAGAGAGAAAAATAGTCTACATCCATTTTGAGAATATAAACCCACTATTATTTCAACTGAATTTTGGTGACAACAGTGGTAATAGAATAGTGGTATTCCCCAAATAGGGTAGACTTCAGTGGTGCTCATTTCTAACCTTTGATTCCCTGAACTTGCACCTACCCCCTTTTGTGACCATGTATTTAGTTGGAATGCAGATAGTTTTAGCAATATTTCATTAAACTGGGATCTCAGAAACATATTGACACAATTGCTGTACACAGCAGGGCAGTGGCCCTTGACAGAACAGTAATTGAAAGGAAATGGAAAGACTTGTCTTCAGTTTGACTTGATCCTAACAAAATTCTGTTGAAGCGCTTCAACCTGCTTCCTACTTATGGCACAGTCCTTGAAAGCTGTTTTGAATTCTGTCAAGAGGTGTTTCTTTTATGAGGGTAGTTAAAGGGACACCTGCCTGGACTGATATAACTAATGCTGTGTCAACATTCCAATTGATTTGGTTTATAACCCAGCTGTGAAAACTCATTTTAGCTCAAGACATGGTATAGAATATCTAAAATTCAAGAGTGGGGGAAGAGAAGGAGGAAAGTTCATCATTGCCCTATTTCAGAAGTAAGTTACAAAGGAGCAAAATAAAAATAGAATTTACCCTAATTTGTCTAAGGTGACTTATCTATTACAAGGAATAGTTTCCTCCCCTCCCCTCTTGAATTTTAGATATTCTATCAAGACTTCAAGGTGGTTAAGATGGAATCTGTACTATATGGAATGAGGTCGATTTTAACAGCAGTCTATTAAATGCCAAAAAATACCAAAAATTGGTCAATTTGGAGCATTTATCTTGTCCATGTTTGTCTCTGTGTTTGCATGCTTGTCAATAAGAGCCTATTCTAATTCAAATATTCTCACTGATACATTGAAGGTTTTTAGAATATGATTGTCATAGTAGTTCATGCATATGGTTGTTAAACTTCATCCTTCACTATTCCTTTCCTAGCCCCAACAACAGGTATTAGGGTGACAAAAATAACCATTTTAAAATACCTTGTAATTACCTGTATTTTGAACAAAATACATTGTTTTCTAAAAAAACCTTTTTGCTACAAAATGTCAGCAAACATGGGGAAAAGGCACCACTCCAGTGTCTTCAAATCAAGAAAGAAGGAAGCCCAGGGTAGGATACCTCCAGTTCGAGTCCTCTCCCTCTCCTGGGAAATGGAAAAGTAAAGGGTAAAGGTTTTCCCATGACATTAAGTCCAATTGTGTCCGACTCTGGGATGAGGTGCTCATCTCCACTTCTAAGCCGAAGAGCCAGCATTGTCCGTACACACCTCCAAGATCATGTGGCTGGCATGACTACATGGAGCGCTGTTACCTTCCCACATGGAGCGGTACCTATTGATTTACTCACATTTGAATGTTTTTGAACTACTAGGTTGGCAGAAGCTGGAACTGACAGCGGAAGCTCACACCACTCCCCAGATTCGAACCTGTGGCCTTTCGGTCAACAAGCTCAGCAGCTCAGCGGTTTAACCCACTTCGGGCTCCAAGTGAAATGGGAAATGGGAAGCCTACTTAAAATGCCTTGGAAAACTATTTGCTGCAAGGAGAGAGAGTGTCATCATACAGCTCCTATCTCCTCTAAAGTAGAAACTGCTTTAATGAAGCATTAAACCTGGTCTCCTTTACAGACAGAAGGGAAAGGATCGCAGAAAGACTGGTATCTTAACTTTGCATGTGGTATCATTGCTTTTAATCCAGGTCTTAATGAAGAATATAAGGATAAATATTAGGCTTGTTTGATCAAGAAAAAAATGTTCAAAATTCGTTTTGGATGTAGGGGACACTGGCAATTCGATTTTGAAATGATTTCTGAAATTTTCTGACAAAAAAGGTCGGAATATTCCGAAATTTCCAAAATTTCTGAATTGCTTCGTTAATGGTGGGAGCGATTGTGCAATGTGCCAAAACCTGCAAACAGGACAGGCAAAACTTGGGGGATTCCCTTCCCCTCATTTTTAGACCGCTACTGACAAAGCTTGCCACAGTGGTAGAAAAGATTCTCCTCTGTCAGCATACTAACTTTCAACGTGTTTAGAAGATCCCTGGGTCTTTGACCATTTTTAAAGTAATTTCAGTAATCTAATAAGGAATATTACAAGAAGAAGAAACGTGCTGCCTCCAGGATTCTTTGGGAAAATTTAAATCTATCTCTCTGTTTTGCATATTTGTCTAGGACATACCTCTCTGAATATGAGAAAATGGAATTTATCTCATAAAATTAAAGTAATTTATTACATTTGCTTGTTTCCATCATTGGTCAGCGTAATACCCCACTGCCCCACCCCTCACAGACCAGGAGGAAGGAATCGCTTGTGGACTGACCATTTCCCTGCCCTATGAAAGGCTGCAGTCCTCCCCGACCACCCCTTCTACATTAGGAGGATGGACAAATGCCCCCGGGGACTGACCCCAAGGAAAAGATTAGATTAGTAGACTTCTAATTTCTGAAAGTATCATGTGTAAGCCCAAGGAGAGGAAAGGGGCCTTGCAAACTTTATTGTGTTAATTCCCAAGAAAAGGATTGGATTAGTTGATTTCTAGTTTCCCAAAGTACCACGTGTAAGCCCAAGGAGAGGAAAGAGACCTTCCACTGTTTTATTGTGTTGATTCCCAAGAAAAGGATTGTATTAGTAGATTCCTAGTTTCCCAAAGTACCACGTGTATGCCTGAGGAGCGGAAAGGGGCCTTTCACTGTGTTATTGTGTTGATTCCCAAGAAAAGGATTGGATTAGTAGATTTCTAGTACCATGTGTAAACCCGAGGACCACGTGTAAGTACCACGTGTAAGCCCGAGGAGAGGAAAGGGGTCTTTCTAAATTGTCATTGTGTTCATTCTCAAGAAAAGGATTGGATTAGTTGATTTCTAGTTTCCCAAAACTACCATGTGTAATCCCGAGGAGAGGAAAGGGGCCTTCCAAAGTTTTATTGTGTTGATTAGATTGGATTAGGTGATTTCTAGTTTCCCAAAGTACAACTTGTAACCCCTGTTGCTACTAAAAGTTTGCAATGTACTTTTCCTAAGTTTTGGAAAGGATCAGGGCTGTTTCTTTTGCAGCTGACACAGGTAATTGATGGGATAATTGAGTGTATTGTTATCTCATGTATATAGTAAATTACTGTGTGTTTGTATTTTGAGGATTGAGTTCTATGCTTCATGTGTGTGTCTCGATCTGAGCTGCAAAAGCCTTTGTTTGGTGCCGGAGCAGCGCTCTGAAGATAAGGATTGTTGACGAAAGACAAGGTCACTCTATAGACAATTGCATAAGAGAGACTGTATATTTTTTTGGTTGCAAGTATGCTTATTGTTGTTGAAGGAAGAAATCTACTCTCTGAAGATAGATTCTGGTTTTCCAAATCACAGAAGTCAAACCCCAGGAGAAAAAAAGCCCTTAAAAGTTGTTTTCCTTGCTTCAGCAAGGTAATTATTGGCAAATGGGAATTCTGGTTTTCCAAAGCACAGAAGTCGAACCCCAGGAGCAGGCATGTAGCCAGGGGGAGGGGCTAAGGGGGCTTCAGCCCCCCCCCCGAAATTCTCAGTGTGGTCCGCAAAAAGGCCTTACTGGTACATTATTTAAACTGTTATGTTTATTCATATCATGATCTGATCACCATGCTCATTATATCCCACATTAATGGGGTTATTGGGATAACAATACAAAAGATTTGCTAGGGTAGACCCTCTTCCACCCAGTCTCAGCCCCCCGAACCAAACTCAGCCCCCTCCGAAACAAAATCCTGGCTACGGCCCTGCCCAGGAGAGAGAAAAACCTTAAGAGTTGTATTCCCTGCTTCAGGAAAGGAATTAACAACGAAGGAGACATTGTTCCCAACCCAGTTCTTCCCCTGCAAATTGGTAGCGTGGCACCTTTCCCACCCAAGCGGTCTGCCCTAGTCCCTCTGCCTTCATGTCCCCAGCATGCAATGAGCCCACAAGGCATGTGCGGTCCTTTTTAAAGGGCAATGGCTGCTGTGCTGAAACCCCGCCCCTCCCGAGGTGGTTTCCCCTCATTGGCTGGAGGCAGTCATCCCAGCATCCAAGCAGCTGCTTGCCTTCAAAGCTTATTCATTTCTGATTCACTTCCTGGATCAGAAAAAAGATGGCGACAGTGGCTTCGAAAGGGCAAGGATACTTCCGGTTCCTCAAATCGCTTCGAAATTGCTTCAAAACTTGATTAATTCCAATTTCAATCCAAATTACAAGGATTCCGATCAAATCTACCCTTGCCTAATAAACACCATGCTTAAAATGACAGGAAGGAAAACCTGTGGGAAGCCAATGAGCCAAATAGTAAAGGAATCTTTCAGTTTCCTGGATCAAAAATGAGTTTTTGTCCTCTCGAATTCGGGAGGCTTTTGAAAAATGGATCAGGACCCCCACTGAAATCCGGTACACCAAAACGGATCACAGTTTGCCCAGATTCCACAAGCCTACTATCCAAGGCACTTCAGAACAGCATGGGATGGAGATGTTATTTCAGTTCTCTCATGTCACTAGATTCATTTGATGTCTATTCAGCTCCTAATGTTTTGCTATTCTATTATTTGACATAATTTCCCTTGACTTCACTCTTCTCTTTTGCCCCATCAGCAAAAATTGCTCTTATCTATTTTCCCCAATATACATTTAGCTAGTTCTGGCTCCATCTCCTATTCATGCACTTGTTCCATCTAATTTTGTAATAAAATGTGTAGTTGAGCATTACATCTGATGCATTGCATTGTTACTCTTTTCCCTACAGACAGCTCAATTCCTGCTCTAGTGCACAGTGTTGCTTCAATATTTGTGAATATTGCCAAAGGTACAACTAGATGAGGACACATGGTAACAGCATGTAGTCGTTTTTAAAAGCTGCTCGTGAAACATCTCACCCTTGATGGTGACATCACATTTTATCTTACTGACTGGGATATGCTCTGTTAATCTCATTACACAATAATGTAACTTGATCTTTAGGCTAAGAAATGGTTCAGTGAAAACCTGCACAAGCCTTTTCAGTTCATGCTGCAGTTGTCAGGTCAATCTCCTGTGAGATTACAATGTATGCTTAACTCCTGTGGGTTTGCTAAGTGTGTTTGTGTGCAGTGGGACACGTATCACTTGCTTCAATGAGAAATGAGTGATTTGTATAATGAAGGTCTCCTTTTTCACTGACTCCGATGTCTAGGATCAAATGTGTGAAGAAACACAAAGCCATCTGGAGTCCAAAGGGATGTAGACATCTGAACAAATTTGATGTATTGCATTTTCTTGTCAGTGATGACACAGTCATTGACTCACTTGGCATGGAGCCGCTAGTTATTCCCATCCCTTTCCAATGCCCACTGTTAGATAAATAGGAAAAGTTTCATGGGGAGGAAATTATTCTTTTATTTATTTTCACAATATACAACCCACCACATGACAATGGATTCTAGAAGATAATCATAAATCCAAAACACAAACTAATTATCAATGGAAATGATTTAAAAAACCCAACTATCATGTCATATTTTTAGCTTAAAAACCTACTGTTAGTTCCAGTTGGAGTAGATCAACTGGAACTTGATATGCCAACATTTATGAAAGTTCCACTTTAGTTGGTGCTAACAATTAGATGTGGCCCTTAGGCCTACCTGTCGTCTTAAAAATGGGAAGAAGTGTATTTAGTTTCAGTGGCAAATTTCAAAGCAGAAGGGTCACTTCCCAAAAGATATGCAACGTGTTCCTACCTATCCTATCCTCTCATGACGTGGGAGCTGTGAGCAGATCCCCACTCAGGGCCATTCCACACAGCCCTATATCCCAGAATATCTGCTCTGAACCGGTTTATCTGAGTCCACACTGCCATATATTCCAGTTCAAAGCAGATAATGTGGGATTTTTTTCAGCTGTGTGGAAAGGGCCTTAGATGTCCCAATGGCTAAGAGAGCTCAAATGGGATTGAGGTCTCTTAACGATAACAAATCTAGGACATTGTAAGTTAAAACAAATAACCTAAATTGAATTATATTAAAACATGTAATTATATAGGAGTCCCTGGTGGCATAATGGGTTAAACCCTTGTGCTGGCAGGACTGCTGACTGACACGTTGGTGGTTCGAATCTGGGGAGTGGGATGAGCTCCCATCTCAGCTCTAGCTTCCCATGTAGTTTCTCAAAGTCACTCATGACTCCCAGCCCTACAGAAAGCAAGCAAGGGTGTAGCTGTTTCACTCATATGGGTGGTGACACTTCCTGTATCAGAAACTGGACTCTCTTCTCCAGATCTCATGGCAAGGGGGAGGTGATGCTATAAACAGTCATCCTTAATTCTCAGGCTTGAACCTCAAAATTTTAGGGCCTAGAAAAATCCAGATCTAGCAGCCATATGTGAACATGAAAAAAGTAAGACTTTTCTCCTCATTTGCAAAATATTTTCTATTATCTGTTTGCTTCAAGGGAGATTTACATTTGGGGGATATGTTTTTCAAAAATTGCATTGCAAACTGTAATCTTTGGTGCTGTTTACATGCATGGACTTTTACGAATGAGAAGTATCATATGGAGAACCAAGAGGGGACCCAGAAGCACTTGGAGGGGGGCATGTGGGGGAGCCCCTCACTTTTTTCTGAAATGGTACTACTAAAGGACTGTGAACTGTGTTCGTAATTTACCTTGGTGCCAAACCTGAAGGAGTCCTTAGAAATAAATAAATAAACAGGAAGCAGGGCATGTCAAACAGGCTGACAGAAACAGCATGTTAAGCTCCTAACTCAAATTATGATTTTATAAAGAGGATCTCTCCAGGCATGACAGCCTGGCCTTTCCTCAGCTGCAGCTTGTTAACATTTCCAAGGAAATTTACTAAAATTTGATCACCAGAGTACAAATCTCTGGTGTTCATCTTCTAGCTGTTCTCATTTCCAGTAGTATATCCTTTTTATGGCCTTTGGCATGTAAATTATGCATTCCTTGAAGAAAATCAGGAGGGGGGAGAGAAGGATTAACATTTTAACATCATTTCTTGGCTACTCAAGCTGTGTAGGACTATGTTATTTATTATTATTTTTCTGACCAGCAACCAATCACATTGGAGGTTCCAAATGAAACAAGAAATGTCAATATAATCCCCTTCACAATGCCCCATTTTATTGGATTGGCTAATGCTCAGGGATTTGTGTAGTACATGCGATATCTCATTTGGTTGTGTTTTTGTTGCTATCATTCCCAAATTACATTCCAGATCATTATGACATCTGACATTTCTGCCAAAAGAGAGACATAAGTGACCTAAAGTTGAACCAAATATTCTCAATGTGATTTGAAATGAAGAAAGGCAGGAATAATTCATGTAATGGATTTAAAAATCCCCATTATTTTGTTCCAATAATAGCTGTCAGTATAGGAAGAGAATTTTTTTATCAAGGCCAATCAGTGAGTTATTCTCAACTTGCTTCATAATAGATAATAATGGGATAAACTACTCCTCAGTGATTATACTGAAGCCAATTTACACATTCAGGTCACCTTCCTTGGATTCCATTTTCCCCCTCCGCCCAGCTTATTTTTCTTTCAGTTAAATCATTCAATCCTACTGTAGCACAAGGGGAAGGAAGTGTGTTGTTGGTCTGTAACTCCCTCCAAATAATATTGGGCTTCAACTCTTGTGATACCAACTGTAACAGCATATGGTGAAGTCTGATGGCAGTTGTAGTTCAATACAGTCACGAGGACTATAGTTTCTCCTTTCTTGCTCCATCATGATAATATGGGTGGAATGTCATCTTTTTGTTCATAACTCACCTTCACTAAAGATTGCATCCTCATGCCCCATTTATATGCATAAAGATTTAGATCATGATCCTGCTCTACCAACTTAATTACAAAGGCATACCTTATGTGTCATCTCCTGGCCTCAGTCTTTAAACCAATCTTACCAGCCATCAGCTCTCTGAGCAATGGAGCTCTGTTCTACTGAAGATCAGGGCAAAGCAGGACAATGTTTTCAGTAGGCTTGTGCACGGAATCAGAGTAGTCTGTTCCCTTTCGTTTGTTCGTCTTGGCTGGATGGCCGTAATGGTAAGGGCTCAGCCACCACAAATTTTCATCAATTATGGGACACAGTGGCAGCCGATCATGGCTCCTCCTCCCCTATTCAGCACCAGTGCAACATAGAGAGGCTGTCGTGTGCAGCTCACACAGGCTCCAGTAAGCCCTGCCTGTTGGGTCAATCAGAATAGAAGAACACCATGGCGTGTCTCACGTAAGCTGTGTCTAAGGAAAGGGTCCCAGGAAGGATGCTTCCTTAACCCTGTTCTTCAAACCCAGGCTCCCTTGAAAGGAAGATAGGAAAGGGTCACAGGAAGGAGATTTTATTTCTAAAAAGAAAAATTCCTAAAATCAGGGGATAGCCCAAAGCTTTTGAAACTTGGTGGGCTAACAGTGGTAGATGTGCCCTCCAAGTCTAGCCATTTTCATCCTGATAGCCCTAAAATAAAAGGAAGGGTATCTTGCGACCCCGCCCCCATTGCTGCCAATGGGCTGGATCTAGCCCCATTTTCCAGCTGTGGCCTGAAAATTGCTATCCAGCTACCTGCCCATTTTCAGGAGGTGTGAAAAAATGGATATGGGCTCTACTGGAATCCAGCAAGCAGAAATGGATTGTGGTTCAGCCAAAATGCACAAGCCTAGTTTCCAGCCTTGCTCTCCTCCACTGGTGAGGTACAATGTAATGAGAAATTGCCACAGAAGTCCTGCTTCCGATTTTCTCAACCTCACTTTCTGGTGTAAGGGACGGACATTGTATCAAACAAACATAATATTAAGGAAATAATGTGTACATGTGATGCTGTGTGCTTTGGTCTTCACCATACCTCTAAAACCTTGGAACCTCAACATCTAAAATCTGGTGTGGTTATTAAGAGTACCATGAGGATCAAGGCTACTTTTCAAATAATAATACATTTTAGTTTATTTAAATATATATTTACCATGAAGTACTATTTGCAGTCATTAGATGGGAAACTTCTGTAACTAAATCAGAGGAGCCTGCTCTGCAGGCAATTCCATGTGGTCCCAAAAGCAATATGCTGTACACAACTGCATCTCCCATGATGTTCACAAATTCTTTACAATATTAAGAATTTGAGAGAAAGGTAGAACACCCAGCTTCCAATCAAAGGGAGGGAGGGGCTAAACAAATCCAGGAGAGCTAGAAAGAATAATGAAAAAGAATACAGAGAGAAAGAGAAAAGAAAAACAGGAAAAGAGAGATTACAGTATAGCATAGAGAGTAAAAAGTACCTGTAGGAGAGAAAAAAATACTTAGTTCTATAAAAGAAAGAGCACAAAGAGGGGGATGAATGGCAGGAGAAGAAACTCAATGTGCTAGAAAAGATCACCAATTGGGCTGGACTCTAAGTGATCTCTAACACATACATAGCTAGGTATTTCTGCTGGTTGTAGAAAGAAAAGGAAATTATATCAGTTTAAACCCATGAGGAGAACAAAACTTTTCAAGATCAAAAAGATAATGTTAAAATGCGACTGCCTTATACTGAATCCATCTGTCCCAATATTTTCTTTGACTTATAATAGATTTCAGACTGGTGGTAGTGATTCAGAAATTCAGGTGCCATAGGCACAATCCAACAGAAGTGATATATGGTTTCATCTTCTTTCAACCATGTTGTAGTCCTGTATTAAAATGTGCTCCTGCCCAGTACAGTTACTTCGCGATTCACTTACTGCAGACTCGCTATTTTGCAGGTTTAAAAAAACTAATTTAATTCACAAGGGAACACTGTCGCAAGGGAGGGAAGAAGAGCTGCCCCTTGCCTTCTTTACCTTCCTCTTCCTCCTTGTCTCCACCTGTGCCTCTTGCTGCCTCTTGGGCCCTGCGCCACTTCCACCGCCTCCTCAATGAAGGGGCCTAAGCAGCGGCAAAAGGCCCAGGCAGTGACGAGGAGGAGGAAGGTAAAGAAGGTGAGGGGGTGGTCTTTTCCCTTCCTCGGCCCCTTTAACGTCGCCTTCCTGCTCCTGGGTGCTGCCAGTGGCACCAAAAAGCAGAAAGGCAAAGATAAAGCTGGTGAGGCAGCAGCTCTTTTCCCCTCCTCACCCCTTTATCTTCGCTAGTTTTGCCACTTTTTGATATAAGAATAAGGGACAGGTACCTAAAAATAGGGAATTCTTCACAAAAATAAGGGACTGAAAATCATCAATTGATTTTCAAGTTTTTATGAAGTGTCCCTTATTTTTGTGAACATTTCCCTATTTTTAGGTACCTGTCCCTTATTCTTATATCAAAAAGTGGCAACCCTAACCTTCGCCTTCCTCCTCCTGGGCACTGCTGGTGGTGCTGCCGGTGGTGCAGAGGAGCAGGAAGGCAAAGCTAAAGAGGTTGAGGAGGGGAGGGGGCATCCCTATGTTGTGGTTTTTCATTTATCGCTGGTTGTCCTGGCACATAACACCCGCGATTAGTGAGGGACCACTGTATATATATGCAGGTTTACAAAATTGCAGAATTATTTCTGTTACCATGTCAACAGTATTTTGAAAATTCCCCATGATGCCCACAAGCAAGGCCTTTGATTCCTTGAATTTATTAGTCACATTATTGCATTTAGCATATAATATGTGGTACTGTATTTCAATGGGCAAAGTTACTTGGCAGATTTCAAAAGAGATAGTCACTTTATTCCAATATGGGGAGAAAGGAGACTGGTAAACTTTTGGTTTTTGTTGGAATAGAGCTCTTAGCAACCCAACTTGCCCTGCTTAGAATGATGGTACATTAATTCCAACCACATCTGACCGATGAATAAAGTTTACTCTCAGATTCAAGCTTGATTTCAGATGTTCACAGGCTAGTGGACCTGACCCCCCCCCCCAAAATTGACATTTAACTACATCAGACTTTAATTAACCTTTTATGTTCCAGTGCCTTTTCACTACCTTTTTCTATCAATTCCACCCCTCAGATCCAACAAAATCTGTTCTCTCTAGGAAGTTCTGGAATGTATCCTCTGAAGATATGGGTGTTGTATTATAAATCCAAAACATATGAGAGCACTTTGTTAGGATGCAGTGTGTTGACATGTGTTTAATTCTGAATCCTCTCTTGGTTTTTCCAAGCAAAGCAGCATGGAAGGAATCAATCTATATGTTCCTAGTAAAAAAAAATATGGACTTCTATTTTTATTTGGAGGCGGGATGCAAAAGAAACCAAACAGAAACACCTGCACAAAAAACTGCTATGCATATGCATATGTGTGTACTTTGTGTGTGTGCTTACACACACAGTATAATACACTCAATTTATCATCATTGTCTGCAGACGGAGCAGAGGAAAACATTCCAAATACTGTTGTTGTGATGGAATGCAGCCATTCTTCCTGATATCCTTTAGGGCATAAAACATTTCTAAAGCTGAAAGTGTTTCACAGCATAGTTTAAATAATCCGTCATCACACAGAACTTTCTCAGAGTCACCAGACTTTTTGATTCTGAGTAACTGCTTCTATAAGAAATGTTGTGAGGTAAAATAACTCTTTCATATCTTTCCCCACTTTGCCATAATGTTGGATCCCTGCTTTCTGGTGAGTCTACTCAATCGCATCCCAGATAGCTTGATGAAAAGAGGAAATATTATTCCCTACAGTAATATGGAAGCTTGATCAGAAGGCTGCTTAAACCATGCTGCCTTCTGGGGATTTCCATCCTCACCACCACCATCCTGAGCAGTGCTGGCTGGGTTTCAAGGCAGGACTATTCTTCTCTGATCCATTCAGTCAGACCTAAGACAATGTTCAGCTTCAGTGAGATGGTGGAGTTCTTATATAAGAAACATTATGAAGGAAAGTAAATCTTTCCAGTTGATTTTCTCCCCCTCTGATATATATTTTGGAGTCTCATTTTGGAATCACATTCTTAGTATGTGTCTCAGAAAGTTTAATTGCCTTGTGAAAACTTTTCCTCCTCCCTTCATCTGGGAAGATGCTGTAAAGATGGCCAGAGGTCAAGTAAAAACAACAGATTTGCCAATAATGATTTACAAATGTGCTGTCATCTGTAACCACCCTAGCTTAACTTGAGATGGATACAATCAAGCAGTGTGGTGCAATGATTAGAGCATATATTCGATTAGAAGGCCCATGAGCCAAATTGTTTATGTGGCCCATGAGTCTTTCAATGCTAGGGCAACATAGTTACATTCATACCGTCTTGCAATAACGAACAGCCCTTTGAAAGCAACCATAATATTTATGGGGCCCTCGGTAAAAATGGGTTTGTCACCCCTGGATCAGAGAGTTAGGCCAGGGCTTGAGAAACCCTAAAGTAAGTGTCCACTCTTTCCCTGAAGCTCACTGGATGGCTTTCAACAGCTCACTCTCTTTCAGTCTAGCTTACTCTACAAGGAGAAAGTCTGCAGAGGCAAGAAAACCTGGATTCACCTCTAATTCATTTCTAGCTGTTCCCTATGACATTCACTGTTGCCAACACTGTGAACTGCCCTGAGTCCTCTTCGGTGTTGAGAATGGTAGTATACAAATACCGCAAATAAACAATTCACTGACCTCTGATACATATTGTGGGTTTCACAGAGTTAAACCAATTTCCCATAGCTTTAACTGTGGTTTGTGGGCAGTCTGGACAATGGGATTGCATCTGATTAATCAGTGCAGGGAAACGGGGTGGATTTATAACTATATTGCAGCTGCCACTCCAGCTGGCCATAGAGCACCATGCGACCTTCTGGTCATTGCAAGCACCCTTCTCTAACATCAGCAGAGCCAATGCATGAGCTGGAAGAAAAAGGTGAACTATATCCTTCTTCCTGTCCATGTCAGTATTTCTGCTGATATCAGAACAGGGCACCTGCAACATTCAATAGCTCACATGAAACTCTGTGTCCAGTTGGAAGCGGAAGTGTCAGAACAGAGGGTGAGATAGTGGTCCAGTGGAGCCAGTCAAATATCAGTCTAGCCGGTCTAGGTAGATGCCAATGCAGCACCACAGCCGGTTTGGCCAGGTGTATCTTACTGCCTCTGGGGTCAATGTAGACTCTGCCGAGGTTGTTGTGGTGGGGGAAGCAAAGAAAAACCATACACAATACTGTGATTTATGTGGAGAAAAGGCAGAATATAAATAAAAATAGTGTGAATGAATAAGGCATGCAACAGCTTTCTTCAGTATTTAATACTGCAGTGTCCAGTTATAGAACAGCAACATCTGCAGCCATCTCCATGAACATAGCAAGAAAAGATTCCCAATGGTTTCACACAAGTTCCCTATTCCACATATGAGAATCACACAGGTTTCCAGATGTTACTGGAATGCAACTCCCAACAGGAGTCCACCGGCTGTGCTAATGAAGGATGCTGAGACTTGGAGTCTACCAACATCTGGAATCCTACATGGTTCCTCCCTCTACCCTAAGCCATCTGGACTTTTCACTTGTAGCATGAGTAGACGTGTTTCTGTGCCAGAGCAATGCACTAAATAGCAGCTGTTTGGGTGTACTTTGGATGCATTATTAGGATGAAGCTGTTCAATTTTAAATTAGTCTCATTTAATATAGTCTCATTTTAATTTTGGCACAAGACCCAAACTCTACATTCAGGAGAATCATAAGAGATCTTTGAAACTTCTTTATAACAACTACTATCAGTTGCAACCCCCTGAAAGGAACAGGTTCGGCACAGTTCTTTAGGACTGAATTTCAAAATTATTCGGCTTCCATGGACCAAAGCCTACAGATTTTTTTGAAATTTTGAGACAAGACAGGGAGAGAAGCTTTCTAACTGAAGGCATTGCTTATTTGGGCTCTCCAGCCCAAATCCAGATAAAGAACTATAAGAAGGTGTCTGTAGGTAGCAGGTCCACCATTAGCTCCTGGACAGCAACCTGAACCAGTAACTCTCCATAACCTTCTTTGTTATGATTACACATATATCAATTATAGTCATTATTTTATGGTGGCATAACATATGGAAAGTTGATCTCATCCTTTCGTCACATCAAGGAGAGTTTGCATGCCCAAGGAACTTTCTTCTCAGCATAATGTGGTGGCTATGGTTTAAATAAGGATATACTTGACTGTTTGCTAGGCTGCACCTCCCAGCATGCCTTAGCATTAGCTCTGATGGCAAAGGCTCTCAAGACTTGGAGTCAACGGTATCTGTATGATTCTCATCACTGAACTAAATTGATTCATTTCAGTGGGTAGGGAAACCACAAAGATGATGTTAAGGGAAGAGTTTCTGCTCCCATGGAGCAAGAATTACATGCTTTTACTTGCTTTGATTTAGGCCAGGGATGGGCAAATCAATGAGATCCAGGGATCTATTTCCCCCTCCCCTGTCAGCTGCACATCTGCACACAGCAAGACTCAATACCTCATTTACCCTGTGCATTCCCTAACCTTGGATCTGACAGACAATTCTTCTCTCTGGCCATACTGGCTGGAATTGATGGGATTTAGAGCCAGTACTAGGTTGTAGGCGCTGATCTAGCTGATGAATTATCCTAAAAGGGGCTAATAACATATGCCTAGACTAGTGTGCTCAGTGTTCTTGAAACAAATGAATATTCCTTTGGGCATACTTTAATCTAAAACATTTCAGGCGAAGGATTTTTCTATGAATCATTTTAAGGTCATATTCCATTTTTGTTAATTCAACAACTGTCAGTTCTTTTGCAAGCGAAGAGAAAAACAGCAAGAAAGTGAAGGTGTAAAAATGTTACTTTAACAAAAATTTAGGAACTAACAGATTTCAGAAAAATGTGTTTTCATCATCCAGGAGGTGATGCATAGCTATTAAACAAACAAATACATTCACAGAAATTAGGAAGAGCCACAAACTACAGGATAGCTGGTAGCAAAAGTGAAGAAGGCAGAGGGTGCATCTTTGGCAGAGAAACCAAACTACAACCCCTGTGATTCCATAGCATTGAGCCATGGTAGTTAAAGTGGTGTCAAACTGCATTAATTCTACAATCCAAATTCATTCTGAGTTAGTATGGGGATGAAGAGAAAGCCTTGATTTAACATAATCCAAATCATTTAGGTTCTGTTGCTTTCTGTTGCTGGCAACTCAAGATCAGCTTATTAAAATTCCCTGTTTCTTGAGTGGACTTGGGCCCAGCATTAAGGAAAACCTGGCAGATTTATGTGGCACATTTTCACACACTTTTGACATGAAACCAGATAATGCTTGGACATTTTTCCAGTGCCTCGCTGTGGGATTTTTGCCTTTATTTGGACTTGAAACTCAGAACATAACTCAGAAAAGTCATTCCATAGCAATGGTAATAAGAATAATAATGGGGGGAATTGCCACGGAAACAAGGGTTCTGGCATATCATGGGTGTTCTCTAGCATATTAAAACCAAGGGCTTGTCTAATCCAAAAACCCCAGGCTCACCATGGATAAAAGATTGGTTATTTTCATGATCCACAGCTATACTGAGTGCATATCCCAGTGTCTTTAGTTTTCAACCAGCATTACCTTACTTCAGGCGAAGTTGGGACACGTGTCACAGTTTGGTGGAAACTTCAAAGTATCCTGCAGCTTCAGACAACCTGGATAACTGGATCAGGTCCAATTTGGCTGGATCCACACTTTGGATGGGACAGTGGTGCCATCACATTATCCTCGCATTCTCCCTGCATTCATCAATGTGGTTCCTAAAGTGTGCTCCATTGAGTCATTTGGAGCTCCATGAAGCATGCTGAGAGGGTCCACTCTTCCTTCTTCCCCCTCCCTCCTCATCCATTTTCAAGCTTTCCCTGCACTTTCCTGCTCCTCCATCTCTCCCACCTCCTTTGCTCCCCAAAGCCTTTTTTCCAAAACACTATTTCTCAGGGGGTGCTTTGATCGTGCTTTTCCTGCATGGAAGAGGGAAGTTGAACTGGATGGCCCCTGGGGTTGCTCCTCCTCCACCACCACCACCACCTCCTCCTCCTCTTCTTCTTGATGGCCATCTGTTGGAGGGTGTTTTGAATGCGCTTTTCCTGCATGGCAGAAAGGGGTTGGAATGGATGACCCCTGGGGTCTTCCACTGAAATACTGTTTACGTTAAAATTGCTCTTCATTTTAATTATGTATTCTTTCTTACTTTTCTTTTCTTTTGCACTATAATGAGATATGTGCATTGTGCAAATAAATTTGGTCATTTTCCCCCCATTAGTTCACACAAACACTTTCCATCGATTTGCCACTGGCCTGGCTTATCTGTCAAATTTTAAAACACAATGTATCAAAAAGTTTGCCCGTGTCTGATATAATATAATATAATAATGTAATATAATATAATATAAACATTTCTTTGGGCTCCAGAGAAACTTTTGCTTCAGAAAGTGTTGAGTGGATGAAAAAGTTTGAGAACCCCTGAACTAGAGCATCTAACCACTTTAAATCCAGTTGCTGCCTCAGGCAGAATTCTGGGGTTTGTAGTTTCATGAGGCCCAGGTCCTTCCTGGCTGAGCAGTTTAAATTCCCCTCCCTTAAACTACAAACCCCAGAATTCTACAGGAAAGAGCAACTGGATTGAAAGTGAATCCATGCTCTAGTAGTGTGATAAGGTCATAGGAATCTATAGGTCTTCCAGTGTATCTTCCACCTGAAGTTGACGTAGAGTCTCCGAGTGAAAATTTAATCAAATTCACAAATATTCAAATCCACAAAAATTAAATCCTCAAATCTGGAAGGCTGACTATCATTACCTCCAAACTCAGGAGTTATTAGCTAATTGCTTGAATGGATCTAAAATAAGTTACTGTCTCTAAAGAATTCTAGATGGCACATCACATGTTTAAGTTTTTTAAAAAATAGCATGTGACCCCCTGGTATCCAAAGCATGAATGAGCCAATTTATAGGAAAAAAATGCACAGGGCTAAATTAGACATTAAGAATGTGAATACTTAGAGGGGGAAAGCACTCTCAAAGTTTGCCTCCCACATCTTTCCAGATGTTGAAACAAGAAAACAGTCTATTATGTAGTTATAATTCTTCTTTATTTGGCTCAGTGTTTGGATTGACCTTCACCTTTTTTCTGCTTGGCCCTTTATTGCAACATTTATCTTGGGTTCAGAGGTGTTCCTTCCAAGGTGTTAATTTTAAACTTTCTTTGTAATATAAACATGCACACTGAGGGGTTTTTTTTAAAAAAAAGAATTAATTGTTCAGGGAAAGTACAGTACTAAGCACCCATAAGTTCAACATCTCCTGTATTTCCCTAAAATAAATAAACAAATAGCACTTTTTGCAGCTGATAGGTGTGTCTCAGTCAAAATCGTGGCACTGCCTTTAATTGAATTAGCATTGGTAGCTGTCATTCTCGCTAGGGGGCTGATTCAAGGCAGATGGCAATAAAATGCACTATTATATACACCACTTGTAAAAGAGGAAGAAAGCATGTGGTCTCTGCTGCAGGATCATGTAGAAATCTACTTTTAGAACAGATATTCTAGTAGCTGCATTCAGTCTGACCAAAGAGGGAATGAGAGGTCACCTGGTTAAAAATTAAAACAGGAGTGATCATTGTTTATGGGCTACATGCAGCCCCACCAGCCTGTTTCTGTACTTTTGGGATCTCCCCTACAGAGTTTGAGATCCATTTTCATTATCACAATATATCCCAGCAAAAAGGAGGATGAGGAGATTCAATGAAAAACTGGAACATTGTGTAAATAACAGTTACCACACAGAAAAGAGAGATATTTGTCTTTTAAGCAAGTTACATTTCTGCTTTCAAACCTTCTAAAAGCTTTACAAAATGATTAACAAAAAAAACAGGGAAAGATCTCCAGCCTGATATTGGTTTTGTTTTCCACTTCCTCTCCGCAGAAGAAAAATTGCTTGCCTACCCCTACATTAAATAATCATGTTGTATAATGCTTTTCAAAATTTGCCTTCACCAAGAAACTGAGCTGTGGAGACTTCACTGTGGATACAGAGTTAACCATCTGCATCAGCAGTTCTCAACCTGTGGGTCCCCAGATGTTTTGGCCTTCGACACCCAGAAATCCTAAAGCTGGTAAACTGGCTGGGATTTCTGGAAGTTGTAGGCCAAAACACCTGGGGACCCACAGGTTTATTTATTTTTATTTATTTATTTGTTCCATCTTGTATTCCGCCCCTCCCTGCAGGCTCGGGGCGGATAACATCATAAAATTCGGCAGACATGTACATCCATGTCGCCATACAATAAAATGCAACATAAAACATACAATAAAACAAAATACAATAGGTCCCGAAATTAAAATTATGTGCATGCCATGGCATTCCCTGAACCAGGGTGCTGATTAGGAAGATGAGTACATTCGGCTTACTCGCCTAGCCGAAGGCCAGTCTGAACAGGGCGGTCTTACAAGCCCTGCGGAACGGATGAGCTCCGTGGCAGCCTCGGACGTCGTCCGGGAGAGAGTTCCAGAGTACCGGAGCCGCCACAGAGAAAGCCCTTTGCCTGGTAGCAGACAGGTGACAGGCGCGGACCGATGGAATCAGGAGAAAATTCGACTCCTCAGAACGTAGTGATCTCGGGTGAATGTATGGTGCAAGCGCGGTCCTCAGGTACGCAGGCCCTAGGCCGTGTAGAGCCTTAAAGGTTAACACCAACACCTTGAAGGCAATTCGGTACTCAATAGGCAGCCAGTGCAGCTGCCGGAGGATGGGCGTGACGTGCTCCCTTACCGACGTTCCCGTCAGCAAGCGAGCAGCGGCATTCTGCACTAGCTTGAGTTTCCGAACTGTCGCCAAGGGCAGGCCAACGTAGAGGGCGTTACAGTAGTCTAATCTCGAGATGACCGTCGCTTGGATCACCGTGGCCAGGTCGTCCCTGGAAAGGTAGGATGCCAGTCGCCTAGCCTGTCGTAGGTGGAAAAATGACACCCTGCTGGCCGCGGAGACCTGGGTCTCCATGGTCAGCAGGGGGGTCCAGGTGGACACCTAGGCTCTTAACAACAGGCGACGGGCTAAGCCGTTCGCCGTCCAGGGTAGGCAACCGGCACTCATCCCGCCCAGGTCGACCAGGCCACAAGATCTCCGTCTTCGACGGGTTCACCTTCAGCCGGCTAGCCCGCAGCCAACCAGTCACGGCCTCTAGGCACTGATGGAAACAATCGGTACGGTGTCCGGCCTGCCGTCCATTCTCAGCAGAAGCTGGGTGTCATTAGCGTACTGATAACACTCCAGACCAAAGTCGCGGGCCAGCTGGGCCAGGGGGCGCATGTACACGTTAAATAATAAGGGGAGAGGATGGCCCCTGGGGACCCCACAGTCAAGTGGGAATCTCCCAGAGACCTCCCGCCCCCTCCACACGTTGTCCCCGGTCCCGGAGGAAGGAGGCCACCCATTTAAGGGCGGTCCCCGACCCCGGAGCCGGCTAAACGGTGGGTTAACAGTGCGTGATCTACAGTGTCGAAAGCTGCCGTCAGATCTAACAAGACGAGCAGTGCCGATCCACCCTGGTCCAGCTGGCGGCGGTTGGTCTGTAATGGCGACAAGCACGGTCTCCGTCCCGTGCCCAATACGGAAGCCGGACTGGAAGGGATCAAGTCCAGCTGTGTCTTCCAAGAACTGCTGCAGCTGATCCGCTGCTGCCCTCTCAATCACCTTGCCTAAGAAAGGCAGGTTGGAAACTGGCCGGTAATTGAGGGAGCCGAAGGATCTAAATTCGGCTTCTTCAGCAGCGGTCTCACCATTGCCTCTTTCAGTCCCCCGGGAAGACTCCTTGCTCAAGGGAGCTATTTATGATCGTGCCCAGGGGCCTCGTGAGCCCCTCCCAACACGCTCTAACAAGCCAGGAGGGCACGGGTCGAGGGAGCATGTAGTTGGTCTAGCTGCAGCTAGTAACTTGTCGACAGCTGCTGCGCCCAGCAATTGGAAACGGGTGAAGGTGGGCCCGCCGAGTGGCGGCGGAGTCTCGAGTTCACTAACTGTATCAAACGTGGCCGGAATGTCCCGGCGGAGAGTTGAAATCTTGTCAGCGAAATAGCTCTGGAAAACCTCAGCTGTTGGTGCCAAACCCCTATCATTTGGGACAGTTGGGATTGCTGTCAAAGACCGAATTATCCTAAACAATTGCGCTGGGCGTGAGCTAGCCGACTCTATCAAGGAAGAGTAGTAGACCTTTTTAGCTTCCTTGATAGCTTGCTCATAAACCTCTTTGAACTGTTTATGAGCCGATTTCGACGCTTCGTCACGGAGATTCCGCCACACGTCCTCTAACTGTCTCCTCCTCCGCTTCATCGCCCGCAACTCCTCGGTAAACCAAGGCGAGCGATTTCTGCGAGGGAGAGAGCGCCTGGGGGCGATCTCGTCCAGGGCCGCAGAGAGACTGGTATTCCAGTGTTCCACCTGCCCATCGACTGAGTCGCTGGGAAGTTCCCATTCCCTTAGAGCATTCAGGAACCTAGTGGTTGAGAACCACTGATCTACATCATGAAAATATTTTTGTTATTCCCAAAAATGACTTTGCCATTTTAAAAAGGGACATCATTTGAATATGCCATTGTATATAATGGGAGTTGAGCATCCATAGATTTTGATATCCTGGAAGCAAACCCCAGCAAATACCAAATTATCCAAATTTGATCTGTGAAAGGATTGACTGCTATGTCCTTAGTGAGCATCTATCAGCTTTAACCAATAGCAAGGGATTATGGGAGTTGCAGTCAAACAACATCTGACAAAGTCATAGGTGGCCCACTTTTCTCCCTTTACAAATTAGGCACAACACCGTGAAATCATGTTTGACCAGTGACAACCTAACCTTTCTGTGTTTTCTTGGAATGATTTGTTCAGAAGAGGTTTGCCATTGCCCTTCTTTTGCATCTCAAGTGCAGAGGTCCTCTATCTTATTTGACCTACTTTTCGGGGGGCAGGGGGACAACTCAACACACACACACCCCCCGGAAACTACTTACAAGATGCAGTGACACATTTGCAATATTTTATGTCTTTTATTTAACAATGTATTGATGTTCAGCTGTACTTCTGCCAGCAGCATGAATTAACATTTTAAAATACTTGTTGCACTTGAAGTATTATTAACCGCTTGCCACATAATTCAGAAACAATCCAGATTAGATTTCATGCATGTAGCCCCCAATGGTGCAGTGGGTTAAACCACTGAGCTGCTAAACTTGTTGACCGAAAGGTTGCAGGTTCGAATCTGGGGAGCGGCATGACCTTCCACTGTCAGCCCCAGCTTCTGCCAACCCAGTAGTTCTAAAACATGCAAATGTAAGTAGATCAATAGGTACCGCTCTGGCGGAAAGGTAACAGCACTCCATGCAGTCATGCTGGCCACATGACCTTGGAGGTGTCTACAGACAACACTGACTCTTTGGCTTAGAAATGGAAATGAGCACTAACCCCAGAATCGGACACGACTGGAATTAATGTCAGGGAAAAACTTTACCTAGCCTATTTATAGTACTATATTGTAAACAAGCAATTACATGCACATATTTCCTACCAATGCATATTGAACTTCCTGAAAATGTGTAACATGCTTGCCTGACAAAACTTGCTTATTAAGATCTGTCGATAAACTTGACCACTGATCAGTTAAAACTTCAATTTTGTATGCTCATTTGAAAAATACTGGAAAATAACCACTAGGACTTTAAGTCGATACTAACTCTATGGTAAACACCAGATGAAACATGTATGAATGTTTTTTTTAAAATGTTCTCTTCCGCCACTTTTTTTGTATTCAGTTCCCCCCAATCGCACCCCAGGCTACTACTGCTCCCCTGGGTCATTCCAATGCCCCCCCCCCCAAGGGAGCAATATTGCCCACTTTGGGAAGCACTGCTCTAGAGACTTGTCCAAATCCCTCAGTGGGTTTCATGGCTGAGTAAGGATTCAAACCGTGGTCTCCGGAGTCATAGTCTAATGCTCAAACCACTATGCCATGCCTAGAAAATCTACTCAGAGTAGCTGCAGCCCTAGATGTGGAGCACAAGAAAAGGACACATATAACTGGGAGTATTTCACTGACTTTGTTGTTTGATATTCACCCAACCCAAGCAACAGTGTTTTATACTATGGGAATGAGTACGCCACCCATTTTGGAGAACGTTTCAGCTGTGCATGCACCTCAGTTCTTCATGGGCTTGTCTGGCACTGCAGCAGTTATTCTTAGCCCTCAGTGAAGACCATTACCATAGACTACTCAGTGGAAATAGTTAACTATGAATAAGTGTTTATTTATCTTGTAAAACAAGTGCTTCGGTTTTCAGGACTGAAACGGCAAAGTAATGGCTCTTGTATCATTATCTGCAACAGGACATTCTCTATTAAAGTATTTTCATAGTGAGAAAAGTTATGCCAAGGGTGAGGAAATGCCCAAAATCCTCCACCCAACACAGCTGATGGAGGAATTCTTCCTGATTTAGGCCCCTTCCCTCACTCATTCCCATAGCTTTCCCATGTTTTGTTTCGTTTTTTGCCTGCTTATTTCCCCATCAAAGGAGGGCAGCAAAAATTGTGGATTGGGGGGGAGGGGGGCTCAAAATGAAACACAGGTCAAGTGGAGTTCAGACATTACAAACAGAGGTCAATGGCAACCTTTCTTCCGAACACGGCATCATCCTGACAGCTTTATTTAACTGTCCACTTTTTATCTATTATATATATATATATATATATATATATATATATATATATACACACACACACACACACACACACACTATATATATATACTATATATATATATATATATATATATATATATATATATATATATATATTCCTTGGAGTATATGTGCATAATAGATTGGCAGGACTCTAGGATTCCATCAAGATTTTATCTCCTTTTTCCATTGCCATCATGTACACTGAGCTCTATGGTCCCAAAAGACAGCTTTTAGAGTGTCTCTGGCAAGACTCTCAGTTATGATGCAGTCTACATCTTCTAGGCCAAGCTATTTACCTCCCAACTTTTGCTGAAGAATTAATAACTATTAACAACAAAGGTGTTTCCATATGTGTTTGGCAGGCTAATTATTCAATTAGGTTGGAGAAATAGAGCAGCCAACCAATTGGTTAGCCTAGGGAAACAGTCTGCTGTGTCCTATTTGTCTTGGCAGGGACAGGCTCATTTTTTTTAGCATGCATCTCTCAACAAACTATTGTGGGCCATTGCAAATCATTAAACTTAATAGGGTATATTGAATTTCTTGGCATTCTAATGCTATAAACTAATGGCGGCATATTTATTTATTTGTTCAGTTATTTATTTATTGACTCACTCATTTATTTCATTTAAATTTTGCTTGTCCTTCAGCAATATCTACATAGTTTACATGCTTCTTTTCCTGCACAGTTTATGCTCACGGCAACCCTCTCTGAAGGGTTAGCTAAAAGAAAGGGACTGGCCAAAAGTCACCAAGTGAATTTTATGGATAAGGAGCTGGATCTTCAATGTTCCAGTTCAAAACTGTAAATATTGATCCACACAGACTCTTTAAAAAATCCAAATGCTTCCATAGATATCTGTACTAGTGATATGTTTCCAACTGGCCCAATTTCTATGCATAATCATGTGAAAATGCAATAAAACTCCCATATCGAGTATACATTCCCAGTTGGACCACACTACTGGTCCCAGCATATCACATGGTTGTGTTGGCAAACCCATAGGACCACTGCCTTGAAACAGGAAGAAAGGGAGATGGCTGGGCACCAGCATATCACATGGTTGTGTTGGCGAACCTAGAGATTCCTAGAAAGGCATCATAAGAAATGGGGCCACAAAGTGGAGTCCACAACATGCGAGTGTGGAGAAGAGCAAACCACAGAGGACCTTCTTATAGCAACACCAGAGGCACTCCAAGTGGCCAGCTACTCGTCAAAGGACATTTAATATACCAAGTTTTAAAACTTTGTGCTTTTAAAATACATTACAACTGTACCCTCAGTTCGCTACTGATGTGATAAATAATTAAATATGTAAAAATTTACTAAGTTGTATCTCTGTTAACATCTGAGGAAAAACCTATATAGAATTACTGTACCTGTAGGACATAGCAAATTTGTAAAGATCTTTCCCACCGTCTGCCCCAGGCATGGGTAAGTGAAACTGCAGATATAGGGGTCACCACTGCAGGAGTTTTGCTTCAATGGAAAGATGAGGGCCAGGATCTCATGAGAGAGGTATACTGCTCACATAAAGTATATGTTTCTCATTTCATTGAAGGGAATGCAAAATACTATTCTCTAGTCTCTGCTCTCCATTCTAAAGTTCCTCTCTTGCAGCTGCCAAGCCTGGTGGGACCACTGTTATAGCAGTCTGGTGAAGTAGGTCCACTTTCCCACGATTCACAAGCTAGAATGGCAGAGGAATAATTATGTGCTTTTTTCCCTTCCTCTCTCACAGTGGAGAAGTGGTCCCTGGCACCCGGTCATCTCCCTTCCTTCCTGCTTCAGGACAGCAGCAATGGTCCTATGGGTCTTGGCTGCTGCCAAAAGGGGGAGGGGAGGCATGGCAAATTATGCACAGTGCAGTCATGCTCCATATGTCCCATGCAGAATCTAAGCAAAGGGCAGTCATTGCTAGAAACAGTTTGTGAACCATAATGATAAGTATGAAAATTCCATAGGTTTACTATGATAAACTTTATGAATCAAATTGTGGAAATTCCTTTGGTTTACCATGATAAACTTTGGGAATCAAAACCAGCCCTTATTCCAAATATCCAGTGGGGATTATGTAAACTAATTCCATGGTTTGTTAAATAAAATAATGTGTCAATTAGGCAAACAATAAGTCGGAGTGGTGCAAACATAAATTGAACCTCTGGTTGCACTAGCTCAATTAAAGGGGATAATTAGAAGCATGTGCTTAGAGTAAGTAATTATACCTATCAGCAGGGGTGTTTTTGGGAGGTCCTCCAATATGAAAGGGCTGAAAACTTTGTGAGATTAGTTTCACCATGTGTGGTTGTGCAGAAACATGTCAAGCAATGATCAAAAGGCATCTATCAGGACCATATAAAAACAGTTATTGCTGCTCATCTGTCTATAAATGGTTGCAAAACCATTTCAAAGGATTTGAGATTCCACCAAGCATCCAGGAAGCCACTAAGAACTCTGGAGTAGCATCTGGGTATCTATAACTCATTCTTGTCTTGGCCAATATTCCTGACTCGACTATCAAGAAAAGTCTGAATAAGAAAGATGTTCATGGGAGGCTGGTCAAAAGAAAATCATTCACTTTAAAAATATATTTACTGCCTGTCTTACATTTGCTAAAAATCACATCAATGATCCCTAAAACGTTTTGAACAATGTTCTCTGAACAATTTCTGAATATTGTTTCCATCCTTACTTTACTTTCACATTGGCGGTAGTGAGCAATTATATTCATAAAAACGTCTTAGGCCCCTTCCACGCTGTCCCTATATTCCAGGATCTGGTTCCAGATTATCTGCTTTAAACTGGATTATATGAATCTCCATTGCCAGAAAACCTTGGATAAGCAGATAATCTAGGATCAGATCCTGGGATATAGGGACAGTTGGAAGGGCCCTTAGAGAGCCCAAGAACAAGTTGAGCAGCAGATAGTAAGAGGAGTGGAGTCCATATGTCATTGCTACCTGCAACTTATGCCAGTTCCATAAACTGCATCAACAAGACCAAGATCCGCAGTTTCATTTATCCATGTCTGACAGTAGGCATTTTCTATGTCATCCTGTTGGAATTTATTGTATTCTTGTTCCAAAAGATCATTTCAATATGGTTCACTATTATCCACAGTTTCACAAATCAATATGAAGTTCATTAACATGCCCATGCAGATATGGGGGTCACACTCTACTTAATTGTACTATACTGGCTAGTAGTAGGGAAAACAGGCAGTCCATGAGCTACAAACATATGACTTACAAATAGCTCATAGTTAAGAGCTGGGATGAGACAACAAAGAGTGAGTGAAATCTACCCCTAGGAAGGGAAATTCACTCCTGAATGAGGTATCACTGGTGAAAGATGTCTCCACTGAAGCTGTATCACCAATCTTTGTTTCTACAACATGCCACATTTTTCAAAATCCAATTCTCATAGGGACAGAACGTGACATGAAATCTTCTGAACAGGGGCACAGATAACAAAGCAAATACCATAGGAGTGTTAGCCCTTCCCTATGTATTATCCAAAGCTCTCTCTGTGTGTGGGAGGGGTGAAGTTACACTTAAAATGTACCTGTTCCAACTTACATACAAATTCAACTTAAGAACAAATCTACAGAAAATACCTTGTATGTAACTTGGAAGCTGCCTATATATAGAGTTCTCTGTAACAGAATGACAATAGCTGCTCCGATCTTCATTTTTACCAGTGAAGAATTTATCCTTCTTCAGCACAATTCCTCCAGATGTCTTCTTTACAAATAGAATGAGCTGGACACTCATCACACTTGGAAAATCTAGATTGCCTAATTTTTAATTAAGAATTCCATAGTTGAAAAGTTTCTTCTATTGCTTGGGCTGGTTTAGTTTTACCATCACTCTTCCTGACATGCTTTTCTTATGCTAACTTGTTGGTCTTGTGATGGTGGCATAGTAAATTATACTCCCAGCTAGGCTGAGGAGCCTTCCAAACTGATCCTAGGTCCCAGTCCCGGCGGTATTGCTAATGATTACACAGCTGCCCACTAGGCTTCTCTAATATAGACTCCTGGGTCCCACTGCTTCAAAAAGTTGCAATAAAGTTTATTTTAGTTTGAAACAAAATATATTGGGATCATTGTCAGAGCAACCCCAGAGGCTTACAGAAGGGGCCTACTAAGCAACAGCAGAATATTAGAAGCCCTTGGGCTATTTGTGCTGCCAGGCCAGCCGAGGTGTAATTTACCTATTCTTCTACTGTGCTTTGGAGAAAAGAACTCAAGAAAAGGGGTCAAAGGATCCTTAGAGCAACACAAGGCAAGCATAAAACAGCCAGCCTGCAGAAGAATCAAATTCTCAGCTAGTATAAATAAGCAGGTAGGGTTGCTACACAATTTACAATAGCTGTGGATACTGTAGCCTGGAGGTTGTCAACCTTCATTGGGGTGAAACACCACAAGGTTGTAAAGCAAAAGGTCTCATCTCCTGTAATAAGGGAAATGGACTGGAATCCTGCATTTTAATTATGGGTGTGTGACCCAGAATTATAGATTTGTAACAATATCATATTCACCAATATGATGTATGTACTATTGTAGCACTACTGCCACAAATCATAAATGCCCCCCTCCACCTGCCTTAACAGCCAGCAGCAGCACCAACTATTGGAGATCTGCTCTACTGCCAGTTGAGGCACAGCAGGATGGTACTTCCAGCTTCCTTCTGCCAGCAGGCAAGGTTTTGACAAGGAACTGTGACTATAACCTGCTTTGATTGTCAGATTCTCTGACTTGTTTGACAGGGGCAGTCAGCAGAACAGACCTTCAGTACAGGTAGATGTGTATGTGTGGAGGGGCAGGGTGAGGCTGGGGTGTTTACATAATTATATATTTTTCACTGAGTAGGCAATGTAACTAGTAGTCTTGTGCATTTGTATAGAATCGTTATCCGTTCCTGTTTGTTTCATTTGTAAAGTCCCATTTTTGTATTTGAGCGTCTCTCCTGAAAACAGGCACCTTTCTGAATGAGCTTTTTCATACCAGGTCCAAAAACCCGAATAGTTTTGTCCCATTGGCTGTTTTAGGGCTAGAGAGGGAAACTATCCAGCTCCACCACTATTTCTCCCTGCCTTTTCCCCCTTCAATC
The DNA here is from genome assembly GCA_030556195.1 of Anolis apletophallus. NCBI lineage: Eukaryota > Metazoa > Chordata > Lepidosauria > Squamata > Anolidae > Anolis > Anolis apletophallus. The sequence continues at coordinate 73,790,367 of JARBWK010000003.1, forward strand.
AGGAAACCTACATTGAGCCACTACTGAAGTTGCTTCATTGGAGCTCCACAACCGTGCAGGCCCAGAAAGGCACTGGCAGGCATGGGTTCTTTCTGGGTCTGCACACCACACATGCGCTCTATTTCCAAGGAGAGTGCATATGTGGCTTGCATGCCCAAAGCACCTGCGCTTGCCAGGGCCTGCAGCTGAGCACTAAGTAAAAGATGCTCGATGCTTGGCTGCAGGCCCTGGCAGGTGTGGGTGTTTTCGTGCTATCCAAATGAAAAAAAAGTACAAAAACACAAATTAAACGGCTGAAACAGTTATCAGGCCCATGACTAGTAACTAGGGCTGTTCCTACTTTATGATGCAGTATGTAGGTGGATATAAACAAACCAATTTTGCTGTGCAACACCTATATACAAACAGGCTGGAGGCTGGGTCAGTGGTCATAGTATCCACTGATTGGAAACCCATGACTTTTTTCTTAACAGTCTGCTGAGCTGAGCTTATGTGCATTGCCAAGTCTGTTCTGGATCATGTTAGACCATGGCAGGATACAGAAAATGAGAATAAAAGGATGAAAATGAGATTTCCCATGGGAATTCTGTGTTTTCCTCTCTTACGGGATGCCTGTTTCCCTTCTAGCCTACTGTATTTCTGATTTTTTTCAAACTACATCAGTGCTAGGGCTGCCCTGATAAATACTCCACATTTTTCAGTCTTGGATTCAAGCCCTGCATGGGATATACTCTGATCAGTTGCAACATATGTTTGTTTGGTTTTTTTGCTTTATTCCAGATTTTTGGTGAATGTTTTTAACATGCTGTTTCTGATTTAATGTGTGCTACAGCTTGCATTGGAGTATGCATTTTGTGGACATATCGCCCTTGAGATGGCTACATAATATCATTTGTGTAGATGCAGTCCTATCTTAGAGAGTCAACCCAGAAAGATACCATAGTTGATGATAGCAAAAGCCACTGAAGTCCAGAAGAACCAACAGTTACAAACAGCCTTGATCCTGTTCCCTGTGTAGGTCATCCACCAACATGACTAAAGCTGTGTCCATCCCATAACCAAATCTAAAGCCAAATTGAAATTGGCTATACATATAATTCAAAAGCCCTTGAGCTGGGAAGCCAAAACATGCTCCAGAGCATTGTTCAAAATTGAATGTTAATGACTGGCCAATTTTCATTCAGAATAGTGGGACCACTTCTAGGCGTGAAGATTACTGCAGATGGAGACTGCAGCCAAGAAATCAGAAGACGTTTACTTGTTGGGAGGAGAGCAATGACCAATCTTGATGAAATGGTGAAGAGTAGAGACATTACACTGGCAATGAAGATTCACATAGTTAAAACAATGGTATTCCCCATAGTAACCTATGGATGTGAGAGCTGGACCATAAGGAAGGCTGAGTGAAGGAAGATAGGTGCTTTTGAACTGTGGTGTTAGAGGAAAATGTGCCTTTGACCACATGAAGATCAAACCAGTCCATACTCCAGGAAATAATGCCTGGCTGCTCACTGGAGGGAAGGATATTAGAGGCAAAGATGAAGTAATTTGGCCATATAATGAGAAGACAAGAAAGCTTGGAGAAGACAATGATGCTGGGGAAAATGGAAGGAAAAATGAAGAGAGGCAGACCAAGGGCAAGATTGATGGATGGTATCTTTGAAGTGACTGGCTTTACTTTGAAGAACTGGAGGTGGTCATGGCCAACAGGGAGCGTTGGTGTGGCCTGATCCAAGAGGTCATGAAGTGTCAGAATCAACTGAACGAATAGACAACAACAGTGGGACCAGAGTGGACTTTTCTTAGTAACAGCCTTTTCACAGTTCCCTTTTAAGCAGGAAAAAACTTCTTTTCCTGCAATGGGGCTTTCACCACTCCCCTAACTCACTTTGCCAGCGCCCCTATAACTGTTTTCAGGAATCAGGAAAGGCAAGGGTCTATCATGTATGCAGTGGCTCTCTCTTCTCCAATAATCCTGTCCACATCCTTAGACTGCACAAATGAAATGTAATCAATAATAGAGGGCAAGCAGATAGATACCAAGATTACAGCAATGGGTCCTGTATCAAAATCAGTGAGATTTTGTCTGCAGTGATTCACAATTTTTTAATAGCAGGCTGACAATGGCCCTTGTTTTTTTGCTTGTAAGCCAGAATATGAAAAACCCTCATCACTTGAGAGGGCATCGTTTGACAACACTATGCAGACACAATGGTGGCAGAGAAGAATAATTTTTCCACTGGTACTAGAGTTGCCACATTTTAATATAAGAATAAGAAACAAGTATCTAAAAATAGGGAATTTTTCACAAAAATAAGGGACAGTTCATAAAAACTTGAAAATCAATTGATGATTTTCAAGTTTTTATTAATTGTTCCTTATTTTTGTGAAAAATTCCTTATTTTTAGGTACCTGTCTCTTATTCATGTGGCAACCCTAACTGGTACCATTGCAGACATAACTCTTTGAATGAGTTATTGTCCATATTCAGTCACACTTGCTCCAAGTCTTCCACCACAGTCCACAGCAGGTGCTTAACAGGCTGCCATTTTATTTTATTGTTTATTCTTACAATTAGCTCACATTGTCAATGATTTCTAGTGGTTCTTCTCTTCCCAACTATATCCTTACAATAATCTGATGAGATAAGTCAGGCTGAGGGAGAAGAACTGGCTGAAGTTCACCAAGTGTGTTTTATGGCTCAGTGGAGATTAGAACTTAGACTTTCCAAATCCCAGTATGACCACTCCTTACCATTAAAACTCATATCAGTTGGCATCCTGGTGGTGAATTACAACAGTGCAAGTGAAACTTGTGTCTACACCATTCACCTTTTTGGTAATTATTGAGGCTGGAATTCTGAATAACCCAAATTCCCCCAAATCAACTTTTTTTTCTCGGCTGCAGCCCTCTATTTCCTCCTCGATGGAAAAGGTGGCAGGGGGAGGGGGGGAACCAACCACTCTTCTATTTTTATTTAGTGGGATGTACAACAATAGCATCATCTGCAAAAACCAGGAGAGCTCCATGATCACATGTCACTATGAGTCCAATTATTGGAAAATCATGATAAACTCACTGGACCTTGGACCAGCCTCTCTCTCTCTCTCTCTCTCTCTCTCTCTCTCTCTCTCTCTTTCTGTCAGACTAATCTGTTTCACAGGTGTGTTGTAAGATTATAGTAGAAAGGAAAAGTATATGTACAGCATGGTGTATTGAGTTCATTGGAAAAAAGAGGAAATATTAGTATAACAAATACACACATGTTGCAAACTCATCTGATACATGTCATCCTCCATAGTAATTGTTCACATATTTGATTCAACTACATACACAACACAAGAGATGCTGGGTAGTTGTCTGAAACAAAAACAACACAAAAACATGGGTCTTTCTTCCTGCAGAGTTAGCAATGGGCCTCTCAGTTTCTAACCAGAGTAAAGCATTGTTGCTATAAATTGGCTTTCTGCTCCATGGTTGTCAACATGTTTTTCCCCCATACAAAACACTGTCATCAGCAGTGAGATATTTATGAACAGAGATCAGCACCCAACTGTTGAATGAGGATTTAGAAAAAGGATAAATATGGGGCAGCTTATCTTTGGCTTCTCACATTTGAATGGCAGGTAGCCACATTTTTATTGGTCTGCTCTTTGCCTTCCAAGAGGAAACAAGATTGGGGTGGATGAATTCCTTTCAATTTCTGTTACTCAGCCCAGAAATAAACTCTCCAGCTACCAAAAGGAAGTCCAAGTCCCATCCATTTGTCCGCTGACCTTTCCCCTCCCCATGGCCAACTGCCACCTGGCTGCCAATTGGCTACTGACATGCCCTGGGAAACAAGTGTCCCATGGCCAACAGACCCTTTATTTTTAGTCTTGCTTCAAGCATCAGCTTCAACATACCTTTCCGACAGTGCCCGTTTTATCCCAAAAAGGATACTCTTTCCACAGGTGGTGCTTGAACCTTTGACCTTGAGAGGCTAATCAGCAGCCTAATATCCCCAGGTTCACACTGCCATAAAGCAAATTCCCTCCCTTAAAAAACTTTCTCTCCCTCTTTAGTCTTTGGCCCATAAATGAACTACAAAAACAAAAACAAAGAATGTGAATTCAGGTTGGGATGTGCAAAATAATGCCTTTTGGGCATGCTGGACAGGAAAATAAGTATTGTGGCATGTACAATGAGGCACCCTGAGAACTTCACATTGTTTTCCATACCATCAAAGTGTTGAGGTCATTAAAGTGATAAGTACTACTTAATTCCCTTACATTTTTCATCCTCTCTCCTCCATACTAGTGAAAGTCATAAGTTTCAAACTGAGAACTAGGGCTTCACGTTAGGACATGTGGCTTCTGTGCCCCTACCTTCTAGCTTTGACAAGCAAAGCATTTTCACATCATGTTTATTAGATGCTTATGAGTTTGGTTCCCTCTTTCAGAGAAGCCAGTAATTACATAGACCAGTTGTTCTCAAACTGTGCCTCTCCAAATGTTTTGGACTTCAGCTCCCACAATACCGAACAGCTGGTAAACTGGCTGGGATTTCTGGGACCTGAAGTCCAAAACACCTGGAGGAGCACAGTTTGAGAACCACTGACATTGGCTTTAGAGCAGGCATGGGCAAATTTCAGCCCTCCGGGTGTTTTAGACTTCAACTCCCACAATTCCTGTGGGAATGGTAGGAATTGAAGCCCAAAACACCAGAGGGCTGCAATTTGCCCATGCCTGCTCTAGAGCTAGTATGGCACCAGACGTGAAAAGGTGTTTGGCTCAGATCTATATGTTGTTTTGTGACTATCAAAAATACATTCATGTATGTTCCATATAAATCTTATAAACATAGCCTGAAGGTAACTGTGTACATTGGACCATCAGAAAACCAGGGTGTCACTATCTCAGCTGCCCATGAGGACAATTTCAGATTTTGGATTATTTATATAAGAGATGTTCAGCCAGTATGAATTATTTTATATATATATATATATATATATATATATATATATATATATATAGGTCAAAGGTTTTATCCATTTTAAAATGTACATCCAATAGTTATCAATTTCAAAAGCATAATAACAGTTAGCATAGAATATCTTGGCTACCTGTCCTTTTTTATCACTATCTCCTTGACCACTTTTCATGAACCTCCATTCTATATACAAAATAACGAGGGACTCAGGACAGCCATATAATCTCCTCCTATGAATCTCCTCATATCTCCTCCTATGAACCTGCCAGGACGTTACGATCGTCTGGGGAGGCCCTGCTCTCGATCCTGCCTGTGTCACAAATATGTTGGGCAGGGACGAGAGTTAGGGCCTTCTCAGTGGTGGCCCCTCGGCAATGGAACGCCCTTCCTGGGGACATTAGATCTGCCCGTTCCTTGTTAGCATTTCGGAGGAAAGTTAAAACCTAGTTGTTCGAGCAGGCATTCGAATAGGCAGTGTAACAAATATAGGAACATGGAATTGACTGGATGATGAAATTGGATTCTGATTTTAACTAAGATGCTAACGAGTTATGTTGTATTGACTTTGTAATGATCGTATATTTATGCCATTGTTCTAATTGTTTTAATTGTTTTTATGATGTTGAGCATTGAATTTTTGCTATGTAAACCGCTTTGAGTCGCCCGAGGGCTGAGAAAAGTGGTATATAAATGGAGTAAATAAATAAATAAATATAATCCAGTTTCTGATCTGAATTTATCTGCTTTGACCTCACAACCTCTGAGGATGTCAGCCATAGATGCAGGTGAAATGTCAGGAGAGAATACTTCTAAAACATGGACATACAGCCCAAAAAACCTACAACAACCCAGTTATTCCAGCCATGGAAGCCAATACATTATCTGCTTTGAACTGACTCATATGGCAGTGTAGAAGGGGCCTGAATCTCTCATTATCTGGGATCCGATACTGGATTATATGACAGGGTAGATCCAGCCTGAGTAAAGGGTCTGTCCAAAAATGGATTTTTAGCACTTGGACAGGTTTATATGGATAAAGGCACCCCCCCCCCCCCCCAACACCACAACTTCATTTATGTTTAACTTCCATTTGTTCTAAAGAAAGTTGTAAAAGCTTTGTTCTTAAAAAAAGGTGTTTTCCCCTTCATATACTCAAGAGTGAGTGCATGGTCAAAATGAAATTGAAAACATAAATATAACATGGCAAAAATACAAAAATGCAAAAATAAAAGAAATATAAAAATAACCACCTTCAAAGGGGAATGACACATGCGTGTGAACATTGTGCCAACAAACCTGTTTCTGATGGCTAAATGCCTTTGCAAGTCTTGCCTTTGTGTTGAAAATATCATAATTGTTAGCAAAGTATTCCTGTATTCTATATCTCTTTCTTCTTTAATATGAGAAATATGAAGGCTGTTTAACAGAGCTGCATACCATGTTTCCTCTCAAACCTTAACATGACAGAAAGGGGCACTTTGCTGATGTGGGTAACAGGCAGTCCCCAAGTTATGAACAAGATAGGCTCTTTAGGTTTGTTCTTAAGTTGAATTTGTTTGCACATCTGAACAGAAACATTTTAAAGTGTAATTCCAGGTGAGTGGTACTCATCTCCATTCCTAAGTTGAAGAACAGCCATTGTCCGTAGACGCCTCCTAGGTCATGTAGCCAGCATGACTGCATGGAGCACCATTACCTTCCCGCTGGAGTGGTACCTACTGATCTACTCACATTTGCATGTTTTTGAACTGCTAGGTTGGCAGAAGCTGGGGCTCACCCCACTCCCCGAATTGGAACCATCAACCTTTCATATATACATATATCGCCAGAGAGAGAGAGAGAGAGAGAGAGAGAGAGAGAGAGAGAGAGAGAGAGAGAGAGAGAGACTGACTGAACCATCAGTACTCATTACGAAATTAGAGGAAAGGTGGGAAATGATTTCTAAAGTGTTCCCAAAATTGGATGGGGTCTGTATCATAACTATAATGATTTAACCGACATTACCATTGCAAAGAAGGTGAAATACTTGGGGATAAACATTACCCCTAAGAATTCTCACCTATTCAAAAATAACTATGACGGGAGTTGGGTGAAGATAAAAAAAGACCTTAGTCAATGGACCAAGCTGAATCTCTCCTTCCTGGGTAAAATTGCGGCAGTTAAGATGATGGTCCTCCCCAGGATGAATTTCCTCTTCGCAACATTGCCAATAATAAAAAAAGACTCACAATTCAATATTTGGATGAGGGACATATCTAAATTTATTTGGAACGGGAAAAAACCTAGAGTACGAATGAAACTACTGCAAGCAGGGAGGAAAAGAGGGGGGTTGGGGGTACCAGATTTAAAAAGGTATTTTGAGGCCAACTGTCTGGCATGGATCACGACCTGGATAAAGCTAGATGATAACAGATTAACAAATTTAGAAGGCTACGACTTGAAATTTGGCATACATGGCTATCTAGGATATAACAAAATAATTAAAGATCAAAAATTTAAAAATCACTACATTAGAGATCCATTGATTAGAATCTGGAATAAACATTATAGTAAAATATACTCAAAAACCCCCTCATGGCTGTCACCGATTGAGACTTTTCGGCTAAAACAATTGCAAGATACAAAATGGTACACCTACAAAGAGTTGACCTATTGGAATGGGCAAAACTTTATGCTAAAAAGTAAAGAGCAATTAGCCCGGAAGGGCAGAGATATAAGTTGGTTTACATATTATCAAATTGCCGAGAAATTTAAATTGGATAGAGTAAAAGGATTTGAGAGCGAGCAACACGAGTGGGAGGGGGTTCTCCTAGGGCCCGACAAAAACCTGGTCGGAAAGATATACAATTTATTATCGATAAGTGATTCTAAAGTAGATGACCACGTTAAAAATGGTCTCGGAACATAGGTGTAAAAATAAAATGGCATACGTGGCTGTCGATCTGGGAGAAAAATACCAATTTCTCAGTTTGTTACAAATATAAAGAGAACTGGATTAAGGTCTTATATAGATGGTATCTGACCCCAGATAGACTGGCCAAAATGTACCAAAACATCAAACCAAACTGTTGGAATTGCGGCGCCCAGTGTGGAACCTTCTTCCACCTATGGTGGCTATGCCCTAAGGCTAAAAAATTTTGGAATACCATCCATAAAGAAATTAATAAAATCCTTCCCAAATGGATTGTAAGAAAGCCAGAGATGTTCCTCCTGGGGATGACAGACCCTACTTGGAGTGCCAATGAAAAGACTATCTTTTTGGCTACAACCACATCAGCCAAGATGATATATGCTAGACATTGGAAAACCGCCGATGAGCCTGGGAAGGAGGAATGGCTATATAAGCTAATTGAAATGGCCCAGATGGAATGGCTGACCCAAGAGATAAGAAGTACGGACGGGATAGAAGTTAACAAGACGGACTGGTCCCCAGTCCAAAGCTACTTTAAGAGGGAGCATGGGATCGATCTTAGACTGAACTGGTAACTAAGATATTAAATAAGTGTATAACAAATATTAGACATACTAGGGGCTGAGCGAGAATGGATTTAAGGATCATAGGATAGACAAAAGGTATGATGGCCGGGCCTGGGCGAACTACCTTAAAGGTAACCCGAGGTTGGGTGTAATTAAAAATTAAATAAAACCGATGGACACTTATGTAGATATATTTTTGTATATCCAAATGCAGGCACGAGATAACTTCATCAAAATATAGAAGACGAAGGCGTGTAATGTCTCCACAAGTTGTAAATCCAAAAACGGATCGATCTTTTCTTTTACCTCCCTTCCCCTTATATGTACTGTCATGCTTTACACAACCTTTCCCTTCCCCCTTTTCCCCTATATCCCCTCGATGTTGCTTTCCCATACCCACTTTTCCCTTTCTAGACCCCACGCGGGTTTGTTGTATGTTATATGTCTTTTTAATATTGAAAACTGAAATAAAGTATATTTTAAATATATATATATATATATAATGATTTAACTACTTTTTCATTACATTTTGGTAAGTAATTAATTGTACCAATTGGGAAACTTCAGGAATGCCTTTCTCCCTCATTGTTAGAGCTATTGACATGAAACTTGCTACACATATAGAACACGTTTACCATCGTTAGCCCATCAAGCTTCAGAATGTTTCACTCATCCACAGTTTTTGGAGAATTTTCAAAATTTTAACAAACAACATTTTCTAAAAGAATAAAACAACAAGAGCTATTTCCTTGAATTTTCTATACAATGACACAAGGTAACAGGGGATCATTTTCCCCAACTTTCAGAAATAGTCATACATCTACTTATTTTAGGGATTTCTTTAAAGTTTCGACAAAAAATGTTTTTTTTTAAAAAAAGCCACAACATCTATCTCATTGAATGTCTCTCATATTAACCAATAGAACTTCAATTTAAGGATTTCTTCCCAGCTGATTTACTTGCTTGCATTGAAATATCAGTCAGTCCTTCTCTTTGCGGATTCAACAATTTATTGGAACTCTGGCTGCTGCTAGCAGTAACAAATCTCTCCCCAAGTGGGGCTTTCTGATGCCGAGAAGAATTCTGGGAAATGTAGTTTATGGCAGAGTCTTTTGAATTATCCGGCATAGGGCTCCTCACCTTCCCACACTATATTTCCCAGAATCCTGAGCTCTCTCGGTCTCTTTCCCAGCTCACTCAGATTGTCTCACCCTTCTGCTTTCCTCTCCTCATGGCAAGAGGCCATTGATTTTAAGAGGAATGCCAGCCAGTTTGGTTTCACCTCGCTTGTTCTGGGAGATTAAACTGACTTTGATAGGCTCCTGAGCATTACAGAATTCAAAAAAAAGTATTGGGTTAATTTTGATTCTTAAATTTTTGCATGTGTGCCCTCCCCCCATGTTTCTAAATATATGTTTCTATATACAAAACTTATGAATTAGAAAAACTTACTAAGTAAAAATGAAGTTTTGCACACACAGTGTGTGTGTGTATGCTTTGGATAGCACAGGGAAGGATCAACACCCCTGTGGTATTTGTTTTGCTGTGTCCCTCTTCAGAAGATTTCACCTCACTTCACATCCTTCTGAGATTTGAATTTTGAAAAAACTGGCTCGTTGTGAAATTAAAGATTTGTGAGAAAGCTTCAATGGAGACCCCTTTCCCCCATGATAACTCTCCCAGGAGTGAATTTCCCTTCCTAGGTGTAGATTTCTCTCAATTACTGTAATGTTTCACCCCCATTTGTAACTATGAGTGTTTTGTAAGTTGGCTGTTTGTAACTTGGGGACTACCTGTATATAACAATCTGAGTGTGTAGATCAATAGTTATTATGAGCTCTATTTAATATTTTTGGCAGGAAAATTTGCAAACAATTAGGGGTGAGATTCTCTACCCCGCCCCCTTTCTTCTTAAGCATCATTTCTACACTCAATGAGAGCAGTTTAATGGGTGAGAAATTTTTAAGCCTTTTTATGGGGGGGGGGTAGTCTTGGAAGGAACTAGGAGGGCATCTAGACACCCCACCACCACCATCACCACAGGGAAAGTGCAGGCTTTTACGTGTATGGACTAAAGTTTGCCCCAAACTGGTTCAGCTCAGACTTTTTCGCTGTGTGGAACCGGCCTCAAAACTTATTATAAATGCAAAAAGTAATTTAATTTTTTCCCAAAAATGCGCCATTCAGTCTTGCAGTATAAATGGTCAGGGAGCTTTACCATATTCTTCCACAATGTAGAGTTTCAAATTATCTACTATTGGGTATCACTATCTACATTGGACTCCTGGTAGTACTTTGGTGCTACTTTAACTGTAATAGCTTCATCCTAGGGGAACATGGGATTTGTAGTTTCAGGTGGTTTTTAGACTTATCTGGCAGACAGCTCTAGAACTGCAATTGAAGAAATTATGTGTAGCTTACATTATACAGTGTCATCTGTATAATGTACATAACTACAAATCCCATAACTCCCTATAATATATTGGGACTTTGATACTTAAAATGGTACCAAACTGCTACAATTGTGCAGAATTTATGCCAGAAAATGGTATAATGGAAAGAAGATGCCTAGTGATAGTCAACAAAAGACATTGTTCACCTTTCTCTGTTTAGTGGACTTTTCTTAAGGAAAAAGCTGGAAGAGGTAACAATTTAAGATGATATTGTCTACAGCTCATACACAGCTCCATGAATGTGAAAGTATGATTGAACAGTAAAAATCTGAATCTGGAAACACCTCAGGGCCCATCCAGACAGTATATTTATTGTGGTATCTACTGCAATATAGGAGGGGCTGTCCAGACAACGTTCTGGACAGTCCCAAATTAATTCGTGACAAATCATGAAACCCTGGTTTGTAGCAAATTAATTAGATAGTGGATTTATTCCATGCCTTCTTGGAAGGTGCGGGACAAACCCACTAATTCTGGTGTCTGGACTATAGTCCAGACACCATTCCCACAGTTTATCAGGCTAAATAAGCCCAGTAAGCTCTGGGAATACCCACCGCCCTCCCCGAAGCTCCCAAACCTCTTAGAAAAGTAACAAAAACTTACTGGGACTCGATTACAAGCTCCGAGCAGGAGAGCCGGGGGGGGGGGAATCACTCTCTCCTGGCATGTAATTTCTACATGCATGGAGAGCTATTCAGAGCCTGTAATGGAGGCCAAGTAAGTGTTCATTACTTTTCTAAGGGGTCTGGGGCTATTGGGGAAGGGAGGTGTGGTGAAGTCATATTTCTTTATTACAGGTTTCAAATATGGTTGGTGTATATATATGTTGAAGGGGTAAAAACTTAGCAAACCCTAAAGGGTTAACAGAGATATTGGCGTGCAGAACCTCCAAGGGGTTTCCATTATCATGGAAACAGGAGGCGGAGCCTGCAACTGACCTTAGAATCTTCAAATAAATTCAAACTTTGGCAGTTGGCAGTGAAAGTCAAAGGAGAGAGGGTGTGTGGAGAGTTAGAGAGAGTCCGTTTTAGCCAGGTGTCAGTCGGTTTTAAAGAGGACTCTGACTCTACTCTGTGAGAGAGTAGAAGGAAAGCTGTGTTTGAACTGCTAGGAAAGCAGTTGGATTTAAGGACAGGAAGTTAGTGTAAAGACTGCTAAGCTATTGGTTCTAGGAGTACAACTATATGGTATCAAGTTGCATCTCCATAGTTAGTGTATTGTAACTTTAAGATACGTGCCTCTAAGAAAATACTGTAACCACGTAAACTTTGAACTCTGAAACCTCCATGCTTAGAACATTGTTTGAATAAACTTTGCAGTTCTTTAACAAAGCTATCTCCCCGCGTAGTTACTTCACACTCAAGCCTCGAAAACAAATTCTTCCTAGTGGGTAGCCAAGTATAGTGAATAGTAGCAGCGAAAGTTAAAAAATAGTGGCAGTGGCAGTTTGGGTTAGAGGGATACCCTGCCCTGACACAGTAATCGAAAGTTCAGTGGAAAAGCTGACCTGTGTGAATACTTATTACATTATATGGTGGCAGCAAGTGGAAATAAAAAGAAGTCTTTATATAAATTGGTGGTCAGGGGGGAATAAGAAAACTACCCTGCCACAGTTGCAGGTGAAAGATAGAGAGACCTTACAGGAGGGTAGGGCCTCCAGACATTCCCGCAGGCCAGTCCTGGGAGAACATCTGGACCCCCTCCCCAGAAAGCGCGCGCTTTCAGGGTTGGGTGTGTACAGGCCCCCAGAAAAATCCGCATTTTTATCTCCTGAGATAAAGGCCTGTCTGGATCTACCCTCAGTTAAGGTGTATGACCAATGAGATTTTACCCAGAAAATGCCTGAACTGTAAGAAGTACATATTTGTACTTATATATTAGATACATATATTTGAAGAACCCTATATATAGAGAGAGAAAGAGAGTGGATTTTCACTTTCATGAGGGTTTACTGACCCTAAGCCTAGCGAATATGTTAGGCTGATTCTAATGTGAAGAATTGGAAGTATGAGACATGTTCAGCAAGGGGAAATGTGTGGTAGGTTGTGGTGATGTCATTATTGTGTGTGTGATATTTGTAGAATTAAAAGCATCACTGAGAGGTCAGTGCAGACTGGGAAAATGTGGCGACAAACAATTTTTTTTTGTCATCAGCATAGACAAGCTTCACATTGCATCTCAAAAAACTGAAAGAACATCTCATCTTTTCCACTTGAACATCATTCTGTTTAGCAGCTTCTTAAAGGCACCAAAACCTTACCAGAAATGAGAAAGTATGCAGTTCCTGGTGATTACCAGAACAACTCGGTTTATTGAGATAATAATTCTTCTGAGAAAGAACAGTTTGAAATACGTAGCATAGCAAAATCTTCAATATGTTTCATCAGAAAAAAATCCACATTCAAAACAAAGGGATGTTACTCTGACTGATGTCCTTGCCAATAAACACTGGTGCACATTTTTAGTCTCAGTCAGGAGGACACCTGCTCCAAACATTATACTCATGAACTGGATAGTGGTGTCCATATAATTGAATTAAGCTGTGTGTTTTATTTCCAGTGCCAGAGAATTATTCCCATCCAAAGATCAGGGACCAGTTAAGATGACACGCTTCATAAAAGGCATCCCACTTCACTTTCTGTTTCCTGTTTTGCCAAGATGTTTCAATCTCAGTGCAGGAAGGGGGGGGGGGTCAGGATGCTTTTAAAGAGAGTTTGTTAAATAGGAGAGAGGCACATTTGGTTATTTGCCTTGAATTCCCTTCTTCTCCACTCAGAATGGGGCGTATTTAGCTGGGATGGGGAGGAGATGTACACACTGCTGCTGTTTGGCACCTCAAGATGGAATGGGGAGCACATGGCATGGTTAAAGCCCATGTGTGCATTTAATGATTTCATTGCTTGAATTAAGCAAGTGATGTAAATCACACAGAAATGCTGGAAGGCACTTCTCTCCTCCTAGCTGAGAAGTCACAAAATGGGAAGAGGACATCACTTCTGCCATCGCCCCTATTATTTTTTAATGTACAACACATGGTGGCTTGAAGAGGTTGGAGAATTACAGAAATGCCATTACAGAATCTCTCTGTGTTAACATGGATCATCTGTCACATCATTGTTTGCTTTACAACCCACACCTATGGCAGGCAAAGTGGGGTCTATTTATATCTGTTAACAATGAGTGCCTTTAATTAGTATTTCATGCAACTGGAACATGTTAAAGATGTCATATATTTGGCCCAGGCTGCTAAATTCCATCTGAGTTCAGTTAAGAAATTACTAAGATTTTGCCATCGTGGGAGTGCTGGCTTTGGAAGGTGAATGTTCCTTACAGACACACAAACACGTGCGCGCGCACACACACATGTTATAACAATTTGTTACAGTGTGCTTGATAAACTGAAAAGTTCCTTTTTTGGATGACAAACCCCACAATCCCACTGTGGAAGTAATTTGACTGAGAATAGTCCAAAAAAGCTAGCTATGGTTTGCTCCTCATCATATATTAATGGGTTGTAAAGAGAAAAAAATCAAAAATTCTGGCATTAAGGAGTTGCACGTCCGAAAAGATAATTACTCTTTTGTCTAGCGAGGAATATCCATAAGCCTGCTGCCTCAGGATGGCTTACATGCACACATGAGAACCAGGAGGTCTTCTATCAAAAACATGGTAAACCTCTTTTGGCTATTCTCTTTTTCTAGGCCAAATAAACTTAATGAAATAGGAATCTGCAACTTTCACTTCTGCTTTGATTATTTGTAGATTTGATTACTATGTTTTCTCTAAGAATCTCTAGAAGTCCTTCCAGGCAGACCACAAAATGCAGGGCCTGTTGGGCTTTTACATGAAACATCCAAACAATGTCTCAGGTTAAAGCGAATTTATTAGGGACAAGGCATGTAAACACTGCTTTGTCCCAGATTAATTTGATAGCCCATTAGATCCGGGCCTTCCTGAAAGGCCTGGGTCTAATGAGGTATGGGGCCTATGGGGATTCACCCCCAGTAATCCTGGGACTACCTGGGAGTGAGTCCCCATTTGCTATCTCACTTCTTTGGGCTTCCAAAAGCTTGGAGGAGCAAGATGGTGCCCACCCCCTCCCCAAAAGCCTCCCCAAAAAGTCCATAAAAGAAGAAATAACTTCTCCAGCTACCATTAAGTCCATAAAAGAAGAAATAACTTCTCCAGCTACCATTTACCTGGAGTTATTTTCCTCCTCCCTCCCCACCTCCTGGTGTGTCATTCCTACATGCCAGGAAGACTCCAGGAGTAGCTTAATGGTGGCCAGGTAAGTTATTTCTTCTTTTAAGGGCTTTGGAGAGGGTGGCTGGATGCCATTCCAGGGATCACATGCACATCTCCCTCAGACCATGAAGTGAAGGGGGTTATAAATTCAATGAAGACACATATTTAATTGTCCACAAAACAAAACACAAAAATGGTGTGAGCTCCACTGAAAAGAGGAATTTTGACTGCATAATATAGGCCATCATGACTGATATATAGTGGGGTCTTCTGATCCATGGGTTCCCAATCCATACTTTCAATGGACTTCAGATTGTCATGACCCACACATAAAATGGCAGCAGTGTACACATAGAAGCACTTATGTAGGCATGTGCACATCATCAACATTTCATAATATGAGACATGTCCATCCAAACCCCTGGTGGGCCTATTGTATTTGTGCTCCTCACTAACTCCTGTGAAAGGCAACAGAGTTTGATGAACCATTCCAGGCAGAACATTTATGATCAGCCATGCTTAATCCTTTTTTGTAGTCAATATATTAAGCTTTCATTGAGGTAGACAACTTGTGGTTCTCCCATCAGCTCTAGCCAGCAGAGTCAATAGGACTGATGGGAAATGTATTCTAATTTGTTGTTTATACGTTTAGTCGTTTCCGACTCTTCGTGACCTCGTGGACCAGCCCACACCAGAGCTCCCTGTCGGCCGTCACAACCCCCAGCTCCTTCACAGTCAAGCCAGTCACTTCAAGGATACTATCCATCCATCTTGCCGTTAGTTGGCCCTTCTTCCTTTTTCCTTCCATTTTCCCCAGCATCATTCTCTTCTCCAAGCTTTCCTGTCTTCTCAGTATGTGGCCAAAGTACTTCATCTTTACCTCTAATATCCTTCCCTCCAATGAACAGTTGGGCTTTATTTCCTGAAGGATGGACTGGTTGGATCTTCTCGCGGTCCATGGCACTCTCAGAATTTTCTTCCAACACCACAGTTCAAAAGTGTCTATCTTCCTTCTCTCAGCCTTCCTTACGATTCAGCTCTCACATCCATGGGTTACCACGGGGAATACCACTGCTTTACCTATGCAGATCTTCATTGCCAATGTGATGTCTCTACTCTTCACTATCTTATCAAGATTGCTCTCCTCCCAAGAAGTAAATGTCTTATGATTTCCTGGCTGCAGTCTGTGTTTGCAATAATCTTTAAACCTAGAAATACAAAGTCTTTCACTAATAGTTTTACAAAAATTCTACCTTTCTGTGGTTCCATAAGTCAACAAAGCAAGAGACATGCATTGCTAAGACCTCAAAAGTCTGAGCCAATTTTTGTACATGCACTTCTGTTTTTGCAACCAATCTGCCCATTGCACTTCTCAACCTACTTGTGAAAAAATGCAGCACTTATTGGTGTATGCCCAGGAGTTTATTTGAAGACACCAAACACTAGGGGAGTTGATAAAGGAATGAAGGTTATGAATATTTGCCAATAAGATCAAGAGGTACAAGTGATGTTTCCTTTTATAAAGTAGGCAGAGAGCCTCTAAGACCCCCAGAACAAAGAAAGGGAAATTACAAAAATATATTGGATTTGGGAGGGATTTGGGCAGCTGAAGTGTGTTAGAGGCAGCCTTACAGCCCCTTATTAAGAAGGAAAGGCTCAGAAAAGCAGCGCTTAGCACTTTTCCAGCTTCTGCTAAACTATTTATGAAGAACAAACTATAATTAGAAATCTATTTTCTTTTTTAAAAAATAGTAAACCTTTTTTAAAAAAAAAAGTGGGCTTGAGTCCAGCTGTTTTTACTGGGTAGCTCTGGAATGTTAATGTAGAACATACGCAATATGGTTGTAAAATGAAATAATGAAAAAAATTAAAACCACATCGTACTAATATTTAAAGAGAATAAATGATAATTATATTAACCACCAGTTGGGAGCCAGGGTATGCCTCTGGGAAACTGTAACCTACTAGGTGTTATATGATACGGTATTACTCATGCTTTGCTCACTTTCAGCCAAGCAGAGAAGGGGTATTTCTTTTACAGAAGGACAGAATATCTTTTTGCCAGCTAATAATGCCACTTTGAAAAATAAAACTAAATTTTTCTGAACCCCCTGCACTCGAAAATGGCCCAATGTCACATTTTGCTGCATTGCACACACCAAGACATACATACAATGTAGGCATTTTTCAACATTCTTACTTGAACAGTTGCCAACCATGTCCCCAAGTTTCATTCACTTACCATAGGTAGTTTTTCATCTACATACAAAAATCAGTTAGAGTTGAAAATAAGCAACATGTCTTATAATTTTGCAATAAAGGTACTGTGTGTACATATGGGTGTGTTTTGACTCCTGTAATATATTGGATGAAAAATCCCATGTAGAAGTAATATGCTCTGATTGTCGGAGCTTGACCTAGTTCAGGAGAGATTGAAATGTTGTTTATAGGGGAAATGCTTTTAATTTTCCTTGAGGTCAGGAAGTGCCCCTTGATGCAAGAATTGCACACTTTACATGAACTCTTACCTATAGTGCATTGGCATTCTCACTAGAGTCAGAAAATATTGCCCAACTGACACAATGTGAATGTATATATGCTATGCAGTGCTTCACCAGAATTTCAAATTGGAGTCTTTCTTGGCTCTGTCTGTATTTACCAGAGATTGCATCTCATCCTTTCTGAATCAAACACATTCTCTTTACTGTTGAATATCTTTTTTAATAGACACATGAATTCCTATAGGTATATATAATTGCCACACTGTAGAATTAATACAGTTTGATACCACTTTAACTACCGTGGCTCAAAATGACTGAATCATGAGAGTTTTAGTTTTACAAAGTCTTTAGCCCCCTCTACCAAAGAGTAGGCCCCCTGGTCGCACAGTGGGATAAATTGCTGAGCTGCTGAACTTGCTGACTGAAAGGTCGGCAGTTCGAATCCAGGGAGTGGGGTGAGCTCCCGCTGTTAGACCCAGTTTCTGCCAACCTAGCAGTTAGAAAACATGCAAATGTGAGTAGATCAATAAGTACCACATCTGAGGGAAGGCCACATCCCGGCCACATGACCTTGGAGGCATCTACGGACACCGCCGGCTCTTTGGCTTAGAAATGGAGATGAGCACCACCCCCCAGAGCTGGACACGACTAGACTTAATGTCAGGACAAACCTTTACTTACCAAATAGTGCTGGTGTCTCACCAACTACAACTCCCATGATTCCATAACATTGAGCCATGGCACTTCAAGTAGTATCAAACTCTATTAACGTAAAGTCAATGCATCCTCCTAGACATCACTGGGACAGAGCGTAAATTATGCCCATTCTCAGCAACTTCAGGAAGGGCTGGGAATGACTAATTGCCATTGCCAGTCAATGTAGACAATGGTGAGCTAGATGAGATAATGATAAGACAGCTTCCTGTATTCCTAAATCTTAACTGTGTATATGCCAATACCTGCAGTATTATTTTGTTGAACAAATAACATTTGATATCAGAGGTGCAGTTTTAAACTTTTTGCAACAACATTGGAATGACTGTTAAAGTATAAATCCTGTCTCCATCAGAGATTGCTAAATGGAATAAGTAAGTGACTAGAGAAGCTTGAAAGCTCTACAGTCTCACCAAGAAGATCAAAGTGATCACTTGGTCTATTTGCTTTCTTCCTGAGCTGTAGCTCATGACAGATGCTGAAATCAACAAGGCACAAGTGGGGCAGGGTTGCCATGCAACGTTGAGTAGGCCTTTTAGAATGTGGCCTCAAAAATATGCTATTTCCCACTCTGGAGAGTTAATTTTTTATACATATGATGTAGGATGAAGTAGCAGGGTATGCTCACATAATCTCCACTTTGGTGTTTGCCCAGAAGCCAACATGCGCTCATGGACGTACAATGCTCCCAATTTATGAAAAAAAACATTTAAGTGTTTCTGTTACACATTTGGGTTGCCATGTTAACTTGGCTCAGGGTGCCCTGAAACAAACCAAAAACACCTTCTTACATACTTGCTTTATGACATTTACTTCAAATGCCAATAGAATCATTTTATAGTGGATGTAGGATATGGCAGGAGACTAAAATAACACTGTATTCTCTGAACACTCTAATCTAGGTTTAATAATTTTATGATTTTTTTAGACATTTGTAACTTAACCAGTGGGCATAACCTAGTGCTTACGGCACTCAGGAAGAGAAGTTATGAGTGGCACACAGGCGAGATTATACTGGATCAAGTAACGCAAGGGTTCCAAGGGAAACCAAACCTTTCTAAAAACCCTCAAACATCATTTTAAACTGTTAGCTTTAATTTTATTTTAAATTCATGTCAGAATAATTGCAACAAGCTGGGATTAGGGTACATTTTCTCCAAATTTTTTCTTCTCGCAACACTTCTTCCTGTTTTAACTATTCCGTGGAATATAGTGGTTGAATGGCTTCCCTTGTCCAAAGCAATGCTTCCATTTCACCTGGTCATTAGGAAAGGCTGCTGGAATGTTTACCCTTCAGGCACAAGTTAGGAGTGAAGTGTTCAGTACAAGATGACGTGACCAAAGAAATGGTTTGGACTTTTTGATTTGGGACACAGCCGGACAACTCTAAGGAATGGAATTGTGGATGCTGTGTCCAGTATCCACAGTATAGGTGACCGTGAGAGGGAACATTGAGTTGAAAGCAATTTATTTATTTATTTATTTATTTGGACTTGTACACCGCCACTCCCAGCGGCTCGGGGCGGTTTACAACACAATTCAATAAAACAAACAATGGGCAAAACATACATATAATAGTAAGTAAACAGCAAAATAAAAACGCAGCTAAAATCGCAAGCTAAAATTAGAAGCTTTTGGAGGCCTGTCTGAACAAGTGTGTCTTGCAGGCCCTCCGAAAGGTGACCAAATTTCAGAGAGCCCACCTTTCCAGTGGCAACATATTCCAAAGAGCCGGGCGATGAATGAAAATGCCCTGCGCCTTGTCAAAGTCAGGTGGAAAGACTTCACACTAGGGATGTCTAGGAGATTCTGGTCTTCTGAACGAAGTGATCTTGGAGGGTTATACACTGGCCCCAGACCATAAAAGGCCTTAAAAGTAAGAACTAACACCTTGAAAGTGATCCGGTATCCAATTGGTAGCCAGGTATTCAATTTGTAGGGCTCAGAATGAATTATGCAGCCTCCTGGTTGGTTTCCCAGTTAGTTCAACCCATAAATATATGGAAGGACATATGAGATGGCCTGTTTTCAATTTTATAGAATCAAAAATTTGAATTAGACCATCCAGCAACCCTTGCCATGCAATCTGCACTTGTGTCAGATAGCCACTCAACCTCTGTTTAAAAACCTCCAAAGCAGGAGACTCTACCACACTCCAAGCAGCAATTCTACTGTTGAATAGCTCTTACCATCAGGAAGTTTTTTCCTAATGTTTAGATACTATGATTTGAATATGTTGTTCAATTCTTACAACTTCATCATATGGGTCTTCACAAGTATCCTAGGATGGTTTGCCCAGAACACAAGAGACTTCCCATGTTGTGTAGGAAGCAGTGAGGACAGCATGGGGGGAAGCAGCATGGCGACACTTACCCACATGTGATGGGAAATGTTGCCATGGATGATGCAGGGCATGGGTCAAAGGAATTGCCCTGCTGCCCATGGACTTGCCACAGAGGCTGGTGGCTCCATGTATGATGAAGTATTTCGTTTCTGGAGCAGTAGAAAACAAGCTTGCTCCTTCATCAATATGACATTCTTTAAAATATTTAACCATGACTTATCATGTTACTTCTCAACCTCTTTTTCTCTAGACTAAACATATCCAGCTGCCTAAGCCACTTGTCATAGTACATCGTTTCCAGAACTTTTGTCATTTTGATCATCCTATTACAGAAATCTCCCAGTTTGTCAATATCCTTTTAGAATTATGGTGCGTGGTATTGGACATAGTATTCCAGGTAAGGTCATATGCAAGTCTGCAGCCCTGAAATGCTCAGAGTTCATCTACGTACAATCTAGAGCTTGTTTAGTGAGGCAGGAGGGATGTGGTAGAGGACTGAGTTGGAAGAAGTGGCTGGATCTCATTATAATCCAAGTACATATTTCAATGTATTTCATCACATGCATCTCAGGGAATGTCTATCTTTTAGTCTCAGTGTTGTCACAGGTACATTCCATAAGGACAATGGAGATAAGGAAGGACTTCTCAGTAGCTGCTTCCGGGTAAGTTTGCGCTGAGAGCAACTTACAGTTTTGGCAAAATCCAATGTCACATTGCAAATACAAATAAACAAATGCAACACATTAAACAATAAAAACAGGTAAAACATATAAATACAATTAAAACAGTTAAAATATAGTGCCTAGTCCTGTAGTCATCATTCGGGCTGCTACATTTATGCTTAAACCACCATACTGGTTCTCTAATGACCTCATCACACTCACATAAAAAAGTGTCCAAGGATGCTTTCACTTTGTCTTCTGGATGAAGCCCCACACAATCATCACATGACATCATGTGACTTCCGGCAGAGGTCCCACCCCTAACCAGGGTGAAATCATCACCCAAGTTTATCCCCATGACACAGAAGGCCTCCCTTGTTGTGCTGGCGCCAATGTTGTGCTGGAGCACAGGTTCTCTGTAGAAAGGCAACACTTCCCCTATGTGATGGAGAAGTGACAAATACCCTGAAGGCACCAGATCCAGTCTGATCCCAAAAGTCATGCAGGTTCAGACCTAGCTAATACTTGGATGGCAGACTGCCATTTAATATTGGATACTGTAGGATACATTTCAGAGGAAGGACTGAGCAAACCATCTGTAGCATTCCCTGCCTAAGAATACCCTATGAACTTTTTGAGGTCCCCATAAGTTGATAGGTGACTTGAAGGCACACACAAACACAAACAAGTATCTATTAGGGCCTCATTGGATGGGCAACATAGGAGGCTGGACAAGTTGTAATTATGTAAAGCATGTTTAGGCCATCGTTCAGATGCACAATTGTAAAACTATAAGCATAACTTTGTACACATTTTTTTCTTCCAAAACATATCACAAAGCTGGCTAACCAACATATTCCTAAAGCAAGATTCCCTTTTCTTGGTGGTCTTGGGAAGTGAGAAATAGATATTGCTATAATGAAACAAGAATCCGGTGAAGTTCTTTTCCATGCCTAGTTTTAAGATATACTGCCCATTCCAGGAATGTACCTGAACAGAGTGTGTCTAGTGAAAAGCATTGCCTCTGAGGTCACATAAAACAGCATAAAATGTCTACATGCAGCATTAGATTTGCAATCATTTATTCACACTTGGAAGTTTTAATTTGGAAGCAACTGAGTGATGCATTTAACACTGCAAATCTCATTATTGGGTCAGATTCCATGTGTACTCAGAAGATAATGAATTTTACACGAATTTCTTTGAAAAATACCTGCACCCAGCAGAATTTTGATTGGATCCACATGAACATCTTCCTTAAAGCTAGTTAGTGTAATCAGTTTTGAAAACATTATTTCACCTGCTTGGGGAAGCTGAACCAACATTATAAATTTCTTCTTCTGTCCCAGATAGGTATGCTATGTGGTTCATGTCTGGTGGGTGAATTAATGCACATAAACATGTATCACTGTGAGTATGAGAATGGGGTCATTAAATCCAAAAATGATCCCAGCTGAATTGAAAAATATGCAAGTCCCTTACAGTTGTGTCAAGGAGAACCTCAACATCTACTGATATGTTTAAAAAGATAACACAGAGGCCTGGAAAAAAGAGAATATGCTTATAATTAAAATAGAAGAGAATAAAGGAATAGGTTGAGTGAACATTCAATCTGGCTCATTCTTGGATAAGAACTCTTCAAAGTTTTTAAATTTCTTCATAAAGTTGACAGGAAGAAATTTGAGATTTTAACAATATCAGACAATGGAGAAACCAAAACTGATAGATTTCCCCACCTAGATGCATATCTAGTAAAAAAAATCTCAATTTTCAACCCATTTTATGTAATTGACTTAGGGCTCTCAACTCTTTTTTTTTCCAGTTTCACTCTTCATCTTTTCAACTTTTTGGACAAGTGTCTTGAATTTAATAGCCAAATGATTGGCATGTAAAACACAGTTCTGTGCTAGGAATAACTGCAACTAACATTTTAATTTGACCCTGGGAGTATCAATACTATAGAAATGATGCCGTTTAGAGCCGCCGATGCCGCAGTGGGTTAAAGCGCTGAGATGCTGAGCTTGTTGACCAAAAGGTCGCATGTTCAATTCCAGGGAGCAGTGTGAGTTTCTTCTGTCAGCCCCAGCTTCTGCAAACCTAGCAATTTGAAAACATGCAAATGTGAGTAGATCAATAGGTATCACTCCAGCGGGAAGGTAATGGTGCTCTATGTAGTAATGCCAGCCACATGACCTTGGAGGTGTCTATGGACAATGCTGGCTCTTCGGACATAATATTTATATGTATCAATGGGAGGAAATCTGAAATAAAAAAATAAAATACTCAATAGCCACAGAGATTCGAGAGAATGCAATTTAGGTGGCACTATATTCCAGTACAATTGGCCAAATTTAACAAGCCAATTTCAAATAGGTGTTGGAAGTGCGAAAAGGAAAAAGGCTCCTTTTTCCATCAAGGGTGGGCCTGTAAAAAATCAAAAAAAATTGGAAGGAGATACACTCTATAACTCAAAAAATTTTAAAAACCAAACTCCCCTTACTACCAGAGATGTATTTATTAGGAAATAATACAAAATACAAAAGCTAAATTAACTCCAAACCAAGATAAAATGTTTTTTCTCATGAGTTGTGCTGCAAGACATACACTAGCCAGAAGATGGAAACAATAAATAAATACCCACCGCAGATGATTGGATCATTAAACTATTCGACATGATACAAATGGACTGTAAAAGATGACAGAAAGAAAACGGATTGGTCAGACTTTAAAAATTTTATACATAATTATGGAATCAGACTAATTATAGACATAACCGATGTCTAAAAGAAGAACTCAAAAGAATCCATGCCGCTGGAAAAAGATGTAAAAAGGACTATCTTCTTTTTCAACGAGAATTTTATTCCTTGAGAGTCAATTTTTATATAATTCTTCTTATTTTTTCTTCTTCCTTTTTTCATTTTCTTTTTTTTTTTCTTTCTCAACGTTTTCTTTTTTGCTCTGTAACCTGTTATAAATAACTTGCAATAAAAAAATTATTTAAAAAAGGACGTTGTAAAGCTACAACTTCCACGATTCCATAGCATTGAGCTATGTCAGTTCAAGTGGTGTCAAATTGCATTCATTCCCCAGCGTAGATGCACCCCCAAAGTGGCAGAAAGAGTAAATGCCAAATGATGCTCCTTTATCTTCCTGTTGCGATTTTCCTTCAATTGAACAACAATCTGATGAAGACATGTAGCACCGTTTGGCATTTCCTCTCTTAAAGTACATTATGTCAAAGGAAACTGGATGAGGTTATCAATTCCTGGCACACATAGCCTTTTAAAAATGAAACTATTGCATAAATACTGACATCTGATTAGTTTTCTTTTCATGATGAATTAACTATCATCCTCATTCTGCCCAGAGAGAAGCTTCTGAGATTAGTCATTAATAAAGACTTCTAGAATGTTGCAATGGGCTGTCGTTCTGGATATCCTTGTACACAATTGTACAATTGTCGTTCTATGATTCCACTTCAACTGTCACGGCTGCATGCTATGGAATCTGGGATTTGTAGTCTGGCAAGGCACTAGAGCTCTCTGAGTGATAGTCTCTCCCTCTAAAATCGCAAAGCTCAGGATGCCATGAAAGCAATAACTAGTATCATAATGAGCTCCCGGTGGCGCAGCGAGTTAAACCACTTAGCTGCTGAACTTGCTGACCAAACGCTTAGCTATTCAAATCCAGAAAGCGGGGTGAGCTCCTGCTGTTAGCCCCAGTTTCTGCCAACCTATCAGTTCAAAAACATGCAAATGTGAGTAGATCAATAAATACTGCTTCTGCGGTAAGGTAATGGCGCTCCATGTAGTCATGCTGGCCGCATGACCTTGGAGGCATTTATGGACAATGTCGGCTCTTCGGCTTAGAAATGGAGATGAGCATATACTTCAGAGTCAGACACGACTACACTAATGTTAAGGGGAAACCTTGACCTTTAATGCGATAATTGCAGAGTGTGAAAAATCCCTATGTCTTTCAGTAGAACATTTAACTATTGTTGTTGGCTCAAGAAGAAAACACATGCTTGTGCATGACAGCTTCACAAATACTGTTCTTCTGGCATTAAAAAATCTTTCCATCTAATCATGAAAGACAACATTAGGAATACAAAAATAAAGGTAAAAGTTGAGATTTTGGTGCCTTTCTTGCATATTCTCAAAGAAAGTGTATTAAAGTGTGCATCAACTAGCATCTTACTTGTGCACACAATGGGCCAAAGCCATATTTCTTTGCTTCCTTTGCTTTGGATCAGCTCAAGCTTGCTTGTGTGAGCTTCTGGTTATCTGGATCCTTTAAAAGGAAAGAGGGACAATCTGGGAAGGATTGTGTGTTCACTTTCTCCACCAGTCATGGATCTGTGAAGAAAAGGCCAGAAAAGTTTGACTTAGCAATGATCTCAACTAGCTGAGCTCATTCAACGTGGCATCATTTGCATTCCCTGTCTAAATTGGGAAACCTCTTTATTTGCCACTATTTTTGGATCAGGAGGAACTGCTAAGGATGATCTGTACTGGATGTTGAAATAAAAGGGAATGGAAAGGTTAAGTGGAGATACTGAAAATATGTATGTTGTCAAAACCAAATATCCAACTGGAAGACTTTGTCTTAATGCAAGACTAGGCAACTTCCAGCGATTGCAAGCCTATAATACCTACTTCTGCATTGACTGAGACTGTTTCTTATCTTCATTATCTCCCCCCCCCCTCTCCGCTCTCTCCCTCTCCCTCCCCCCCTCTATATATCTCACAAAGTATGTATGATTGTTTGTCTGTGCCACAGAGGATGTTGCTAGGTGAAGTGGTCCCCTGTGATGTCAATGGGGGGGGGTTGACATGTGCATGAGAGGAAGGGGGGAAAGACCGAAAGAGCCACAGGGAGAGCCACAATATATTGATATTGTGAAGTAAGCCCTCTTCGAGTAGGGAAAAGGGGGAAGAGTGAAAGGAAAGAAGAAAGAAAAAGGAAGGGAGGGAGGAAAGAAGGGGGTAGGTATAAGAAGAGAAAGACAGGGAAGTAGGGTGCAGCGACCCCTCTGACACCCTGGCAACACCTGTTATAAAGGCAAATGTGAAACTAAATATTTGGCCTCATCTTTACCAGGCGGTAAGTATGATGCAGAGTGCCAAACCTGGGATTGTTGTTCATCCAACACAGGAGTGCATCTACTCTACTGGAGCAGTTCACATCTCACCTCCCTCATGTCTCTGCCACTCCTAGTTGGATATTGAGCTCCATGGCCAACTAGGAGTGTATTACCAGTGACAGAGCACTTTTTGATGTGGTAGCAGAAAATCTTGCACAATGTCACATTCAAAGAATACTTACACGGAGTATATACTAAGCTTGTGCATTCTGGGTGAATTGCTATCCGTTTCCGCCTGCCAGGTACCGGAAGCCCCCCATGTCCATTTTCCAGCAGCTCCCAAAAATGGGTGCACTGCCGAATGGGCATTTTCATTCAGCATTCAAAAAGACCAACAACTCTTTTCACCACTTCTCCCACTTGGCGGCAGTGGGGAACTTATGAGGTTCTCCTTTCCTCTGGGAGCCTTTCCTTTTTTCTCTTCAAGGGAGCCTGGGTGTCAGCAATGGGGTTAAGACTTTCCATGTATTCCCCTTTTTTATCCTTCATTAAGACCTGGATGTAAAAAATCATCAGAGTTACCACTCTTAAGTTTCTGGATCCCTTTCCTTCTATTTGTAGAGGAGAGGAGAACGGGGTTAATGGTTCTTAAAGCTGTTCTATTCTAGAGGAGAGGTAGGCTTCTCTTTTTGTTTGATGGAATTACTACTATTAACAATCATTATTATCTTTTAGAAGTATTTTCTGAAGGAAAGGAAAGGAAGGTAAAAGGGTGACTCTCCATCTCTAAGCCCCCAAACATGTGTGGGCACAACCCACCCACTGTCCCTCAGGTCCCCAACTCCCAGTCCGTTCCACTAAATAAAAAGAATTGGAAAAATCAAGGAAAATTTAAAAAAAAACATTCAACTGTGATGCTGGCTAGGGGAGTAAGGTCTGGGATCAGCTCCTGCTTGCCTTCGTGCCAGGTGGATTTTCATACCAGGAGGGCCCTGACTGTTATGAGCTCCTGAAGTATAGAAGGTACCGAAATAAATGGAGTAAACAAAATCCATGCACAACCCTAATGTATACCTTGTTTTTCAGCCAGGTCAGGCATCTTTTGAGGGTGCAGTTCAACTTGAAAACAAGGTAAGCCTTCCTTATAGAACGGGTTCTCATACAATGAACATAACAGGGCAAGTGGAATAAGTGATAGCTCAGCAGTTGAAATGTGACAGCATGGCAACAGATCCAATGGGGATTTTGTTGTTTTTTTAAAAAAAAGTCGTAACCCAGTAGTTCGTTTTCCCTTTAACGGCCATGGCTCAATGTTAAAGAATCATGGATTTTCCAAGGCATTGCCCTTCTCTGCCAAGCAATGCTAATGTCTCACCATAGCATTGGGCCAGGGCAGTTAAAGATGTGTCAAACTGCATTAAGGTGTAGCTGCATCCTAAGTCAACTCTAGCCGTGATCAACTGTTGGATTTAAGGCAATGAAATGTACATTAATAAAACACTCCTATAGACAAGTCTACCCAGAATTAAATCTTACTGCAGTCAAAGAGCGTAATCTCAGGGTTGCATTCTCCATCCTTTACTATATTTCCAGCCATCTTTTACTTCTGTTTTTTAAAAACCTTTTGTATGCTTTGTAGATCTAGAAAAGTTCTACGGGCAAAAAAACAGATTCCAGACTCACCATAGTTGCACCAACTCAATTTATATGCACAAGATTACATGACATTTATACATATTTACTTTCTGGCACTGAAATCAGTGAGACAGAATACTTTTTACAATTACAGATGTAGGATTCTTTTTAACTGTGTTGGAATTCTGCTATGAATTCTGGGGTTTATAATTTAGAGATTTAGAGATTGCAATTTATTTCGAATTGTGTGCCAGAAAGAGACCTTTTAATGCCTCCCCATTCTACATTCCAATGATTTCAGCCATGGCAGTTACAATGGAATCATAGTGCTATAATTGTGCGGCATCGGAGAACCTTTAAAAGGCACAACATTCATCACAGCCCATCATGGCCTCATGGGGTGGAGAGAAGGGCCAATAACTGGAAAGGTTTTTGTTTTAATGACAGCCATATGAATTATTTCATATTAAGTATTTTCTGATCAGTGGAATTTAGAGTCTTGGAAATGAGTGAGGGGTAGTGTTCCAAAGTGAAACCACAACTCAAAATATCTGGCCCTAGGGCTTCCAAGCAAGATCCAGGTGCTTTGTGGTTGGAGCTGTTGATGTTCTGCCCAGTAACAGACATCAGAGAAGGACTGGAACATGCTTCAAGATCCCAAATGGTAATGCGACCTGTCCAGAAGCTCTGGACAGGGGATTCTTGTGGTCCTGTTTCTTGATTTTGGACAAAGCAAGACTTCAAGATATAATCAGCAGTCTTACCATCTTCAGAGATTTCTCTCCTCAGAGGCAAACACAGGCGAGCACCTTCTTTGATGAGGTAAGGCAAGAGTTCAAGAGGGGAGGAGTTGTCTTGGAACTGGGGACTATAGGATTTTTCATACCACAGACAGGCCTCCTCTGTTATATACAGCAACAAGCTATTTGGAAATGCTTCACTGGTTCTATAATTGCTTAAATAAATAAAGCTGCACATTCTGGCAAGGCCTCCATGATGATTGCATTGTTTCCCCAAGCCGCATGGTGCTGTTCTAAGGATTGGGTTCCAGGGTCTGAATTTAATTCTGCACTCTGCATGTTTACCTGCATGACTAAATGAAGGCCAGAGACACGAGGCAGTGCAAAACCTGCGGTTGCCGGCTCATGAACAAAATTCTGGGCTATTGTATACCTTGCCAGTTGCTGCTCTTCCAACCACAACGAATCTTCTGTTACAGTTACAAATATGTTAGGGGTGAAGGGTTGCTTTGAGTTCTAACATGTCTGAAATATCTCAGAGTTCAACCCTATTGGTAGAAATAATTTGGATCCAGATTTATTCATGCTTAGACAGGGGTGGTCTAAGGTAATTCTAAGTTGTAAGCAAACACTATTTTGGCGCCCCTCCCCAAAAAAACATTATCCCCCCCCCCCGCTCCTCCGGCTCCTTTCACTCGGCTCCCCCTCTTCTCAGCCGCCCCTCTCGCCTTCCTTGACTTACCGGAGGTTTTCGCACGCAGTGCCTACGGAGCTCAGTGAACTCCGTAGGTGCCTACGGGCTCAAGTGAACTTCCGTACAGCGGCACTGGGCCATTGCCTACGGAGCTCAAGTGAACTCCGTAGGCACTGGGCACGTGCGAAAATCGCATGCGCAGTGCCTATGGAGCCTTCTTGAGCTTTGTAGATACAGCGCATGTGCGTGGAGATTTTTTCGCGTGCATGCCCAGTGCCTACGGAGCTCTACGGAGCTCAAGTGAACTTCGTAGGCACTGGGCATGCGCGCGAAAATCTCCGCACGCATGCGCTTTATCTACAGAGCCCTCTTGAGCTTTGTAGATGCAGGGCATGTGCGCGGAGATTTTCGCGCGCATGCCCATTGCCTACGGAGCTCAAGTGAACTCCGTAGGCACTAAGCATGCGTGCGAAAATCTCCGACGCATGCGCCTGAAGCTCAAGAGCGCTCCGTAGACACAGCGCATGCGCGCGAAATCTCCACGCATGCCCAGAAGGTCGTCCAGGTGCGACGCAGCGCGGCAGCAGCATGGAGGGCGCCGCAGCGCAGCAGCAGCACAGAGATACGGCGCTGCGGCGCCCCATGATGGCGCCCCACCCCGCCGCGTCCAAGATGGCGCTCTACGCGGTTGCGTAGTCTGCGTAATGGGAAAGACCGCCCCTGTGCTTAGAGTAAGCCCACTGAAGCTAAAAGAACTTAAGTAAGGTATGACCAACTTAACACCATGGATTTCATTCGGCTTAGATATGATTGAAAGTGCATCTACACTGTAGAACAGGGGTGCTCATTAGGTAGATCGTGATCTACTGGTAGATCGCATAGGGCATCCTCGCAGATCGCAGGCAGGGCGGGAGGAAGGCTCAGTCCCATCCTGCAGGCCCCCAACGCTGCCCAGGTGCAGAAGGAGGTTGGACTGGATGGCCCTTGGAGATCTCCTCCTATTCTAGGAACCCATTGTTATTATTATTATTATCAGAGGCCAAATGGTCATCTGTGAGGAATGCTTTGATTGTGTTTTTCCCTTATGGCAGAAGGAGGTTGGACTGGATGGCCCTTGGAGGTCTCCTTCTACTCTAGGAACCTATTGTTGTTGTTACTATTATTAGTAGTAGTAGTAGCAGAGGCTGAATGAATATTATCATCATTATTATTATGAATAAATTCAGGGGCTTATTATACTCAAATTTAGTTGAATTCAGACTTAAAATATATTATATGGCTCTCATTGAAATAAATTTCCAAATATTTTTCTTTTATGGCTCTCTGAGTAGTGAGTAGGTAGATCATTTTGACTTGGTGAAAAAGTGTGAGCACCCCTGCTGTAGAATGAATTCAAACTGACACCACTTTAACGGCTGCAACTCATTGCTATGGAATCATGGGAGTTGTAGTTCTCTAAAGTCTTCAGTATTCTCTGCTGGTGCCTCATCAAACTACAACTCCCATGATTCCAAAGTATCAAGCCATGGCAGTTAAACTGGAGTCAATCTTCATTAATACTACTGTTTAGACGCACCCTCAGACTGGATCTAAACCATTGCTGTGATTCTGAAAAACTCCCAATCTAGATTTAATGAATCTCAATTGCATCATTTCCCCATTCTTTGCATTGTATTCAGTTTTGAGATTCTGGCCTCAATCCTATTTTTCATCCAAACCAGAATAGACACACTGAGTTTTTCTCCAGCAGGTCCTCCTGATGAAGAATAAAATCCTTCTCTAGTTCATCAATAAGGTAAGACCTCCAAACCCTCATGAGAGAAGATGGCATATACATTTGACACATACCCTCAATGCAGAAAAAGACTATGTGCTGACAGCTGTGAGATGCACACTTTAAATCCTATCAGGCATGTGAGCATTAGCTGATCTGGGTGCCATTAAAAGCAGGCCAAAGCCTTCCTGGCTGACTACCGAAACCATAGCAGTTCTCTTTTTGACTTCCAAACCCTGCTGATGTATCTCTTGAATTTATGGTCCTCAAATTACTCACTGACTTCTCTACCCAGACTTTGTTCTAACTTATGGCTTCTTGATTTTGGACTATCTTTTATAGTATTCCTTTGTGCTATGGCTTCTGAATGTCTTTTAAAGTGGGACAAAGACTCCTCTTATGCATGTATGTCCTTTTTAGGGTGCTGTGGGTGTTGGTAACTCCTTCCTCTCTTTGCAGTGCCCAAGTCCTCACCCCAATTTACTGAGCAGTTTCTGATGGCCCCCACATAACCATCTCCTGCTTCATGAGGTGGGGGGAAGGTAAGTAGGGTTTAGAATAGTCTCTCCATAGCCAAATACCAAATGATGACATCAGCACTGATATCTGCTATGGTCCTCTGCTGGAGCTCCAGAGTTTAGAATGAAGCTATCCAAGGTGCTGAACTATATCAAGAAAATAGGTTGAGTACCTTGGACAACTCATTTAAAGCTGAGATGAAAACCTAAAGCAGATGTACCACCTCATTCATTTGGAACTAGCTAGCCATCACTTATGGATAGTTTTCATGGAGTTTACCATTGAAAGGTTTCATTGATTATTTTGTTGTTCTGTGCCTTGAAGTCACTTCCAACCTATGGCATCTCTAAGGCAAGCCTATTACATGGTTTTCTTGTCAAGATTTGACACTACCTTCCTCTGAGAGAGTGTGACTTGCTCAAGGTCATCCAGCAGATTTCCATGATCAAATGGGGATTTGAAACTTCGTCTCTGCAGTCATAGCCCAATGCTCAAACCACTATACCACACTTTGAGTACTACTCACTAGTATATGCTGAGCATCTTCTCAGAATAAGATTGATTTCTAAAAGAGGGCAAAAGAAGTTGTTTCTTTTATTAATTGTAGGGAATTGTTGTTTTGTTGTTGTTTATTCGTTCAGTCGCCTCCGACTCTTCGTGACCTCATGGACCATCCCACACCGGAGCGCGCTGTCAGCCATCACCTCCCCCAGCTCCTTCAGAGTCAAGCCAGTCACTTAAAGGATACCGAAATTGTTGTGTTGACTAATTAAGAAGGTTGAAATTACATGTCACATAAACATTGCATAATGTGAATTATTGTATGTTTTTAATGTAGTTCTTAGTTCAAATCAGTCTATACATGTTTTTTTGATTGAAGTACATTTCTAAAGTCCCTAAAGTACAATAAACGTATGCATTGGTTTTGCCTATAAAGTTTGAAATTGCTGCAGTCATGTTATTTGGAAGACAAATATGTGCCTATGCATTGCTTAAGATTGAGTGGAGGAACTGTTATGTCTCCCACTACCCCAGAAACAAGGGTTTCATCTGCACTGGTTGCTTCATCCAGAGGAGTAATTTCACCTCTTTCCTTCTCTCTAGTCACATGGGTATTTCCATAGGGTGCCCACATTGATTGGGAGCTTTCACAGAGCTATGTGGTCATCTGACAGCAGTAACAGCTGAGCATGATCTGTTTACTTTTCCTTGCCAGGAAAAGTGGTTTGCACTGGGGACCCATTTGGACAGCAGAACTAGTCCATTTCAGACCTCGTCCGTCTGTCCAAGCTGTGCTGAAATTATGAGATTGCTCAATACTTTTGTCCATACTCTGGAACATCTCCTGATTTTCCATAATATGGGGTTAAACTGGATTGATAATACACAACATAAAACCATACACTGTTGTGAGGGTAGAACTCTATGCTGCAGTAATCACCACACTTATTATAATCAAATAGTATCAAAATGTATTTTCAAGTGTCATCATGTTATGCAATCTTACAATATCACTAAACGTGCAATGTAACAATTATCATCAAATCCAGTCAATTCAAATGACGCATGCATAGAGTCTATGTAACCCTATGGATGACCCGGAGGTAATTCTCTCACGGATCCAGACCAAGTGATTTTGGGGAGCCCATAGAAGTAGGATGAGCTGACAAACTGCTGGGTCGGCAGGCGCCAACGGCGAGGGGTAAGCTCGACGCTAAGGGGGCCGTTTCGCGTTACCACGCTTCCTCAGGGCGCTTGGGTCTTCTAGCCGCTCCTCCCCAGGGTTGTAGTCGTCAATTCGGGCCACAAGGTCAATTCGAGAGGTTGCTAGGTATGGAATTACATACCGTGAACATAATACATCATGGCTAATATGGCAAGCAATAATTAACATCAAATTAAACAGATAAACAGGACATTTTAGTCAAAGCAGTACATACCGCATTAGCGCATTTTCACACATATCGCTGTTGCTAGTTTCCTCCCGGGCTGGAATCAGCACCGGGCTAAGGGGCTGGCTGATTTTAATAGCGCATGAGCAATGTAAAACAGGTGCAGGTTCAATTAAAGCAGCAATGTTTGAACAGATAATATTTCATTTAAACCAAAAGGGGACTCGCAGGACAACAATAAAATCCATTTCCTTTCAGCAATTAACTTTGTTTATCACAATGCGGAGGGAAATGTACCTTTTCTAGCCCTATTACTTTCAATGTGAGCGGATCTATTTTCATATGGGCACAATGCTGGTAGAATTCTGAGTCTAACGAACCACATCTTATCCTCGAGAGATGTTCCGTGATCCGGGTTTTTAGACATCTCGAGGTCATCCCTGTATAGTAACGTTGGCACCCACAGCTGCATAAGATAGCGTAAATGACCCCAGTGGAAGTGCAGATTATTTCGTCCCTGAGATGTAACTTCCTCCCTGTTTTTCTGTTTTGGATGGAGTTATTAGTGAGGATTAAAGGGCAAATAGGGCAGTCCCCACATCTTTTAGTTCCTGGACGGGGTACCTGGGCTTTGGGTCTCACTACATGATTTCTATGTATGAGATACTCACGTTGGTTCTTTGTCCGTTTATACACAATGCAGGGCGGGGTTTCTAACCCTGGTATGGCAGAGACTAATGGCCAGTATTTATTCACTACACTTTGTATTTGTCTAGAGTGTGGGGTTAGTGTGAGCGGCCACACTAGTTTCTTTGCTGCGGGTTTGGTTTCTTTCTGAAGCAGTCTAGTTCTGGGTATGGAGTCCGCTTTTTGTTTAGCTACTCGTATAACATGGTTGGGGTACCCTCTGTGTTTAAGGTTCTGGGTAAGGGTTTGGGCATCACGTTCGTAGTGTCCGTTGAAAGAGGAATTCCTTTTCAATCGGAGCAGCTGCGAGTAGGGCAAGCTGTTTTTAAGGGATGGGGCATGAAAGCTCTCATAATGAAGTAGGGAGTTCCTATCTGTCGGTTTCCTGAAATTTTTGGATTTTGAGGCGGCCTTCATGTAGGAATACATTCAGGTCCAAAAATTAACTGTAGTTTTACTCATGGTGAAAGAAAATTTTATATTCTCATGCCAGGTATTCATCAGGCCTTGAACATGTCTATCTGTACTGATTTATGCAGAATTACAAAGATATCATCTATGAATCTATAATAACTAATAATGGACTGGGCCATAAAGTTAGTTGGACTAGGCACAAGATACTGGGATTCTAAATGATCCATGAATAGGTTGGCGATACTCGGAGCAGTGGCCGCTCCCATGCTTACTCCGGAACGTTGCAAATAAAAATTATCTTCAAAGGAAAAATAATTATAATCGGTTGTACAATCATACAACTCGAGAAGAAAATGGGTAGGCGGATGATGGGGTTTGGGCCTGGAGTCTAGGGTGTTTTCTACTACTATCCTTGATTCTTCAGTTGGGATATTCGTGTACAATATTTAGTACAGACAAAATCATATCTAAAAGACAGCACTCATTTTATAAACCTCATTGAAAACAAACAGATATCCCCAGGACACTGGCTTGTTACTATAGATGTTGAATCATTGTACACGAATATCCCAACTGAAGAATCAAGGATAGTAGTAGAAAACACCCTAGACTCCAGGCCCAAACCCCATCATCCGCCTACCCATTTTCTTCTCGAGTTGTATGATTGTACAACCGATTATAATTATTTTTCCTTTGAAGATAATTTTTATTTGCAACGTTCCGGAGTAAGCATGGGAGCGGCCACTGCTCCGAGTATCGCCAACCTATTCATGGATCATTTAGAATCCCAGTATCTTGTGCCTAGTCCAACTAACTTTATGGCCCAGTCCATTATTAGTTATTATAGATTCATAGATGATATCTTTGTAATTCTGCATAAATCAGTACAGATAGACATGTTCAAGGCCTGGATGAATACCTGGCATGAGAATATAAAATTTTCTTTCACCATGAGTAAAACTGCAGTTAATTTTTTGGACCTGAATGTATTCCTACATGAAGGCCGCCTCAAAATCCAAAATTTCAGGAAACCGACAGATAGGAACTCCCTACTTCATTATGAGAGCTTTCATGCCCCATCCCTTAAAAACAGCTTGCCCTACTCGCAGCTGCTCCGATTGAAAAGGAATTCCTCTTTCAACGGACACTACGAACGTGATGCCCAAACCCTTACCCAGAACCTTAAAACACAGAGGTACCCCAACCATGTTATACGAGTAGCTAAACAAAAAGCGGACTCCATACCCAGAACTAGACTGCTTCAGAAAGAAACCAAACCCGCAGCAAAGAAACTAGTGTGGCCGCTCACACTAACCCCACACTCTAGACAAATACAAAGTGTAGTGAATAAATACTGGCCATTAGTCTCTGCCATACCAGGGTTAGAAACCCCGCCCTGCATTGCGTATAAACGGACAAAGAACCAACGTGAGTATCTCATACATAGCAATCATGTAGTGAGACCCAAAGCCCAGGTACCCCGTCCAGGAACTAAAAGATGTGGGGACTGCCCTATTTGCCCTTAATCTCACTAATAACTCCATCCAAAACAGAAAACAGGGAGGAAGTTACATCTCAGGGACGAAATAATCTGCACTTCCACTGGGGTCATTTACGCTATCTTATGCAGCTGTGGGTGCCAACGTTACTATACAGGGATGACCTCGAGATGTCTAAAAACCCGGATCACGGAACATCTCTCGAGGATAAGATGTGGTTCGTTAGACTCAGAATTCTACCAGCATTGTGCCCATATGAAAATAGATCCGCTCACATTGAAAGTAATAGGGCTAGAAAAGGTACATTTCCCTCCGCATTGTGATAAACAAAAAACACTGTTAATTGCTGAAAGGAAATGGATTTTATTGTTGTCCTGCGAGTCCCCTTTTGGTTTAAATGAAATAGCCCGGTGCTGATTCCAGCCCGGGAGGAAACTAGCAACAGCGATATGTGTGAAAATGCGCTAATGCGGTATGTACTGCTTTGACTAAAATGTCCTGTTTATCTGTTTAATTTGATGTTAATTATTGCTTGCCATATTAGCCATGATGTATTATGTTCACGGTATGTAATTCCATACCTAGCAACCTCTCGAATTGACCTTGTGGCCCGAATTGACAACTACAACCCTGGGGAGGAGCGGCTAGAAGACCCAAGCGCCCTGAGGAAGCGTGGTAACGCGAACGCCCCCTTGGCGCGAGCTTACCCCTCGCCGTTGGCGCCTGCCGACCCAGCAGTTTGTCAGCTCATCCTACTTCTATGGGCTCCCCAAAATCACTTGGTCTGGATCCGTGAGAGAATTACCTCCGGGTCATCCATAGGGTTACATAGACTCTATGCATGCGTCATTTGAATTGACTGGATTTGATGATAATTGTTACATTGCACGTTTAGTGATATTGTAAGATTGCATAACATGATGACACTTGAAAATACATTTTGATACTATTTGATTATAATAAGTGTGGTGATTACTGCAGCATAGAGTTCTACCCTCACAACAGTGTATGGTTTTATGTTGTGTATTAGCAGTTCATTACTGTGACATTACCTGTGTATTGGATAGTTAAACTGGATTGAAACATTCAAAATAAGGAGTGAAAATAATACTTGAAGGAAATCATCCAATTTTTTGTCAAGTGTCAGAAAGGCCTAACTAGGTGAATCTTGGAGTGGTAAGAATCTTCACAGAATTATTTTGCACACAATGCACATCTGTTTTAACACAGAAAATGTTATTTTCTAGAATGAAATGCTATTTTCTAAACAGAAAATGCTGTTTCTGACCCAAACTGACATCGAGCAAGCCCTTCTCTGTTATGCACGTTTTCCAAGATTTTCTCACAACAGCAGGAAAATGGCTACAAAATACATGTTGTATCAGGAAACAGTTACAGATATACATGCAACAGGGCTTTCTATACAGCAACAACCTGGTTGCAGAACACCCCCATGGGGAAATCAGACTTGAGGGCACATCCAGACAGCACCTAAAACGCATGAGCATCCGCATTTTTATGTTATGCATCCAAATGACGTCCCATGTAAAGCGAATGCATTTGGCACAAAGCAGAAAAACCCTGCTTTGCACCAAATTAATTTGATACTGAAAAGACAGAAAGTCCCAGGTCAAATCCAGTATGGCTGTGGTCTGGACTGCCCCCTCAGAAGTCCTGGCACTACCAAGGGGGCCATCCACACAGCCATCTTGCATATTCTGGGCTGAAACAGCCTGGAATACCCAAGAGGGTTTACACTTCCTGCCCAAAACCCCTTAAAACAGGAAACAAAAGAACTTACCTGTCCATCATTAAACTGCTGCTGAAGCTCTCCTGACACATAGAAATGAAATGCCAAGAGACCCGGGGGGGGGGGGAGCAGTAATTTTCCTCCTCACTCCCCCACCTATCCTGGCTCATCATTTCTACGAGCCAGGAAAGCTCTTACAGGAGTTTAATGGTGGCCAGGTAAGCTGTTTCATTTGTTTCCCTGTTTTTAAGGGGGTTTGGGGAGGGTGTGTGTGTGTCTCCCTGTCCCCCCAGAAGGTTATGGGAAGGCACCTGGACACACACACACACACTGTACCCAATTGGGTTTCTTAAATCCGATTGCACCCAGTTTAAAGGGCTGTGTGGAACCTCCCTGATACTCTCCTTCTGGGCCTTCTAATGTCACAATGCACGGACTTGGCGGGCCCCTTAATCACACACACAGAGACACACTGAAGGCTAACTACTTTATTGAGTATAAAAACAGTTCCAAAGAATATAGAGTCCAATGATAAGTAAATGTCCAAAAGGTATGAAAGCAAGATTGTCCAAAGTAACGTAGCAAATAGACTAAAAGCTTGGCAAGGCTCCGCAATCCAATGCGGTTCAGGAAACAAGGCAAGGCTCCGCAATCCCAGGCGGATCAAGGAACAAGGCAAGGCAAACTCAAGGCAAGACTTGATGACCACGGCTTGACTTGTGGTCCCACTCCGCTTCACGCCAATTCAGGAAAGACGTGGCCGGAGAACTGAGGATTCGTTCCCACGGATCCTATACTTAATCCCTCGGCCGAGGTCCTCGACGCTCTAGGCTTCTTCGTCTCCAATCTCTGCTGACGGACCTCGGTCGGTCTAGGGCTCGGGACCAATCCCTCCTACTAGCCTCAATGCTCCGTCTCCTATCAAAGGTTCGACCTTGTCTTTCGGCAGCTGTGTTGCTATCTCTCTGAGAGCTTTCCTCCCTATCCATTTCCCATGCGCTTTGTTCCATATCTTCCTCAAGGGGCTCCTGGGAAGATCTCCCTCCCGGGTGTTCATAACTCCCTGCTTCGCTATCAGACTGCACCTGGTGATCTGAATCATCCCTTGGACCAAAACACATTTCTTCCCAGGCCAAGCTCTCTGTAGGTGAAAGAGGCTCTTGCGGGGAAAGCTGCCCTGTGCCCCAGTCATCTAGCTCATCCTCAGAATCCAGTTCTAGCACAGCCGGTTCTAATGCTAATGGGACCCCAGGCCCTGTCCCCTGCCCTCCAGGCACAAACGAGAACTGCTGTGCTACATCTAATAGGCAGCCAAGACAGATTTTTGGGATCTTTTTGGATCCAATCAGTTTTTGGACCTTAAAATGGAGGGTGACTGCTCTAACAATTTCATCTGTGCACAGTTTTTAAACTATTTCTTACATAAATTGTTTTCATCTGTTTTAAAATTGTATTTATCAATTTTATTCATACTCTCTGTTTTAAATGTTTGTATCTTTTGTCTATTGCCTCAGGGATGCTGGCAGGCTGAGATGCAGTAAATAAATACAATAAACCAACTAGCCAACAAAATGTTTTGTATTATTCTTACAACAACAGTAACAACAACCTTTTAATCTTCAACTTGCAAGCATGGGAATGGGGTTGTATTTCCGAATGATTGGAAATATTTAACTCTGTCAACATAGTTTAAACTTCTTGTGTTAAACTGTACATTGTGCTAAGATACGGTCTACTTATCAGTGCAAGCACAAGTCAAAATATTTTATCTGTATCCTTATTTGTATCACAGTTGATGAACCCAAAACACTTATTACCAGTGCTAATAATACAATTGTCATTTCTGGTATCCTCTTTCAACATGACACCACTTCTAGAACTATATAACTGTGTATATTTAGCTGGATATTGTATGTCATTAAAACATCTGAAGAAGTAGATTGCAATCTGCAAAGGTTTGTGATAAAAGCTGTTGGAACACTTCCCTTTTTATTTATTTCTTTTTAGTGCAACACCATTCTTGGTGGTCCATTGTTGATCAAATTAGAATTAAAATAGTGTCATGCCAAAATAAAATCATTTAATTCCATTTGGGTACAACCCAAATATCTATAAACATAGTAATGTTTAGGCTATAAACTTGGATGGGGTGTGGGATCCCAAAGCACAAAAACCCTGCAGTTAGGCCTATGCATAGCCTTTTCTAAAATTTGAAACAACATTGAGGTGTCAGGAGAGAGAAAATACAAAAAATGGTGGAGAGAAGAGCTGGCCTTCTTGGTCCATTGAAAGATGAAATAGGAGGTCAGGATTTTGAAACTTTCCTGCATATATTTTACAGGAAGATTTCAAGAAGGAAGGAAGAGTAAGGCATGTCTTTTTCCTTTCCCTCCCCAATATTATTGAGTTGCACTCCCCCACATCATTTAGTAGTCTCATATTTTAGATACTAAATCATGCAAGGCATATACTCCAGTAGAGATGTTTCTGTAGCTTTAGAATTTTGTTTTCTCTCAAGACAAGTAAGGTGTGTGTGCATGTGTGTGTGTGTGTGTGTGTCAGGAGTGACTTGAGAACTGGTGAGAGAATTAGCCGTCTGCAAGGACATTGCCCAAGGGACATCTGGATGGCTGATGTTTTACCATCCTTGTGGAAGACTTCTCTCATGTCCCCACATGGGGAGCTGGAGCTGACAGAGGGAGCTCAATCCACTCTCCCCAGATTCGATCCGCTTACCTCTCAGTCAGCAATCATGCCAGAACAAGGGATTGGCCCACTGTGCCACCAGGGCTCCAACAAGTAAAATAATAAAACTAAAACAGGAACACAACAGAAAGTGGTGTCCATAGAAGCAACTTCCTATGTATGCACAAGGTGAATTGAAAAGACCAAATTAGGTCTGTTGTGAGTTACTGAAAATATTTTTTTCCAGTGGCATTTCATACTTTTTGTTTATTTGGCACAGACATTTGGATTGGATGTCATACTAAAGGTGTGAGCAATGTGTTACTTCAAGGGGTACATAGAAAATCATATCCTTAGTAAATCAACAGAACATTTTTGAAAAATTAAAAAATAGAAAGTGAACTGCTGTGTATTCATATTCTGAAAACCAGATTCTATTTCAGTATCTAGTAGATAGGTATCTCCTACAAACAGATGACATTCAGGAAGTTCTCAAACATTTGGGATTCACAGCTTTTCCGTTGCCTTGTAAGCATACTGTTGACACTGTATGAGCTTGGCTACAGTAATTTGGCCCCATGGAATAGCTCCAAGCCACAAAGCTATGACTCACAGGCAGCTTGACAATTGTTAATGTAACCTAAAGTTCTATTAATGATTATGATCATGTTGTTGTTGTTTTTTGTTGTTTTGCTATAGCCTTTGGCTGATGCATTAATTCACAAGGATTAGAACAATAGTGTGCGAAAGACAGTGCTGTCCAAGCAGTTGTTGCTTTTGTTAGGAAAATTGCTGCTTAAATAATCCACAGTGGTCGGATGATGTTGCATCAGGGGAGGTCATGCTAAGAAGATGGTCTCCTCTCCTGCACAACTTTCACGCTTTGTACCAGGGATGAAAGATAAGTGTTGGCACGGCTGTGAACAAAGAGGGGTGTTCAATCATATGATATGGGAATGTGATAGAGTGCAAGGTTACTGGAAAATGATTGAAGGAGAAATCAATAGAATGTTAGATTTACATATTGTAATAGTTAATAGAAATGTATTACATGCACGGATAATAGGAGTGAAGAATATGCAAAAAGAAAAATTGATTGATAAATTAATAGCGTGTGCACAGATAGTTTTAGTGAGGGGTTGGAAGGATAAAACAAAATGGACATTGACCAACTGGTATAATTATATAATTAATATGTTAAATGTGGAAATAACAAATTGTAAATGGAATAATATAGATAAAATTGAAAAGATAATAATAACAAAGAGGATGTGGGAACCAGTTAGAAATTATTTAGAAAATGTGTTAAGAGGTGGAGTAGAAAAATTAAGACTGAGACTGATATTTCAAATGTAACCTCTGTAGTTGGATGTATAAACTGTATGTACAAGGAGGGGGAGGGTGGGAGAGGGGAAAAAACCAATAAATTTAAAAAAAAAAAAAAAGCTAAGAAGATGGTCTCCTGATAATTAAGGAATTTTTTTTTGCGGTTTGTTATGAGATGGAAAAGTCAATAGCTCTCTGGGGATTATTCTGTATATGTACAGTATGTTTTTGTGCATAACAACTGTTTGACAGTTTCTATTTTAAATACAGTGCACATGTGTATGTATTTTGTTCAGAAAACGCTCTGGTTGTTGAAGGCTCTGGTTGTCTCCCATCTGAAATAGGCTAAAACCCCACAGTGCTCTCACTAATACATCATCCTGTCAAAGCTCAAGCATATTACTTTTTCACAACACAGTTCTCAGAATCTGCCAACTAGAAAGGCCACTATAAGTCTAGCAGTGGCAATGCATAGCCAAATTTGTATTCTTTTAATAATGGGAGACTTCATAAATATGTTACCAAAGGAGAACAGTTGTGTGTTTCCCTGATTTTCAGCCATGTGTTTACTTTTTAGATTTTGTGTATGCGGATTTTTCAGTGGAATTATTTTAGCATCCAAACTAGTATAGCACCATTGAACCAATAGAATTAACCTATGTGTTGGCCCACCAGTCAGCAAGTGATTCAATGGGTCTATTCTTACCAGTCTGAATGCATCTCCCTCTATGAACTATCACGGAGGTTAAGATCTGGGCCTTGCTTTTGGTCCCACCACCTTCGCAGGCGTGACTGGTGAGGATGAGAAACAGGGTCTTCTTGGCTGTGGAACTCCCTCCCTAATGGGGTTCAACTGGCCCCTTCTCTCCTGTCATTTCCCAAACAAGTGAAAACTTGGCTTTAGAAGCAAGCATTTGGCGCAGCGTAATTATCTGTGCAATACAGCTGGAATTGACGAATTGATGAATATGCTGTATTGATGAATATGCTTATTTGACTATCTGGCTTTGGATCTATGCACAATAGTCATCTAATGATTACATATGTTGTTTTGAATTGTTGTTTAATTGCTTTTAATTGTTATTGATGTTTGGGCATGAAATAATGCCAATTATGTAAGCCACTCTGAGTCCCCTTTGGGGTGAAAAGGACGGGATATAAATGTCATAAGTAAATAAATAAATAAATATTCTAACTGGGAATACCCAGAAAGATATAGAGCAAGGTGTCTTATGAAAAAGGCAACATATTAATGGTTTCCATGATGCCTCTGTGCTCATGTTCTTCCATGTTTTCAGTTTTGGCGTTCAACTATTCAGATGACCAATGTTGAAAGATGATGGAAGTTGTAGCCCAAAACACCTGGAAGGCACCAGATTAAGGGATGCTGAACTCTGCTGCAATGTCGCATCACTATAAGAACCAGCAGACTGAAGACAGAACTCCTCACTCTGGAAATTCATGGAAGAAGAAACAAAGGAGCAGATCCTAGGGGCAGTTCCAGAAAGGCCTTTATCCCAGAACCATTCACATTTTTTAAAAAAAACCTGTCTACACACACCCTAGAAAGCATGTGCTTTCTGAGGTGGGTGTCCAGATGCTCTCACGGGACTGGCCCATGAGAACATCTGTAGGCCCTACCACCCTCACCCACAGCTCCCAAACTCCTTTGCAAAGTAAGGAAAACATACTCAGCCTTCAGTAGACTGTAGCTGGAGCTCTCCCAGCACATAGAAATCACGCACCAGGAGAGCTGGGGGCGGGGAAAGCGGTTTTCTCCCCCCCCCCTCCCCACCTCTCCTGGTGCATCATTTCTACATGCAGGGAGAGCTCCAACTACAGTCTACTGGAGGCTGGGTAAGTTTTTTTTACTTTTCAAAGGGGGTTGCAGGCTGTCGGGGGAGGGGGTGAGTATTCCCACAGTTTTCTGGACTAATTTAGTCCAGAAAACTGTGGGAATGGTGTCTGGAAGTAGTTGGTTTATTAGATAGTAGTGGGTTTATTAGATTAGATTTGTTTTTACTACTGTTATAGTTTTAATTGATATGTTAATGTTTTTAATTGTCTTTAAAAAATTATGATGTTGTTGGCATTGAATTGTTGCCTTGTGAACCACCCCGAGTCACCTTCGGGCTGAGAGGGGCAGTATACAAATGTACTAAATAATAAATAAATAAATAAATAAATAAATAAAATAGTGGAATAAATCCACTATCTAATTAATTCCCTACAAACTAGGGGGTTTCCTGGTTTATGGCGAATTAATTTGAGATTGGCCAAATCATCTGGACAGCCCCTTCTTTATTGCAGGAGTTACCATGATAAAGGGACTCTCTGGATGCACCCTAGGACTGTATGGCCAACACATATATAACTGAAAAACTAGTGGAAGCAGTCAACAGGT
The DNA here is from genome assembly GCA_030556195.1 of Anolis apletophallus. Taxonomy (NCBI): domain Eukaryota; kingdom Metazoa; phylum Chordata; class Lepidosauria; order Squamata; family Anolidae; genus Anolis; species Anolis apletophallus. The sequence goes on from JARBWK010000003.1 coordinate 73,834,839, forward strand.
CTAGCAAAAAAGGTAGTTTGAGGAAATCTCCCCTCTTTTCCCTTGTCAATTCATAGGAGAATTTACAAAAAGAGGTTCAGGTTGCGCCTTGAAAATAATTCGGTTCAGAGAAGTAAAGACAGATATAATTGTTACTTTGAATGAAATATATGTTGGCTATGAATGACCTCAATCAAAATCTTCAGGGATTGTTATTTGTACTGAAAAGGAACTCTCGAAACAGATTAACCGAGTGAAGACACAGCCGAAAGCTACTAGGAAGCCAAATCTTCCCTCCAAGGACCAAAATTAATGGGGCAGCGATCTGATATATATTTGTTTTGAACTACTAACAGAATAATGAACATTTGATGAGATGAAATTGATCTGCCTCAGGCCAAGTTGAACTTCAGACTCACTGTCTCATATGGCCAGCAGGTGGCGCATTTTAAAAACAGTGCCTTCACAAAAATGACTCTTTCAGTGCATATTGTTAGTGCAAAAAAATTGTTCCTCTCGCATGAAATCTTGGTCCTCGATTGCAGATGCCACATAATTGTTGCTTGGGGATGAAACTTTCCAGTTGTTTCAAGAGTAACAGGTATGCCACTGCATTTGGCATTTCTGATCCATTGGCATCAGCTGGTGGAGAAAAGGCCATCTCTGGCAAATGACCTTCTCATGTATTGCTTGTCACGTCAGTGGCTATATTAAGAATCCACTTCCTTTGCTTTCATGAGTTCCTGGTGGACTCTCAATGTTTTATCTCTTGATGGGAATGTATTTGTATAACTGAGCGTGAAAGTCATCCTGATGTTACCAGAGTTTGGGGAGGGGAGGAACAGGAAAAAGCAGGTGACTTCAGTAAGTGAACCCTATAATGGGAGTTTGTTTAACATGTATCGGTTTGTGCTTCTGATCTGGAGGTGAAATCGTCTCAATTGCGATGTGGTTGACAACTATGGCAGACATGGAAAACAAAACAGGCCCCAAGGGGAAGTCATTGGCTCAAAGATGGCAGTCGGAAGGGAGGGAAGGAAAGAAATCTCTAGGTATCGCATGAAGTTCATGCCCTTGGTGACCCACACAGCCAGAAGCTGCTCTGTAAGGTCCTTCGCTTCTTGAAACATTCTGAAAACATATTCATTATGTCGGACGCCATGAGGACAAAACATAAACTGTTCTCACAATAAAGCTTAATTTGTGAACGGCTGGATTTCTACTTTAGCATTCTTACTGTAGCCATGAGTGTCTCTCTGAGTGTATGTGTATATCTATCTATCATCTATTTATCTCATGAAAGAATATCAACAACTAACTCAGAATCCCTTACTGAGCATGTATTAACAACAAAACAGAAATAAAGGGTAAAAGCAGATAAGTCTGCATCACTAGCTACTCCTGGCATGCTAAATACTAGGCATGTTTGATCAAGGAAAAAAATGGTTCAAAACTCATTTCAGATGTAGGGGATGCTGGCGATTCGATTCCGAAGTGATTTTCGAAATCCCCCAAGTTGGAATTTTCTGAAATTTCCAAATCACTTTGTTAATGGTGAGCGTAATTGTGCAATGTGTGAAAAACTGCAAACGGGACAGACAAAATTTGGGGGATTCCCTTTCCCTCATTTTTTGACCGCTACTGACAAAACTTGCCACAGTGGTAGAAATTATTAGCAGATTATAGGAGATTTCTAGTTTCCAAAAGTAGCTTCAAAGGGGCAAGGATACTTCCGGGTTCCCAAATCGCTTCAAAATCACTTCAAAAAGGGATTTATTCTGATTTTAATCTGAATAACAAAGAATCCGAAAGGATCTACCCATGCCTACTACATACTACTATTAATAATAATGCTTACATCTATAAATTTGTTTGTAAACATGGAAATCATAAAAGGAAAGTCTGCTTAAAAAAGACATTTTCAAGAAGTTTCAAGTGGTTTCTAGAAGGTTTGAAATGTTCTTGTTTACACATGCAAGACCAACCTCATGTGGCTGTTTCATTTCATGTGTGTATATTGTTAGTTTTGAATAAAGGTTTGCTGAAACGTGTTTTGTGTGATGTAGGACCACAGAGGTACAACAGGTTAAACTGTTGAACTGTTGAATCTGCTGGCCTAAAGGTTAGCAGTTCAAAGCCGCAGGTCGAGGTGAGCTCCTGCTGTTAGCCCTAGCTCCTGCCAACCTAGCAGTCTGAAAACATGCAAATGTGAGATCAATAGGTACTGCCTGGGTGGGAAGGTAATAAAGGCTCCCATGCACCCATGCCGGCAACACAACCATGAGATGTCTATGGACAACAGGTTCCTTAGCTTGGAAATGGAACAAGAGCACCTCCCCATGACTGGAGTCGAGCACCATCTCCAGAAGCCGCAGATGAAAGGGGAAGCCTTTACCTTTGTTTTGTGCATTTGTGTGTCATTGTTATTTCACTGTATTAAAGGCATTGAATGTTTGACTATCTGAGTACGCTGTTGTAATCTGCTTTTAGTCTCCTCGGGGAGATAGAGCGGAATATAAATAAAGTTATTATTATTATTCTTTCCATGTTATATCTAGCTCTAGTTCCAATTTTACTGTTTGGAGATAATGTCCAGAAACATACTTACTATTTCCAAATAATGTCCAAAAACATACTTACTTTATTAGGTGAATAATACCTGTATATGAGAAACAAAGTTTTGCTTCCCACCTGAAAGTAGAACAGAATGAAATGAGTTTGCATAGGGGCAAGCAAAACATTGTATCATGGTGGATACAAAGCTGTGTAGTTGTACATAAGTAAAATTCATGCACGTAGCTTGCAATGCTAACAACACCTGTGCATTTTTATGCATATAGTCACATATATATATATATATATATATTTGTTTCTTAGCATCATGGTCAATGCTATTAAGAGATCTACATACAGCTGGAGAAATATCTTCAGAACTTGGAATCTGCACTAATGCAGAAGTCAAGATAAGAGACACCATGAATTCCAACAAAACTTCGTGTAGAATGAAAGGCATTTAAAAATACATCCAGGAAAAGGTAGACAGGGGGGGCGTGGGGGGGGGGTAATGAAAAATCACAGTACTTAAGAATGTGTTGCGTATTTCTAGAAGTATTGCTCTTATGATACTACTGACAGCCTTATGTGATTTGTCAAAAAGAGGGAAATCTGGGATTGTGACTGTTGGAGGGCACAAGGGAGGCTGCCTCCTTGCTCCCATCCCTGACAGATGCTCATGGATATGCGTATAACCCAAGGCTGGGAATTGTCCGGCCAGATGTTCCAGATGTTGTTGGGCCGACACTCCCTGCTGCCTAGCCATCATAGCTAGTGGTGAAGATTGTTGGGAGCAGGTCAGCAACATCTGGAGGTCCACACAGTTCTCGTACAACCCGATCAAAATGAGGTTTGGATCATTCTAGCCGTGTTCTCTAGGGAAGTTTTGATGATTCACCCCAAATGAAGCCTCTAAGCCATTTTCACACTTACTTGATTTTATCAGAATTGTTCTGCAGGGGAAAAAGCAACTAAATGTGCTTCTGTAACTAAGATTCACCATGGTTTGTCAGCATCCAGTGCTGATGGACCATTGCACAAATTTCACACAGAAAAGTATATCCAACACTTCTCTGTACAAGCAAGAAAATGGTTGTGGTGGGAAATGAGAGCAGCAAGAAACCTGGCTATTCAGTACTCTTTCATGCCACAGCTAGAGGAGAAGGCAGCCACCCTAAACACTGCACCCAAGCCACCTTGCCAAGGAATTTGAGAAGTAGTACCTTGGCTAGTCACCTGTTAGAACACAATGTGCCTTGGCGCTAATGACCGCTCAGAGATAAGTATTTAAAATGGATAGATTCATCCATTCAGGCCTCAGGGGCTTTGCATTTGTAATTCTTAGCATCTGGTTCTTTCAAATTAGGCATGCTATGTACTATGTTTCCTGACAAGGTTATCCTTCTTAAAGCAATATGGCAAGCAGATAAGATATTTCCCCATCCATGCTCGAAATAGCTTGGAGTTTGACTGGAACAAACTGGGGAAGTGGGAGTACATCGGGCTGATTTTTGAAGGATTCACAATCTTCATATATAAGATAGGGGAAAAAACAGATAAAAATGAATGCGAAAAAAAGGAAATCTGGAGATTTCCATTGGAAACCATTCCCCCCTGCCAGTTGGCTATAAATAGCACAAAAGCATATTTCTAGCATCCAAGAATGAGCAGCCTTAAACCAAACTCCCCATTTGGGATGAATGCTTTTTATTTATTTATTTATTTATTTCCAACATTTCTATCCCGCTCTTCTCAAACCCCGAAGGGGAACTCGGAGCGGCCTAACAAAAGGCATAATTCGATGTCAACATAATAAATACAATATAAAACCAAAAACATGCAGCATTAAAACACATTAAAATACAATTAACATTAACACATCATACACATTCTCTTAAGTTAAAAACAGTATTCCGTCCATAACAGGAGCATTGAGCCATATCCATCAACTTGCTATTACAAATCCAGTCCAAAGTGCTGTATTGTGATAATGTGCAAATGCTTGGTCCCACAGCCAAGATTTCACTTTTTTCCTGAATGCCAGGAGGGATGGTGTTGATCGTATGTCGCTTGGAGGCGCATTCCACAGATGGGGTGCAACCACCGAGGAGGCCCTCTCTCTCTCGTCCCCACCAACCGCATTTGAGAAGTTGGCGGGAGCGAGAGCAGGGCCTCCCCGGATGATCTTAAATTACGAGGTGGGACGTAGAGGCTGGTGCATTCGGACAAGTAAGCTGGGCCAGAACCGTATAGAGCTTTAAAGGTCAAAACCAGCACTTTGAATTGAGCTCGGAAATGCTAACTCACACATCAAAGACAATGAGGTGTCAATAACTGATCCCTAGTTCCTTGGTTACAGTGTAAGGAAGAATTAGCTCTCTGTGTAAGAGTACTTTGCACTGTGTTGTAGTAGGTTTGAGTACAAACTACTATATAGATAATAGAAAATCAAATTGAGCTCAGTGATTCTTACAGATATTTTCAACATGTGTGCCTTCATGTTATCAGTTGACTTATGGTGATCCAATAAATTTCATAAGATTTTCTTAGGCAATGAATTCTCGGGGTTGATCTTGCCAGTTCTTTCCACCAAAATAGCATACATCATCTTGTGTTTATTGGCAGTTTCTCATCCAAGTACAAACCAGGGCTGATTCCGCTTTGCTTTCAAGATCAGATGGGATCTGGTGTCTTTAGGGTAGTGGTTCCCAACCTTTTTTTGACCAGGGACCATGGACCACTCTCTAACGTTAGTATCAAAAGGGTGACAAATCAGTTTTTGGTCAACTTTAGATTTGGTTTGGTTATTTGGGGTGCTGATTCAGAAAATTGCATTGGAAAGACCAAATCAGCTCTAGTTTCTGATACAGAACATATGCCATCCAGTAGTCGCCATCTGCTCGCCTACAGAAAACCATGTTTAATAATCTAGAGCTGATGTGGTCTATCCAAGGGGTTGGGGTGGGACAGCGACAGGGAAGGAATGACAGGTGGTGCAAAAGGAGCAGAAATAAATAATTAAATAAATAAAATAAAATAAAATAAAATAAAATAAAATAAAATAAAATAAAATAAAATAAAATAAAATAAAATAAAATAAAATAAAATAAACAAAACAAAACAAAATAAAATAGAGGAAGAAGGCCATTGCTTTAGGGTATTGAAGTGTCTTCCAGCATTTCAGTTTTTATTTGAAGATGCACTCTGGAGAGACAAACAGATCAAAAAACATCCGCATGAAGGAGTTCCTTCTCTATTACTTATTCTTACCCAGCAGTTGTACGCTCTGCATTTTGCTTATTGTTGTTCAAGCCTTAAAGTGTCCAACTCCAAGGGACCAAATAGCTAGTACTCACACATTTATACCAGAGTAGTCCCCAAAGATTGCTTCAGCACTTTTCAGTGGAGTAGAGGAATCTTGTGACTGTTCCATGGATCAACAAAAATACATTTTTAAATAAATTTTATGGGTTTTTCCCCCTCTTCCACCCTCTCCACCTTGTACATACAGTTTACACATCAAACTACAGAGGTTACATTTGAAATATCAGTCTCAGTCTTAATTTTTCTACTCCACTTCTTAACACATTTTCTAAATAATTTCTAACTGGTTCCCACATCCTCTTTGATATTATTATCTTTTCAATTTTATCTATATTATTCCATTTACAATTTGTTATTTCCACATTTAACATATTAATTATATAGTTATACTAGTTAGTCAATGTCCATTTTGTTTTATCCTTCCAACCCCTCACTAAAACTATTTGTGCACACGCTATTAATTTGTCAATCATTTCTTCTTTTTACATATTCTTCACTCCTATTATTCGTGGATCAACAAAAATACATTACAAAGTCTGGAACATCTGATTCAAGTTTTGGTAAATCTTAAAAATGAAAAGAGTTCATAGAATCATTGCGCTGAAAGGGAACACGGGGGCCATTGGGTCCAACTCCTTGCTATGAAGAAATGCATAACTAAAGCACTTTTGAGAGATGGGCATTCAACTTCTGTTCAAACTCTTTAAAAATAACATCTCAGGTTTACTAACAAACCTCTTGTATATATTCAGCATACTAGTCCATAGTCCAATGTCTTAAAGCATATAGATATAGTCCAAACTGTATAATGGTACTCACTGAAATCTGAAAGGAGACAAACTGCAATCCATCTCAATTGAGATCTAAACGCATACTGTATCTCTTTGGTGTGGACAGGACTTCAGACAAAGGACTCTATTTTTCTTATATTTATTTATTTATTTACGTTATTTCTACCCTGCCCATATCAGACTTGTTCGCCACCCTGAGTCACCTTTGGGCTGATATGGGCTGGGTAGAAATAATGTAAATAAATAAATAAATATAAGAAAAATTGAGTTCTGTGTCTGAAGTCCCGCCCACACCAAAGAGATACAGTCAAACTGGCAAACCAAAATGTACATACAATATAGGTTAACAATTATACACATTTACAAACTATGGGGATGTTGGAATGTTGCTATTTCCAACATCCCCATAGGTTGGCTCAGATAATAATAATAATACACTTTATTTATATTCCGCTCTTCTCACCCCGAAGGGGACTCAGTGTGGATTACATTACACATACGGCAGACAGTCCCTGCCGGCTGACATACAATTACAATACATTGTACACACAAACAAGTGCAGACAAACGTGTAATTAGAAGGATTTTTTCTCTCTCTTCTGGCTGCGTCGCGGGTGCAGTTGCTCCATTACATCACAAGGGGTGCTGTTGTTTCATCCTCATCTTCAGGCGAGAGCCTCTGGTTCCGCATTCCACCTCCTGGCAGCCAATTTTCCTTATTTTTTATTCAGGTGTTGTAAAGTCCTTATAAAAATCCTTCCCCGCTGAGCGGTTCCTATTCATCTACTCACAGCTGGCTTGTTTTCGATCTGTTAGGTGGACAGTGGATAGGGCTCACATGCAACCTTCAGATTGCAAACACAGCTGTTGTTACCACTGTGCTATCTCTCCGGCCCCGGATACAAGTTTTCTACAGAAAGATGTCAGATTCATTCCTATTATTCCCATTATTCCCCACAGTAGCTTTACTGATAAAATCTACTGTACACCGCTGTCCTTTTTTGCACTGAGGGAACAGGTGCTATTAGCAGATTTATGTTGTAACTACTATATACCTACTTTTGAGGGCAAAAAAAGCTGAACTGAATAGGATCTATTTCTGACTACAGTTAAGCTGTTAGTCACAGATAGCCCTAAATCTGGTTGTTAGTCCTAACTCCTAACAAGAGCAGACCCAGTCAATCAAATGAATGTATATAAATCCTGACTTTCCAAATTCCTATTGATTCAATGGGCCTATTTCCATTGGGACCAACAAGAGGATTTAAGACCTTAATCCCGAAGAAATCAAACAGGCTTTGGAGGTTAACTCTACACATTGAATTCAATGGAGATTTTTTAAAATGTGTGCCAGTATCTTGGATTTTGATTTGCCTGTTTAGAGACCATTTGAAAAGCTGGTATTTGACCTGATCAACAGTAATGACTCCAAAGGAACCACTGAGTCATTCCAATTCATCACCTAAACGACTGCTTGGGGGCATCTAAATCCTCATATTATTTGACTGCTCTACAGGATGTCCTCAAAGGGGCCAGAGAGAGATGAGGCCCAAACGTGCAGGCAAAACATCTGCAGCCTTATAAAACAGCTCATGCATATTCACCGCTTGCGCACAGCAGCACGATAACTCGGTCATCTTGATCTCAAATACTCCGAGGTGTCCAGTTCACATTATGGATGAATTACAAGCCAAAGACAGCGAAGCCTTGTAGCAACAAAAGCTTTTTATAGATTGTTTTTTTAAAGGTCTGTTTATAGGACTCACATCAGTTGGATGAGCTGAAAAGCAGGGGGAGGCACAATAGATCCCATACTGTATGACAACATTTTGTCTATAGTAACAATACCCTTTAGTGTCTTCTCTTGCCTTTCACATTTTGGGCAGAATCCATAAATCTGAATCCTATAAAATTAAGTGTTCTCCAAAGCCCAGCATTTGACTTCCTTTTATTGCACAATTGTAACATAAAAGCAGATAAATGGTTTCCTCTTTCAAATATAGTTACAAGGGGAAGAGGGAAAGGAAAGGAAGCTGGATTGACTTGCTTACTTGAATTTGTTTATAGCTTCTCAGCTTACCAGAGTTCTAATTATATGTTTTTAACACCAAAAACGCACAATAAACACAGTACCAAAAGCCAAGCCTGGTTTTAAGACTAAAGGCCATGCAAAACAAGTCAGCCTTGGCCACCTGTTAGAAGCAGAAAGGGGATGGGGCTGATTGTACTTATCTTAGGAAAGACATCTATGATCAAGGGGCTGCTTCAGAGAAAGGTGTACAGTTGGCCCTTGTTGCACCTCAGATCGCAACAGCCCCCCCTAGATCACACACACCAGGCAGATGCAATAAATGTTCTTTTATTTAGAATAAAGAATAGTCCAAAGGTATAAGATAGAAAGGCAATCAAAGTAAATCCAAAGATAGTCCACAGAGTTCACGAGTTGGCAAGCCGAACTGGCTTAAGTCCCATGGAAAGCAAACAAGGGTACACAAGGCAAACTGCTCCGGCGGTTACAGGAACATAGAATCTTGTGCATGAAACCTCCTAAGCTGAACATAGCTTCAGGTCTGACTAAACCCCCCTCAGACCAGACTAATAAAGGCATCTAACTTTTGTGCGCCCAACGCATCCCCTTTCTCCAATCTCTCCTCGAAGATCGGATATTGTCCCTTTCGTTAAATTCCAGCTCGTTAGCTGGCCCAGGTGCATTACTATCAGAGTGAGAAGCAGGAAACTCCCTTTCTCTGGAATGCTAATCTGGAAAGGGAGTAGAAACTCTCTCTTGGGAACCAAGGCCACCGGGCCTCTCATAGTCTGATTCAGAATCAGCTTCCATAGAATCCTCAGTAAACTCATCTGCAGTCCCATATCCCTCTAGCCATTCATCATCCCATTGCAAACTCTCGTTTGGAGACCCATATCCATCTGGCCATTCTTCATCTCCAAGCTGACCCTGATCAGCTGGGACTGGACCCTGATCAGCTGGGACCCCTGGTGCCTGACTCTGACCACTAGTCTGACTAGGCTGGAACACCACAGCCCTCACATTTGCAGGTTTGACTTTGGTGAATTCTATCATTTTCTACTTTGATTACATGTTATCTAACCGGGACTGTGGCACAGCTGGCTGGGTGTCAGCTGCATTAAGATCACTACTGACCGAAAGGTCATGAGTTTGAAGCCAGCCTGGGTTGGAGTGAGCTTCCGGCCAATTTTGTGTAGCTTGTTGTTGACCTTTGCAACCCGAAAGAAAGTTGCATCTGTCAAGTAGGAAATTTAGGTACCACCTATATGTGGGGAGGCTAACTTAACAAATTTACGAGGCCATAAAAAAAATCTCCAGCAAAAAGCACATGGGGAATGCGGAAAGTACTTCATAGGTGTCGCAGATGGACGGTGAAGCGACAACTCCCCTGGTGGCCAGAAAAAAGTTAAATAGCCTCTGTCTGTCTATATGTGTTGTGTGTCTATGGCATTGAATGTTTGCCATGTATGTGTACATTGCAATCCGCCCTGAGTCCCCTGCGGGGTGAGAAGAGCGGAATATAAATACTGTAAATAAATAAATTATCTCTAGAAACATCTGGATTCTTGAGGGCCCTTCTACACAGCCATATAACCCAGAAAATCAAGGCAGAAAATCCCACAGTATGCTGAAGGTGCACAACAGGATCTTTTCTGTGAATTTCACCCACTAAACAGACTCGTATGGCAAGTGTTGGCGTTTCAGAAATCCTGGTCCCAAGCCAAGATAATACCCTGAATGTGACCTATGTGGAATCTTGAATTAACTTTTACAGCTGGTATAAAAACTTTCCAAAATAAGAAATGACCACAGAAATGCTGGAAGCAGTGGGAAACAGGAGGATGTATTGCTCCTGCATTTAATGATCTCAGGAAAAAAAGAAAAAAATGGATCAAAATAATGGATGTTGTTCATTCTATACCACAGAAGATCATCCTTTATTAAAATGATGCCAGGCATGCAGCTAAGGGAGGGGGCCTGGGGGGCTCCTGCCACTCGCAAAACAACCTGATTCCAAAAATGGCAGAAGTTTCCCCTCTCATCTCTAGCTTTAGAGATACAGAATCATAGAATCAGGCATGTAGGGGGGGGGGGCTTGAGGGGCTTCAGCACCCCCCCCCCAAATTATCACAAAAGCCCTTACTGGTACATTATTTAAACTGTTATGTTTATTCATCTCAAGATCTGATCACCATGCTCAATATATCACATATGCATGGGGGTATTGGGATAACAATACAAAAGGTTTGCTAGGGTAGATCCTCTCTCACTCAGATTCACCCCCCAAATCAAACTCACCCCCCAATCAAAATCCTAGCTATGGCCCTGAATGATACCTTCACTTTGGAGAAGGAAAGGTCACTGTAACAACTCCATCCTAAACATGAATCTGTGGACCGGTTAGTTTCAGTGGCATTTGCTTCTCATTTGCAGTTTTGAATGCCTACAAAAGTAAATGTCCAAAGTTGGCATTTGCTTGAAGTGTTACGTACAAAGTCCTAAAGCTGCTCTCACTTTAATCATGTAGTGCACATGCTTTAATTCTCTGTTCCTGCCTGGCAGGGGGTTAGACAGGATGGCCCTTGTGGTCTCTTCCAATTTAATAATAATAATAATAATAATGTGCTTCTATGTTGCCATGATACAGAATAACTTACTTGGATTGACAGAGATTCCATCTGCAACAATCTCATGGTCTAATAGATTTCCTCATGTTTTTATGATAGAACTAATGACATTTATAACCCAGGAACAAAAATCATGTCGGTTGTTGTTGTTGTTGTTGTTGTTATGAAGCCCAACAAGGGGCAACTTACAAGGCAATCCTATCTGAAATGATACCCCATCACTGCCTGCTTGAGAAAAACTGGGGGTCCTGTTTGACACTGCAGTGAAAACCAGTCTTTTATGTCCTTATCAAGACATGGAGAAGAATGAATCACAAAACCAAACAGGCGATCTCGACCTATAGTGCCCATCACCCTGAGAAACCTCACACAGTGGGAGTAAGGCTGTATTTTCTCTGTAGCATTAATGAGTTTGACACCACTAACTGCCATGGTTTGATGCTACAGAATCCTGGGAGTTGTAGTTTAGCAAGGTCTTGAGCCTTCTCTGCCAAAGAGTGCTCCCTCCAAAACTGCACACATCCCAGGAGTCCATTGTATTGAACCACAGCAGGTAAAGTGATGTCTATGTGCATTTATTCCACACTGCAGATGCATAGACTCCTAGAGTTGGAAGAGAACACAAAACCCTCTGTCATGGAGGAGTGGACATGTCCAGGTTGAACCTCTTTTGAACTGTTGGAAATGGCAACCTTCTACAAGCCTCCTATGCTAATTATTTGTAATGTATATACATAATTCACATTACTTACTGTATTGTATAGGTGTGTATTGGTATGTAGTTTCCCTTAACTCTATGTTAACCATCTTAGAGGTTAAGATCTTCTGGGGAGGCCCTGCATTCGGTCCTGGCTCCTTTGCAGGTGTGGTTGGTGAGGACAAGGAGCAGGTCCTTCTCAGTAGTTGCCCCTCTGCTAAGTAATGCAGTGCTAGAAATGGATATGAAATATGTGCAATCAGGCCTGTGGCCAGGGAGGGATTGAGGGGCTTTAGCCGCCCCCCCCCCCGCGAAATTCTCATGGTGGTCTGCGAGAAGGCCTTACTGGTAGGCCTACATTATTTAAACTGTTATGTGTATTCATATCATGATCTGATCACCATGCTCAAAATATCCCATATGCATGGGGGTATTGGGATAACGATACAAAAGCTTTGCTAGGGTAGACCCTCTCTCACTCACACTCACCCCCCAAATCAAACTCAGCCCCCTCCCCAATCAAAATCCTGGCTACCTGCCTGTGTGCAATCAACAATTGGAATGGCTCCGGATTACAACTTTGGACTGCATGGTTTGTAAGTGTTGCTGCCAAGATGTTTTTAATTCCATGTTTTTAATATAATTGTTTGTTTTAACTGACTGTTGGTTTGATATGGCATCAAATTGTTGCCAGTCTGTGAGGCCACCCTGAGTCCCCTTTGAGATGAGAAGTGTGGGGTATAAATATGGTAAAAAAGTAAATAAAATACCTTGTGGGAGGGCCCTTACATTAGTGGGAGATTTACCACTAAAGAGAAAGTTGACTCAAGTGAGTTTGGATAAGATGCTTTGTACTGGATTATAGGACACTACTCTGCCATCTAATCCGGATTATCGGCTTTGAAATGGATTATACGAGGCTACACTGTTAGATAATGTAGATTATCTGTTTTAATCTAGATTATATGAGCCTACACTTCCATACAATCCAGATTATTTGCTTTAAACTGGATTATATGAGTCTACACTGCCATATAATTCAGTTCAAAAGAGACTGGCTCTACACTGCCATACAATCAGGATTAGTTGCTTTAAATTTTCTAAGGAAGATCATACTTTACAAAAAGTTATGATATCTAACAAGTTCACACTTTTCCAAAAGATTCCTGGTTTTCCCAAAAAAGGTTATGAATGCCACTTTCCAAAACAAAGGCTGGATCTACATTGCCAGGATCTGATCCCAGGTTGTCTTTTTATCCCTGGCAAAGGAGATTTATCATATAATCCAGCTCAAATCAAAGCAGATAATCTGGGACTGGATCCTGGAAGAATGGGTAGTGTAGAGAGAACCAGCCGAAGAGAAGTTGCCTTTTCCACCCACAGGCTTCACTCTCTTGAATTCACGCTCCTTCCTGTCCAGAAGGAAAGGAACTCCGAAATGGGGCAACTGACAAGGAAATAAGAGACGGGGTCCTGTTTAGAGAGCTTCGGGAAGTCGGGCAAACAGGACACGTCGGAAATGAAGTTCCCTAAAGAGAAGGGTTGCGCCTCCTCCTTGACTCCCGCATTGAGAGGACGTGGCTTTTTGTCTTCCCGACCACCCTCTGGAAACTGACTAAAAGGAAGCCCAACGGGGCATTTTAATTATTCTGTGCCAAACCGCCACTTCCAGGATCTGATTGAATGGAGCCAGGGACCTTGTGCAGACCGACAGGTCGCAGGTTCGAATCCGCAGAGAGCGCAGATGAGCTCCCTCTGTCAGCTCCAGCTCCCCATGCGGGGACGTGAGAAAAGCCTCCCACAAGGGTGGTAAAACATCCAAACATCCAGGCCGTCCCCTGAGCAACTCTTTGCAGTTGGCCCATTTCTTCACACCAGAAGCGACTTGTAGTTTCTCAAGTCGCTCCTGACACGAGGGGGGGGGGAGAGCTAAAGCGGTGCCAAACTGCATTAATTCTACAGTGTAGGCTCGCCTCATTTTCTGTCCCCGCACTTTCTTTCCCATTCTCGGGCGAATCTCTTAGCTGGAAATGACCCCCCCCCCCTTCCCTTAAAGGGCTTGGACTGAGCACATCCACCCACAAGGGAGACTGGATCCAGTTCCAAAGAGACTGCCATACAATCCAGATTATATTTTGTTCTGAACTTGTTTGGGGGAAGACATGCCCCCTTCTCGCCTCCAGCGGGTGGACTGAGAGGCTGCTCGAGAGAGAGGGAGGGGGAGAGAGAGAGAGAGAGGAGTCCCGGGGCTGGGGCTGGACCCACGCCGTCCTGTCCTGCGGTTTACGGGGTAATAATAATGGCCCGTTTTGGAGTCGGAGGGAATCCTCCTTCCCACTCGGTGTGTTTCCCTTCGGCTTCTGGGGCGCGAGACCCTTCCCAATATTTATGCTGCTATACCAAGAGATCCCCCTCCTCCGAAAAGACCCAAGAAGTCTGGGCTGTTTGGCATGCCCCGGGATCCTCTGGACACCCCGCAAACGGAACCACCCATCCACACGGAAGGCAGGACGAATGCAGCTTGACCCTCCTTGAGCTGTTGCCCATGGCTCAATGCTTGATTACATGAGCCTAAATTGCCACATAAACCAGATTATCTGATTTGGACTAGATTATATGAGTCTGCCATATAATCCAGATCATCTACTTTGAACTGGATGATATGGGTGTACACTGCCATATAATCCAGTTCAAAAGTGACTGGGTCTACACTGCCATACAATCCAGATTATCTGATTTGAACTGGATTACATGAGTCTACACTGCCCTATAATCCAGTTCAAAGGAGGCTTGATCTACACTGCCATATAATCTGGATTATCTGATTTGAACTGGATTACATGAGTCTACACTGCCCTATAATCCAGTTCAAAGGAGGCTTGATCTACACTGCCATATAATCTGGATTATCTGATTTGAACTGGATTACATGAGTCTACACTGCCCTATAATCCTGTTCAAAGGAGGCTTGATCTACACTGCCATCTAATCTGGATTATCTGATTTGAACTGGATTACATGATTCTACTCTGCCATCTAATCTGAATTATCGGTTTTGAACAGAATTATACGAGTCTACACTGTTAGATAATGCAGATTATGTTTTAATCTAGATTATATGAATTTACACTGCCATACAATCCAGATTATTTGCTTTAAACTGGATTATATGAGTCTACACTGCCATAGAAACCAGTTCAAAAGAGACTGGGTCTACACGGCCATACAATCTAGATTATCTGATTTAAATTGGATTATATGAGTCTACACTGCCATTTAAACCGGTTCAAAAGAGACTGGATCTACACTGCCATACAATCCAGATTATTTGCTTTAAACTGGATTATATGAGTCTACACTGCCATATAATCCAGTTCAAAAGAGACTGGGTCTACACTGCCATACAATCCAGATTATTTGCTTTAAACTGGATTATATGCGTCTACACTGCCATATAAACCGGTTCCAAAGAGACTAGGTCTACACTGCCATACAATCCAGATTATCTGATTTGAACTGAGTTATATGAGTGTTATATATACTGCCATATAATCCAGTTCAAAGAAGATAATCTAGATTGTATACGATAGTGTCAATGGGACCTCATGGCTTTAACTCAAAGATTCGTTTAGGATCATATCCTTGCACAACTGCCTATGGGGGGAAAGGCTAATGTTAAATGGTGCCTTTTCAAGGGTGTCGTTCATTTCCACGTGTCCCATCTCGGGTCGGACCGCGTTATAAATCAGATTTTGGAAAGGTTCTCTACTAAGAAGGCGTTTGTTTGGTTTTATTTTAAAAAATACTAAACTACAACATGATTAATTATTCGAGCTCGAAATTATTTGTGGCGGGAGGAGAGGCAGGAGAGGCAGAAGGCGAGGGAGGAACGGAACGAAAACGTTACACCGCGCGACCTCTCTCGCCGTCCCTTGCCTCGCATCTACTCTGTAGAATAAACGCAGTCGGGCACCGCTTCAGCAGCTTGGCGGGGTTTGTAGTTTGGTGAGACACCAGCGAAGAAGGCGGCGGCAGACCTTGTCAAACGACAGCACCCATGCATGGAGCCCTGGCCGTTCAAGTGATGTCAACTCGCATTAATTCTACAAAGCAGCCTCAGCCTTCACTTTCCTGTGTTGCGTTCCCCGGGCAGATGGAGAGCGAGTGGTCAACGGACCCGACCCTTGTTTGTTTCGAAAGCGTAAACCAACGCTTTCTAGGGTACAGTCCAGACGCCCACCGGGGGAAAGGAGGGTCTCTCTCTCCGCCTCTTCCTTGGGGGACAAAGAGGACTCTTGAAATCCGGAGTATTTTGAAAGGAAGCACTAAGGAGATCGGATCCCTGTAGTGGAATCAACTTATCCAGGTCACAGGTGTGTGTGTATCAGGAACGACTTGAGCAAGTCGCTTCTGGTCTGAAAGAATTTGGTTCACAGTCCTCTCTGGATGTAGATGAACTACAACTCCTATCAATCAAAGTCAATTCCCCCCCCCCCCCCAACCTCTTGTTCAGTTGCTGATCAATTTCTGTGTGCTGCTTCCCATAGGAAAGAGTTGGAAAGTGGGCAAAATTCCACAGCAATGGAAAGAATAAGGAACCCTGGGCTGTCCATTCTGGAGGAATGTCCCCGAATGAAAGCCTGGCCAGTATGGTGTTTGGGGAGACCATTGGCAGGGGCTGCCCAGGAGTCACCGGGATGTTTTACCATCCTGTGGAAGGCTCCTCTCATGTCCCGGCAAGGGAAACTGGAGCTGACAGACGGGAGCTCATCCTGGTCCAACAGACCTTGGGGTCAGCAGTTCCCTGGGACTGTTGACAGGTGAAGAAGGGGAACCCGGTCCTTTCCAGGGAGATTGATTTCGTAAAATATAATTAATTTTGCTAGCTTCATTCATAGTTATTTATACCCCCCCCCCCCCTTGGGTTGGCCGTTGGAAAAACATCCGAAGGTGGAGTCACCTTCTCTGGAAGTTTTGAAAGCAGAAACTGGATGGCCATCTGTCGGGGTGCTTCGATTGTGCTTTTTCTGCATGGATTTGATGGCCCTTAGAGTCTCTTCCAACTCTTCCAGAAAGGCCCAATATATATCCCAGGATCTGATCCCAGGTGTTCTGTTTATCCCAGATTATTTGGCAGTGTGGACATATAATCCAGTTTAAAGTCGAAAACCTGGGATCCGATCCTGGGATATAGGGCCTGTCTGGAAGGGCCCTTTGGTTGTATGAATTCAAGCGGTGGCTCCTGATAAATGTGTGCATCGAGGCCCCTAGAGCCCCTAGAGCTCTCTTTCCTTAATGTATATTAATTTATATTTCCTAGCTTGGGGACCCTGTGGTGTCCAGGTTATTTGAAGAAGGCATTGCTTGTTTTGATACTTTGGTCATGTCGCTTTTGTAATTTGTAACGCTGTTCTTAAGGGGAAAGTCAGCCTTTGCTTTTGTTTTGTATGAATGCTCCCATTAGAAAATGCGCAAGGATGTGGGTGAACTACAATGTCCATCATCATGGGTCAATCTTACCTAAACCCTGGCAATATTCAAAATTGACGGGTCATGTTGGGTCATCCCATCATCGGTTTGGTTCGGTTCACAGTGCTCTCTGGATGTAGGTGAACTACAACTCCTATAAATCAAAGTCAGTTCCTCCCCATCCCTCTTGGTCTATTGCCGATCCCTTCCTGTTTACTGTGTGCCATAAGAAAGGGTTTCGGGAGAGGCAGTGGGCGGGGTCATGCAAATTCCACAGCAATGGCAAGAATAAGGAACCCTGGGATGTCCTAACGAGAATCAGAATTAGAATAGTTCAGGGAGAGGAAAGGAGAGTCCACCTGAACCTTAGGAAGAACTGGGTTGCTGAGAGTCTTCCGGGCTGTCTGGCCATGTTCCAGAAGCATTCTCTCCTGACCTTTCGCCCACACCTATGGCAGGCATCCTCAGAGGTTGTGAAGAAGTTCCCGACCGTGAGAGCAATGCAACAGTGGGACTCACGATCATAAAGTGTGTCGAAAGCTTCCTCTTTGGAGACTTTTTAAACAGAAGCTGGAGGGCCATCTGTCGGGGGATGCTTCGATTGTGTGCCTCCTGCATGGCAGAACTGGGTGACTCTTGGGGTGGCTCCCAGCTTTAGAATTATAGGCTCTTATCGCCTCTTTACAAAGTGTACAAGCAGCAATAGAACACATAGATCAATGCCATGGGGGGGGGGGGTCCACTTAAAATCCGGTTTCTGCCTCTTCTAGAATTCTGGGGTTTGTAGTTCAGTGCGGTTGTTAAAAGCTCCTCCTTAAACTACAATTCTGAATTGTGAAGAAGGCAGAAACCGGATTTTGAGTGGATTTTTCCCTCTAGTGTGACGAAGGATTGCAATGGTCGGAACCGACCCTAAAGATCCACTTAAAATCCGGTTTCTGCCTTCTTCAGAATTCTGGGGGTTGTAGTTTAAGGAGGAACCTTTAACAGCCCCGCTGAACTACAAACCCCAGAATTCTGGAGGAGGCAGAAACCGGATTTTAAGTGGATTTTTTTCCCTATGGCCATCTGTCGGGGGCGCTTCGATTGTGTGTTTCCTGCATGGCAGAACGAGGATGGACTGGATGGCCCTGAAAAAGGTGTCAAAGGGCCCTTCCACACACCCATATAACCCATAATATCAAGGCAGAAAATCCCACAATACCTGCTTTGAACTGGGCTATTGATATTGTGGGTGAAAGCAGATATTGTGGGTTATTCCGTCTTGATATTCTGGGTTATATGTCTGTGTGGAAGGGCCCTAAGTGGGCTTGGCTTCTGGGTGCCCCTGTTGTTTTGGAGGGAGCGAAGGAAGAAGAGAGCCTAAGTTCCCCAGTTTGAGAGAGAGAGAGAGAGAGTTGCCCTGCCTCCCAGTGCGCATGCTCGGGGTGGGGAGGGCGGGGAGGAAAGGAAAGGGGGGAAAGGGAGGGAGACCCGGGCTTGAAATAAGGAGGCGGCCCCGGGAAGGCGCCCGCTCAGTCCGCGCTGGCCTGCCTCCTCTTCCCCGGAGCAAGAGGCAAGGCGAGGGAGAGCCTCTCCTCCCCAATCTCCCCTCCATCTCCGAAGGCAGCAGCAGGGCCACCCTTCCAAGCTGCCCAAGAGCTGGGACCCTCGGCTTGGAGCAAAGACCGGGCGCAGTAGGTAAATAGACGGCGCTCCCTCCCAACTCCATCAGCCTCCTCTTCCCTTTCTATTTCCTGCAACGGGGCAAGTTTGCTTCTTGGGCGGTGGGAGGATGTTGCTGCTTCCAGTCCTTGTCCTTTTGCTCTCCGTGGGAGGGGGCACGTGGGGCTTGCGTGGCGGGGGCACCTGCCTCTCCTCCTCCTCTCCGGAAGGTTTACATTGAGGGGACACCCACAGATGGGAGATGCCTTGCCTTGCAGCCATTCCCAACTATCTGCGGATTGTAAGAAAGCCTCTCACTCTGCAAGCCAGAGTCGGATCTGAAGCCGGCTTCGATCCGGATCCTTACTAGAGTTTATAGCGGTGGGGAGGGGGTCTCCTTACGCTGGAGAACGAAAGCGGTTTGACCCCGTTTTAACTACCTCTGGCTCGATGCTATGGAGTTCTGGGGGTTTGTAGTATGGGGAGGCAACAGCTCTTCTACACAGCTGAGTAAAATCCCACATTATGTACTTTGAACTGGAATATATGGCACTGTGGACTCGGATAACCCAATTCCAAGCAGATATTTTGGGATTTTCTACCTTGATATTCTGGGGGGCTTCCACACAGTCCCACACCCCAGAATATCAAAGCAGGAAATCCCATATTGAGTATGGACTCAGATAATCCAGTTCAAAGCCGATATTGTGGGATTTTCTGCCTTGATATTGGGGGGGGGGGGGGTGTTTCCCACACAACCCCACATCCCAGAATATCAAGGCAGGAAATCCCACATTGAGTGTGGACTCGGATAACCCAGTTCCAAGCAGATATGTTGGGATTTTCTACCTTGATATTCTGGGGGGGGCTTCCACACAGTCCCACACCCCAGAATATCAAAGCAGGAAATCCCACATTGAGTGTGGATTCAGATAATCCAATTCAAAGCCGATATTGTGGCATTTTCAGCTAGGGGCCCTTCCACACAGCTCTACATCCCAGAATATCAAGGCAGGAAATCCCACATTGCGTGTGGACTCAGATATCCCAGTTCCAAGCAGATATGGTGGTATTTTCTGCCTTGATATTCTGGGATCTAGGGCTGTGTGGCAGGACTCTTAGGCAGAGAGGACCTCTGCCAAACATCACCCCATAACATTGAGCCCTGGCGGTTCCAGGGGTGTCAAACCGCGTTCATTCTCTAGTGTGGCAGAAGAGGAACATGCCAAAACGGTGCTGTTGTGGTTTTCTTTCCACTGCTTGAACGAACAACCTGTTGAAGAGCAGAAGTAGCTACACTGTGGCATGTTCTCTCTCCAAGTCCCAGGCGGAGGGGAAGAGCGGTTCCACCTCTAGCCCGAGGGCCTTGGAAGTTGCGCTTCTTTCCAAGCCCGGGTTATGTTTGAGCCTCGGCCGCTTCACATCTGAAAACGAACGAGAAGCATCCAAAGCGCTACCAGACCACATTAGCCCCATCCGTATTGCACCAAGACATAGGGCTGTCCCATCCATCCCAACCCATTATGTCGCCGTCGTAGCCGCCTTCTTCGAAAGGTTTCTAAGTAAAGGGGACTTGGACTGGGTTTCTCTTTGAGGCTGAGAGAGTGTGATTCGCCCAAAGTCAACCCGTGCGTTAACAGGGTTGTGAGTAGCTATTCGAAATGCTCTCAAAAAGCAAAACAATAAGCCTGATTGTTTCATAGTCTGTCTCCGCATTCTACGCTTCCCTATATCCCAGATTATATGATTTGAACTAGATTATATGAGTCTACACTGCCGAATAATCTGGCTCAATGCTGTGCAGTCCTGAGGGTTTGTAGTATGGGGAGGCAACAGCTCCCTGAGGCCCCTTCCACGCAGCTGAATAAAATCCCACATTTTCTGCTTTGGACTGTATGGCAGTGAGGACTCTGATAACCCAGCTCAAAGCAGAGATTGAGGGATTTTCTGCCTTGATACTTTGGTTTTAGATGGCTGTGTGAAGGGCCCCTGGCCTCCAGAGTCCTAGTTGAAGGCTGTTTTTGAAACCTCTGGTCTGCAGGGCGGATAAACAGGGGAATCGATGTGTCAGAGCCTCTGGAGCAGGAAAACGAAAATAATACCATACAATCCCAGGATTTCCCTGGATCTAGTTTGGATTCCCTTACTTGAGATCGGCTGTTGACTGGCGCTGTTGGTATTCAGGACCCGAATCCGCCACAGGTGCATCATGGACGCCTAATAATAATAATAATAATAATAATAATTTTATTTATATCCCGCCACCATCTCCCTAAAGGAACTCGGGGTGGCTTGTAAAAGTATTATAAGCTACTCCAAGGCTTTGCAAGGTGATTAATTGCAACATTCACACTTGCCTCAAGCAGACAAGAGCCCTTTCTCCCACCAGGGACCTTCCACAGATATAGGCCTATAAACCCCATTTTCCTAGTTTCCAACAGACCTCACAACTTCTGAGGATGCCTGCCATAGATGTGGGTGAAACGTCAGGAGAGAATGCTTCTGGAACATTAGCCATACAGCCCAGAAAACTCACAGCAACCCAAAATAATAATAAAAATAATTAATATAATAATTAATATTAAATTATTATTATTATTAATCATACTTTGTAAAGTTTCATCTCTACAATGGGAAGAATTAGCGTTCAGTTGACATTTTGGAAAAGCGACATACATACACATACATACACACGCACACATATATATGTGTATATATATGTGTGTGTGTATAGATGTGTGTGTATTGTGTTTATATACTCTGTGTGTGTGTATATATATATACATATATAGATAGATAGATAGATAGTGTGTGTGTGTGTGTGTCAGGGCCGTAGCCAGGATTTTGATTCGCCCCCCCCCCCCCGCTGAGTTTGGTGGGGGGGGGGCTGAGACTGGGTGGAAGAGGGTCTACCCTAGCAAACCTTTTGTATAGTTATCCCAATAACCCCCATGAATGTGGGATATAATGAGCATGGTGATCAGATCATGATATGAATAAACATAACAGTTTAAATAATGTACCAGTAAGGCCTTTTCGCGGACCACCCTGAGAATTTCGGGGGGGCTGAAGCCCCTTAGCCCCCCCCCTGGCTACAGGCCTGGTGTGTGTGTGTGTGTGTGTATATGTCGCCTTTTCCAAAATCCAAAATGTCAACGGAAAGCGAGGCCTCTCAGAGTTAGGTTAGCTTTGGTTTCACACCATCTTTTCTCCAACTAGGTAGTCAGAGCTCCTGATAAGAACCAATAGCATAGTTTCTCCCTTAGGATTCAATCAATCCAGACTCTCCTTTGCAGGCTGGATTGACCCAGAGGCTGGCCATTGGGGAGATCCAACTGCAATGCCGTACAACCTCTGTCTCAACTCTGTTTGGGTTGAGAACGTGGGTTTTGTTCCTCACAGGACGCTGAGAAAATCACAGGCTATTGTATCGCCCCCTTGATGTGTGTTTGCGGGAAGGTGTGCTCTTTTTCTCCTGCCGATTTGTAGAGAAATGGACCGATATGTGTTACTTGAGGAGCCTTCCCCTTTGGCGCGAGCATCTCCCAGGGTTTGGCATCCACTTTTTCTCTTCGCCCCTTAACGGGAGCTAAAATTGGGGCATCCCTTCCCTTAGGAGATATGTTCAGACCCCCCCCCCTTTCCCCCAGATGTTTCTTTGAGTGCATCCACTGTAGATTTAATGTAGTTTGACCCCACTTGAACCGCGGAGGCCCAGGGCTACCAAGGGCTCTGGTTGGGATTTGTTGGCAAAGAACCGAGCTGAACCAGAAGAGAAATGGTCCGGCTACAGACTGCCCTTGGAGTCCCCGGTGGCACAGCCGCTGAGCTCCTGAACTCGCTGACTGAAAGGCCAGCGGTTCGAATCCCGGGAGCGAGGTGAGCTCCCTTTGCTAGTCCCAGCTTCCGCCAAACTAGCAGATCAAAATGTGAGTAGATAAATAGGTAAGGGCGCTCGGATGCGTCTACGGACACGGCTAGACTTAATGTTTACCTTTACCATATAGACTGCCAATCTGACATATAATGGTAATGGTAGTTTGGATATGCATTATAAGGGTCTACACAGGCCATGTAATGCAGATCCAAAGTGGAAGAAAAAGGGAAAAGAAGGAAGGGGAGGGGGAGAGAAAGAACGAAGGAAAGGTGAGGAAAGAGGGAAGGAGGGAAGGAAAGGAGGAGGAAGGGAAGGAGGGGGAAAGGACGAAGGAAAGTTGAGGAAAGAGGGAAGGAAGAAGAATGGAAGGAGGAAAGGAAAAGAGGAGGAAGGGAAGGGGGAGAAAGGACGAAGGAAAGTTGAGGAAAGAGGGAAGGAAGAAGAATGGAAGGAGGAAAGGAAAGAAAGAGGAAAGGAATGAGGGGGGACAAAGAACGAAGGAAAGGTGAGGAAAAGGAAGGAGGAGGAAGGGAAGGAGTGGGGGAGAAAGAACGAAGGAATGAGGGAAGGAGGAAAAGAAAGGGGAAAGAAAAGAAGGAAGGAAGGAAAGGTAAGGAAAAAGGAAAGCGGAAAGGAAAGACGGGGAAGGGAAGGAAGGGAAGGAAGCAGGGGAAGAAAAAGGAAGGAGGAAAATAAAGAAGGAAGGAAAGGAAGGTGGAAGAACGAAGGAAAGAGGGAAGGGGAAAATGGAATGAATGAAGGGAAGAAATGTTGTCTCGATTTTGGAAAGGAAAGGAAGAAGGGAGAGCATGAAGGAAAGAAAAGAAGGAGGGGGGAGGAGAAGAAAGAAGGAAAGATGAGAAGGGTCCATCGATCTTTCCTCTATTTTGGGTCCCCTGTGGAAGGACGAAGGGAAAGGGATGAAAGAAGGAGAGAAAGAAAGGAGGGAAGCGGGAAAGAAAAGGGAGAAGGCTCCACTGAGGACAACGTTTTACTCTCTTTTGGCCCTGCGTGAAGGAAAGAAAAGAGAGGGGGGTAAGGACGAAAGTAGGAAAGGAGAAGGAAGGGAGAGAACGAGCCATTCTCATTCACATCACGGAAGAGAGAGGGTGTAGCTCCACATAGAAAAGAAGTTCTTTGCTCCTTTCAGTTACCGAAAGCGCGGCGCTCTCGCGCGCTCTCTCTCTCTCTCTCGGAGCCTCTTCTTCAGCGGGCGCCTTTTGAGGCTTGCCCATCCCAGCAGCCTCGGAGTTGTCCTTCGGACAGGGAAGGCGCCGGAAAGACCTTGGGAAACTGCACCTCCCAGGATCCCATAGCCTCGAGCTGCCTGCTCTCCCTTCGTGTGGGCAAACACGGGACAGGCCTCCCGCCAGGCTTGTCAACAAGATGTTTTAATTCTTTTTTAAATCATCCCGACCCACTTTTGTTTTACCCCTTTGCCCCCTCCCCCCCTTCTTTCTTCCCAAGCCCAGCTCTGCAAAGGCTGGCCTCCTTCCAGAGACGCAATTAACTCGTTCCCGCTCAATTAGAGCCGCGCCGTTCGGGAAAACCCGCGTTTTCCTGTTCGCTTCCCGAAAAACACAAGGGGGGGTGAGTGAGTGAGTGAGTGAGTGAGTGAGTGAGTGAGTGAGTGAGTGTGTGTGTGTGAGAGAGAGAGAGAGAGAGAGAGAGAGAGAGAGAGGGAGAGGGGACTCCGCTCCCCTTCCTCCAAGAAAGACATATCTTACACTACTATCTAATGCACTGGACTATAGGGTCGATATAGACCCCTATAATGCAGAGAAGCCTTGGTACCTAAGGTCCCTTTCATACAGTTGAATCAAATCCCATATTCTCTGCTTTGAACTGGAATATATGGCAGTGTGGACTCGGATAACCCAGTTCAAAGCAGATTTGTGGTGTTTTCTGCCTTGGTTTTCTGGGTTAGGTGGCTATGTGGAAGGGCCTCCGCATTGCCCTCATTGAATGCAATTTCCAACCGGTTTCGCTGTGCAGATGATTGATCCTGGGGATCCTGGATTCAATTGGGAGGCCTGGGTGGTACTGATACCAATCGGAGAGCTCTGATGCGCATTAGGGGCTGGTTCTTCATGCAGTATCATTTAGAACGGTTTCACAACCCAGCCCCCTATGGTTTTTAGGCCTGTCCTTTGGGGCCCTGGTTCAGACCGCATCACCTCTCCTTTCATAGCTAGATTTAGGCCTGGGCAATCCATAGCTCTAAAGTACTTCCAGAACTAAAGTTCTGGTGGTGAACGTTTCAGAACTCTAACAAAACTTTCAAAAAAATTCATTATTGGCGATTTTGAAGACAGAACCAATTAGGAACTGCCATTTATAAACGAAATTTCGAAAGTTTTGTTCGAGTTCTGAAATGTTCACCACCAGAACTTTAGTTTTGCAAGTATTACTTAGGCCTACTAGGTTTCTCTTATGGTTTCCTATGGTTGATGGAAGCAGACTGGTGGATGGCATATGTTCTGGGAGTTTTCCTGCATGGCAGGGGGTTGGACTAGATGGCCCGTGTGGTCTCTTCCAACTCTTTGATTCTGTATCTCCAAAGCTAGAGATGTGAAGGGAAACCCCTGCCATTTTTGGAATCAGGTTGTTTTGCGAATCAGGAGAACATACTGCAAGTCGCTTCTGGTGTGAGAGAATTGGCCGTCTGCAAGGACTTTGCCCAGGGGAAGCTCCGGTGTTTGACCACCATCCCGTGGGAGGCTTCCCTCTTGTCCCAGCATGGGAAGCTGGGCATCTATCTATCTATCCAGGAGACAGGTACCAGGTTGGGTCAAAAAGTTTTGCCTTCTGCGTCATTAAAAAACGTTATTTGGGGAAAATACAGTGTTTTTGCTTCGTGAGCCATGACTTTAAAGCTGTGTTGAAGTTATTCATTGAATCCGAAACCAAGTAGGTTGTTTTTCAGTGGTCCCAACAGGTCAAAGTAAACCTTCTTCAAGCCATGACGGATTTCCTTAGGGGCACAACCTTCTTTGGCCAGGAATTCATCTACGACTCTTTCTTTGAGCCTCGGATTCGTGGTTCTAATCACAGTCCATCGGAATAAGAAAAGACTAGATTAGTAGAGTATGCTTCCCTCTATCATATCATGCAGAGATAGTCCAGTAGCTAGGAAAGAAAGCAACGTTAGAGCCATGGAGGCATTACTTTTTGACCTACACATTTGAGGCACCAAAATTACTATTATTATTATTATTCCTCTTCAGATTACTCCGGAGTAATTATACCAAAAATCCACAAAGAGAAAAATTCCATTTTCATTCGTTTCAAAAACTCACACCAGCATCTGTTGAAATGCCATCACCTCATCGAAGTAACTAACTACTATAGCTAGTTGCTTTGAAGGAAATGTAAGCCAGAGAGCCTTCGGTGGCGCAGTGGGTTCAAGTGCTGAGCTGCTGAACTTATTGAAAGGTCGCAGGTTCGAATCCGGAGAGAGGCCTGAGCTCCTGCCGTCAGCCCCAGCTTCTCCCAACCTAGCAGTTCGAAAACATGCAAATGTGAGTAGATCAATAGGTACCGCTCCCGTGGGAAGGTAACCGTGCTCTCTGCAGTCATGCTGGCTACGTGACCTTGGAGGTGTCTGTCTATGGACAACACTAGCTCTTCGGCTTGGAGATGAGCACCACCCCCTAGAGTGGGACACTTCTGAACTTAATGCCAGGGGAAATTTACCTTTACCTTAAGCCAGAGAACGACTGGAGGAGTTTGGGGTATGTTTCGGGGTTGGAGGATGGCCCATGAATTCGTGATGTATGCTTTCCGACCCTATTTTCCCCCCTTAACAAATGGGAAGTCATAAGGCAAGTGGATATCACTGGCCATTGCCAAACACATTATTTGTAGTTTCCAAAGCTAGCCCTGTTTCTGGATGTATTTGACCTGCTGCCAATTCCAAAAATTGCGCCAATTTCCCCCCTCTCTGCTCTTGTTTTTGAGATATGCTATACAGAAGTCGACCATAGAAAACCATGATCACCAGAACAGTCTATCTATCCAATGCAGTCTCCTGAATCAGCGCCCCAAACAACTCCCTGAAAACCAAGGCATATGAAAAGATTGTATTTGTTTGTTGTTGCTGGGCTGTAGAAAAAAAAAGGGGGGGGGGATAATCCACTTCCAAACCACAGGATGGCTTGGAAAAAGAACCCAAAAGCAGCCACGAGGGGGCCGGGAAAGAGCCCTTCGCCCCCTGCATTAGATATATAGGCAAATCCATCCATACATTGCAGTTTGTGAACTGTCTGGAATGCCACTAGATGGGCCTAGGCTGAGCATATGATGCAAAATTGGGGGTTGCTTTTAATCCCGAGGGCTCTTCCAGATAGGCCTTATATATATCCCAGGATCTGATTCCAGGTTTTCTGCTTTAAACCGGACTATATGAGTCCACACTGCCAGATAATCTGGGATAAACAGAAACCCTGGGATCAGATATATATACACACACACACAGCCCCCCCTCTCTCTGGGGCCTCTTATATATTTATATACATACATATGTGTGTGTGTGTGTGTATTCCAGGATATATATATAGAGCCTGTCAGGGGCCCCTTTCACACAGCTGAATAAAATCCCCCACTATCTGCTTAGAAGTAGAATATATGGCAGTGTGGACTCAGATATCTCCGATATTGTGGGATTTTCTACCTTGATGTATTCTCAGGGTGGTTAGGCCTTACTGGTACATTATTTAAACTGTTATGTGCTTTAAAATCATGATCTGCATGCTCATTATATCATTAATGGGGTTATTGGGATAACAGTACAAAAGGTTTGCTAGGGTAGACCCTCTTCCACCAGTCTCAGCCCCCCCCCCCCCGAATCAAAATCCTGGCTACGGCCCTGGTACCTTGATATTCTGGGTTAGATGGTTGTGTGGAAGAGCCCTCAAATAACCTTGGTTAATGCATGCCAAGGAATCCTAAGGAATCCTTGCCCTGCCTTATCCCAGATCAGTTCCTTTTGGTGTGCCCCAAAAGCAGCTGGAGCTTTGTTTGAGACCCTGTCTACACTGACCTTTTAATGCAGTTTCAAATCCTATTGAAGAAAGTGGTTTCACTGTACAGATTACACTCTGTATTGTGGTTTTTACTCCTCCTGGGTTATAAATAGCATTTCAGATTGGATTGCCTTGTAAATTGCCCCTTGTTGGGCTTCTAAATAATAATAATAACAACAGTTTTTGTGGGACATCCTGCAGCACCTTTTACTATAGTTTTTCAATGAATATCTCACAGAGTCTCAACTAATTCAACCTAGTTTGTGGCAGCCTCAAAAACGAAGTTTCTGCAGTATGACAACTTCTTTCAAAGTGAGTACTGCATAATTAAACGGGGGGAAAACACTTTCCAAACAGAAACAGACCCCCCCCCAAATGTTACATAGTATTATTACAACCTGCAGGTGCTCTTTTGTGACTCCTAGATGCAAAGACAATGCTATAGTAGTGGGGCAAAGTGTATGGCTGGAAACTGGCATCTTTAGGTTTTTAAATGACAAAGGGGAACTGTATGGTGATATTTCAATAGCTTCTGATGGGCAAACTTACCTTGGACTACAACTCCCCCACCCCGATTCAGGATGATAGACATTTCCTTCTAGCAATACCTAAAGGGGCCATGAAGGATCCAGCCTTGCCTTGTTATTGTCCTAGATGCCTTCAACTGGAGTCCTACTTATATTTATTGACACTAGGTAAAGGTAAAGTTTTTCTTCTGACATGAAGTCTAGTCCTGGTGCTCATCTCCATTTCTAAGCCGAAGAACCGGCATTGTACATAGACACCTCCCAGGTCATGAGGCCGGCATGACTGCATGGAGCGCCCGTTACCTTCCCACCAGAGAGGTACCTGTTGATCTACTCAAATTTGCATGTTTTGAACTGCTAGGTTGTCAGAAGCTGGGGCTAACAGCGGGAGCTCACCCCCGCTCCCCGGATTTGAAGTGTGACCTTTAACCCACTGTGACAGCAGAGGCTAACCAAGGTTTATCTCCAAGGACCCTTCCACACAGCCATCTAACCCAGAATATCAAGGCTGAAAAATCCCACAAGATCTGCTTTGAACTGGATTATCTAAGTCCACACTGCCATATATTCCACTTCAAAGCAGATTTTATTCAGCTGTGTGGAAGGGGTCCAAGGGACGTTTGCTGTTTCCTTCCTCTGAGGTTGATTGACTGTGGCTTGGTGATTGACTGTGGCATCTGCACTGTAGAATTAATGCAGTTTGACCCCACTTCCCCTGCAGTGGCTCAATGCTAATGAATACTGGAAGTTGTACTTTGGTGAGGCCCCACCCCTCCGGCGTGGAACTGCATTAAATTTGCATCTTGAGCAGGTGGACCATCGGTTAACTGCAGGAAAGATGGGTGCCTTCACACTGCAGAATGACTGTCCTTTGTCAGTGGTTCAGTGCCATGGGATCCCTGGAAGTGTAGTTTTGCAAGGTCTTGCTCTATCCATGAATGCTTAAGGAGCACAACTCCTAGGATCCCAACTCGTTGAAAATGGTGTCAACAAGCTGCATTCCTTCCACAGCGTGCCTCTCTCATCACACCAGAGAATGAATTCGCTTTAAATCCGGTTGCTGCTTCCTGCAGAATTGTGGGGTGTGTAGTTTAGGGAGGAGCCTTTAACAGCCTCACGAAACTACAAACCCCAGAATTCTGCAGGAGGCAGAAACCGGATTTCAAGTGGATTCATTCTCTAGTGTGGTGAAGTATCTCTTAATAAATTTGACAACCATGGCAAATCGGGCCTCCCTCTCTCCCTGCCCCTTTCTTTCTTTCTTTCCTCATTCCTTTCTCTTTCTTCCTTTTTCTTTTTCCTTCATTCCTTCTCTCCTTCCTCCCCTTTTCTCTTTCTTCCCCCTACCCCTTTTTCTTCCTTCCTTCCTTCCTTCCTTCCTTCCTTCCTTCCTTTCCTCCCTCCTTCGTTCACTTTTCTCTTCCCTCCATCTCTCCCTTCCTACCCCCTTTTTCTTTCCTCATTGCTTCCTCTTTTTTCCCCTTCCTTTCTTTTCTCCTTCCCCTCCTTCCTTCATCATCTTTTCTTTCTTTCCTCCCTCCTTCGTTCACTTTTCTCTTCCCTCCATCTCTTCCTTCCTACCTCCTTTTTCTTTCCCCATTGCTTTCCTCTTTTTCCCTTCCTCCCTTCCTTCTTTCCTCCTTCCCCTTCCTTCATCATCTCTTTCTTCCTTTCCTTTCTTTCTTTCCTCCCTCCCTCGTTCCCTTTTCTCTTCCCTCCATCTCTCCCTTCCTACGCCCTTTTCTTTCCTCGTTGCTTCCTTCTTTCCCCTTCCTTCCTTCTTTCCTCCTTCCCCTCCTTCCTTCATCATCTTTCTTTCTTTCTTTCTTCCCTTCCTTCGTTCCCTTTTCTCTTCCCTCCATTTCTACCTTCCTACCCCCTTTTTCTTTCCTCATTGCTTCCTTTTCCCCTTCTTTCCTCCTTCCTTCATCTTTTCTTTCTTCCCTCCCTCCCTCCTTCGTTCCCTTTTCTCTTCCCTCCATCTCTCCCCCTACCCTTTTCTTTCCCCATTGCTTTCCTCTTTTTCCTCTTCCTTCCTTCTTTCCTTCCTCCTTCCCCTCCTTCCTTCATCATCCTTTCTTTCTTTCCTCCCTCCCTCCTTCGTTCCCTTTTCTCTTCCCTCCATCTCTCCCTTCCTACTCCCCTTTTTCTTTCCTCGTTGCTTCCTCTTTTCCCCTTCCTTCCTTCCTTCCTTCCTTCCTTCCTTCCTTCCTTCCTTCCTTCCTTCCTTCCTTTTTCTCGTTCTTCCCTCTCTCCCGACCAACAAGGCTCTGGATCCTGCAGGTCGTTCTTCTTCTTCTTCCCCCCCCCTCTCTCCCTTTTCGTTCGGGTTCAGCAGAACGAACGGGCAAGGACCGTCTTTGCGGCGGGATCTAGACGGCGAGGAGGAGGAGGAAGGGAGAGGGACGCTCTGGCTCCTGTAGTTCCCCCTCGATCAAGAACTAATTTAATTTATCCTTCAATCCCCTCTCCTTGGCGAGGCTTTCCTGCCCCAGCAAATGGCGCAAGGGCCGGGGGGAGGCTGGGAGAGGTGTCTGACAACTCCCAGGCGCTCCTCATTAAAGCAAGGCACGCTGATAAGGATCTGTTGACATGAAGCAGAATGGAAAGGTGGAGTGACGCCGAAAGGAAAAGGGGGGAAGGGGAGGGAGAGGAGACGGGGGAGGGGGGAAAGCGGCGTCCAGGCTGACCTCCCGAGACCCGCGTCGCTTGTGCGGGGCGAAAGTGTCAGCTTGGGGGACCTTGGGGGCCATGAATGCCGTTTGACACCACTTGAGCTGCCAGGGGATCCTGCTGGGGGGTGTCTTTGGGAGAGGCCCCATCCTCCTTGAGGAGAGAAGGATGGCAAAACGACGACGACGAGTCCCAGGGATGCTTCCAGGGCATCGAGCCCTGCTTGCTGACGCCATGGTCTCAAACCGCATTCATTCTCCGGTGTAGAGGCAATCCTGGGCCTGAAGACCCACCTCTTCTCTCCCGAGACAGCCTGGCTGCTTCATCTTTGTGTTTGAAGCCCCTGTTTCTCAAGACTGGGAGAGAAGAGAGAGAAACGCCAGGGAGGGAGAGACTCATGGATTCAGCGCCCTGCTTCCCCAGGAACGCTTGAAAGAGTGGTTCTTTCCTGAGGTTTCCAATATTTTTGCTCCTATATATAGTATTTCAAACTTTTTGCTGACTTCCTTCCTTCCTGACATCCTTTCTTCCTTCGTCTTCTGTTCTTCCCTCCCTCCATCTCACTTTCATTGCCTTCCTCATTTTCCCTTCTTTCCCTTTTCTCTTTCTTTCAGTCTTCTCGCCCGCCCTCCCTCCCTCCTTCCCTCTTCCTTCCTCCCTCCCTCCCTCCCCTTCCTTCCTTCCTTCCTTCCTTCCTTCCTTCCTTTTCTGTTTCTCTCATTTCTCCCTACCCCTTTCTTTCCTCACTCCTTCTTTCTTTCCTCCCTCCCCTTTCTCTTTCTTCTCCCTCTCTCCCTTACTACCCCCCTTTCTTCTTTCTTTCATTCCTTCCTTTCTTATTTCCTTCCTTCTTTCCCTTTTCGGATCTTTCCTCATCTCACCTTCCTACCGCCCCCCTTCCTTCCTTCCTCCCTTCCTCCCCCTCTACCCCCTTTCTTTCCTCATTCATTCCTCTTTCTTTTCCCCCTTCTTTCTTTCTTTCCTCCCTCCTTCCTTCCCTTTTCTCTTCCTTCCATCTTTCCCTCCCTACCCCTTTATCTTCCTTCCTCTTTCTATCCTTCCTTCCTTTCATCCCTCCCTCCCCTTCTTCCCTCATCTTTTCTCTTTCTTTTTCTTTCCCTTCTTCTCTTCTTTTATTCGTTTCATTCCTTCCTTCTTTCCATCTTTCTTTCTTTCTCTCTTTCTATTCTTTCCTGCCCTCCGCCTCTCTCTTTTTCTCCCTCTTTCTTTTCTTTTCTCTGTCTCTCCCCTTCTCCACTGCCATATAAAATCCAGACGATCTGCTTTGAACTGGGTTATATGGCAGTGTAGACTCACGTTATCCAGTTCAAAGCAGATAATCCGGGTTATATGACAGTACAAAAGGGGCCTCCGTCTCCCTTCCTTTCTTCCTTTGGGTGGAAAACGCTTTTCCTCCCCTGTAGTATAAAGCAAAACCGGAAGGGAACAGTACAAACCTGCCCCGGTTTCTCTTGTGCGAGGCGTTACCTTCAGCGTGTTCATTGCAAAGGCAATTTCCTCCTGGGTTCCGCGGGGTTTACTCCTAAGTAGCCGCATGGGAACTCAGCCTTAGCTCTTAGGAAATGGGTGGGTGTGGATTGAAGCACATTCGTGACTGAAGTGCTTTGGGGTCGGATCGCATTCATCTTGAGGCATCTGAAGCCCCTTCTACACTGCCATGTAAGAATTATGAAAACGGACAATCCAAATTATCTGCTTTGAACCGGATTATCATAGTCTACAGTGCCATATGATCAAGTTCAAAGCAGGTAATCTGGATTTTGTATGGCAGTATCGAAGGGGCCTGAGTGAGAAGTAACCTGAATCGTATGGAAATATACACAAGCTTTCTTCTCGCGTTTTGCACTAACCTCGGAGTTAAGAGCTGTACGTACTTGGCGGAGATTGAGGACGATCCCTCAAGCCTTCCTGTCCAAACCACAATACTGATCCCGAATTTAGGTTGCGATCTTTGGGCGTGTGGGTCTTCGATTGGTTTCCAGCCTCCTTATCACTGTTTTTCAAAGGCAGAATAGGTTGCGAGGAGGTTTGCTTTTGCCTCCCTCTGAGGCTGAGAGAGTGTGACCCTCGCAAGGCGATATCCAGGGGGTTCATTCCACACAGCCCTTTATCCCAGGATATCAAGGCAGGAAACCCCACATTCCCTGAGTGTGGACTCGGATAACCCAGTTCAAGGCAGATCATGTGGGATTTTCTGCCTTGAGATTCTGTGTGGAAGGGCCCTCAGAAGATCCGATCCTGAGATCTAGGGCAGTGCCGGATTGCAACCTCTCCCTTCAACAGTTAATGGAGCCTGCGGTGTGTAATAGGGGGGGGCGAGAGATCTGGTTTGGAGGCAGGTTGGGCTGTCTTCATCTGCCACTAGACCAAATTTATCCAATTAGAAAAGGCTCTTTCCTTGGACCAAATTTAAACTTTTCAAATGTCATCCCTTTTATTCCGTTTATTCTGGGTTTCAGTGCGGGCGTTAAATCCTCCTCTACAACCCCCCAATTCTGCAGGAGGCTGCAACAGGATTTAAAGTGGGTTCATTCTCAATTGTGATGAGATTGCAAGAAAACCCTTTGAGAGGTTCTCATTTAGTCCCTATGAAGGTACAACTATGTTGACACAACTGGCACTGGCATCACACTAGAGAACGAATCCACTTTAAATTCGGTTTCTGCCTCCTGCAGAATTCTGGGGTTTGTAGTTTAGTGAGTCTGTTAAAGGCTCCTCCCAAAACTACAAACCTCATAATTCTGCAGCAGGCAGAAACCGGATTTAAAGTGGATTCATTCTCTAGTATGTTATTTTTTCTCCTGTCAGAAGCGACTTGAGAAACTGTAAGTTACTTCTGGTGTGAGAGAATTGGCCGTCTACAAAGAAGTTGCCCAGGGGACGCCCGGATGTTTTGATGTTTTATCATCTTTGTGGGAGAGGCTTCTCCCGTGTCTCTGAGTAGGGAAGCTGGAGCTGACAGAGGGAGCTCATTCGCGCTTTCCCCGGATTCGAACCTACGACCTGTGGGTCTTCATCAGTCCTGCCAGCACAGGGGTTTAACCCCCGCGGGGGGGGGGGGGAGGTGTGATGAGGCCAAATGAAGCATATTGTCCTGCCTTTGTGTTTTCTTGCTGCCATTCTCCGTCTGTCCCGTCAGTTCTGCCACAATCTCCTGTGTTTCCAAAACGATTGTCTGCTTTGATAATCTGGATTATATAGCTGTGTCGAAGGGGCTTGAGACTCTTCTCTGTTGCCTCATCTGCACTGTCATATAAAATCCAGATTATCTGATTTGAACTGGATTATATGACAGTGTGGACTCATGTAATACAGTTCAAAGGAGATAACCTGGATTATCTGATTTGATAATATGGATTATATGGTGGTGTAGAAGGGGGCTGAGACTCATCTCTATTGTACGATCTACACTGCCAAATAAAATCCAGATTATCTGCTTTGAACTGTATTATAGACTCATATATTCCAGTTCAAACAAGACAATGTGGATTATCTGCCTTGTAATCTGGAGTATATGGTGGTGTAGAAGGGGCCTGAGACTCTTCTCTATTGCCCCATCTACACTGCCTTATAAAATCCAGATTATCTGATTTGAACTGGATTATATGGCAGTGTAGACTCATATATTCTAGTTCAAAGCAGGCAGTGGATTATCTGATTTGATAATCTGGAGTATATAGTGGTGTATAGGGGCTGAGACTCTTCTCTATTGCCCCATCTACACTGCCTTATAAAATCCAGATTATCTGATTTGAACTGTATTATATGGCAGTGTAGACTCATATACTCCAGTTCAAAGCAGACAATGTGGATTATCTGCTTTGATAATCTGGAGTATATGGTGGTGTAGAAGGGGGCTGAGACTCTTCTCTATTGCCCTATCTACACGGCCATATAAAATCCAGATTATCTGCTTTGCACTGTATTATATGGCAGTGTAGACTCATAAATTCTAGTTCAAAGCAGACAATGTGGATTATCTGATTTGATAATCTGGAGTATATAGTGGTGTATAGGGGCCGAGACTCTTCTATTGCTCCATCCACACTGCCTTATAAAATCCTGATTATCTGCTTTAAACTGGATTATATGAATCTATCAGTATAACCCAGTTCAAAGCAGATAATCTGAATGTCCTATGAAGTGTAGATGGCTCCTAACTTGATCCTGATTTTATAGAAGCCCTATCATGCAGAATATCAAGGCAAAAAATCCCACAATATCTGCTTTGAACTGGGATATGGGAGTCTACACGGTCATATATTCCGGTTCCAAGCAGATAATGTGGGATTTGATTCAACTGTGTGGAAGGGGCTTGTGATTGCCTTCCTTTGAGGCTGGTGGCTTATGATTGACAACGAGAGGCCTCTGACTCCCATGTAATAAAGGAAACACAGGTGCCCTTAGGCAGGAGGTACAGGTTAGTGGTTCCCAACCTTTGAGCCTCCAGGTGTTTTGGACTTCAGCTCCCACAGTTCCCAACAGCTGGTAAGATGGCTGAGATTCCTGGGAGTTGAAGTCCAAAATACCTGGAGGCCCAAAAGTGGGGAATCACTGCTTTAGATACTAAACCCTGGTTGGTATTTGGATGGGAGATCCCCCAGTGAAGATTTGAAGGCTACAGTTTGGAACAAGAACCTGGCACAACCACATTTTGAGTGGGTTGTTGTGAGTTTTCCGGGCTGTCTGGCCATGTTCCTGCATCTATGGATGCCTGCTATAGATGCAGGCGAAAACGTCAGGAGAGAATGCTTCTGGAACATGGCCAGACAGCCCAGAAAACTCGCAACAACCCAGTGATTCGGGCCATCAAAGCCTTCGCCAGTAATATACCTCTTGAGTATTTCTTGAACCAAGTCCTAGTATGCAATTTGCGAGTGCCCAGAAGTCGACAGGCGACTTAAAGGCACACACACACACTCTCCAGGAGCCGAAGACCAGCCAGCAACCTTTTCGCCCTGGCCCTTTCCTGCAGAAGGCGAGCTGCAGAGGCCGGGCTTTGAAGTCGGCTCTGGTCTAGCCTTGTCCTCCGCTTTCCGAAGCAAATTGGAGGTCAGAGTTGAAGTGGAGGGAGAGGGAGAGAAAGGAGGCCTCGTCGGGCAGAAACAGCAGCTTTTGGCCGGGACAAACTCCAATCTTTCCCTTTGTTTTTGCCGGGAAAGAGGCGAGGGGTGCGTTGCTTCCAATAAGCGGGAAGAAACGGGGTGGCCTTGGTTTAAGTGCTAGGTAGTGTTTTATATAGTGCTTATATAGTGATGTTGTACTATCTGACCTCGAGCTGCAGGGAGAGGCGGGTAATACAATCATCATCATCATTTTCAATTAATAATTGTTATTAATAATAATTAATAATTAATATTATTCATCATTTTCAATTAATAATAATTAATAATATTTATTATTAAGTATTATTATTAATTGAAAATGATGATGATTGTATGATTTTTGAGTTATTCTAATCCCACAAACGAACATTACATTTTTATTTATATAGATAACTAGCATTAATAAGTATTATTAATTATTATTAATAATTAATACTATTTATTAATGCTAGTTATCTATATAAATACAAATGTAATGTTCATTTATAATTAATAATATTTATTAATGCTAGTTATCTATCTATATAAATAAAAATGTAATGTTCGTTTGTGGGATTAACATAACTCAAAAACCACTGGACGAATTGACATCAAATTTGGACACAATACACCTCTCAGGCCAATGAGTGACCATCTCTCATAAAAACACTGAAAAACACAGTGGAAGAGACTTAAAAAGCTAAAAATACCTCGGAGTTTTGAGGTAGGCAAAAAAACATTAAAGATCCCGTGTACAATGCACAAACCACATATATATACACACAAATATATACACACATATGTACACATACAAAACACATATACAAAGATTGGGCCACAGCAACGCATAGCAGGGGACAGCTAGTCACCTATAAAAACACTGAAAAACACAGCAGAAGAGACTTAAAAAGCAAAAAAACACCCCATTATAACATGTGGAAAATCACACACACACATATGCAAACATATATACACATATACACAAATAGATATACACACATATACACATATATACACACAAAACACATATACACAGACTGGGCCACAGCAATGCATGGCAGGGGATGGCTAGTCACTCATGAAAACACTGAAAAACACAGCAGATGAGAATTAAAAAGCCAAAACCCCCCCCACCCCACATTACAACACATGTGCAAAATCACAAATATATACGCAAACAGACATATATACATATGTACACAAATAGATATACACTCATATATACACACAAAACACATATACACACCCTGGGCCACAACAACACATAGCAGGGAACAGGTAATTATTAATAATAATCTTTGTATCCCTGCAGAAGTAAAGTAGCCAGTGGAAAAGACTGGAGGCTTTGCTAGATGTTGTATTATAAGCAGAGTCCAAAACAAATAAATACCCACCCATACTGGGTGCATCTCCATTAAGGACTGGATGCAATGTGAGACCACCTTAACTACCATGGCTCCATGCTTTGGAAGCTGAAGGGTTGTGGTTTTACAATACTTTTAGTCTTCTCTGCCAAAGAGGGTTGGTGCCTCACCAAACTACAAATCCCCCATTCCATAGAATTGAGCCATGGCAGTTCAGTGGTGTCAAACTGTATTGATTCTACAGTGTAGATGTGGGCAAAACATCAGGAGAGAATGCTTCTGGAACATGGCTATGCAGCTTGGAAAACTCACAGCAACCCAAATCAAGTTTTATTTCCCTTCTTGCCAGATATGGGCACATCTGGCAAGAGGGGAAATAAAACTTGATTTATTGCTCTACTAGAGCATAACACAAAGCTGTTTGTTTGTTTTGTTTTCCACTCTCCTTACCACATATCTAGCAAAGC
Organism: Anolis apletophallus; assembly: GCA_030556195.1. Classification (NCBI taxonomy): domain Eukaryota; kingdom Metazoa; phylum Chordata; class Lepidosauria; order Squamata; family Anolidae; genus Anolis; species Anolis apletophallus. The sequence continues at coordinate 73,872,988 of JARBWK010000003.1, forward strand.
ACCAGCTCTTTTCCATAGGCTGTTTCTTTTTTACTATTATTATGAACTGAATAAAAATTTAATCATAATTGGGACTTGGGCTCCTTTTACACTATCCTTATATCCTAGGGTGTGTTCCCAGGTTATCTGCTTTGAACTGGATTAAACCCCCCCTGCCATATAATCTGGAATCAGATCCTAGGATATAAGGACAGTGCAGAAAGGGGTCTTGGCGTCTGGGTAACAGCAAGTGAACTTTCTGCCTGTATCAGTATGTGTGAGAGAATGAGAGTTTGAAGGGTAAGAACAAGTCTTCCCTATAAATCAGCGTTTTTCAACCTGGGGGTTGGGACCCCTGAGGTGAAGGTCGAGAGGGGGTGTTAGAGGGGTTGCCAAAGACCATCAGAAAACAGTATTTTCCATTGGTCATGGGGGTTTTGTGTGGGAAGTTTTGCCCAATTCTGTTGTCAGTGGGGTTTAGAATGCTCTTTGATTTTAAGTGAACTATAAATCCCAGCAACCACAACTCCCAAATGTCAAGATCTATTTTCCCCAAACTCTACCAGTGTTTATGTTTGAGCATATTGAGTATTGTGCCAAGCTTGGTTCAGATACATCATTGTTTGAGTCTGCAGTGCTTTCTGGATGTAGGTGAACTACAACTCCAAAACTCAAGGTCAATGCCCATCAAACCCTTCCAGTATTTTCTGTTCCTGACAGGAGTTCTATGTACCAAGTTTGGTTCAATTCCAACATTGGTCGAGTTCAGAATGCTCTTTGATTGTAGGTTAACTATAAATCCCAGCAACTCCAAATCCTAAATGACAAAATCAAACCTCCCACCAACCCCACCAGAATTCAGATTTGGGCTTATTGAGTATTTGTGCCAAATTTGGTCCAGTCATTGAAAATACATCCTGCATATCAGATATTTACATTATGATTCATAACAGTAGCAAAATTACAGTTATGAAGTAGCAACGAAAATAATTTGATGGTTGGGGGTCACCACAACATGAGGAACTGTATTAAGGGGTTGAGTCATTAGGAAGGTTGAGAACTACTGCTATAAATAGAGACAAGGAACACAATTCTTCTTTGCTAGGAGTGTGGGAGCAACTTTAAAATCTAGGTAATCTTCATGATGATTCTCACAATTTACAAAAAAAAATGTCTTCAAGCAGGGCCATAGCCAGGATTTTGAAAGACTGGGTGGAAAGGGTTGTCCTTTTGTATTGTTATCCCAATAACCCCATTCATGTGGGATATCATGAGCCTGGTGATCAGATCATGATATGAATAAACATAACCGTTTAAATAATGTACCAGTAAGGCCTTCTCGCGGACCACCCTGAGAATTTCGGGGGGGGGCTGAAGCCCCCTTAGCCCCCCCCTGGCTACATGCCTGTCTTCAAGTCAAACTGTTTTCTGGGGCTGAAAGTGTGTGGCTTGCCCTAGGTCATCCAGGCCAAGAGAAGCATTTAAGCTTGTTCTATATATGACTGTAGTCTAATTCAAATCACTACACCATGCATAGTGTGGGTAATTGTTTTGATGTTTCTCAACAAACTCATTTTTATCCCTCCTCCAATAAAGACTTTGGTCACTTAGGGCCCTTCCAGACAGGCCCTACATCCCAGCTTCTGATCCCAGGTTTTCCATTTATCCCAGATTATCTGGCAGTGTGGACTGATATAATCCAGTTTAAAGCAGAAAACCTGGGATAAGATCCTGGGATACAGGGCTTGTCTGGAAGGGCCCTTAGACATAATCCACATTATTGGCTTCAAACTGGATTATTTGAGTCTACACTGTCATATAATTCAGTTCAAAGCAGACAATCTGGATTTTATATGGCAGCGTAGAAGAGGCCTGAGGGTTACATGTAGACTTATTGATGCCTGCCAGTGTGAATGTCTGAGCTTCAAATCAGTATGCCAAGGGATCTTGCAGCACCTCAGAGACTGACAGAAATAAATTGGTAGCATACGGTTTTGTAGACTTAAGTCTACTTCATTACATGCATCTGACAAAGTAGATTTAAGCCTAGAAAACCTTACCCTGCTACCAACTTATTTTGCTTAAGGTGGTACAAGAGTCCTATGCAGACTGATCCAGACTAAGGCCCCTTCCTTATACTCCAGATTATCAAAGCACATTATCCAGATTATCTGTTTTGGACTGCATTAGATCAAAACACAGCTATATAATCCAGTTCAGAGCAGATAATCTGGATTTCTTATGGCAGTGCAAAAAGGGTCAGGCTAGCACAGTGGTTTAAACTGCAGGATGTAGAAGATCCTGCTGGTCAGAAAGTTGGCCGTTCAAGCCCGGGTCAGGGTGAGCCCCTGCCGCCAGCTCAGCTTCTGCTCACCTAGCAGTTCAAAAACAACAATGTAAGTAGATAAATAGGTACCGCTTTGGCGGGGAGGTAAAAAGCGCCCTGAAAAAGCATGCCAGCAAAAATCCAACCAGGAAACGAGCCCATATATGACAGGCTCCTTGGCATGGAAAATGAAAGAACAGCAACCCCTCCCGCTCCCCCATAGCCAAGTGGATGCTGGAGATGAAAAGAGGGAAGCCTTGCCTCTGTTTATGTACTGTCTGTCTCTGTCAATTGTATAAAGGCATTGAATGTTTGCCATATATGTACCTGTAATCCGCTCTGAGTCCCCTCGGGCAGATAGAGCGGAATATAAATAAAGTATATTACTAAAGTATATTATTAACATGGCTCTCTATGTTTTTGAATTTTACCATCATGGAAAATATCAACTTCAGCCAGATGGGTTGGGAATCCATCAGTCAGTCAAGCCAGTATTTTTATCCCCAATCTTAGGCAATGAAGCATTCGGAGAAGGTTACTTTTGCATAACAGCTCCCATTGTCCATCTTGATTAAAAGATTTGGGGGAGGCAGGGTCTAAACATGGCACCCTTCCCTGCCTAATGTTGAGTTGTAGTCTTCAAAATTAACATTTGGGAGGGTGGGGGGAGAGGAAGCAGAGCTTGGTTCCTTTGCTCAGACAAAGATTTGAACTCTTGACTTTCAGATTAGCATCTAGATCTGGAAGCTCAGTGTTGTAATAGTTTCATCCTTCTTTATCCAGGGCAAGTGTGTTCATGCAAAGTAAATGCTCAATATATATATTTAAAGACATACTCTGCACCCTCAGTAATGAAATGTGTGTTTCTCCCTCTCTCCCTTTCCTGCAGGTGCTTGGCTCCTTTCTCGGGCTTCTCTGCTATCATGGGTAGCAAGACTTTGCCTGCCCCGGTGCCCATCCACCCTTCCCTGCAACTCACCAACTATTCCTTCCTTCAAGCTTTCAATGGCCTTCCTGCAGTGCCTTCGGATCACTTACCAAATCTATACGGCTTCAGTGCTCTCCATGCTGTCCACCTTCACCAATGGACCCTAGGCTACCCAGCCATGCACCTGCCACGCTCCTCCTTCGCCAAAGTGCCTGGTGTTGCCAGCCTGGTGGATGCCCGATTTCAGCTGCCAGCCTTCCCTCTCTTCCCGCACGTCATCCATCCCAAGCACGAAGCTGCCACTGTGCCTCTCAAAGTCAAGCCCAGATTTGATTTTGCCAATCTTGCCATGGCAGCCACCCAAGAGGACCATGCCAAACTGGGACAGATGGAGAACCAAGGCTCCCCTCCCGGCTTGGGCTCCTTGCTTGATGTCACCAAACTTTCCCCTGAAAAGAAACCCACCCGAGGCAGGTTACCTTCCAAAACCAAGAAGGAATTTGTCTGCAAATTCTGCGGCAGACACTTCACCAAGTCCTACAACCTTTTGATCCATGAACGAACCCACACAGATGAGAGGCCATACACGTGCGACATTTGCCACAAGGCCTTCAGAAGACAAGATCACTTGAGGGATCACAGGTAGGTCCTGGTTTGACCGCAGACACAGAGAACATGTGGCCTTCGGATGTTGCTGAACTGCAACTCTCACTGCTAATGGTCATTGATTATTCCATAATCTTCAACTGTCTCAATTTGGCATGAACCATCTTTATTAATCCTCTGTCATCCTACTTTTTAAAATGACTTTAAAATGTCCCTGTTTATATGTCTTCCTCCCACTCTCTCGCTTTACCTTCTGCTCATTTCAGTTTCTGAAAACTGTGTTCAAAGTGCAAACATAGTTTGCTTTTAACTCAGCACCAGGAGAGAAGGGAACACTGCTCACTGATAGGAATTGTAGACCCAGCAAAGTCTGGAAAGGCACAAATCCTGCGTCATTGTTTAATGAGCGATTGCATTTTTAGTAATTATTTACACAAATGAAAGACTTTATAGTAATGTTTCATGCTTTAATTTTATTTTAATGCAGTGTAATTTTATGCTTTAAGTCTTTTATTACAGGAAGGGGACTTGGTGGAAAGATGGAATTATCTATCTATCTATCTATCTATCTATCTATCTATCTATCTATCTATCTATCTATCTATCCAGCATTGATAAATGGTCCATGTTAAGCACAAATAACTTAATCCTATGCTGTTTATATATTTGACAGAACATAGTTTTTATTTATTTATTTATTTGTCGAATTTCTAGGCCATGACTCCCGGGAGGCTCAGGGCGGCTCACAACAGGGCAATACACAATAAAACACATTAAAACACATAAACACATAAAGCACTCTAAAATATCCATACAATAAAAACACAATGCGCTGTACGAAATACGAAACGCACAGCATAATACAATATAAAAGATAAAATCAACAGGCAAGACTGGGACACTGATGGTGTCTTATAAGCCGAAGGCCTGTTGAAAGAGGAAGGTCTTACAGGACCTCCTAAAGGACATAAGATCTTGGAGGGCTCGTGTCTCAGCTAAAAATTATATTTTTTAACAAATTATAATGAGATTTATTTATTGGGTTTGCTTTGTGATAGCTTTCTAGAATATTTTTAAAAAGAATTCCTAGTTGAATGTAAACAAACAAACAAGGGATCTATAAGATTTAGTGGGCAGAGTTTGGCAATTTTAGAAAAAGATGAGTAACTCACATCTATCCAGAAATTCTTCCATCAGTACTCACAGCACAGTTAGTCGTAATGGATGATGAGAGGTGTAGTTGCTATTTGACCAGCTCTGTATTAAGGTCTAGACTTAATTTGTGTGATGGGAACACTAGTCTTCTCCTACTCTGGTATTCCCAAACTATTTGTCTCTTTGGCTAAGATTCATGGGGTTTTGAGCCCAAAAACTTTGCATGCTGGCAGGTTAGGGAAGGCTGATCTAAGTAGTTGTGTGTTTTGTGTGTATGTGTCTGCCTTCAAGTTGACTTATGGCAATACCATTACTTTCACAAGTTTTTCTTAAACAAGGAATATTCAGATGTAGTTTTGCTAGTTCCAGCTTTTGTATTTATTCTGCTTCAAAATGACGTAAATCAATTCTATAATGCTTCATGATTTTCTGATCCAATCTGATGAGTTCACTTTGCAGAACTTTGCCCCAAATTCCTTCTCAGACTGCACCATATTAAAATGCTTCTATTTACTGTTATAGCTTGTATGTTATGGAGTTTAATTCTTCAAGAATTTTCTTCTTAAAGGAAGCAATGCATAATTTAAACCAGGGGTGCTCACACTTTTCCAGCATGCGAGCTACTTATAAAACAACCTAGTCAAAATGATCTACCTACCCACTACAAAAATGTGAAACATATAACACAATATCTGCTTTGAACTGGGTTTTCTGAGTCCACACTGCCATATAATCTGATTCAAAGCAGATAACATGGGATTTTATTCAACTGTGTGGAAAGGACCTCAGATAGCCCAGGGCCGGCAGGACTTGGGCGGCGTCGGGAGCCTGCGGGGCGGGACTGAGCCTTCCTCCCGCCCTGCTTGCGAGCTACGAGGACATCCTACGCGATCTACTAGTAGACCGCGATCTACCTAATGAGCACCCCTGATTTAAACAATTTCCTTTTCTCTGGGAGAATTTTTTTTGAAACGCATGCAGTGTTGTTGTTTTTTTACTCCTATTGGCATTTGAATGTATTCTGTAAAAACTTGGGACAGAAAACAGCATTCCTTTATCCAAAAAACAGGATATTTTGCATAGACAATAGTATTTTGGTGCAGAAATATTTTCATCACAAAACAATTACACGTGAATATTTAAAAACTGTATTTTTCAACCACTTTTCAAATATTTTTGAATACCCCTTTCATTTTTAACTTGAAATCCACTTTTCTGATGCTCCCCTTCCACATTAATCTGGATTATATGGCAATGTGGACTCAGAAAACCCAGTTCAAAGCAGATATTGTGAATCATCTGCGTTGGTATTCTGGATTATATGACTGTGTGGAAGGGCCTTTGGCAATGATGTTTTCCAGGACAGAGAAAAAGAAGAAGCTACCAAATAATTATTGGCTGCTCCAACTATGTGGACCTTGTAATGCTAAGAAAAGTTGTGGAAGGCATTTGCCTTCCAGACATGTCAGTCAAAGACAACCTCATTCCAAAGCAGCACAGCTAAATGGCTAGGCTGGCCAGGGGTGGTGGGAGCTGTGTTCCAGTATATCCGAGGGACTTTGATTGAGCAAAGTGCAATTGCTCACTTACTTTAAATCTTTTTCAGACTGGAATGGCTGTCAACCAAGAAATCAGAGGAATACTTGCAACTTTGAGAAAAACATAATCCCCACCTTTCTCTTTAAATAAGAAGCCATGATAAAATTGTTTCTAACCAGTGCAAATGTATCACAAGGAACAAGTCCGGTATAGTCGGCTTTAAAGCCCACTGTAACCTGCAAGAGACACCATTTATTCTGGTTTGAATATTTCAAGCCTTTCTCATCAATTGATGCACCCTCTGTTTTATTGCTGACTGTTATTTTGCGCAGGAAAGGATGAGTCAACTTCTAAGGAACTTTTAAAAAATAAAACACCAGTAATAGTTCCTATGGGATTTAAGCTTTCTTTAATTTATAGACTGTCATTCCACAGAAGTTAGTAACCATTTCAGCTGAACAGTAGCTTTATGATGATTCTTGTTTTCAGAGATGAGAGACAGAACAAGCTCTACCATTAGGTAATTGGAGGCAGCAGCCTCAAATAATCGATTCTGAGGCTCCTTCCACACAGCTGAATAAAATCACACATTATCTGCTTTGAACTGGAATATATGGCAGTGTGGACTCAGATAGTTATTAACTGTATTGTAACTGCATTGTTACTTGCAGACATATGGAGATTTGCCATTTTATGTGTCAAAAATTGACTGGCTTTGGATGTTATTCAGCTAGATTTGGATAAAGTAGAGAGAGGTGCCATTTGTTGCTCTACCTCAGGTAGCACATTATCCTGGGCTGGCCCTTCTTGTAGGTCTAAGCCAGGGCTGCTCAGGAAGTCGATTGTGATAGACTGGTCGATCCCAGGACTGAAGGAGGTCGATCCCAGCCGGATGGGGCACTACTGGAGGGGGGCGGAGCCATGCCGTGCCAAGCCCCACCCCCTCCCCCGGCTTCAGCGCTACCACAGCTTCTCCAGGCTAGAGGAGGGTACTGCCAAGCCAGTAGTGGCTAGCTATGCCACCACTGGCTTGGCAGTACCCTCCTCTAGCCTGGAGAAGCTGTGGTAGCGTTGAAGCCAGAGGGGGGAGGGGGCGGAGCCATGCCACACCAAGCCCCTCCCCCTCCCCAGCTACAGCTCTACCACAGCTTCTTCAGCCTTGAGGAGGGTACTACCAAGCCAGTAGTGGCTAGCTATGCCACCACTGGCTTGGCAGTACCCTCCTCTATCCTGGAGAAGCTGTGGTAGCGCTAAAGCCAGAGGGGGAGGGGGCGGAGCCAGGCCACGCCAAGCCCCCCCCCTCCCCCTGCTCCACCCTGCTTCTCTCTTGGTAGATCTTTCTGACTTGGTTTTATTATAAGTAGCTCGCATGCAGAAAAAGTGTGGGCACCCCTGGTCTAAGCTTTTGGAAGGAGGAATCGAGTTTCAACTATAAGAAGTTTTCACCTTGATGCCACTACTTTGATAATGTTTGAAAAACCTCTTAGTAATTATTTTAGTTAAAGATGAGTTATTCAACAGACATCCCTGTTTATCTTCTTTGTACTTTATGCTAGGTGGCCTGAGAATCAATGGGTCCTTTCACGGCATACAATTATAGCACTATGCTTCCACTTTAACTGCAATGGCAATGTTCACTTTATAATAATAATAATAATTATTTATTCAAAACTTTTGTATTTCGATCTTCTTTACCTCAATAGAGGGACTCAGACTGGCTAACAGCAAAAAATCAATGCTAACAATAATACATTTTAAAACATCAGACATAAACAATAGGTTAAAATACATATAAGATTTTAACTGCCATGGCATTTGTAATTTAGGGAGTGGTACTTTGAATTCTCAGCTGGAGAGCTCTAGTGACCCCCCCCCCCAAACTGCAAGCATAGGATCCCAAAGTATGGAGACTTGCCAGTTAAAGGAGACTCATAGTGCTATAATGGTGTGATGTGAGAAGGCCCAATATGTGCACTATGCAATTGAACTCAGGGACACAAACTAGCCTACGGTTATGTGTTTTTGGGAATTCTTCCTAGGCATATTTCCCTGAGGTTAAACACCACTTGAAAACAATATGATTCATTTTGCTTAAGCATAGGACATCTATTCTGAGTCTATTGTAAACAATGGGATTTGTATGCATGTTGATGTGTAAGATAAGAATTCAAATCCAATCATTTCTTTAAGGAATTAACATTCTGATGGTATGTGATCTCACTTAGTTCAGTTAAGGCAGCATCTCCATATGTACGTCTCTTTGCAAAACATAGAAGAGGGCAGTATTTTGGAATGAATGGGACAGTTTGTATGTACTGAAATTCTCTGGGTGCACCTGCACAGTATAAATACTGCAGTTTGACACCACTTCAATTCAATGCTATGGAATCATGTAAGTTGTCAGTTTACAAATATTTTAGTCTTCTCTGCAAAATAGTGTTGGTGTCTCCCCAAACCAAAAATCTCTGGATTCCACAGCATTGATCTGTGGCAGTTAAAGTGGTGTCAAACTGCATTCATTCTATAGTGCATCTGTTGAAACATGGGTATACATTGACTTAGAATGAAATATCTAGGGATTATTTCATACTACAGCAGTGGTTCCAAACCTTTTTTTTAAACCAGGGACCACTTGAGCAGGGACCACTCTCCAACATTAATCCCATAGGGTTATGAATCTGGTTTTGGTCAACTTTAGATTGGGGTTGGTTATTTGGGGTGCTGATTCAGAAAATTGCCTTGGATAGACCACATCAGCTTTAGTTTCTGATACAGAACATATGCCATGCAGTAGTCGCCATCTGCTTTCCAGAAAACCATATTTAATAAGCCTTGGCACTATAAGAGGGTTTAAAGAGACCAGTCGCTCTTGGTGCAACGGTGTAGTAACGGTGAGGCTGCAGACCATGCTAAATTTCTTGTGGACCACTGGTGGTCCATGGAACACAAGTTGTGAACCACAGTACTACTGAAACATAGTGCTATCAGTCCTCGGGGGTTGAGAAGAGCGGGGTAGAAATGATGTAAATAAATAATACTTTTAATGCATATTAGGAAATCCTGAAACATGCATAGTACGTATTATAAAATCCTGAGGAATAAATCTAGTGATGGTGGAGGAGAACCAAGCTCAGAAATTGCTGGTAGCAGTTCTCTGTTGGTATATGCAGGCCTGAAGTATCATTGAGGGCAGCAAGGCCGTGGCCTATGGGCGTAATGCGAGGGGGGCGGCAGATCAAGGCCAAAAAAAATGGTGATGAATCACGCCGAGTTTTCCCAGCGGCAGCTGCTCAACACCCTTCCACGCGGTGCCCCATTCATGCAGTGCAGCTGCCGCTGCCTTCGGGACAACTCGCCGTGGTCTCAGAAGGAGGGAGGAGGAGTGCAGCCCGAGTGACAACACTCCCTCCGGGGGCGGGGCCCGAGTGGAGGAGGAAGGAAGGGAATCCCCTGGTGCCACTGCCGGCCATGCGCGGCACACAGGGACACGGCGGAGAAAAGGCGCCCTCCTGCTGCGCACGCATGCCTGCCAGTGGCTCTGGGGCGGGGCTTCCCTCCGCCTCGTCATCTTCCTCGTGCCCAAGGAAGGAGGGCGTGAGGAGGATGACACGGAGGGAAGCCCCCCCCCCGGGCCACTGCCGTGCATGCCAAACAGCGCCTCGGGGCGGGGCTTCCCAAGTTTGGCCTAGGGCACCAAAATCAGTTAATCTGGGCCTGGGTATATGGGAGCCATTTCCGCCAGTTCTGACCATGTGTCCCACCAAGTTGAGATAGAAACATATTTGAGTAGAGACATCAAATATAAGCTGTTAAAAAAGCAACAACTTATTCCATTATTTTCTCTTCCCAGATATATCCACTCCAAAGAAAAACCATTCAAGTGTCAAGAATGTGGGAAAGGATTTTGTCAGTCCAGGACTCTTGCTGTTCACAAGACGCTGCACACACAAGTAAAGGAACTGAAGCCTTCCAAGATGAAGTGCTGAAGCTTCTCATCCCCATGAACTTAACCTTCCTCCAAATTCTATATTTTTGATCAAATTCTTGACATAGACAACAGGGAGCACTAACCATGATTAATTTAAATGTCTTTAAAGGAAAGGAGAACAAACCCCACGAACCCTTTTTACATGCAAACACAGCCTTTTTTGAAACCTGGGTGCTTCAGAGTGCAACTTTTGCATGACCCGTCAAAAGGTGGTGCTCAAGCTTTGAAGAGGAATCTTCACGTTCAGAGGCGAATCAACACTAAAAGTAGCTTCCTGAAGCTTTTGCTTTTTTTGTTTTTAAATACATTTTTCTTTGTGTGTGTGCGCATGCTTGCGTCTGACTGTTTGAAGACAGTAGAATTCAGCTGCTTCAGAAGAGGAAATCATAACAGTAAGGGGCTTCAGATTTTCAGGCACTGCTGTTGTGATAGGAAGGAAAACCACTGATAAACTGAGTTTGAAAACAAGAGGCATTGGTCAAAATGGTCCCATAAAGCATCACCCAATGGGGATCCTGCAGTCCCCATTACATTTGAACATCTTCTCTGATCATTTGGTCTCCTCTGGCACATATTCTGGGCAGCAGTGCTGGGGAGCTTTGTGTATGTGTTTCTGCTCTAGTGCCTTGGGAAGTGGCTTGCAATTTGTGGATGTCTTTAAACAAAGCAAAAGCAATAGCCATCCAAAGTGGGAAAGTAGGCAAAAATAAACCAAAGGGACTGCCGCACACAGTGGGGTGGTGGAGCCGCGTGGTACTTTCAGTTCGTAGCATGAATCCGGATGAGGAGCGAATGGATTTATGGAGGTGGGGTTGACAAATCTCATCCTGAGAGCTTTATCTAAAGTCATTCTTTTGGGAAACAGTGTAAAAATATGAGACATTCCAATATGTTTTTGGTTAAGATTATTGCTATTTGGCACTTTATGCTGATTCTTGATAATGAACATTTATCACTGGATTTATTTGGGTTTTTTAAGTATTAAAATAAATTGGTATTTTACAGGCAAAATGGTGTCAAGTGACATTTCATTCCCTAGGTTATAACATGTTTAACAAGAGCCTTTGCTTCTTCCTATGATTGTACATTGCTCTTCACTGCTTTGTTTTCTGGAAAATGAATCTGCCAATCAGAACTTGGGAAAGTGGATTTTTTTTGGACGAGAGCTCCCAAAATCTTGTGGTATCATGCAGCCACACTAACTGGCTAAATTTATTTATTTATTTATTTATAAATTCGATTTGGTAGACCGCTCTCTCTGGAGCCCAGAGCGGTTTACAGCATAAAATCAATAAAACATCAGTAAACAGATAAAAGACGTATACCCAAAAGCCCCCCCTCCCCACAAATGATCCCGGCAAGCAATAATACGCAGAGGCAATACATGGCAGGACGGTATGATGGCAGCTGGCAACTAAGGAGGCATCAGTTGGGACCAAATGCCTGCCTGTATAGCCAAGTCTTCACAGACTTGCGGAAGGCCAACAAACCCCGTAGTGCTCGTATCTCCTCCGGCAGAGAATTCCAGAGGGTCGGAGCGGCCACTGTAAATGCTCTCTGCCGGGTGCTCGACAGCCTACAGATCTTAATACTAGGGACCTCTAGTAGATTAAGCCCCTCTGAGCGCAGTGATCTTCTGGGTTTGTATGGGGTAAGACGCTCCCTCAAGTACACTGGCCCCAAACCATATAAGGCCTTGAAAGTTAGAACTAACACCTTGAAGGAGACCCGGAATTCGATGGGAAGCCAGTGCAGTGCACGCAGGAGTGGGGTCACATGCGCAGATCTTGGGGCTCCCGACAGCAGGCGCTGCTGCGTTCTGCACCAGCTTAAGTTTCGGATCACCGACAAGGGTAGGCCAATGTACAGTGCATTACAGTAATCAAGCCTCGAGATGACCGTGGCTTGGATCACCGTGGGCCAGGTCGCAGCGGAGAGGTAAGGAGCCAGACGTTTCGCCTGCCGCAGATGGTAAAACGCTGTCTTGCAAGCGCAGGCAATCTGCGCTTCCATCGACAGTTGGGTGTCTAGCTGGACCCCAAGGCTCTTAACTAGGGGCTGTGGGCGAAGTGCCACACCATCAAACGTCGGCAACTGGGTCTCTACCCCCTCCGGGCGGCCCAGCCACAAGATCTCCGTCTTCGTCGGGTTCACCTTCAACTTACTGGCTCGCAGCCATCCAGTTACGGCTTCTAGGCAGAGATGGAAATTATCGGGTACAGATTCCACCACGGGGTCCATCCTCAGAATGAGCTGGGTGTCATCAGCGTACTGGTGACATTCCAGCCCAAAACTCCGTACCAATTGGGCGAGTGGTCGCATGTAGATGTTAAATAACAGCGGGAGAGAATGGCCCCTGAGGAACTCCACAATGTAAGGGAGCCCTCGGAGACCACCCCTCCCCACTTCACTCGCTGCAGGCGGTTTTGGAGGAAGGAGGACAGCCAGTTGAGGGCTGTCCCCTCACCCGCCACCGCGAGGCGGTGTGTCAAAGTTGGTGTGTCGACAGTATCAAACGCTGCCGTGAGGTCCAATAACACGAGCAGCGCCGATCCGCCTCGATCCAAGTGGCAACGGAGTAGGTCTGTGATGGAGACCAGGACGGTCTCTGTCCCATGGCCTGAACGGAAGCCGGACTGGAAGGGGTCAAGCCAGGTTGAGGATTTGTAATCCATTGAGGATTTGTAATCCAAGATCTACAGTTAATAAATTGAGATTTGAAATAAGCAATGGAAATAAATTCCATGGACTTTACTGAGGACTAGATGACTGGGTAGAGGAATGATGGAAATGAACAGTGCGCCTCTCTGGATGTTGGCTGAATTGTAACTAGAGTTATGTGCAGAATTCATTTCTCCCATTTCTTTCGTTTCTTTGAGAGCACGAAACGGGAAGTCCCCTCCCTACACAAAAATCAGTTTGACACAGAAGAAAGCTGGAGCCAATCCCGGCTCCAAGCTTGCTTTCATCTGCAGCTGATCGCCTCCCAGAACTTGCCTCCTTGACTTGGAAAGAGAGTGCATATGTGGCATGGCATGCAGGTCCAGAAAGCATGCACACCTGCTAGTACCTGAAGCTGAGCGCCTCTTACTATAGAGTAGAAACAGCAGGTAAGAAGCCTTAAAGTGTGTGCTGGGAAGCCCTCCTCCCATAATGATCTGATCGAAAACCAATCTTTTGGGGCCCCAAACTGAAAACAGATATCTGCCCTTCTGATTTCAGGAGGCTCCCAAAAAATGGATCAGAGCCTCCAAGCAAAGAAAAGGCTTTTCCCAAATGCACAACCTTAATGGTAACCTCCCATAGCCAGCTGTGTGAACAGTAAGAATCACAGTCCAACAATATCTGGATGGTGATATCAATATCTGGACTCTTGTCCCCTGGATTTGATTGAAATTGTAATTTTGTATTTCAGGGGTGGGGGAACCTTTGGCTATCCAGATGTTTCAGACTTCAGTTTCCAGAAGCCCAACCCAGGATGGACAATGTCAAAGAATTTCCCCATCTTTGTTTTACTTGGAAGTCTTGGTGAAAGGAAGAAAATGGGAGTGGTGATAGTACAAATCCCAAACCATATTAGAATTTGGATTGCCATTTACGAATCAATCAATCAAAACTTTATTACGGTCACAGACCAGCAATTTATGAATCAGAGGCTGTTCTTTTATCTTTTTATCTAATGGTCAAAAATGTGGTACAAATGTTCCTAAATCCAGCTAGAAGCTGATTCTTATTTTTAATTCTTCCAAATTTGGTCTTATTCTGGATAGAGTAATTGAAACCAGTGGCACACATGTGTTATCTGTAATCATTATTCATGTGAGGGATTGTCATGCATAGAAGTCAACACAATGATGGAGATGTCAAGGCGCAAAAGCATTTGAGATAAATTATTTTTGGATCATAGTTTTCATTTCTCTGTGGATTTTGTGTATGGAACTTCCTTCCACAGCCTGAATGTAGTTGGATCTAAACCCGTTAAAGTTGATCTGTTCTATCTTTATTCACTCTTGTGCCTGCTTTTTACATTAGATAACAACATTTATCAATTGCAATCAACATGGTTATTTAGGATAATCTTTAAGATCCCTCAAGTCAAGCTGTATTTATTCATTGGCCACTTAGATTGACAAACGAGAAAGAAAGCACAGAGCTTGGAAAAGTTGCTTTTAAGGACTATAACCTCCACAGCCCTCAAGTGAGACATGTAGAATAATCACAGGATGTTTTAAATCTACACCTGTTGATAGACTCTATAAGGCTTATTATAGTATAAGCTATCTGCCATTGCCACCCCCTGATGTGTGATGAGAAGTTGCTGTCAATTGCAAAAGAAATAAGGTTAAACATTGTGAAAGCCACCCACTATATGGCTATCAGCCTCCTCCCAGTAGATTTAATTCAAGGAAAAGTTTCATGAGAACCACTACTCCTCTAAATATTCCTCCAGCAAAAGCAAGAATATCACCCTGAGGAACAAAATCAGACAATTCCAACTGGATGGCCCCCCACAAGGGTCTTCCTCCAGGGGCAAACCAAGAATGGACAATTTGGAAGTCTCGGAGCAGAGTTGGCAGATTAAAATCCCATAAAACCTGAAGGGCTACAGCTTCCTACCCTGACCTACAACCTCACGTATTCCAGTCTGTCCTACCACCTTTCAAAAATGGACAAAACAAAACAATGTAAACTTTTAAGATGCCACAACAGTTTTATTTGTAGTGCAACTTTTGGAATTCTCAGTCTTGCAATTAATAGTTATCATTTGACATTACATTGAATCAAAGGATATGTAAGTATATGTCTCTCTCTCTACACACACACACACACACACACACACACACACACAAGAATGTAGTCAATATTTGATCTTACAGATAGGGTACATAAGAAATAGTATTTTCTGAAAATGTATGCAACTCTTACTTCTTATCCAAAACTGAAAAGAGGAACAAGGAAGGGACTGGGAATAGGTAGAATCACAGAGGGAATTGTTTCAGCTTCAAGCTGGTGGGCCTTTTAGAGCAGTAATATAACATAATACTTTATTTATACCCCACCACCATCTCCCCAAGGGGACTCGGGGTGGCTTACATGAGGCCAAGCCCAACAACACATCAATAAAACAACAAAGCAGCACAATTAACATAACTCACGAATAAGCAATAACACACAAACATTTAAAATCTTTTTATAGGTTTTTATTGAGTTTTAAAAAGAAGTACAATACAAGAGTTCAAAGGCAATACAATAAGCCTTGGACAAGACAAGTAGAGACGTAGGGTAAAGGTAGAAAAGTAGGGAATATGGTCCTGTGGCTCGAGGGCCAGAGCGAACCGTGGCAGACTAGTGAAAAGGGGTGAGGCAAAGGAAAGGGAGAGAAGGGAAGCATGGGAGAGGGGGAGAGGTTGGGATAGAGTAGTGAGGGTGGCTTGGTAGCTAGAAGAGAGGCGAGAGAGAAATCCCCTGCCCAAAGCAGGTGAAGAATAAAGATGATTAGGGACAGAGAAAGATTTAAAAAAAGAAAATTGTTGACTTCACATCTTTAAATTTGAATTTCAAAACAAAACAGGAAGAGATATTTCAAGATTTCTTTGGTTATTGTGGCCGTAGTTAGAGTCTTAGTCCTTTCAAAGTTATATTTTCTTTCTCTTTGATGAAGTCTATAAATGGCTTCCAGGTTTCCTCGAAAGGTTTGCTGGAATTATTTCTTAATAGGCACGTTAGCTTGTCCATTTCAGCAATATCAATTGACTTTTGGATCCATTCTTCCTCTTTAGGGGTTTCAGTTGTTTTCCAGCATCTGGCGTATATGAGCCTGGCTGCAATGATAAGATAAGTCAGTAGTTTGTCAGTTGTTTTACTTTTTAGTTGACCAGTGATATTTAACAGGTAGAGTTCGGGTTTTTTCTCCCAATTACTTTTGAATATTTTCAGTATGTTGGTATGTATCAAGTTCCAATAAGAGGTGGCGACTTTACACGTCCACCATTGGTGGAAAAACATTTAAAATCTTATGGCTGGGCCAGATATTTATACATACATACATACATACATACATACATACATATATATATATATAAAACACACTGGACGTGAAAAGAGGTAGGATGTATCTAAGCAGGAGGAGTTTAAATGTAGGGAGATCAACCCAATGGGTAGTTAAAGTGCTTGAGGACATTTTGCAAAGAATTGGTCAGAGCAGGGCATTGTTTACTTTATTCAGGGAAGGCACACTGAAACATACAAATGGATGGTAATGTGAAAATGAGTCTAATACACAGCCTCGTCTCCCTTTTGGACATCAGTGTGATTGTGTGGAGGCCAAGTAAAGATGTGGTTCCTGATTGAAGTGACAATGGGATGTTTTTCAAATTTGGGAATTGAAGCACCTGTTCTCCACCAGGTGTACAATGCACTTTCTTGGAACTGGACATAGAAGCAAATGGAGTCCCAGGGTGGTTCCAGATGGGCCTTTATCCCAGAACCATCTGTGTTCAAAAAACGCAGATGTTCCTGGGGGCCTGTCTACACATACCCCAGAAAGCACATTCTTTCTGAGGTGGGTGTCCAGATGCTCTTGTGAGACTGGCCCGCGAGAATATGTGGAGGCCCTACCACCCTTCCCAAAAGCCCCCAAACCCCTTTGAAAAGTAAGGAAAACTTACCCAGCCTCCAGTAGACTGTAGCCGGATCTCTCCTGGCACATAGAAATGACATGCCAGGAGAGCAGAGGGGGAGTGGCAGCGGGAGGCTGGGTAAGTTTTTATTACTTTTCAAATGGGTTTGGGAGCTGTGAGGGAGGGGGAACAGTTCCTGGATTGCAGTCCAGGCACCAGAAATAGTGGGTTTAATCTGCACCTTCCAAGAAGGCGTGGAATAAATCCACTATCTAATTAATTAGCTACAAACCAGGGTTTTGTAGCGACAGCCCCTTCTTTATTGCGGGAGTTAATGCAATAAAGGGGCTGTCTGGATGTGCTCCCAGTGTCATCACTAGGGTTGATGTCTCCCAGTACATTAACTCATAGTGTCACCCCCTTGGGCCTCCTCACTACCAAACCATGGCACAACATTGTAGCTAAAATACCAGAAAATTTAACAAAACCATTGATTTTTTTTTAAAAAAAAACTCCTGGCAGCAACAAACAAAACAGAACATGCAGATGAAACCATGTGATTTGAAGTGCCATTGTAAATGGGTAACAAGAACACCTCAGACCACATTTGAAGGTTCAAAGAGTAAATAAACATAGAGTTAGATATAACCGCAAAAACATTTTTCACAAACTCAGCTGGGTTTATGAAAAATGTTTTTGTGCTTATATCTAACTATAGAGATATTATTTAAAAACAAGTGTCTACTGAAACACTGCAGAAAATATTGATAGTCTTTTGTCTTATCCTCCTTGATGGTGTTTGCACCCCTTAATCATGTCAATGTATAGAGCCTGCTTTGAAAACAAAAATGTTCAATAGCAGTGCAATCCAACATATGTGTAGAAACAAGAAGAGTCATCAAATACAGATTCTGCTTACACAGTGGTCAAACAATTGCCCAGGCGGGAAGCCTGCTAAAAGGTTATGAGGACATCCACACCCTTCATCCATTTCACATTGCCATGCAAGTCTGGGAAGTCTGACTTGGCCACAGTAGTCCACGCTCTGGTTACATCCTATATAGACTACTGCAACATGCTCTACATGGGGTTGCCTTTGAAGACTGTTCAGAAGCTTCAACTGGTCCAATGGACAGCAGCCAGATTACTAACAGGAGCTGGGCTCAGGGAGCATGCTACTCCTCTGCTGAGCCAGCTCCACTGGCTGCCAGTCTGCTACCAGGCACAATTCACAGTGCTGGCTTTAGCCTATAAAGCCCTAAACGGTTCTGGCCCAGCTTACCTGTCTGAACGCATCTCCCCTTATGAACCATCTAGGATGTTAAGGTCATCTGGGGAGGCTTCTCTCGACTCCGTCTACATCACAAATACGGCTGGTGGGGACGAGAGACAGGGCCTTCTAGGCAGTGGCCCCTCGACTATGGAATGTCCTTCTCAGGGACATTACATCAGCCCCCTCGCTTTTAACCTTCTGAAAAAAGTTAAAACCTGACTATTTGAGCAGGCGTTTGATAAGGCAGTGTAACTGACATAGGATTCGGAACAATGGACTACAAAATCAGACTATGCTTTTATCTAGGAGACGAAATGATGTTTTTATTATTGTTATAGTTTTAATCGATATGCCAATGTTTTAAAATTGTTTTAAATGTTTGTTTTTTATGATGTTGTGTGAACCGCCTTGAGTCGCCTTCAGGCTGAGAGGGAGCAGTATACAAATGTACTAAATAAATACAGAAATAAATGTAAGCAATAGGGGCACACCTATCCCAGTCTCCATCTACACTACTATATAATGCAGTTTGAAAGTGTGTTACATGTTCAGTGTAGACTCGTGCAATGCAATTCAATGCAGTTAAACTGTATTATATGTCAGTTTCAAAATGCATGGCATGGAAGTGTAAATGGGCCCACTGATACTGACAGTAATATATAACAATTTTACTAGTAGCAATTGTTGATTCTGTCTAGATTTCTGAGAAGGAAGCCCCACTGTGTCTCAGGAGGCTTATTCTTGGACTATAGGTATACAATGCTACAATCTAATTCTGGCCCAAAGTAAATAAATTATTTATAGATCGATCCTGCATATGTTTGCCCAGCAAAGAGTCCCAAGGTACCTAAAAGATTGATTGAAGCATATGTTTTATTAAATAGCTCCTTACTTTATCTATTTTGGGAGGTATGCGACAGAGACCCCCCTCACACATCTCCCCCCATATACCAATGTCCAAATTCTGGCCTGGGAGCCAATTGTGCCCTCTGTTCAAATTTCCACTAGCCCTTTCTCTCTCCAGGTCTCCCTCTCTTGTTTCTTTCTTTTCTCCTTCCCTCCCTTCCTTGACTTCCTTCTTCCCTCTCCGCTTTCTTGACTCCCTCCCTTCTTTCTTGAGGATCAGCCCCCCTCCCCGAAAAGATGGGTTCCTTGGGAGGAGAGAAAGAGAGAGATAGGCCTCTTCATCCTGTTTAAGTGTCACGTCCTCAGGTGACTCCAGTCTTGGGCATCCCATTCCAGTGGAAGGTAGGGAGCCAGCCGACGAGTCCCTGGCTCCAGCCCCGGCGGTGAAAAGCCTGGGAGTGATCCTAGACGAAAATCTCACGATGGAGGCCCAGATCCAGGCTGCAGCTAAGGGCGCCTTTTTTCCATCTCCGTAGGGCCCGTCGGCTGGCTCCTACCTTCCACCAGAGGCCGTGAGAACAGTGGTCCATGCCACCGTCGTCTCGCGCCTCGACTACTGCAACGCCCTATGTGTGGGCCTCCCCAGACAACAACTAAGAGGCTGAAACGTATCCATAACGCCGCAGCCAGACTCATTACTGGGTCATCAGTGAGGGATCACATTTCCCCCATTCTTAAAGAACTTCACTGGCTGCCCCTAGAGTTCAGAGCCCTTTACAAACTCCTGGTGCTCACCTTTAAAGCCCGGCACAACATTGGGCCTTCCTATCTGAGTGACCGGCTGACGGCCCAATGCAGCGAGAGGCCAGCACGCTCCATCAACGGTGACCGCCTGACTACCCCTGGAGTGCGGGAGGCTAGACTGGCGAAACTTCGGCGGAGAGCCTTCTCCGTCGCGGCCCCTTCGACTTGGAACTCACTGCCGCCCACCCTCAGAGCCTCTCCGACTCTATCTGGATTCCGGCCAGCCTTGAAGACCTGGCTCTTCCGCCTAGCGTTCGGGACTGGCTCGGTACCCTGGACTACCTGAGCCACCCCTCCTGTTCATATTCCATGTTTTTAAACTGTTGTACATTGTTCACCCTAGGGTTTTAACTGTTGTAAGTCGCCCGGAGCACCGCCGGTGGAGGGCGACTCACAAATATTAAAGTATTATTATTATTATTATTATTATTATTCTCTATTTCCCCTGCAACTTTTTCTTTATTTCTTTCTGTGGAAGGCTCCCCAATTGCCCTGTCTGTTCAGGCGCTTAACTAATGCTGCAACACCTGGCTGGCTTCCCTCCCTCCCTTCTCTGATGCAACTTTGTCCTGCATCATACCCCATGTTTTCCAAAAGGACTGCCATTTTCTGCAGCTCCTTCCTTAAGAAGGAAAGGGTGGTACCAAGCAGCAATTATGAGCTTCCCTGCCACAATCAAAGCCCTCCCGACAGATGGCCATGCAACCTCTGCTGAAAAACTTCTAGAGGAGACTCCACCTGAATGAGGAAGTATATGCCACTGTTTGAAATGGCTTGAAGGCACAACAACAGTAATCCTAATTAATTTGACTCTCTCATCAACCGAAAGCAGGCCCACACTTCCCATTGAAAAACCGATACATTTACATTGGTTAAAATTGTTCCTCATTGTATACATTGCCGTGTTCTTTCATATTTTTCAATACAAAGAAGGCCCCTTTTACACAGCTGTATTAAATAGAGATTATTTGCTATCAACTGGAATATCTGGCAGCGTAGACTCAGATTATCCAGTTCAAAGCAGATAATGTAGATAACCTGCCTTGATATTCTTATGCACATATCCAGGGTGCATAAGAATGTGTCCATGTTTATTTCAAACTATAGTCTCCCCCCCCCCCCCGCAGGCTAAAGGATGGTGAACTGGCCCTCGGCTTAAAAAGTTTGGACAGCCCTGCCATACACCCTATATATATTGCATAGTTTGGGTCAGAACTGTAGTCAGTGTTGTCAAAGAGAAATTACATCTGAAAATACTAACATAGAGCCCTTTCACAGAGTATAATTCAAATGCTATAATTGTCATGGTGAAAATATAAGGAATCCTGAAGTTTGTAGTTTGGTGAAGCATTCAAGGTCTCTGGATGAAAAATAGAAACACCCTCCCTAAACTGTAAATCCAGAATGGAATCATGGCATTCCAAGTAGAATAATAACACAGTTGTTGTGTAGTGTGACAAGGCCTATGGAGACAATCATACCATTAATCTTGGCCAATGTCGAGCTCCTTGCTGCTGATGAAACAAAAATCCTGACACTAGGCAAGAACCCAGTATCACAGTTCAGACATCTGGGAACAGACTGATATATCTTGATGATTTGTAACTTGACACTCTCTTCTTCTCTCACTGTAATCTTCCTTTGAAGTTTCCTGGCTACCAAATTGTTCATGTGTGCATTATCAGCAACAGTTTTGTGAATGGCTATTAAAATGTAAGTTTTACTTCTTACATTCATTTTTCCTCTGGCATCATCTTCAATTCCACTTGTAAATGTGTATGTTTGTGGAGGTAAGTATGTGTTCCATGTATAAATTGGCATTTCTGCTTAACTGGAATTTGATAAGAAGTTTGAAGAGTGTAAGTGGTGTTTCCAAATGGAGGTAGGGTGCCATATTTCCTTCTGACCTCCCCATGATCTGCTCATAAACACATGTACCACGTAATTCCTGACAGCCTGGATCACATTCTGTGAATCTGATAAGAGGAATACAGCTTTGCTGTAATAGATTAACACGACCACCGCTTTTGGAAATGCTGCCATAGTAGCTCTTTTTAAATATCAAAATTCCCTGCTTGCTGTACTTGATCAGTGAACTTACATATGGTCACAATCTCAATTTCTTTCTATTTCTCTTGACGCTTATCTCATCTGGGAAAGTTCTGAAGGCTACCAGAATGTATTGCAGTAAGTTCTCCTGGAAGGTGGAGATTAGGGTTTCATAGAGACAAACTTACTATAGTAATTGATGTGATCAGAGTACATCTGCTTGCTTTAGTGAAATTCTGTGGAAACAGATGAGAGTAAAACCCTATTTGATAATACTACAGATCACAAACTAGTGGAAGGCAAGGCACGGTCAGTCACCCTGTTTTGTTTTCTGATATCTTGTTCTTGTTTTCAAATGTCCATTTTTTAAAGGTAAGGAAGGCAAACTTACAGCATTTGAGGTGCTTGCAGGGAAATTTTGTGGACTATATTAACTATTATTTATTTATTTCCAACATTTCTACCCCGTCCTTCTCAACCCCCGAAGGGGGACTCAGGGCGGCTTACAACAGCAGCAATTGCTGACAACATACAAAACACATTACAGCAACATTGTACAAGAGATAAAACATTGGATTAAAATACATTTAAATTTTAGTATTCATCATATAGCTTAATCCAAATCTGATTTAGCAACCGATGACTCAGTCCAAAGCCAATCATTATCAGAGTTCAAACATTGTGAGTACTGCCAAACCTACTGTCCGAATGCCTGGTCCCAAAACCATGTTTTGAGCTTTTTTCTAAAAGAGAGGAGGGATGAAGCCAACCTAATTTCACTAGAGAGAGCATTCCACAGGTGGGGGCCACCACTGAGAAGGCCCTGTCCCTTGTTCCTGCCAAATGTACTTGCGAAGAGGGTGGGACTGAGAGCAAGGCCTCCCCACATGATCTTAAATTCCAAGGCGGGACGTAGAGGGAGATACATTTGGACAGGTAAGCTGGGCTGGAACTGTATAGGACTACATGAAGGCTGTCTTGATTAACTGGCACTGATACATTTATTGTCTCTTAGCTGAAGTCAGAATTCTGAGTTTTTCTATGGCATTACACCCTAAATTCATAGTTTTTTCCAATCATTTCTTCTTTTATTGGAACCTGGAAATATAGGCCATGGAGGTGGGGGATTGCGAAAAGTGTAGATGCATTAATTCAAATTCCATGCAACAACCACAACCTAACTTCATGATTGAACATGTAACTGAGTCAAAATCTGCTTTAAGATTGGACAGGGAGAACATTGATGAGTTCATGATTTGCTTCCCTAATACACCCCACTTTGTTTCAGCTGAACTGGTAACCAGTCCGTTTGAAAATATGATTGAAACTGTTGGTGATGTCATCTTATACAGAAATGAGGAAATTGTGTCCATGAGCTGGATTGGGCCCATGGCTCCTCCAATATTTATTTATTGCCCACAAATCTCCATAGATCCATATTAAGAAATTTAGTGGTTTAGGACTAGTCTGCCCAAAGGAATACCTGCAGCTTTATCTTTTCTGGATGCCACCAGCAACAATGGTGGAAGAGTTAGCTACCGACCAAGCCTTTTCTGCAGTGGCCTCACATGTGGAATATTTTCCCAAGAAAAATAATCATAGAATGGTCATTGATTTCAATACTAATTTTTAAAATAACAGCAACAACAACAGTAATTAGTATCTTGTTCTTCTTCCAAAATTGGGTTTTAGGGGAATGTACAATTTTAAAAGAATAACCTAAGTATAAAAAAAGAACAATAAAACAGAATTAAATTACTGCATACACTCATGTATAAGTAGGGCAAATGTTTGAGGGCCACAATTAAGGCTTTTGATATGACCTGTTGATAAGTTGAGGGTCATTCCATGGAGAGTGGAAAGCACTAACCCTGCTTCACAGGGCCAGCTATCTCTAGCCACCACCATTTCCCTGCCCAGACATTCAACAAGGCCAGAAGTGGAGAGAGTAGAGGAAGTCAGTGCTTCTTCCATATTCTGCCAATACAGACTAAGCTCTTGTTTTTTGCCACTCTACTCAGATAAGGCAATGATCCCTTCCTTTATAAGAGTTAAGACCTAGTACTCTCTCTGACCCATGAAGAAGTTGACTCAAATTTAGGGGTTGACTTTTGTTTACTAAAACTTCTAGACTTCCACATGGGGTAATCACAGTATTTAAACATCTCAGCACACTCCTTGATAAAATGCATTAAAAAAGAATTTAAACTCAAAACCAGTTGAGAAAACAACTCTTCTTAGCCCATTCTCCAAAAATGTTCTGTATTAAAAGCCTGTTGAAACAAAATCTTTTTTGTCTGTTGATGGAAAGAGGATAAGGAAAGGGCCATTCTGACCTTCCTGGGAGGGAAGCTCCAGAGTCTAGGGGTAGCCACCAATACAGCCTTCTCTTGCATCCCCATCAGCCATGTTTACAATGGTGGTGGCCTGTGGAGAGGGCTTCTCTTGATCTCAGGACTCAAGCTGGCTCATACAAGGAAATATTCTCGCACAACTCATTCAGGTTTCTAGAGCATCCTGCCAGTTCGCAGCTTGTCCCACAAGACAATTGTGACTACAACTGTTATTGTTCTATTTCCTGCATTTAGATAATAAGTTCTGTTCTTTCTGTAGCTCCATTATATCTGCCTTTTAAAAAAGAATCAAGTTTCATAAGGTGTATAAAGGAAAAAAAATGCCTATAATAGCACAAAAACCCAATTGAGTCAAAGATTCCTTTATGTGGGGATGCCCCAAACACTCTGTCATGAGCAAGAGCAAGGGATATTCATGGAATTCCGACTGTTGACTTGCAAACCCCTCTTCCTAAAACAAATGAATTTAATAACAGAAAAATGTAAGGTGTGTGAATACAGCACAGTAGGATCCCAGGTAGTCACCCTTTATACTGCACTTTTTGACTTTATCTACTTGTAGAAACTATGAATGACAACACTATCATACCTGTGGTTAAAAAGCATTTAATAGTAATGGGGAGGGAAAAATAGATACTGCTGCCTTCAAGGAAGTATGCCAGGCATCTAGGAGTGGTATTGGACTCTAAAACCGTGGGCGGAATCTTTTATATATAGCTCCAGGAAAGGAAACGGGCCACAAATTTCAGAGGTGTCAAGAAAAGATAGGAATACACACCTATCGGTGTTCTTAAAAAAATTACAGCAGGAAATCTGTAAGTGGGAACAACTCCTCTATAGTTTATACATGTCAGGAGTGGATGGAAAAGGTAAGCTATCTTTTCGAGTTCTGTCATCTTTTTAGCAGAGTAATAAATAAAACTGATTTTCTGATCGAAGTCCAAGAACGTGATCAGTCAAATGGTAACTTCCCCCAGATCGGTTCTTTTCAGCTGTGATTAGAACCTCTTTGAATTCTGAAGGGGAAATTCAGGATAAGGCAGAAAGCCTCCCTTATGGGTTGTGAATCCTTCAACAGGGTTTTTAATCACCCAAGGAGTGATAAACACATCTTATCACACCATTTGTGCTAGTGGAATGGGAGTAGAATTGGGGTGGGACAGTGGTCCATGTTATAGGGATTGGAAAAGAGTCAGTCTGAAATAAACTTCTGAAATAAGACATGGAAATTCAAAGGCTTTGAGCTTTTCTTGACTGAACATTGTGTGCTGCCAAAGATTCTGTCAGCACACGTTTTTTCAACATACCACAAAAGGAAAAACGATGAACGTTGACATCAGAATTGACATCTAATGCTGGACCATTCACCGTAGAACCAAAGGAAAGAATCATTTTGGTGCTGGTCTTGGTGGCACTGGTTCTACATGGAATGCTTCTATTGTTTTTTCAGGTCGAGTGAGTAAGACTCACAGTTCAAGATTATAGGACATAATTTCCATTCTGGATGATGTAGGTTGAACAATGAGAATCTTTGGGTAGAGGCGGAAAATACCTTCGTCCTCCAAATTATGATCATGAATGTTGTTGTCAGTCAGAGCTCACTAGAAGGAAGAAGAACGTGTCAAAATTAAGCAGCAACATATACGTGCCAATGATTCCAGAGGTTGGGACCAGACAGAGACAACTATAAGCCAAAGTGGAAAATTGAATGCATTGGACAGAACAATATGGAACATGACAAGGGGAAAATCTGGCAAGTGGGGAAGAAAAATATGAGCTTTGTATATGTCTTAAGATTTTTCCTCCCATGGAATGACAAGAAGGTGCAAGAAACTTTCCAAAGCCAATAGTACTACTGGTGAAGGTTCACTGAAGTTGCTGCGATTTCTTTCCCTCCCTTTTTAGGCCAGTGTTTTTAAAAACTAAACCATTTCTGGAACTTGGAAATTAAAACACTTTGAAACAGGTGGAAGCCAGAGTAACTCATTCCCCTTGAGTGGATTTATGCTGAAACTGGCTCCTTCTGGGTCTTTCAAAACCACAATTTTTTTAAAAAAAAGTTATCTTCATTTAAGTAGCACAACCATCCACAGCCTGGTACCATCAATCTCCAGCATCAAAGTGGTGGACCAAAAAAAACCTGGAGGATCCTAGTTGAGGAAGGCTGATATAGAATCTGGAAGATAGAATCAAAAGAAGAATGTGCCATGGAAATATACTAACTTGTAGCAAATGCTTGTGCATTCATATCTATGAAGCCATTATTGCTAGATCGTGCTGTTATGAACCAAACCAGCTCTCGCAATGATCTTGGAACCATTCCATGGTCTCTAGCACAGCAAATGGTAGTTATTCTATTTCTAACACAGAACCATAAGAATGGGAGGGACAAATTGCATGATCATGCCCTTTCCATAGGTCTAGAGACAAGATAACCCGAGGAACAGAACAAACGAAGAGATATACACCCAACATCATGGAGTACTTAAGCAGACATGTGACCAATTTTTAGTAGACATAAGGTAAAGGTTTTCCCCTGACATTAAGCCCAGTTGTGTCCAACTCTGGGGGTTCGCGTGCTCATCTCCATTTCTAAGACAAAGAATTGGCATTGTCCGTAGACACCTCCAAGGTCATGTGGCTGACATGACTGCATGGAGTGCTGTTACCTTCCTGCTGGAGCGGTACCTATTGATCTACTCACGTTTGCATGTTTTTGAACTGCTAGGTTGGCAGAAGCTGGGGTTAACAGCGGGAGCTCACACCATTCCTCGGATTCTAACCTTTCGGTCAACAGCTCAGTGGTTTAACCCACTGCGCCACCAGAGGCTCCGTAATAAACCTTTTAAAAAATCATAGGCAGGATGCAGTAGTCAGGACCTTTTTTCATTTAGGGTTCATCGACACTGTAGAATGAATGCAGTTTAATTCTACTTTAACTGCCATGGCTCAATACTATGGGAATAATGAGAGTTGTAGTTTTCCAAAGTCTTTAGGCTTCTCTGTGAAAGAGGGATGGTGCCTCACTATACTACAACTCCAAGAATTACATTGAATTTAGCCATAGCAGTTAAAGTAGTATCAAACTACTTCCTATCTATTACCCCGGTCATCCCTCTAATAGGTCCTGGAAATGAGCAGCTACAGACCCGTACCTGCTAT
The DNA here is from genome assembly GCA_030556195.1 of Anolis apletophallus. Taxonomy (NCBI): domain Eukaryota; kingdom Metazoa; phylum Chordata; class Lepidosauria; order Squamata; family Anolidae; genus Anolis; species Anolis apletophallus. The sequence continues at coordinate 73,900,617 of JARBWK010000003.1, forward strand.
TGCTGTTAGCCTGTTATAGCACTGTACTCAATACCCGCCCCCCTCATATTTTAAGTTTGCCCCATCCTCGGCCTGGCTTTTTAATTGCTCTGAACAGGTAGGATTATTTTTTTAAATATATATGTGTTATTATGATAATTTCATGTTATGCTGTTTACTCTGTATGTTTTGGTGATATTACTTGGAAACCACCCTGAGTCCCCCTTGGGGAGATAGAGTGGTATATAAACAAAGTTTTATTTTTTATTATACCTGTATAGTGCATATGGCAACTCTCACCCAACTCTGACTAACAGCTTTCTTCTCTCATGTATCTGCTCATCACTCCAAGGTGATGATCACAAACCCAGCACGAGGAAGCAGCAGGAGATATTGCATGAATTAGCATTGTACAAAGTGATATTCCTTCATCACGATTTAGTGATGGAAGAACTTAAAAGTTATACTTGCATCTTCAAAATGAATATCATTCCTAAGCATAATGCAACATGAGTTATCTATAATTTAGTTATAACAAAAGAGGAATTCATTATAAATCAGCAATTATTTGTTAAAATAAGTAGTTATTTGTAACTAATTACTTCTCTATTTCTGGACAAGAAACTTGAAAGTTACAGTTACATCCTAAAAAGAATTGATATCATCCCTAAGTAAATAATAATGTTATGTTTGTTACTTGTGCTTTAGTTGCTACAAAATGGGAATTAATTATACATCAATTATTTTTATCAGTAACCAAATTATTCCCAATCTCTGGAAAACCTCAAGAAGAATGTTAGATTTGAATGCAAAATCTGCTTTCTGTTTAATTCAAGAGCCCTGGATATCGGGCGAACAGGAGGTCAGAAGTTTGATTTATGAAAGGTGTGTTGCATTCACACTTGTGGCAGTAAGTTTTGATTCAGAATCTGTAGCAGTGGAAGCAGAAAGGGAAGGTTGTATAACATTGATTTCTAATCTAGAAAATCTGGGTTTCTCTCAAACCTGAAACGTAGTGTGCCTTTCTTTCTTAACAAAATGTACTTGTTGTTATAAATGGATAGAGCACCATGAGTCCTCTAGATCCCTTGAGAAACGTAATTGTACTCAATAGTTTTTGCAGGAGACTTTGTGCTGAAGTCAATTGGCTGACTCTGGACAAATATTTGCAGCATTCACTTGCAGATTTGGCTTGCTGCTAAAATAAAGATAGCCTTCCCTTGATTTCATATGAAAAAATTCTCCAAGTGGGGCTGCAGCTGGACACCTCCTCCACTTGGATATAGATTAAAATGGTTTCCAACTTTTATCTGTCCTCGGCTTGATGTTTCTTTATAAAGCAGCAACATGAAAGGCACACAAGTAAATTTAGAAGATGAGATTTCTTTCGCAGGTCGGCTGAGATCCATAAACTTGTTACATCCAAATGCGGTTTGGGTGGAAGCCAATTTAATCTGACAGCGGGATTTACATTCCAGGGCCAAACATTTGACCTGATGAACCTGGCCCAATGCTCTTGCAAGACTAGCACAGCATACCAGCCTCTGGCAAAGCTGTGAATCTTCCATTCAAGACATAGATGAGTCTGAATCCAAAGACTAATTAATCTATAGGATAAACTCAAGACCCAATGGGAAAAAAATGTTTCCGAGTGAAGTGAACTTATGCAACTTTATTTCCCCTCTTCTTCCTAACAGTTCAGGGCAGTCTACATGTTTTCCTCTCACCCTCCCACATATTTTCTCCTCCTGGGAATCCTGTGAGGTAAGGTAGTCGAAGAGAAAATGGCCGAGTCAAGGACACTCAAACAATGTGAACATCTGTAGATACCTCTCAAGCAATCTCAAGGTCCATTCTTTCTATTATTATTTTCAAGAAGTGTTCTTTGTCCCATATTGTTCCTGGGAGCCTTCAAGTCTTTTTGACTTATGGCAATCCTAAAGGGAACCTGCCTTAGGGTCACCATATGTTGAAAGCAACTTAAAGGCACACAGCAATAATAATGTTTTCTTGGCCAGAAAAAACATATTGACAAGATGCATTAAGAAGTGTTTTTGCCTTTGCCTTACTCGGAGGCAAATAAAGTGAGATTTGGCCAAGGGTTCACAGTGAATGGGGATTTGAGCTTTGGTCTCCAGAACCATACTCCCCATAACTCCCCATACAAACAGAGTTTTGATCTCATCACATGGATGAATTTGTCCGTCCTACTACACTTTCACCTTTGTTCAGGAACGGAGCCCTCTGCATCCCATGAGATGACATACATCTACTTCCAGTGGGGTTCTGTCCCTGAATTGAGGTGAAAGTGTTGTAAGAGGGAGCAAGAAGAACATGAGAAGCTTCTTTTGTTCTCACTGAAAAGAACATGGGGAAGCAGGGCGGCGACGCTTCCCCCTGTTGGGACAGGTAAGTGGCAATGTGGACAAAGTGGAACACAGGATGACGGGTTCCCCATTCCACCTTCCAGATTTACTGCGATGCATGGCAAATCCCTTCTGCACCCTAGGCCTGGAAACACTTATGACCACAGCACCACACAAGAGTCCAGAGTCTAACCAAACTGTTTATTGTAAAACACATAAAATATATGAAAAATCAGGAATAAGGAAAGAAGATGTATAATCCAAAAAAGGTTTAGCAATAGGTAATAATCAAACAGTAACCCAAATGTCTCATACATATCCAAAGGTAACAGTCCAGGAATAACCAAAAATCACAAGTACAGCATATGTCCACAAGCAAAAGACATACTTAGTAAAACTTGAGCAGGAATACAAAAACAAGAACACAGAAAACTTCCAGTATACTTAAATCCAAAACCAAGGCTTGACTTGAAACATGAACCAGAGAACTTAGGCCTAGCTTCTCACTCATACACTATGTTGTCTGAACTAATCCTTAGGTAAACAACTTACTAATTAATAGACACCCATGAAGTCATTCCTCTTACCCTTCAATTGTCTCTACAACTTTCCCATGTAATTGCTCTGACCAGCGTTGCCTATTTTCTGTTCTGATCTCTGTAGCTCCAGGTGTTTTTCCCTGGGAGCCTTCTGTATCACTTAGCTCTTTGCTAGGCTTCTTATCTAATGTTGCAGTTTCTGGCTCATCTGACTGGCCTTGAAGCCCTGCACTTTCTGAGTCAGGTTTCTCCCAGAGAGAAACATAATTTCCTTGACTTGAATCTTCATCACTTTGTGCCCTAGGAAATCCCCCAGGAAATCCTCTTTAAATCATCAGTGAACCCATCAGCCTCAGACAGTACTACAACAATCCCCCTGCTATAGCCCGCCATGTGAATCTCAATGTGATGAGGCCCTTAGTAGGTAAGACATGCAGATACTATTCTTCCCCCTTTTTGGTCAGAGGCTATGCTTCCCCCTTTTGGTCAGAGGCTATGGTTCTCTTTGCTCTTGTTTTTAGACAGTGGATAGCCATAGCAATGATTTATAATCCTACACCTGCACTGGGAACTTCCTAGTTATTGATTATTGTATATCTTAACTGTTATTTCTATTGCATTGTGGTTATCTGTATTCAGAACAAAAGGCAATCCTTGAGTAATTTAAATAAATACATATTTACAATCTTTGGAAATTCGGACTTTTCATGTCACTGTGAATGGGCAGTTTGTCAACTTTGCAGTGAAAGGGAACAGGAAAAAGACTCTCATTTTTATTTTCCTTTTGTTTCTAAACAATCAAAAATAATCTTGCAATTGCAAGATGATAAAACCATCAGTTATTATGCTCATATTGAAGAAATAGGATTGTGATAAGAAATCAATAGTTATGGAAGCTCTCCAAAGCCACCCGGTGTTTCTTGAGCCATTTTGCTAAGGTTGGAGTGATATATAAATCAGAGTTCAGCCTCGCAATGCCTCTACCCAAGTCTTTCAGTAATTAACACAATTAGTCTTAGCTCCCAAATGTTTCTGCAATACCACTTCTCCTCTTTACAAAATACAGCTCTTAGCAATAGGTATGCCGTGAGTGAACATCACAATCTCACACGCACAGCCCTTAAAATATAACATTACAGCCATGGCCCTCGCTTTGGAAGCGAGGTGAAGCTGTTTTGGATTGTATTCAATATTATATTGGAAAAACATTGAATGTAGGAAGATGCTCACAGGGGTTTGACTAATGATCAACATGTTTGGATCCTGCTTCTTTCTGTTGTAACAAAGAGATGTATCCACTAGGCATGAGAAAAAAGTTATAAAAATTAAAAGAATCGGAAGGGATTCGTAAGAAATGCTACTTTTGAGTATTTCCGCATCTGGAACGCCAACCAGGAAGTGGACTTTCTTTATAGAACTTCGGGGGCCAGGATTTTCTTAAGTATCGTAATTAGGTCGTAAGGGGGGGCACCCTCCTTCTCTCTCACCACCCTCCCGCCTCCCTTGCCAATAAGTATTATGGCAAGGCAAGCCCTAAACTCGCTCCTTCTTTCGGCTGGAAGCCTGGAAAAATGTAAACAGAGATTTACTCAGAAGTAAATCTGCAAAGGAAGTAAACAGAGAGGTTTACTCATGAGTAAATCCGCAAAGGAGGGCACTTTGGATGAAGTGGATTTCCTTGTGGATTTACTTCTGAGTAAACCTCTCTGTTTACATTTTTCCAGGCTTCCCTGCCCCTCCTGCCTGCCAGGATCTAAAGCATCAAAGAGTATTGGGGTAGTTGCACACAACACGTGAGAAACCAACCTAATGTATAATAGAATGAATGCTAACTTATAGAGTAAGTGCCTAATATTATAAGTAATCCAACTGGTCATATACCTACATTCCATGCACATGCAATAATACAGCAGTAATAACAATGGGTATAAGAAGAGGTAAAATTCAAACCGAAGTATTTTGACTCTGGTCCCTCCTCAAGCGGTGCAAACTGCAAACAGCTCTTCTCTATGAACCCGGGAGGCAGCCTCTCCCGGGAAAAGCCCGGGCACAGCGTTTGCTGCCTGGGTGCACATACATATTCTTTGGGGGAGGATTTGCTGCAGAATCCCGAGCTCATAGAGAAGAGCCCGTTTGCACCGCTTGAGGAGGGACCAGAGTCAGAATACTTTGGTTTGAATTTTACCTCTTCTTATACCCATTGTTATTACTGCTGTATTATTGCATGTGCATGGAATGTAGGTATATGACCAGTTGGATTACTTATAATATTTAGGCACTTACTCTATAAGTTAGCATTCATTCTATTATACATTAGGTTGGTTTCTCACAGGATCTAAAGCGTGCCAAACCTTGATGCGCTTTAGATCCTGGCAGGGGAGGAGGAGTGGACGGGCCCTCCCTGCCCCTTCTGCCTGCCAGGATCTAAAGCCTTGAAGAGGCTTCATGACGGGCCAACTTCAGCCCTCCAGGTGTTTTGGACTTCAACTCCCACCATTCCTCACAGCCTCAGGCCTCTTCCTTTTCCTCTCAGCCTGGGCAAACTTGGGCCCTCGCTCCCTCAGGATCGGGGTGAGAGAGAGGCAGCGAGGAGCGAGGGGGGGCCTCCTCCTCCTTTTTGCTGCTTCCAAGAATAGAATACCCCTCCCTCCCTCCTTCCCTCCCTCCTTCCTATTTGGAGAGTCCCATCTAGAATTCAGTGTGATTTATCCCAGTTTTGGCCTACAACTCCCAGAAATCCCAGCCAATTTACCAGCTGTTAGGATTTCTGGGAGTTGTAGGCCAAAACCATCTGGAATGCGCATGCGCTGGTATACGAACTACTAACGAATTTCGTTAGTAATTACGTTACATTTTAGAAATTTTTGGAAATTTTTTTGTAAGTCTTTCTATTACTAATAAAAAAAATCCCCCCCCCCCTATTAGATTTTTGATTCCCTGTTTTTGGGTTCTAAACCATGCCTAGTATCCACTCAAAGCTAACAGGATTTCCCATCCACTTTTTCAGGAGTCTGAGAATTTTAAGGCCAAATAATACACTTGAACAATTTTAGTGCAGAACTCTGCCAATTTGTTAGACTGGTTACTGTGTTATGGAGCTCATCCCAAAAAATAAAATTAGTAGGCATAGAAAGAAAGGATGTGAAGACAAAATAAAGTAATCTCCCTCTCTGAGAAAGTTGTTTATTTGTACAATTTCCTCAACTATCTTAAATCATCAGAGTATCTAGTCTGCTCTCCTTCAATGCAGGTGGTGGAATTTTCTCTGTGCAGTTTTCCCTTGGAAGGAATTAGTTGTCTTTCCAAGATGCAAGTGAATATTATTGAGTCCAACAATTTGTGCTTGAAGTAGAGCATATCTTTCAGAGAGCAAGCCAGTCTCAATTTTTCAAGATCGCAAGTGATGATGAATTTACTGTTTCCTTTGGTGGGCTGCTCCAGCAGTGACTTATTCTTGCTGTCCAGACAATTTTTGTCCTGTTTCCAGTTATAATTTTTCAAACTTCAGACTCCAGCCATTATCTATGCGTGTACCTTGTTCCTTTGCTTTCACTCGCAGACTTTGAAATAGTAACACTTATTTGGTCTTAATTTTTATCTGGCTTCATTTCAGATCGAGGGTTAAAAGGAGGGAGGGAGGACCCATCAATCCTTTTCTACAAATTTCCTTGTAGGCTTTCTTCATGTGAAATTCACTCCCCGTCCCAATTTCCAGAGGATTCATTTTGTCAATTTATTGGCATGCCACACCATGTGAGAGTTTGGAACATGGAAGATATTTCAGAAGGGAGGGCTGGATTTATGGAAGTCCAAAGCTGTGTTAAGCTAACACTAAATTCATTTCTTGATCAATTAAAACAGCAACATCAATGGCCATGACAAACTGACAGAATGAAAATGATTGTCCAGTATAGGTAGAGAGGGTAGCAGGCTGGGGAAGATTTGAATCAAAAGTTACAATGGCAACATAAGAAAAGTTCAGTGATTGACAAAACATGCTAGGGGTGGCATGGAAAAACTGGATGAAGAAGCAGGTAGGCCCAGATAACAACGATTCATATGAAGCTCTTCTAAAGAGATAGCTTTGAGGAAAAACTCAGGGGAATGGACTCCTTTTGATCATTAGAGACATAAAGAATGATCCAAAATCTAAGTTTGATATGAAAGAACACACCGACTGTCATCCAGTTAGTGATGGACACAGTCATAAATTTGTGTATTTAATATTTTCATCAAGACAGATGGAGAGGTTCCCTTATACCTCCCTTCCCTAGCCATCTTCATTTTTCTCTTTGAGTATTCCACCTCCCACCATTGAGTGGCCAGAGAAGGATTGAGGGAGGACAAAGAATTAGACATCCAGCTGCTTTGGCCCTAGACCTGCCCACATGAAAAAAGTTTTAAAGGGTTTCCAGGATATATTGGCAAGTTCCCAGCCCATGGTCTAACCAAAGTTTCTCATTCAGATACTGAGGCATACCTCTTGAAATATCTTTCAGTAGTTGTGTTTGCATATTTGAAGAAGTGTTGTTTATTATTAACTAGCTTGGGGACCCGGCCCTGCCCGGGTGATTTGTGAAGCGCAGCAGGATGTAGAGTGGGTCATGGGGGCTCTGTGTGCCAAGTTTGGTCTTGATCCATCATTATTGGGAGTTGCAGTGGTATCATGAAATTACTGAAGGTAGTGCAAGTCCCATCATCTCTGTCCCCCAAAGTGTAGTAGGATGTAGAGTGGGTCATGGGGGCTCTGTGTGCTAAGTTTGGTCTGTATTGGTGAATGGATGAGGGATGCATTCTTTTTCGGAAGTGAGTGAAGGTACTTCAAGTCCCATCATCCGTGGTCCGTCTCACAGTAAACTGTTCTCTCCCCCTCCAAACTTCAGTAGGATGTCTCAATCAGTAATTGGATGAGGGTCGCAGCAGACTTGGGAAGTGAGTAGAGGTACTTCAAGTCCCATCATCCATGGTCCACCCTCCTCCAAACTGCACCAGAATGTAGAGTGGGTCATGAGGGCTCTGTGTGGCAAGTTTGGTGTTGATCAATCATAGGATTAGGTTTGTAGCAGTCTTGGAAAGTGAGGGAAGGTACTGCAAGACCCATCATCCATGTTCTGTCCCCCTCCAAACTTCAGTAGGATGTGGACTGGGTCACTGGGGCTCTGTGTGCCAAGTGTGGTTTTTATCAGTGTTTGTTGGGGGCCACAGTGGTCTGTGGGAACAGAGGGGTGTAAAAGTACTACAAATCCCATCATCCATTGTCAGTCCTCCCCCAAACCTCACCAGGACGTGAAGGCAGTCATGGGGGTTATGTGTGCCAAGTTTGGTCTCGATCAGTGATTGGATGAGGGTTGCAGCGGACTTGGGAAGTGAGTAGAGGCACTTCAAGTCCCATCATCCATGGTCCACCCTCCTCCGAACTGCACTAGGACGTAGAGTGGGTCATGGGGGCTGTGTGTGCTGAGTGTGGTCTGTATTGGTCCTTTTTGGTGGCCTCAGTGGTCTGTGGGAACCAAAGTGTTGGAAAGTACTACAAATCCCATAATCCGTGGGTCATGTCCCCCAACCCGTGCCAGGACGTAAAGGGGGTTAGGGGGGCTATGTGTACCAAGTTTGGTGCAGGTCCATCACCCGCGCTGGTCGCTGTGGCCTGTGAAAGTGGCTGCCACATATCTGCCCTGGCCTGTGAAAGTGGCTGCCACATATCCACCCTGGCCTGTGAAAGTGGCTGCCACATATCGGCCCTGGCCTGTGAAAGTGGCTGCCACATATCAGCCCTGGCCTGTGAAAGTGGCTGCCACATATCCGCCCTGGCCTGTGAAAGTGGCTGCTTCCGCCCTTCTGCCCTCCCGCCCTCCGCATACACACATACAAACATTCCGTTTTATAAAGGTATACAGATTTAGATTGCAATGTACTAAAAGACCAATGATTCCCTATGCCAGACACAATGAAATATTAGGTTCTATGGAGTTAGTTCAGGCTGCATGCAGGGCAGAATTCCATCTCTGTACAACTGCTAATCAGACTTTGGAAAGATCTTTTCCATTTTCAAACACAGCTGTCAGATGGATCCGTCTGGTGGGCTGTGATATACACACACACACACACACACACACACATATGGGGGTGGGGGGTGGGGAACAAGCCACAGTGTCTCTTCTTCAGTCTTGAAAAGTACTATAAGAAAAATGGGTTCCCAAGGGTGTAACTGACAAGTACCCATAATTGGAATATTAAACATTATATTATGTACAATAAATGAGTGTCAATTCCAGATAGACAGTTACAAATCATAATCAAACTATTGTATTCACAGTATGATATATAGTACTTGTATTCATATTCACAATGTAGTAAATTTCCTTGTTTTTTTCCTTAATTCTTCCTGAAGGATGAGTAGACTCCATGTCCACAACTGGTTTCGACTACAACATAGAATCTTCATCTGGTGGTAGGGTTTGTAAGTGTCACATGATATTAATACAATTGTACAAAGTGTTTTCTGATTTAGTAAGATTAACTAGATTACATGCTACATACTCTTATTATTAGTACATACTATTTACTCATACTATTTAGTTCAACAATTGAAGAACGTGATAATTGAAGATTTGTAAGATTCACAGGTATTTGACCGCATTATTCAATTCTACATTGTTAATTCAGCTACTATGTCTCATACTGTGACTACAACAGTTTAACTTGTAACTACTTATCTGGAATTTGGATACATTTATTGTACATAATAAAATGTTTAATGATATTTAATACCTTGTTCTTCAATATTGCCTATCTTTGATGCCTCAGAGATAGAAATCCTGCTCCAAATATTAGAAGTGTTTTCTTCCCACTGACAACACAGATTGTTTGTATTTTATTGGGATTTTTGAACAAATACTCTGATGGTTTCAAAATGTGTCTGCACTCTCAAGATGAGCTAATAATCTTGAATTATCCAAATATGCAGTGTATACCACAAAGAATTTAAACTTCATGGTCTATGCAGCAGTACACTGAAATCCTTGAAATAAGGACACGGTGCTCAACATATATGCAAAGCAAGTTAGATTTTCATGTTAGGTTAAAAGCCTAATATGGGATAACCCTTAATGTTATTGGTGCCACTATTTCATGCTCTGTTCTGTATGCTGAGATAAAAAGATGGACAGAAGAATGGTACATTTTCTACCATAGGCCAGTGGTTTATAGCATTCAAATCTTTTTAAGTAACAGAAAAGCACCGCTAGAGTTACTTTTGACAACTGGAAAATGATTTTTAAAAAACTCAGCTTTGATAACTTACAACATTGTGTGATTCGGAAAAGCATATATTCATGTGAAACACTGTTCTGTGGCAGTTAAAGCACTGGACTATAGCTTTGGAAGCCAGGGTTTGAATTCCTGCTCAGCCATGGAAACCCACTGGACATGTCACAATCAAAGGCAAACCTCCTATGAACAAATCTTGCCAAGAAAACAATTTTAGGATTGCCATACATAAAGCGGAATTGATGCTTTTAGCAGGAGTACTGTCAGGAGAGAGTGATGCACAGCAAAGGTTTCAGAGTAGCTGGCCTTAGAATAGCGAGGCAGCTCGCCAAAAGCCATGACGGGGATAATCAGCCCTGATTGGTAGAAAGGCACAAGCAGTGATTTGCCAAGAGAACATCATGTGCCTCTAGGTAAAAAGCGGCCTGATTGGCCCATAGTCTACCATGCTGCGTTGTTTACATAGTATCTGAATGGTTAGAAAGCGCGCATGGGCAAATGAAGCGGTTCCTGCTGGCTGGCACAGGGAACGGCTGTAGAAATGTTGCGATTTAAGAACATCTTGCCCATATGGCCGATAACATACTGTGAGAATGAGAAATTAATACTGCGCCACAGTTTATTAGCAAATGAGAATGTAGTGCTGAACAATGCTTTGTTTAACTGGGTAAAAGAAATGGGTTCATGTGTGCCAGCCTATTGCAAGTTGTGAAGATGGGCGGGATCAAGGAATTGTCGCCATTGAATGTATAAAACCTGAGTGTTGGCGTTTGCTCGTGGCTCTGCCATTTTAGCAGCTTTTATGCTAGGCAGACTCCGTCAGCTGATGTAACCAATAAAGATTGGCTTCATTTGGACCAGTATCAATTGTTGCGTCGTTCGTTCCTGTGCCCGCACGAAAGTCGCCGCCTGAGAGTTAGAGGTATTTGCCTTGGGAGTTCTGGGACTCCTGATTATCCGCTACAGCCATACATCTGAAATGACTTGAAGGCACAGCAGCAGCAGCAGCAACAACAACAACAACAGCAAATACTACTGCTGCTTCTACTATAACAATTTGGCAGGGATACATCGTCTGCCATCCCTCTTTTCAGCTGCTTTTCAAATACTCTAGTTTTTCTTTCCTCGTTCCATTGTTTTCTGCCCTTGTTCTCTGTTCAATTTGGCTGCTTCAAACTGAGTTCACAGAGCAAACATCCTTTTCACTCAATTATCTAAGCATAAGCAATGGGAGAAGAAGACATAATGGAGTGAACTTGTGCTTTTTCTAGGAGACCCAGGCAAAAGGTAACTGCTGTAGCCCTTTCTAGCTTGTTTGTTATTCCCCATTAGTAACTTTTGCAAACTTGACCACACTCTGAAGTTGCTTGTCTTCCAGTTTTCCTCTGGGGAATGTTGGAGCCTATGGAAAAGTCAAGTTAGATGATATCATTGACATCATTACAATTTCCGAATACGCAAAGTATAGAGCACAAAACTTGTAACTAATTAATTAGCTTTTCCATGTTTTGTGAAAAATACTTCAACTGTCTGGGGACTGTTTTGTTGTCAACTCTTTCACCCAACTTGACTTCTTTGTGGGATTTCATAAACAACAAGTACAACAAGTAGGGATGATGCAAGTAGGCCAGACAGGGCCACATTGGCTTCCTGTCTAGGGCTTTCTTCTTGGCTTCCCACTCTGTCCTCCTCTATGTGTCTACCATGGTTCAGTTGGGAAGGGAAGACTGTTCTTGTCAAAATTATACAGCAGAAAATAAACCAGCAATTAGCCTTTGTGTCCTTTGAAATACTTCATCTTCACGGAATTGAGGATTCTGCCAGACGGCGCTAAGAGGATGATTCAAACAATGTTCATTTGTTGGAGTCTTTGCTAGTGGAGGCAGAAGTCCAGGCAGAAGACTGGTGTTCTGCTTTTGCCCAGACAGCATCTTTGACAGGCAGTATACAGCTTTTGGGAAGTGTTGACTTCCAGCTGTTTGGTCTCCTCTGTAGATGAATAGCACAGTTTTGAAATACTCTGAAAAATGAGACTGTCAAGAAAATTGCAAAGAAGTGGTAGTCATAACTTTGTCTGAAGTGAAAAAGCAACAATCACTAACAAGCATCTGTATGTTCTTTTTTCAAAACACCTGTAAATATTCACTTTTTTTAACACAGTAAGGGATAGTTCATTCCCATTTGAGAGATGGCAAATGGAAAGAAGGGAAAGATATTATCTAATGACAAGGGTAAGGAGAGAAGAAAAGTGACAACACCTTTAAGATAACACATTTAAGACTAGTTCTCACTTTAGCATGAGCTTTTCTAGATCTAAATCCACTTCTTTGGATGCAGCACTGAGTGGTATTAAAAATCTTTGCTACAAAGCGCAGATACAATGATGTCCCTCATTTGTAATATTTATGTCCTCCACCTCAACTTTGATCTTTTTTTCCATCTCTGCCTGAAGCAGCATAATATCAAACAAGCTATATGGAATGTCTTTGCACTGGCAACATAGGAGCCTCTCTATGCAGTGGCTCTCTATGCAACTGTCCATTGCCACTGGAACATTTGCTCTATGAAACAAACCAGTAGGGGAAATTATTTAATTCCGCCTTGAGACATTGACCTTGATGGGCCCCAAACAGGAAATATCTTATCCATTGAATCAACCTTGAGACATCATTTCAAGTTTATCTGGAGTTAGTTTTGACTTCTTTGCTGAACTTTGGCAACATTCTTTTGCTCATTAATTTAGACCTCACCAAACTCAATAGAATGCAAGCATTTTTCATGTAAGACCGTGGCAGGAATCATGAGATGATCCAGGTTTTGTTGGTTGATCTCATGATTCCCATCCTGGTCTTACATGAAAAGTGCTTGCATTCTCCAGCTAGCATAACAAATGGGGAGGATTCCTGGAAGTTGCTGTTCAACAATTGCTGTTCAACAATTGAAAACTAGAAGGCTGCATAATTCTTATCCAGATTCTGCAAATTTATTGTGACTTGGAAAAGAATGTTCACAGCTAGAGTTTCTACATCTATCTCTGTCCATCCATCCATTCATGCATACATTCACGGATTTATAGATATACAGGATTTTAATCTGAATTTAATAAGTAACTATCCAAAGTTCTGAGTCTTATGCTAAAAAAGATCAATCAACTCACCACCAACAACAATTCATTACTGATGATGATGACGACGACGACTATCCTAGAGTGACTTATTGCCAAATATCCTAGAGCGACTTATTGCCACCAGGAATGTGGCGCAGCTGGCTAAGTGTCAGCTGCATAAGATCTCTCTGACCAGTAGGCCATGAGTTTGAGGCCTGCCCAGGTTGAGGTGGGTGCTCAACCTTTAAGTGTAGCCTGCTGTTGACCTTTGCAGCCCGAAAGACAGTTGCATCTGTCACGTAGGAGATAAAGGTACCACATTAAGTGGGGAGGCAAATTTTGACTGAATTATGAGGCCATTAAAGAACTCCAGGAATGCTGAGGAATGTGGAAGGAACAACAAGGGATGCTGGGAACGCTGAGAGATGAGGAGTGCATCAGCTCCCCCTGATGGCCAGAATTTGCCTCTGCTTGTCTATATATGTGTATGTGGAAACAGCAGGGATTGTCTGCTAAGTATGTGTACCTGTAATCCGCTCTGAGTCCCCTTTGGGGGTGTAAAGAGCAGAATATAAATAAAGTAAATAAAATAAATATATTAAAAAGCTCAGCACTTTTAAACTGCAAGCTACCTCTAGTGGGAAACCTTGCTGATAGCTCATTTATATGTGGCTGTTGAACTTGGTGTCTGCAGATCCCCAGTGAGTTCATTGTAGGTAGAACGAATAGCCTCAGGTCAAACATCTGCAAGGAACATGTGCCTGATTTCCCCAGCAGCTCTCGCTGCAGTGGATGGTATATTAGGCCTATTTTATATTGTAGCTGCTACTGATAGTCCTGAATGCAAATACCAGGCTACCTCTGGGAAACTTCAGTTAATAGGAAAATGTTTCAAAACAAATTTATTTGGTTAATCTAGGCCATATAAAAAAGGAAAGTGGCTGTGTAAGGGTCCAATCATTTTTCAAACATACATGAAAGCCTTTCAAATTACTTTGCAACTTTCTTTCCAGCTCCCCTTACCTTACCTTAATGAGAAACTTAAGTTGGATATAGAATCTCATTGACCTCTGAGAAGCTGGAATGCCTTGAACAAGAAAGAGAATGTGTGTGCTTTATGTCCTTGGGATTATAACCCAACTAGTCATCATGATCTGCAATTCATACAGCTGCAAAAATGCCAGGTGTGGACTGCTTTCTACCCACAAGTCACCAGAACAATCCAGTGACTTGTCAACCTTAGGCATCCAAGCAATATTTATATACCTATTTTAGCTCAAAAATCCTACAGATGCTCACTGAAACAAAATAGGTACAATGCTGTCCATTTCTTCCAGTGTGGGGAGTGGGAAATGTCATATGACATTTCTTGATTTTGAGCAAACTGCTGCAATTCTAGGGGGGCATCTGAAATTCAGAGATCTGCAAACTCTTTATTAGGAGACCAAGGCTTGGTAATGTAAGGCTTGTCAGATGCTTCTGGATTGCAACTATATTCATCCCTCTATTGGCTTTTCTGGCTTGGAAATGATGGGAGTTGCTATCCAATAGACTTGTGTGTGTATTTAATTTCTTCCATTTCCTTCATTTCCTTCAATACCTTTGGTACTTCGGGAGCCCATAACAGTAAGGGCTCTCCCGGTACGAAAACCCACCCAACACAAAAGCAAGTGGGAGCCAATCTTGGCTCCTCTTCTGCTTTTTGGGAGCTCTGCATGCTCTTTGCACAGAGTTTTCCTGGGAGCCTTACTCTGATGCTTTGGATCCAGGTCTTCATGAAAGATATAAAGACAAAGAATTCCAGAAAGAGTGTTATCTTAACTCTGATGCTCCTAATCCAGTTTTTAAATGAAAGATATAAGAAAGGATCCCAGAAAGAGTGATATCCTAACTCTGAGGCTTTGAATCCAGGTCTTAATGAAGGATATAAGGACTAAGGAACTATTATAAAACATTTATTAGTAAAGAAGAAAGTGAAATAATGGCGCTCTGGGCTGTACGGTGTTGCACATCTCTGACATTCGGCAAGAAGGAATGGTGCCCTGCACTCCCTGCTGCTGCTGGAGAAGTTAGAGGCCAGGGCCAGTGGGGAATAGGGAATGTTTATAAGGATATTTTATTTCTAGAAAGAAAAACATTCCTAAAAATCAGGGGATGACCCAAATATTATAAAACTTGGTGGGCTAACAGTGGTAGATGTGCCCTCCAAGTGTAGCAATTTTCATCCCTCTAGCCTTAAAACCAAGGGGAAAGGGAGCCTGGGAAGTCCTCCCATTGTTGCAAATGGGACAAAATATTCATTTTTTTCATATGCAGAACAAAAACGCCTTTTCAGGAGGCATGTAAAAATGGATATGGGGCTTTCAGTTTCAAGCAAGCAGAAACAGATAGCAGTTCTTCCAAAATGCACAAGCCTACTATCCAGCAAGATCAGTGGGGACTAAATTGTCTGCTGAAGTCTACAGATTGCTTCCTGTGGACTAGTTTTATTGATTATACCCTTTGCCCTTTGTAAACAAGATCTTTGGCTATGGTCCCAGTAACATCTCTCAATCCAACAAACTAAACTGAGTTAAGAAGAACTATCAGTGCCCATATTTCCAGTCTTTTGTGTGGACTGTAGCCAGTGGGAAGTTATGCTAAGTTGTCCATGCCAATCTACAGCAAAGAAGTAAACAAATGTATCCATTGTAAATTACTGTGCAAATTGTGCTAATCCTTAATTCTATTTGTATACAGCACTTAACTTGACATGCCATGGCTTTAGTAATATGCTTATTTGGGAGTGCTTTCTTTAAAGAACAGGTGTGAGGCAATGACTCACCTCCTTGGAAGCTGCTTCTTAGTCAGATCAGACAATTGGTCTACCTAGTCTATGACTGTTTATTCTAACTGGCAACGATTCTCTGTTAGGAATGAAATCTTTCCCTTGTGTCATTCTTGCTAGAATTAATAACTTGAAGTTTTCTCCTGCTGAATGAGATTGCAAGCATGTTTGTGATTTGTCTTTATTTATTTGCACATTGACTTTTTTTTAAAAAAAAAATCATTTGTACACAAATCACCCCATTTTGACTAATAGAAAACCAATGTGTATTGCACAAATCATCTGGTGTCTGCAATACTGCATAGGTCAGTGTTGAGCACAAAGCTGAGCCACTAAGCATGATTAGGTTCGATCAAAATCTTTGTAAGTTGGAATAAATTCGGATCAAATGCCTTTTTAAAGCAATTTCGAAGCGATTTGGAAACTCTGGAGTATCCTTGCCATTTTGAAGCATTTTCCGCCATTTCTCTTACGAATCAGTGAGTCGGAAATGATTCAGCTTTTCAAACCAGTGTGGATGGATTCCCTTTGGTTCCCTTTCTCTCCCATGTCAGTCCAGGGTGAGAGCCGCTGTTTAACCCAGTTTGGATGGCTTTCCTTTGGTTTCTTTTCTCTCCCATGTCAGGCCTGGGCGAGAGCCGCTGTTTATCCCAGTTTGGATGGCTTTCCTTCGGTTTTCTCTCTCTCCCGTGTCAGTCCTGGGCGAGAGAAACAGTTTAACCCAGTGTGGATGGATTTCTTCCATTTATCTCTCACCCCCCCCCCAAATGAAACAGGAAATAACACTTTGAAACCATTAACAAAGGAATCGGAAGTCTCTGAAGGTTTGAAAAGTTTTGAACTTTTTTCCTCTGTGAAAATCAGAATTGACTTTAGATCTGAACCACCAGTGCCCCCTACATCCGAAATGAGTTTTGAACCAATGTTATTTTGATCAAACAAGCTGTGCCGCCCCAAGGGGGCTTGAATATTTGTTTTGTGGGTACTTTCCATGTGGCTGTTTTTTGATGTTAGTTTCCCCTTCGCCATGTTGTTTTAAGTCATGTGACCTTTAGGCTTGTCATGTGGCCCCAGGGTCTCTGGGTGATCCACCCTCGGGTCCGCCCCTTTGGAGAGGTTATATAAAGGGGCCCTCGGCTTGCCTCGCTCTCTTCCAGCACCATCAGGACACAGAGCAAGTCTTAGAGCAGACGGCTCCAAAAGGGAACCGTTTTTACTGCTAGGTTAATCTACGTTTCCAACCAGGATTCCCAGTAACAGGAAGACCCGTCTTCAACAAGGACTGAGATTCTGGGGAGTGCTAAAGGACCCAGTTTGCCTGCACTCCAGGAGACAACAGGACACCTTTGGACTTTGACGAGAGGTACCGCCTTTGATGTTACTTGACGCATCGGGGCTGAAATCCCTTTTTGGACATTGCGACTAACCAAGCTTAAGCCATCAGTTTTATGCTGATTGTTCCAATAAATTTCCTTTTGGCCCTCAGTTTGCGTCAACCATCCTTTTTGTTGAGGTCCACTGTGGCTTGTAGGTGGAAAGCCTAGCCATCCCATTTTCCCAGATTTGTGCTTTCCTTTTAACCCTGGGAAGACGGAAAAGTAAAACGGCCCTTGCGTTCGGCGCATTTGGCAGCCGGTTTTCCTCAGGTTTTCCTGCTGAAGAGTTTTGGCGCCAAAGAAAGCCAGGTTTCTTACCTTTGAAGAGTTTTGGAGCCAAAAGTTAGTCAGGTTTTCCTGCTGAAGAGTTTTGGCGCCAAAGAAAGCCAGGTTTCTTACCGCTGAAGAGTTTTGGAGCCAAAAGTTAGTCAGGTTTTCCTGCTGAAGAGTTTTGGAGCCAAAAGTTAGTCAGGTTTCCCTGCTGAAGAGTTTTGGAGCCAAAAGAAAGTCAGGTTTTCCTGCTGAAGAGTTTTGGCGCCAAAGAGCCAGTCAGGTTTCTCCTGTTGATCAGTTTGGCGCCAAAAAGAGGGCGGTCGCCATCTTGGCTGTAGTTTTGGCCCGCCGCCATCTTGTTTTGTAGTTTTTGTGGGTTGTTTAGGGCGGAACCTTCGACTGCCATCCTTCAGTTCTTGTTTCCACCCGGAGCCTATTTCCTGCCGGACCAGCTTCCGGGGGAGGCCTTTTCGGCCGGACAGGAAGTGACTCAGCCGCCATTTTGTTTTGTAGTTTTTTGGAAATTTTCCGTTTTTTCCATCGCATTGCTCTGGGAGGGCTTCGGAGAGCTTCGAAGCGGCCGGGGGTGGCCCGAAAAGCTCCAGAGCGGCAGAGGCGGCCCCAAGTGGCCCAGAAGAGATCCTGCGGGCGCCCAGAGCCCCAGAGGACAGCATCAGCGGCGCCCTCCTGTGGTTCCCAAGCAGCGGTTCCAGTGGGATGTCCAGCACTTTCTCCTCCATCTGCTCCTGTGTCGGGCTGTGGTGAGCCTTTGGTCCTGAAGGGCCTACAGTCACTCGGGGGGAGGGGTTTGTGCACCAGCGGCCCTTTAGAGGCCTGAAGAAAGAAAAACCTCTGGCCCTGCTTGACAGCCTTCTGAGGATCTCCTAGCAACTTTATGCTGCAAAGCCTTTCTAACTGTGATCAACATCAACATTGTGTAGCAGTGTGTAGCTTTGCTTGGTGCTTAGTGTAACTATATGTGATTAGTCCTAGGGCACATTGCGTGTATGTTAGCACATTGTAGTCACAGGCTTGAAACTTGTATTGAGACTGCTTTCTGTATGTATTCCAAAGCACTGTATGTCAACAGTTACATGCCATAGCTTAGCTCATGGAATGCTAACTGTATTGCTAGCCTAGCATTTATGCCTAAAAGTGTGCATGCCATTGCGTAGAGTGGATAGCAAGTAGCGCCAGTATACTTCTTTCAGTGGTGGTGCAATTTAAGCAGGGCTCTTGCATTTTCAAATGTTTAAAAGCCAGGTTATAGGTGAATAAGGTTGCCATTGGCTCAAAGTTGCGCGTGGTCCCCACACCAAAGCTACTGCACAACATAACCTCCAGGCATGTCAACACCGTCGCGGTACAGCGTACGATCTGTAAAGGGCTCTCTACGACGTCTGATGGAGTACGCTTCGACCCTACGCTCTATCGGAACTCCAGCCAGAGGATCTGAGAATGCCAAGACTTCAGAAAATCAAGAGAGCTCCTTAAGCGCAGCCTATCAAGCAGGGCCCCAAGCTCCGGCGAACGATGGGGAAGCCCAGGCCTCAGCCACCCCAGCGAAGGTTTATGCTGCAGATGCCTTATCAGACGTTCGTCCCAAGACCCACGATTACAGTCTACGTTCGAGCCGAGACAGACATCCTACGGAGAGGTTCGCTGAGCAACTCACACAAAAGGAAGCAGATTTCTCTCGTGTGGTGGGAAAGTGCTGGCAGCGTATCGACGAGTTGGCCGCCAGACGTGGCAATTACAACGAGCCCACTAAAGAACAGTTCGAAGGAGCAATCAACGATTGGCTAATTGCGGCCAACGAGTTGCATCGGGTGCTCAGGGAGCTGAACAATCCCCAGGCGCAGCTGAAGGCCGATGCACTCGCCAGAGACATGGCCAGGAAGAATGAGTGGTGCGGTGGAATTTTGGACTCCTTGCTTTCTGCCACCCGACCTCACATTCCCGAACGTTCAGACGCACCTGCTGCTCTCACCAGGCGGAGTTTGAGCCAAAACATGACTCGTGCCTCCAGCCTCAAATCGTCGCACAAAGTCCCGTCGCTGCATAGTTCAAGCCGCCGTTCAGCCCGGAGCCAGGCAAGCTCAGTTCAGGTCATCCTGGAAGCGGAAAGGGCTAAAGTAAGGAAATCGCACTTCAGACTCAGGCTGCAGCTGTGGTCGCAGCTGAAGAGGCCATAATCGGAAAAGAGCAGCTGCGCGTCAAACAACAAACGCTGGAACTCCAGCTTCAGCTTGATGCACTAAAGGTCGAAGGGAGGCGTCTAAACGGGCGGCAGAAGCTAAATTCTGGTCGGAAGCAGCAAATCAGGGCCTTTCGGAGGACGTGCTGGAGGCACTGGATCGAGAAAACGACACTACGAAGGTTCCAAAACCGCCCAGCGTTGTGTTCTCCTGGCTCGAAGGCGTCACACAAGCAAGGGATGATGGAGCGACCAGCTGCCTGCAAATCCAAAACCCGCCGTTCCGTCCGCCAAGACATGACCAGGGTGGATGGCCGTCTTGCCGCACCGCGCATGTCTGCATCGGGGACAAATGTCCCACCTAGACCTACCCTGCAAGAACTCCCAGACGATCAGCTCAACGAACCAGCCCGGCAATTCAGGCCCTTCAATCCCCTTCTCAACACAGTGCGCGCACAGGTCCGCCCGGCAGTCCAGTCCCCAACAGATCCCGGCACCACGGCATCCCAGGAGAAGTCTAAAAGATCAGGGTGTGCAAAGGTTTTCGGACCGCGTAGAAGATTACTCGTGGTGGTCAACCTCCTTCCAAATGGCCGCTGATGACCTTCGTTTGACCCCTCGCGAGGAGATAAACTTGCTCATTGAGTGGCTTGGCCCGGAGTCCTCTCAACAAGTCAAAGGGATCTTTGCGGCCAATGTCAGGAACCCAGCGAAAGCCCTCGACACAGCTTGGGAACGACTTTATTACAGATACGGGGCCGGTTGCATGGTGGAAGCCTCTCTGAAAGACAGGCTGAAGAAGTTCCCCGTCCTTAAAGCCAAAGATAGCAAGCTCTTTTGGGACTTAAGTGACCTGCTGGAGCAAATGCTTGCAGCCAAAGAGCATCCCGAAATACCTGGACTTGTCGCACTGGACCAAAGTTCCTTCCAAAATGTCGTCCTCGACAAACTCCCCGGGAGGGTGCGGGAAACTTGGGCTGATATTGTCGCGAAGTACAAGAGGACACATCAACAAGCCTACCCCCTTCTCCCAACTAGCGGAATTTGTAAAGGAGCTGGCCAAGTCTAGGAACGACCCAGAAACTCGAGCTCTGTACCAAGGAACTCCCTCAGATGGACTTCCCAAGGACTTAAAAGAGCGTCCTAGGGAGATAAAACGCTCAGCCACCGTTAAGGCTACGAAACAGAACAACGTTCTCCTAACCTAACATCAAGTGCCAGGAGCATACCTTGCCCTATCCATCTAAAGCCACACAGCCTGGCAGAGTGTAGGGAGTTCACCAACAAACCATACAAAGAACGCACAGACATCGTAAAAAAGGCCAGAGTGTGCTTCAAGTGCTGCAGCCGTGAGCCTCACCTCTCCAGGGACTGTCAAGCTGAGGTCAAGTGTCGGCAATGCAACAGCCTGAAGCACTGCACGGCCATGCATAACCCAGAGGGCTCTTCTGCAAGCTCCAGCGTAAAGAGCCAGTCACCCAAGAGAGACTCAGAGGGAGGCGAAACGCCTCACATGGATTCACAGTCAGCCAGTGTGGCCTGCACCAAACTGAATCAAGGAAGCACCAGACCCCGTGTCTGTCACCCCATCTGCCTCGCGGAGGTCTACCCTCAAGGCAGATCAGAGTTGAAGAGGAGAGTTTACGTGGCCCTCGTCGCCCAAAGTGACTCATCTTTGGCCACTCCAGAGTTCTTCAGCATGTTTGACACCGAAGTCCGAACTGTGGACTACGAGGCGTCCACTTGCTTTGAAAGTAAGCGCAGGAAGGGCAGAGTGGCTACAGACTTTGTTGTATCTCCGTGCGGCCAGCAGAGGTGTTTTGAGCTGCCTGACCTCGTGGAATGCACATCCATCCCTCGAGATAAGGGGCAAATTGCTACCAAAGCAATAGTCAAGGCACATCCTCACCTCAAACACTTGAAGCAGAGCATCCCGAATATTGAAAAGGATGTGGGGATCCATCTCCTCATAGGGGCTAATTGCCCAAGCCTCTTCATCATAGAGGAACAAGTTATAGGACCGCCAAGGGCTCCGTTGGCTCAGAAGACGCCTCTTGGTTGGACGGTGGTAGGGCCTGCGTACATCGACAGAATGCAGCCTTTCCCCTCTTCTTCGGTTCAGTTGACAAAGACAGCCGTCCCAGCGACCGACCAAGTCAAGTGGAGAGTTGCCTGGACCGTGTTTCAGAGCTCTGGTATCTCCTGCGAAGCTGACACCAGCCTCTGCGATCGACCACGCTGAGTCCACCAGCTTGCTCCATTCAGAGAAGAAGGTGTCAGCTAGCCGGCCAAGGGAAGTTTCGTCTTCGCAAGGCAAGGATCACGCCTCGGATGATCAAGCCAGAGTTGACCATCCGCAACTCACAGAGAGTGCGAAGGAGGTGGCGCCCGCGCGAGGGCCAAAGATCTTGCCAACATCCAACCATGATGTATGGTTTCCCCAAGAGGAAGGGACGACGATATCTGCGTCAGCTAGCGTCAACGTCCAGCATGTGGACCACGGAGCCTGACATTCCAAAATGACAGGAGTCAGATTTGTCTGACGCCGTGGCTTCGCTGCAAGGTGGAGGCTAGAGCTTCCAGCCAGGGAAGAGGCCACCTGGTGGACAGATCCTTCCCATAAATATAGTTTAGAGATAGTTTAAAGTGTTTGCATTTCTGCAACGTTTGTTGGTTATGCACATTGTTATTTGTTATTGATTGATATGGTGAGGTAACGGCCATAATCAACAACAGGCCTTTTAACTCCTCTCAGCTCCGATCCTGAGGATCTCCAAGTGTTGACGCCAGCTTCCATTCTAAAACCGAAGACGCCAGGGTGGAAGGATGTCTCCTTACCCGTTCAGATGGAGCGCACGGGCAACAATGGAAGCAGGTGCAAGTGCTTGCCAACGCCTTTTGGAAAAAGTGGAAATCGCTCTACTTGAGTCAGCTACAACAACGCAAGATCTGGCAGAACTCCCAGCCTAACCTACGCACAGGAGATGTAGTCCTACTGAAAGATAAGGCCGCACCCAGGTCACAGTGGCCCATGGGTCTCATTGAGGCAATCTACCCTTGCCCAGACGGGAAGGTCAGAAAAGTGCAAATTAGGACCATGAGCCATGGCAAAGTTACCTTATTAGAAAGACCTATTGCGGAGGTCATAGTTTTAATTGAGAATGTTTAAATATGCTATGTCGGCCAGCCATAAACAGTTCATTTGTTATTCCCGTTCGGGAATCCGGGGGGGAGTGTGCCGCCCCAAGGGGGGCTTGAATATTTGTTTTGTGGGTACTTTCCATGTGGCTGTTTTTTGATGTTAGTTTCCCCCTTCGCCATGTTGTTTTTAAGTCATGTGACCTTTAGGCTTGTCATGTGGCCCCAGGGTCTCTGGGTGATCCACCCTCGGGTCCGCCCCTTTGGAGAGGTTATATAAAGGGGCCCTCGGCTTGCCTCGCTCTCTTCCAGCACCATCAGGACACAGAGCAAGTCTTAGAGCAGACGGCTCCAAAGGGAACCGTTTTTACTGCTAGGTTAATCTACGTTTCCAACCAGGATTCCCAGTAACAGGAAGACCCGTCTTCAACAAGGACTGAGATTCTGGGGAGTGCTAAAGGACCCAGTTTGCCTGCACTCCAGGAGACAACAGGACACCTTTGGACTTTGTGAGAGGTACCGCCTTTGATGTTACTTGACGCATCGGGGCTGAAATCCCTTTTTGGACATTGCGACTAACCAAGCTTAAGCCATCAGTTTTATGCTGATTGTTCCAATAAATTTCCTTTTGGCCCTCAGTTTGCGTCAACCATCCTTTTTGTTGAGGTCCACTGTGGCTTGTAGGTGGAAAGCCTAGCCATCCCATTTTCCCAGATTTGTGCTTTCCCTTTTAACCCTGGGAAGACGGAAAACAAGCCTATGAGCCATATACCAACCCTAGAATTTAACATAATTGTCACTGGAGCATGGTAATTTGGTGCTTTATGAAAAAGAGGTAAGGTTTTAGTAGCATCTGGCTCTCTCCCCACAAAATGATATCAGCAACTCTGAAATCACCAGAAGATGCCAGTAGATCTCAATATTGATCTCATTCTTTCATGTCTGGTTATAGAAATGTAGCCAGTTGCTTCTATGATTCTGCCCATTCTACACAAAATGTCCATGTATTGGATTTCTGAAGATGGGGACACTGAGTGTTGCAAAGGGAAAAGGATAGTGTTGGTTTCTATTGTGCCCAAAGAGCATAAGCAGATGTAAAGAAAATGTATGCATTTGTTATAACCCTAACATGAAGCCAGGCAATTTGCATAAAATGCAGCATTTCTTTTTACAAAAAGGGCTGAAAAGTAAATATCTTGTGCCAGTAGATCATTTTCACGATGCAGTGTCTCCGTGTTCTGATATCCTTTCTCAGTGAGAATGTAAAAAAAAAAACCAGACACCATTCCAGGGTATCAAAGAGATAAGTCAATTAACACATATAGATCAAGATCCTTCAACAAATATCATAGCAGCCTGCCCATGTTGTTCCATACTGCCCCCCTTATAACTTCTGTTATTTGTGAACATTAGGCATGGTTTTGAATCCAAAAATGGCAATTCTAAAATCAAATGGGGGGTGGGATTTTTTTTATTACTAAAAGAAAGACTTACAAAAAATTTCCCAAAAATTTCTAAAATGTAACTTAAGTACTAATGAAATTCGTTAGTAATCCGTATGCCAGAGCATGCGCATTACAGATGGTTTTGGCCTACAACTCCCAGAAATCCTAACAGCTGGTAAATTGGCTGGGATTTCTGGGAGTTGTAGGCCAAAACTTGAATAAACCACACTGAATTCTAGATGGGACTCTCCAAATAGGAAGGAGGGAGGGAAGGAGGAAGGGAGGGAGGGGGTATTCTATTCTTGGAAGCAGCAAAGAAAAGGAGGAGGAGCCCCCTCGCTCCTCGCTGCCTCTCTCACCCCGATCCTGAGGGGAGCGGGCCCAAGTTTGCCCAGGCTGAGAGGAAAAGGAAGAGGCCTGAGGCTGTGAGGAATGGTGGGAGTTGAAGTCCAAAACACGTACCTGGAGGGCTGAAGCTGGCCCCTGCGATGGGGCATGGCAGAGCAACGGGGAAGAGAAGCATCTGAGAGAGCGCAGGGAGAGAGAGCAGGAGAAGCGTGCGCACGTGTGTGTGTGTGAAGCTGGCCCCTGTGATGGGGCATGGCAGCAGAGCAACGGGGAAGAGAAGCATCTGAGAGAGCGCAGGGAGAGAGAGGAGGAGAAGCGCACGCGCGTGTGTGTGTGAAGCTGGCCCCTGCGATGGGGCATGGCAGCAGAGCAACGGGGAAGAGAAGGAGGGGGGGAGCGTGAAGGACTACACTTTCCAGAATGCATTGCCTACCTAGCAGCAGCGTCACTTCCAGTTCCCCATAGAAATGCGGGAAAAAGAAGAAGCTGAATGAAGGCGGGAAGGAAATGAGGCGGAGAAGACAGGGAGAAGTGAGTACGTAGTACAATAATTAAGAATTTATTATGATCATAACGCAAATTGTTGGCCTCAAGGACCATAAAAGGAAGTCTACTTCCGGGTTCGCGGCAGCGATCCGTAAAAGCTCAAAAGTCCCATTACATACGAATCTCTTACGAATCCTTTTAATTTCCGTTTCATTTTTCTCATGCCTAGTGAACATAACCCAACCTTATTCTTACTGGGACTGAATAGAGTAAAAAGTTGAACACTAAAATATTGCACTACATCATTCTGTCAGCCATAATATTTTATACCCAAAAGTGAAAGATTGCAATTTTCCTTCTAGAGAAAATTTGATAATAAAAATCCTAGAAATAGAAACAGAACCTTTTATTATTTATATTAAAAAGAAAGAGAATGGAAAGTTACTTGTCGGGTTTGAAGATTTACATGAAATACATGAAATTAGAAGATGAAAGGTGAGATCTTATGTATAGTTTGATAAGTGGAACACATTGTGGTTTGTGAAGAATCTGATCCTTCAGAGGATGAGGAAGAGGGTTTTGTGATGTCTCAGGAGGGGTTTTTGGGGGATGAAAGTGGCATGGAGAGATGTGTTAGTCAATTTTCCTGTAGTTCTCATGACGTTAGAGAAAACATCCCATGAGAATCTGCCAGAGTGTCCTCCTGAAAAGAATGTGGGGGAATGGAAGCTTTTTCCATTTCTAGGTCAGAGTGGCTGCACTTACACCAAGAGACTGTAAAAGAGAGACAGACATGCTTTGAGATAAGCCACAAAGAACCAGGTGTGTACAAAGTGATGTCATGGGAGGGAATTGAGGCTTTAGACTGGGCTCCAAGTGGACAGCTCTTTGTGAGCTCTTTGCATTTCAAGTGGGAACAAATCTTGTAAGTTCTATGGCCTATGCTTCAAGTTTCTGAATTTTAATTCCTGCTCATGTTTGCTTGGTTAAGTTTCAAGTTTCTGGATTTTAATTCCTGCTTATGTCTTCATGGTTTTTGGTCTGGTTTATTCTCTATTTTATTCTCAAGTTCTGGATATAACTTTGATTAATTGTATGGATTTTGCCTTGTTTCACTGTACTGACTCAGATCCAAGTTTTTGAATTCCTGTGGTTTGATTCATGAAATTGATTATTACCTATACTCAGCAACTTTGGAGTTTCTGGATTTGTCTTTTGGATTTTTGATTGTTCTTTTTGATTGTGTTTTTTCTTATATTTTATATTTTTCTTAATAAACTTTATTTAGTGGATTCTCTCATCCCTGTCTGGTGACTGGGTGAAAAGGTGTCCCATGGCTGCAGTGCAACAGAACAGCACACAATATTGCACTTAATATGACTTTGAGATAGGAGGCAGGAACTTAAATTTCAACTTTATTTTCTTATTTTTAAACATATTTAAGTTTTATTATAGTGGAGGAAGAAAGGTATTTTGAGGAAAAATGATTAAGTAGGCTTGAAATAGTTTATTATATGAATATATACTATATATATATATATATATATATATATATATATATATATATATATATATCTCCAAGGTGTAAAATGGAACGCTTATACTGAAAGCAACAATGAAAAGTTACCTCTGCAATGGAAAACTTTATCAAAGGCCATACAATCATCATCATCTGTGCATTGTATTTTGAGTGCTCCATTTCTAATGACATACCACACACAGAGAAAGAAGCCGCAAACTTGTCTTGGAGCATTTCATTTTCTTGGAGACACCAATGAGAACATACATGTTTCAAAGGACACACCCTTTAAATAGGATGCAATTTGCTAGGTATATCATTATGGCAGTGATTAACATATTTTACAAGGAACAAATTATACATCACAAGAGTAATCTCATTCCTATCACAGACTCATGTTGCTAACTACCAATTACAAAGCTTTATTGAAACCGAGAAAACCCACAAAGGCCAGTCAACTTTGTTTTATGGGACCAACTTTTGGCAAAACACTGGGTTACAACAGTGCATCACTTGAAACATTACACCACAGGGAAGACAGAAACCACCAACTGTTAAACACATCAGAGCCAGTACAATTCTTCTCATGGGCAAATTATTATCCAATCACCTCCTAGCCTCAAATGAGAATACATATAATGCCTATCTAGGAAGTTCAATGGGATCAAGACTTTAATTATATTGCTATCCAAATCAGCTAATTTTTCCCATGTTAACATTTTAAAACAGAAGTGAGAACCATGAAGCCTTCAAAAGATTGCTTAACAACAGGCCCCAACAGGCTATTTATCTTAGCCAGCATAGCCAATGGTGAGGAGTGCTGGGAATTGCAGTACATTTCCCATATCTGTACTGGCCAAATTTGATGGGCAGAGGTGTTCATAGTGGATAGGTGATCATGTTCTACCTGCCTCTTTTGGTCTTTAACAAGCTGTTAAAAACAAAAAGACTTTCAGAGGGAAAAGGATAAAATAAGTGTGGCACAGTGGTCTGAATGTTGGAGACTAGGTTTCAAATTTTGTTGACTGTCCTCACATAAGACGATAGTAGCTAAGAAGCACATACACATTCAAAATGTATAAATTCTAGCTTTTAGGATTGGTTTATCATTTTTGCTAATTACAAATTGAGTATCCCTTATCTGAAGAGTTTTGTACCAGAAGTATTTTGTATTTTATTTTAGATTTTGGAATATCTCATACATACATAATAAAGTGTCTCGGAGATGGGACACAAGAATAAACACAAGAATGATTTATGTTCCATTTACACATTGAAAACAACAACACTCTGGCAAAGAGAGCTAAAGACCTTGCAAAGCTACAGCTCTCAGGATTCCATAGCATTGAATTGTGACAGTTCAAGTGGTGACAAACTGCATTAATTCTACAGTGTAGATGCCCCTCTGAATATCCTCAGTAATAGGTAACTGATGGGAACTTGTTATGTTATGCTAAGTTAGTGAATACTCTTTGCTATTATGGTAAAAAAGTAATGCTACCCTGCTTGTTACTAAGGGCCCATCTAGATAGCCCCATAGAAGCGAGAGTTCTCACTTCTTCAAGGGGGCATCCAGATGACATCCAACAGAAAAGTGATTGCATTCACCACATACCAGGATAGCCCATTAAACACTCCCCTTTCTGAAAGACCAGAGTCTAATGGGCTATGGCCCTGTGTGGACAAGCCCACAGGGAGTCCTGGGACTTCCCTGCAACCTGTCCAAACACCCTCCCAAAACCCCATAAAACGGGAGGGGGGGAGGAAGGACAGTAGAAATAACTTATTGGCCTCCATTAGGACCCACAGCACAGTGCCTGGGATGTACCATTATGCGTGAAAATCCAAGGGGGAGGAAGAACTGATTAGGGATGGAGGCTAACTCCCTGTTCTCCTGGAGGACATGTAGACAGCGCCTACATAAAGCACAGGCTCTTGGGGTAGTGTGTGGACTACAGTCCACCCCAACCCGGGTTTTTAAAACCCGAGTTAAAGCAGACTTTACCGCTGTCTGGAACTGCCCTAAGAAAAGTAACTAGCTATCAAAAGAACCCGTGGCAAATAAAATGTTATTTCCAAACTTTTGACTTAAGTGTATGCCTATGTGACTTTAAGTTGCTTCAGTGATTTCAGGAATTTCATAGTCTTTTCTTAGGCAAGGAATCCTCAGAGGTGGTTTACCATTGCCTTCACCTGAAATATTGACCACAGACCCTATAATTCCTTATCTGTTCCCCATCCAGTACTAACTATGCCTGAGCCTGCTTCGCTTCCAAGATAGATGAGATGTTATTCTTTCACATCAAATTTGAAATCATCGTTTAGTATCTAATCTCTACCGTTGCAAGCTTTTTCACTGACCTTGATCCTGTGGTTCTTGAATGGCAACCCAACAAGGAGAAATGTAGCTCTGTGCAGGGGAAATAAAAAGATGAAAAGTAGGCTAACTTGTTGGGTATAAGTAAGAGCTTTGGATTTACATGCCAGTAAGACCAACATATTTTCCAGATTGAAAAATAGGCCTTAAGTAACCCTTAAGCTTGTGTCTTTTTGCATATTTTTTTAAAAAAATAATTGAAACCTAGCATTCCTAGAAGGGGAATTGATTTCTGCCAAAAATTAACTGACTTTTTCCTGAAGCATTTAATGTACCTGAGAAAATGGATCTCTATCTTGTGTCCAACGTTTCAACAGATCAGCAATTGGGCAATGACTGGGCCAGCTATCACATGTGTTTAAGCCATGAATGGTAGGGCGATTTTCAACCAGTTGCCAAACCCCTTGTGTCTGCCAGCAAATGTGGAATAATGTTCCATGGTCCTCATTATATGCTTAATACGAATATGTTTCCTTTTCCATATAAATCACCCTGCATGGAGCAACCAATCATTCACTGGAAACTTGCTAAATGTAAGTAGAGATGACAAGTTGGAAGCTTTTAAGAAATCATCTGGAGCAGCTGATTTTGATCCTTCAGATGCCACAATCCTCATTCCCCTTGTTCCAGCTTCCCAAAAGCTGAGAAAATCTTCCCATGTGTAATTGGAATAATATACTATACAATACAAGCCCATTTATCTGACTGGCCTGGGAGACATCTAAAATTTCAGAAACTTTGTACTGAAGGACAAAGTGAGACAAACCTCCAAATACCTTTTTTCCATCAGCATTTAGATTTAAAGAATTGGCACATATCTCTATGAGTAAATGCCCTGTCATTCCTCCAAAAAGAACTGATCGGCATTTGTAAACTATACAGGAATGCCAGGGAAAAATGCCAATTTTGAACGAAAATCGAGTAAAAAAAATTAACTACCACTACACTACAAAGAGGAAGAGGAGAAGTTGATGGTTTGGAGGGAGGGGGGAGTGCCACTAGCCAGGTGGGGGGTTGATGTAATAGGGGGAATGGGGAGATACGGGAAAGGGAGACCCCTAATTCAGCCTAGGGAACGAGAGAATATATTCATGATTCCAAAACGGTCTCCTGATCTGGCAAGATTGGGTTAAGGGTGGTGCTGTTGAACTACACAGTACACAGTGGTTGAAGAAAACTATCAAACAGTACATTTAGAAATTTATCAAAAATATGTATCAAGGTAATAGCATAATATCCAAAGTTCTAACAATCAAACACACAACAAATAGCAGCTATATGTAGTAAACCCAGCAAAAAACGCGAAGAAATCCAGCCCAATTATAAATCGGATGATACATACATATAGAAGGTACCCTTAGGGGAAGCAATTCCAATGCTCACAAATTATAGTATATTATTCCATCTAAGAGGATATTATGAGTAGTAGTTGGTCCAGTGTCCGTCAGTATCCCAATGGGGAATACTACACAAGCGGGTGGATAATCCGAATCGACACAACGTCTCTGGCGTCCCCCGATTCAGAGGAAGCGGAGGACGCCAATGACGTTGTGTCGATTCAGATTATCCACCCGCTTGTGTATTATTCCCCATTGGGATACTGACAGACACTGTTAACAAAACCATAAAAACACAAGTTAACAAAACCATAAAAACAAACAGCATGTAGGGTGGGAGGGATGGAACAGGTGAAGCAGGCACAATGCCTTCTGAAGTCCTAAGGGCAACCTAAATAGGCTGCCTGGGTAAAGAGGGGGGCAGGCTATGGCCAATCCAGTGGTGGGACGGGGCCTGCCCGTGATTGGCCAGGCGGTGGGAAATATTACCGCCAGCCAGGGGGCTTCTGGGAGGAAGAAGTCCCCTGCTGCCATGATGGCTGGCGAGGGGATGCCCCTCACCGCAACGGCCCTGTCCCAGTACGCCAGGCCATGCATTTTTTGTTACTAGCATGGAATACTATGCACAGAGTTCCTCCCTATTCAGGCAAGACTGGGAATCATTTACCCCTCCTGATGTTGCTGGGTTGCATCTCCCAGCGTTGCTCACCATTTGCTTTGTTGGGAAGAGTTAGAAGTTTTGCAGTCTATCAACATCTGAAGAACTGCTCCATTCCTCTTTCTACTTCAAGAACACTGTTGGGGCGGGAGCGCCATCTTGGGAGAGGGAAAAGGACATTTTTCCAATAGTAAAACAGGGAATAGCACAACTGACAATAGAACTATGTCTGCACTGCATGAACGGACCTCAAGAGCAAAAGAGCGGAGGATAATGCAAGAAGAGGGACCAGAGGAGGAAGGAATAACTTTGAGGGACAGCCTTGCAGAACTACGAAAAATAGGGGAAGCTCAAGACAGATACCTACGGAAGATGGATGCCATAATGTCTCGGCAAGAAAAGCAAATGGGAACGATCCGGGAGCACTCCCAACGTGCAAGAACAGAACCAACCGAAGAGGCGCTCCTCACAATGCCAGAGCTGCTGACCCTCTATGATGATGGAAAAGACGCACCCCAGGTCAAGGGGGAAAACGCAACAATACATGAAGGCAGAGAGAAGAGAGGGAAGGAGAATACAAAACCGCAAGAAATACCAGAAGAAAGAGGACCTCACTTCAAAAATAGTGAGGAAGTTTCACTGGAAGTTGCAAGAACGGCTTCGAAGGGCCCTAAAACCTCTGCCCCCCAAAAATGAGAAGAGGGGAAAAACCAAGGGGCCACTGCAACACCCAAAAGCCCCATCCTGGATACAGATAAGAACGAAAACAAAAAGATTGGGATGCAGCCCAATAGGAAGAGAAGCTGGAGGAGAACAACCCAGCAAGGAAGAAAGAAAAACCTAAAGAAAAATTGCCCCTACTCTCTAGAGGCGTATTTTAGGCCTACAAGATGTGGCATCCTGGGGATGGATATAAAAGGCCTCAAATCTCCTAAAGAGAATGGTTAGAAAGGAAGCCGAGGAAAACAAAAAGGTACAGACCCAGCGACACTAAAGACAAGGAACGGACAATGGACACCAAACACTGGAAAGATTTTGTAGGCTAAGTGAAAAGAGTTTTTTTTTTTAAAAAAAAGGACAAACACTAACAACAACAGATTTCTTTTATACCAAGAGGGATATGAAGACCCGTCTCTGGAAAAAGAAGGAAAAAGAGCCTAAAAAGAAGACTTGTAAAAAAGAAATGTCCAGCTTAACAAGGAGACAGACTGTACGAGAAAAACAAGAAGCATCCATGAACAAGGAACTTAGAAGAAAACAAGTTACCCCTATCCCTATCTTTTCTCATCATCCTTACCCATTACTATCCTTCCCAGATCCCGGACCAAACAACCTCCTTCACCGCCCCTAACCCTTACCCCTTTCTACCCCCCTCCCCTGTGACCACCCCTCCGCACCCCCTTTCCCACCTCCGACGCCCCCCTCTACCCCCTCCCCCATCACCACTCTCAGCCTCTCCTTTCTCTATCTTTCCTACTGTCCTTTACCTGTAATTGTTCCCCCACTTTTACTGTTTATGGAAAAACCCTAATAAATATATTTTAAAAAAAAAAGAACACTGTTGGGTGTCTTACTATTGTTTTGGCTGGAAGCAGATATTGTTTCTGGAGATGGGCAATTACTATTTTCCAATCCACCGTGAGATTCTTCTTGCACACAGGAAAATGCAGACAAATTCAAAGCAAGCAAAGTCTGGTGGTTTTATTAAAATAATTGTGGCTAAGCTGGAGTTGAGTTGCAATTCCACTGTCTGGAAAGGAAACTTTTTGGTTCCTTTGGATGTCTTCTTTCTCTCCATCCCTTTCTTACAGCATCAGAAATGGTTTTGAAAGGTTAAAACATAGAGAAATACAGGACTTTAGCTGTGACACGGGATTGTAATCAGTCCACGTTATGTCTTTTTCTTTCTCCATCCTCTGCCAAAAGCATAAGCATGATATTTATTAACTTATTATCATTTCTGAATTTTTGTAAAATAGTACAACATATGGAAAGTTGGTAGTTGCTTTAGCCTATAAAGCCCTAAACGGTTTCAGCCTAGTTTGCCTATCTGAACATATATCCTTCTATGAACCATCATGGAGGTTAAGATCATCTGGGGAGGCCCTGCTCTCAGTCCTGCCTCCATCACAAGTGTGGTTAGCAGAAACGAGAGACAGGGCCTTCTCAGTGGTGGGGAAAAAGGAAAATATTACTCTACCATTACAGACAAAACTATGTAATATTTATAGAATTTTAGTAATTATAATCACATTGTTAGATTTGTCATTGCTTAGAAAATTCACAAATAATTTTCAATCTTAAAAAATGGTTTATTCTTTAAAATTTGGGAAATTGGATTAACTCCGATTTTATTAACATGTAGATTAATAATCACATATGGAAATAATAGCCCTTCCTCAACACTGAAATGTTAAATATGTTAGTTCTCTTAACATATTTATTCTTTACTTCCATATGTTTTCTTATTTCTTCAAACTGGTTTGAGAAGTTACTGATCTCTACAAAGGAGAATAGCCATCTATCTAGACATCTTTATTTTAAATAAATAATTAAATAACATTAGATCTTATGTAAATAGACAGCTCCTATGCATCAAATACTATAGTCCTATATACTATAGTCCTATATATATACAGTAGCTTGTCCTACTGATTTCAGTTAAACAGTTTTGGTGACTTGGAAAAATGCTGCTTAAGTATTGATTTCTAAAAGTGTGATGATTACTTTTTGGTCTTGGCTGCATTTTTGGAGGGATTTGGGACAAGATGTTCGCCATGGATCCTTGGTCTAAGAGGATCCAATGTCCTTCTTCTGTCTTCACTATTCATTCACGTGCCCTCTTCCTCTGGATCCAATTTATACAAATAGGGGATCACAAATCAAATAGAAGGTAAAACTCAGTCTGATTGCTCTGGTCAGTCTTTCCATGCTTATAGAGGAGAGATGAATAAGAAGCAATGGCAAACCGGAGGAGGACAATGACCAGATTCTCTGAAGATAGACCCAGTGGATGATGTCAGGAGTGCCAATGCTAGCTATTTTAGTCTGAGATTAAATGATGTTATATAAGATATTGAACATCTTTCACACTAAAAAACAGAGTCAATTCATGAATTGATGGCTACTGGAATCATCACATGCCACTGAGTGGACACCCTGTAGGAGTATGATCCTCAGGAGGTGTCAAAGAAAATCTACATCTGGAGTCAGTCTTGTATAAAATGTAATGCCATAAATACAAACAAAGGGAAACAAAAGAGTGGCTGAGTGCTTTTATTTCTCAGTCCTGAGTGGAGTGGTTTATAGAAATAAAAATGGCTATAAGGACTTTCATTAGAGGCAGACTTGGATAAACAGAAAGAAATCATGCTGTTGGAAGGAGAAAGTAGGAAAAGGAAACAAATGTTCATAGCCCTCATTGTTTTGCAACAGATTTATGGAAAGTGTTTATGACCTCAAATGGCCTATCCAGTAAATCTGACCTAAACCACAAAAGCCAAAAGAGCTTCAGGTGGCTTGTAATTTGATGGCTGTTTAAGAATGGTATCCCTACATGAATGAAAAGGAATGGAAACTGACGAGTGGATACATTTTGGTTATCTAAACACAGCACTGAGGAATCTTTTTTCTTATTGCTCCATAATAAGTAGCCCTGATTCAAATGAAAACCCACAGGATGCTCATACAACTTTTAGAACAAAATTATGCATGTTGTTGAAAAATATCATGAGGGATTGTATTCTCCCTGTTTTATGATACAGGCAGTCCCCAAGTTATGAACAAGATAGGTTCTGTAGGTTTGTTCTGAAGTTGAATGTGTATGTAAGTCAGAACAGATACATTTTTAAAGTGTAACTTCAGCCAAAAACATGTATTTTTAGCTTCGGATAGCACAAGGAAGGGTCAACACCCCTGTGGTGTTTGTTTTGTTGCCTGTGCTCCTGTTCAGAACATTTCACCTCACTTTATGTCCCGGTGAGAATTGGATTTTGAAACATTTGGCTTGTTGTGGAAACAAGGATTGATTACTAGAATCTGGCATCCTCTAATTAATCTGAATAAGAATATTCACCAAAAGACACAGGGAAGTACTTCTCAACACAGTGCTCCAAGGAAGTGCATCTTGACACACTACTGAAACATTATCAATCATTGATGAACACTAGCTGAGGTTGCTTGCAAAGGAGAGGAAGCGAATTCATATATGGTGGCATAGAGTTTTGAATGTCTGACTACAAGTCTGGAGATTGTGGTTGGAATCCCCACGTGGACATGAAATTCCACTGGATAACCGTGAGCAATTCTCCATCATGGCCAAATGGAGATTCAAACCATGGTCTTGTCATAAATAAGTCAAAAATGACTTAAACAACAATAAATACTGTCAATGACTTTTGGCCGTGATGGTGCTGGAGTTCTATCATCAAAGGCAGCAAGCATCTGAATACAAGTTACTGAAGAAAACAAGGAGGAAGTTAGCCATTATAGTCGCTAGGCTTGCGCAATTCAGTTGGAGGGTGATCTATTTTTGGTATCCGAATTTCATTGGGTAAGTAATTTGTAACCTTTTATTGTCTACCGGCCCTATGTAAATTTCATATGTATTGTTTTGTGTGTGCGCTATTTTGTTATTTTGGACTTGCAACGGCCTTTGGCCAAAAGCAATAAACTTTATTCATTGGGTACCCAGATCCATTTTCAGGAGCCTCCCGAAAATCAGCTAATGGAAAAATCAGTTTTTCAGCTAGGCAGCCGAAAGACCTGGGAAGATCTGGCCCATTGGTGGGAATGGGGAATTTATGAGGCTCCCCTTTCCATTCTTGGGATTCTTTAATTTCTTCCCTTCAAGGGAGCCTGGGTTTGAGCAATGGGGTTAAGGAAACATGTGCCACATGCTCCTGAATAGAAGGGAAGAAGCTGTGCCCGGCTGCTGCATGGGCTGTTTTGGATGAAAAAAAACCATGAAGGCTGAGCTGTTGTCATTAAGACCAGCTGAATAAGCTGAAAAAACTGGATTGGTAGAAGGGAACTGACCAAACCAAATCTGTACACAAGCCTAATAATCACATCCTTCTTGCTGGCTTTGGAGACATATGGTTTGCCATCGAACGCTCTCTACATGGGGTTGCTCGGAAGCTGCAATTAGTCCAACGCTCGGCAGCCAGATTACTAACAGGAGCGGGCTACAGGGAGCATACAACCCCCTTGCTGCGCCTGGTCCACTGGCTGCCAATTAGCTTCCGAGCACAATTCAAAGTATTGGTTTTAACCTACAAAACCCTATACGGTTCTGGCCCTGTTTACCTGTCCGTTCGGATTCTCCCCTATGAACCATCAAGGACATTAAGATCCTCCCGAGAGGTCCTGCTCTCAGTCCCACCATCTTCGCTATCACATCTGGTGGGGATGAGGGACAGGGCCTTCTCTGTGGTGGCCCCTCGGCTGTGGAACTCTCTCCCAAGTGAAGTTAGATCTGCCCCCTCCCTGCTGTCCTTCAGGAGGTGGGTGAAGACTTGGATGTGGAACGAAGCTTTCCCAGAATAGGCTGTGATTGATTATAGTATGAATTGAGTGACCACGTTCACAGATTGAGTTGAACTTGTTTTAAATGACAATGTATACTATTTATATGTATGTATCTTGGTGTTTAAGTTTTTAATAATGTTGTTGTAACAGGTTTTAAAATTGTATAGCATTGAATTTTTGCTGTAAGCCGGTCTGAGTCCCTCTATAGAGGTGAGATGGTCGGGGTACACAAATTTTAAATAAATAAATAAATAAACAATAAAGTGTCACAATATGGTCTGTTTCACCAGGTCTTTTGTGTTCTCATTGGTTGGACAGGATCTACCTAATCCTGGGACAATTCATGCAATTATCTTCTCACATTTTGAGATTTGGAGATTAGAGGTTTGTTTGTTTATTTTTCCCCAAGTAACTATGGTCAAGAGATAAGGTTCTGATCGTGTGTTTGGCCACACCTAGCAAAACCATAAAATTCTAATAAGGTCACACTAACTTTTGTTTTACGATGTGATCAAGAGTTTGAGGCCTTGAATAATGTTTTGCTCTAAGAAACCTCAACATTGTGTAAACCGTTGGGATCCTCCAAACTGCTTTTAAAAGGAGATGAGTGTTTAATTGCCCCCCTTCTAGTTTTCAGCCTAGAGGCTTACTTGGAATGTCAGTTGTAAATCATGGAAATATCTAGAGCCAAACATGCAGAGTGAGTGTAAGTAAGAAGTGAATAAGATATATTTTTTTAAAAAAAGAAATACAAAATAAAATTTAGACTCATTTATTTCTTCCTGTTCCTGGTAATCCATAAAGAGACAGTATACGTTGACCTCTGGCTATCAACCAAACTGAAGAAGACTGAAGAGATCAAAGCACTATTAGCACATTTTTGTATTTTTGCAAAATAATGTGCATTTGGCACTCAAAACTGCTGATAAGGATTAAAGATATCTTTTTAATGGATATTTTATTCTCTTGACATCTCTTGTTTGAGATTTGAAAGTGACACCAACCTAATTTGCCCCTGGTATATTTTAAAATGTACACAGATAGAGAACAAGCACTATTTCCATTCATTTTTGTTACATTCTCCAGATGAATCTTTGCATCCCACCCTTTTGGAGGTTATTCAAAAATTAGAAATGAATGAACTTAAAATGAAGTGGGAAAGGGACTGGGAGTTAAATGTTTAGTGCTAGGCCTGCCTTTTTTCAAATTTACCCATTTATTTCATTTCCAGAGGACAGGGGAGCTATTTTTCTTTCTTTCTTTTAAAAATCCTGCTTGAAGTAATCCTACAGAAAGTGTATCACAGCAGTGGTGGCATACAGTGGGGTTCCCACAGGAAAGGTTAGTTCTTTTGTAGTGAGTTATTACTGTTTAAGACAGTTGCATGTGGCTTGGATAAAATCCAAAAACTGCCAGAATCTGGTCCTTTGGCTTCTTCTGAACAATGTTTTGCAGCTCCATCTCTTTCTGCCAGGTTTTTGGATATTTCAGTACTGTACTGGACATGGGTAATTCAATCCCCCTCCCCTCCAAAAAGCAGAAATGATATAAAGCTGCAGAATCCATATACACCAGATGCCAAAATTTGACATGGATGGCCACACTTAGTCCTCCACATTTCTGGTTTCTAAGTGGGAATTTAAATGTCCTCATTATATTTGCTATTTATTATTATTATTATTATTATTATTATTATTATTAGAAACACAACAAGATGAGTCCACAGCAGACACTCTGCTGGCTGTTGTATTGGATCACACGTCGCACACTTCCCAAATGTCTAGGACTGTGTGATGTATCGGCAAATAATGCATGCAGATCCCAGTAAGGTGGCCTTTTGCAGCTGGCAGCTGGTAATTTTGCCAGTGCTGATGATGTTTAAGTGCAGGCCAAGGTTTTTAGGCACTGCACCCAGTGTGCCGATCACCACTGGGACCACTTTGACTGGCTTGTGCCAGAGTCTTTGCATTTCAATCTGTAAATCCTCATATCATGTCTGGCTATGGTCGTCCACGCTCTGGTCACATCCCGAATAGATTACTGCAATGCACTCTACGTGGGGCTGCCTTTGAAGACAGTTCGGAAATTACAACTAGTCCAATGGGCGGCAGCCAGATTACTAACTGGAGATACAGGAGCATACCACCCCCTGTTGTGTCAGCTCCACTGGCTGCCTGTCCACTTCCGAGCTCAATTCAAAGTGCTGGTCTTGACCTTTAAAGCTCTATACGGTTCTGGCCCAGCTTACTTGTCCGAACGCATCTGCCGCTACGTCCCACCTCGTAATTTAAGATCATCCGGATTCCGGGGAGGCCCTGCTCTCGTTCCCGCCAACTTCTCAAATGCGGCTGGTGGGGACGAGGAAGGCGGCCTTCTCGGTGGTGGCTCCCCATCTGTGGAATGCGCTTCCTAGCGACATACGATCAATTCCATCCCTCCTGGCATTCAGGAAAAAAGTAAAAGCCTGGTTATGGGACCACAAGTTTGCACACTAGCACAAGGCAGCATTTTAGACTGGATTTTAATGGAAAGTTGATGAATAGGGCTCAATGCTTTTTATGGACGGAACACTGTGGGTTTTTTTAAAAAAACTTAAATGAATGTGTATGATATGTTGATGTAATTGTATTTTAATGTATTTTAATGTGTAATGTTTTTGGGGTTTTATACTGTGTTTTACTGTGTTTTACTGTGTTGGCATTGAATTGTGCCTTTTTGGAAGCTGCTCTGAGTCCCCCCTCGGGGGTTGAGAAGAGCGGGGTAAAATGCCAGAAATAAATAAATAAATAATTTCCAGTTGTTTCTCTTCAATCCTGCTGTCATCTGGGATTGCAACATCAACTTTGTTTTTCAACACGATCGTGAGTGAGTTCAGGAGTATTGTGCTCCAAAACTGAATTCAGAAGTCTCAGAGTAGCTTGATGTGTTCATTCTTTGTAACTGTTTTCAGGCTTGTGGTCCCACCAGTTCTTTGTCGCTGGCAAATGGTATTTGTGGCACAAGTTCCAATGAATCATCTGAGCAACGATATTATGCCTCTGCTTGTAGTCTTTCTGAGTGATCTTCTTGCAGCAGCTGAGGATGTGATCTATTGTTTCATCTGCTTCCTTGCAGAGTCAACATTTCGGATCTGTAGTCATGTTTAATATTGAAGTGTTCAGATTCAGTTCATTATTCAACTGAACCAGAGAAAAGTGTGCAAAATCCTGTTCCACACATTACTATTGGACAATGTCAGCATGGCCAATCACAATGCGACTTCTCTCTCCACAGTTGGAATAATAGACTAGTGTTTGTTTCTTCTGCATTTTACTACAGCTGAAAAGCATAACGTATTGATCCACAA
The DNA here is from genome assembly GCA_030556195.1 of Anolis apletophallus. NCBI lineage: Eukaryota > Metazoa > Chordata > Lepidosauria > Squamata > Anolidae > Anolis > Anolis apletophallus. The sequence continues at coordinate 73,940,732 of JARBWK010000003.1, forward strand.
GCCTTGTCCTAATTTTCTCTCTATGTAATTACTATTGAAATAGCACTTACTTGCCTCCAAAGAAATGCACAGAAGACCGTGCTGCTTAAAATACGCTCCAGGATTTTGAAGGACAATATTTCTTGTGTGTTCCCTACCGAGGAGGGCTATGTTTGTCTGCCACTCTCAAAAGGCTGCCTTTTCTTCATTTGTTTGAAAATCTTCAGGAGAAAAAGCAGAACTGCAATATTTGCTTGGAAACAGAAGTGATGAAATAACCCCATGCTACAGCTTTAGACAGCTGCACAAACAATAGCCCAAAATAAAAGAGAAGCTTGTAAAGCAGGTGTATAAACAGGCTCACCTGGGTATGTGGTCACCTATTGTTCAAGTTGGAATTGATAATGGCAGCAGGGAAGAAAAGGAATGGTGGGGGGACAAGACAAGTCAACAAGGTCCAAAACTGTATTAATTATTTAATGGGAACCCTGTTGCTCTTCAGAGGAGTGCAGACTCAGTTGAAGAACTATGCATTTCAATGATGCCTTCATTGACTCCGACTATGTTCAGAAAGGCTTCTGAAAGTCAGAGTAGCAGAAATGAAAGAGACAGAGCTAGGAATAAGATCCCAGTCCATAATGGATTGAATAGAACCTAGTTCATAAAGAACTTGAAAAAGTTACTTTTTTGGTCTATTACTCCTCCCACCCATGCTCTAAGTCACTATTCAAAACTTGTTTCAAATGGGGAAGGAGACAAACCTACACAATTTGAACAAATGATACAAAAGGAAGGAGCCACAGGAGTATACCATAAGATGAAAGGAATAACTAGTAAAATATACAAGATAATAATAGAGATTAAGGAAGGACAAATTAAAAATGCAATATTAAGAGAAACATGGGAGGAAGATTTAGGGATTAAGAGAAAAATTAAAAATAAGATGGGAGGAAGTGGATAAGAGAAGTGGATTGGATACTCTTATGGAATCAAAGACATTTAAAGAATTTATTGATAAAGGTTAAAGAAAACTTTTATAAATTGGTATGGAAATGGTACATAACACCAGTAAAATAGCAAATATTAATAAAAATGTTATAAAAAACTGTTGGATAGGTTGCCAAGAGGTGGGTACATATATACATATGTGGTGGGAATGTAAATATGTAAATGAATTCTGGGAGAAGGTATTTAGAGAAATAGAAGTAATAATGGATATGAAGATGGAAAAAAGTGCAAGTATTGCATTGTTGTCATTATATAATGTTAAGAATTTAGGGAAAACAGAGAAAGATGCAATAAATAATATGTTAACTGCAGCAAGGTTGTTGATAGCAAGGAACTGGAAAGACAAAATAAATATACAAAATGAAGAATGGTATAAAGAACTATGGAAATTAGCAATAAATGATAAATTGACATGTAGGTTAAAAGTTAGAAAAGGGGTATGGAAGGTAAATGACTTTGATGAAGTCTGGGGTAAATTTATCGAGAATGGTTTAAAAGAAGTAGATGGGAATTTACCTCCACAAGAAGAAATGAGATATTGGAAGGAGAATGTTAATTGAAGTGGTTCGGAAGGGGGTGGGGACACAGAGGTGAATATGATAAGATATAAGATATATATATATGCATATATAGTTGATGTAACGAATTAAGTGTGAAATAAAAGTATGGAATGTATTGATGTATGTATGCAACTTAAGAGAATCAATGTACTTAAGAAAATGTTTTAAATAATAATAATAATAAAAACTTGTTTGATAATTGGCAATATTAAACCAGTGCTTGATTCATGATATAACAATTATATCTCTAACATACCATCTTGGGTGATCTAAAAGAACAATTGTCTTGAGTATGAATCAATAAATGTCTTTGCAGGGGTAACTTCAAGTCCTGAAAATTTTCAGAAATCTTGCCTAAATATTATAGGGCTCCACAGTTATTTTGATAGACTCATAACGTTATTTCACGTACAACTCCCATTCAAAATTATTAGTTTATTACACTACAAGAGTTGCACATTGTACTGTAAAATGCAAGCCCAGAACAGTTTGAGATAACCTTTGATAGGATTAAGACTTCCACCAATTTTACAAGAGAATTACATATTTTATAACCTAGGCACAAATTCATTAATTATAGGTTTATGTCATCAAATTGGAATCCTCACCCCATGCTAAGGCAGGTTTAACGAACATAGGGGAAGACTGCCATTTGGATAAACAGAGAAATTATCTCAAGGCATCAAGCTACTTATTCAGAGATAATTTTTTTGGATCAAAGACTTTCTCATTCTGTATGGAGGTGTATGTGAATGTGTTAGCTGCCCCAGATCCACCATGTGAACCATCACTTTAGCTTGCCAGCCTGCATCCTATCCTTTCGCCACATATCTCAAATAGTAGCATTTTTCATCTCCGCCAGGCGAGGAAGCTGGCCCCCTACCTGTCCCGCCATGACCTAGCTACAGTGGTCCAAGCCAAGGTTATCTCAAGGCTGGACTACTGTAACACTCTCTACATTGGCCTTCCTTTGTCGGTGATCCAGAAACTTAAGCTAGTGCAGAACGTTGCAGCTCGGCTTCTGGCAGGCGTTCCAACATGCTCGCATCTTACGCGAACTGCACTGGCTCCCAGTGGAGTACTGCATTACCTTCAAAGTGCTGGTTCTGACCTTTAAGGCCTTGAATGGTCTGGGGCCAGTGTACTTAAGGGACCGCCTCACCCTATATTGTCCCACCAGAACACTGCGTTCAGAGTCACACAACCTTCTCGTAATCCCAAGTTGTAAAACCTATCACTTGACTTCAACGCGTAGGAGGGCTTTCCGTGTCATCGCTCCAACATTTTGGAATGCGCTCCCTCCAGAAGTTCATACCCTGACTAGCTTGCTGGCTTTCCGGAAGGCCTGCAAGACCTTATTGTTTGAACAGGCGTTCGGCCCTTAAAACTGCAGGCCCTCTGCAATTATAACTGCAGGCCTCTGATGCCTACTGCCATACATTGTCGGGTTGCTTGTATGATTTTTATATATTTGCATATACTTTTAATTGTGTTTTAACTGTGTTTTTACTGTGTGGAAGTCGCCCTGAGCCGGATGGGAGTGGCGACGGACAAATCTAAATGAATGAATGAATAAATAAATAGCTTGGATGTAATCACTTTGTAAGCTTCCTACACTCAGAAAAAATCAGGATATCAATAAAATAATGAATACATGGATTAATGTTAAGCATTGGCCACTCTATTCTGTATACTAAGGCTGGCTGGGCCAGATGTTGAATGGGATTACATTTGAGTCGAGTCTGTCTCCCGCTATATGTATCAAGTTGGCAAGTAACATGGCCTACAAAGTTCAGGCTTCCTCTAACATTTTGCGCTTGCACAATCTCTTCTTGCTGATTGTGTGGGTGGATGTTTCACTCTCTAAAATTCAGCAGAGAATGAACATTAAAACATTGTGACTTCTGAAAGCCAATAAGAGATTTCCTTTCATTGCCATTGCTAGTCTCCTAGGCTGATTTTCCAACATTTCTTCCCTATTTTTTCTGAGTAGATGAAATAGCCAACCATTAAAAGTGCCCACTAAAAAGCTCATAGACTTTTCATGACTAGTATCAAACTTTAGTTTATAAAACCTGTTTTGTTTTCGTAATTTCATAAATGCCCCTTCGGTGTGAGTTTCTTGAATACAGATTAAGAGACTACTGGGACTATGCCCAGCCACTTCTGCCATGGCCAACATAGGAGCCATTCCAAGAAGCAAACTTGTTACCAACTTCTTGGTGAGATTTCAATAGTTTTCCATTTTTGTATTTGTAGATTATACTTTTCCCCCAGTCTTGGGTAATTAGTAATACATTTGGGCCCCTTCCACACTTCCTCTGTATCCCAAGATCTGATCCTAGATTATCTGTTTATCCCAGATTATCTGGCAGTTGAAACTCATATAATCAATTTTAAAGCAGATAATCTAGGATCAGATCCTGGGATATAGGGCAGTGTAGAAGGGAACGTGTTCTATTGGAAAAAGGAGTTTGCAACAGTTTCCCATGTAGATTCATCAACTGAAATGGCAAAACTAGACAAACAGTTTGCACTGAGGATGCATCTATACTGTGGAGTTAATGCAGTTTGATACCACTTTAACTGGCAAGGCTCAATGCTATGGAATCATGTTAATTGTAGCTTTACAATATCTTTAGCTTCTATGATTCTATAGTACTGGGCCATGACATTCTCTCTGAGAAATGATATTTTGACACATGAAGATACTCCATCACAAAGTTGTCAACTATATTTTGTTTTGTTTATTGTACTTGAGTTGGGGGGATTCTATATTCTTCTCTCTACTTTTTCATTTCTGATGGTGTTTTACACAGACACACAGACACACACAAATATGTTGTTGCAAAAAAAAGTTGGCTGAGATCTTACATCATGCATTCTGATATGTTACTTTATGATGACAGAGCCACACCCCTGTCACAACAAAGTCATGTTGAAGAACAGTAGTTTTGTACAACAGGGTAGGGTGCAAGACATCCCATTGCGCAAAAGGGCTCTCTTTGCATACCAGTAGATATGTAAATTGGAAAATTTCAAAAACTGAGGATGCCTGTTGCCATGATCCAGATCCAAAGTCAAAATCTAGTCAGCAAAAGGACCATGACAGGAGCAGCACAAGCAGCAGCACAAGCAAATGATGGGTGCAACGGCAGCTTGCAGTGCATTGTGCCTCTCATTTTCCAACAACCAGGATGTGTGCAGTGCTTGTGCAATGGTCCTGATGGCTCAGCTATGGTTGTGCTTCTCTTCTGTGAATACAACTGTTGCTCAATTGCACAATTGTTCTCAGTGGTACAATTAGGAATTTCCCACAACTGACTCGTAACTCAGTTTACAACACTGTAAATTTGCAAAAGGATATCATCCATTTCCTTTTATACAAAACTAGCATACATACTCAGCATTGCCTGGGTGTTGGAGAGGCCTCTGCCCCCTTACTTTCATCCATTCTCTCAGGCTAGTCCAGAGAGAACGTCTGAACACTCACCCCAGAAAATGCACACTTTCTGGGGTGGGTGTGGACAGGCCCCCGGGTAAATCTGTGTTTTTCTGTATGTGTACTCCTGGGATTAGGGCCTGTCTGGATCCGGCCAAAGATTTTAATGGTCTTTTATTCTGATTTCCCCCCCTCAAATGGAAGAATGGTTATTTACAATAGTATGCAATACAATACCCAGGGCTGACTCTTGGAACTAGTATTTTTGGGCAGCTGCCAAGTCCTCAGCACTGTTGTCTAACACAGATTTAAGAAGTTACCTTTTTTTCTGCACTATAGTTTCCAGACATTTCCAGCCACCATGGACAGTGGTGATCATAGCTCAAGATATTGGTCAAGATAATCCAAAACATAGCAACAACAACCAAGTATTTTTAAAAAATCTGAATAGGTCTCCATTTTTCATTCTCTGTATTGTTCTGTCGCCCAAGTAGGTAAAACATGGACAGCTAGCACAACAGTTGCAGCTCATCAAAAGTGTATCTATCGTAACCAAGAAAGCAGAAAAACAGTTCTGATAATCCTGAGATACTTCACATATTTGGAAGATGTGTGAATTCAATGACTAGAATTTAAAAGCAGTAAGTGCTACAGGACAGAAATGACTTAACAAAATGTGTAAAAAAAAGCTCTGCAAACACCCTGGGAAGCTCTAAATCAGTGGTTCTCAACCAACCTGTGGCTCCCCAGAGGCTTTGGCCTTCAGCTCCCAGAAATCCTAACAGCTGGTAAACTGGCTGGAATTTCTTGGAGTTGTAGGCCAAAACACCTGGGGACCCACACGTTGAGAACCACTGGTCTAAATGATTTGCAGGGGAAGTATTTGCTAAAGTGTGTTTGTAGGAGGAGGGGGAAGAATGATCCTACAGACTATTTTGAATAAAATATTATTATTTGAATGTGTGTATTCTAATAATATCAGTGAAAACCAAGGGGGAAGGAGAATGGAGGAATGGAAGACCTTGACAAACTAGAGAAAGAATTGGGAGCCGGGCGAAAAAAATGCAAGAGCAGTCCTGGAATATATTTGCAGCTCCTAGTAGTCCAAGTCAGGCAGGGCCTTGGCTATTGTTAATGAACCTTTGGCCTTGCCCTGTCTCACAGCATCTCTTTCTTTTGTACTCACACCCTACTGCTGTTTCTCAGCCTGAGACTCTTGGATTCTCAGAAGCGACAACACTTCTCATGATCAAAAGCGTAAAAAGAGGAGGAGGTAGGGTGTGTGGGTTAGAAGCTCATGCTGGCTATAATGGACACATCTGGCCTTTCCCGTGTTTGTCCATCATATTCAGTGTTTGCTTTGAGCAGCACGGTGGAAAGTTTGGAACAGCATGTGTGAGCTGTTAGGACGTGGGAGAGGAGTCCAAGTGGAAGTCGGCTCACAGGGACTTACTGAAAACCCTGCTAAGCTGGTTCTCTCAACTCTTCCCTGCTCACACCCCCATACTATGTTTATTGCAATTTTCTTTGTAGTCAGATGAATGAAATTGTTTGGAGAGGAACATTACTCCTAGTGATCATTGTTTTTACAACTTCATAAATCTGCTGATGGTTTGTGGACGGTTTTCAATCAGTAATTGTACAAAGAACTATTGATGTGATTTGAGCTTCTAGGGAAGTATGCATAGTTGTGCTTCCATAGTGAGAGATTCCTATGGAGGAACCAAATACTAGAAAGCAAAAAAACCCCTTTGAATCCAGACATGCATCCCTGCATAGTTGCTGCTTATTATTAGGAAGTTTATTAATGAGTTTAGCATTAGTGAGTGTATTTCATTTGTGAGTTTGATAAATGAGTTAAGGCGCTTCCAGAAAGTCCAGAAATGTGCTCCAAAGCAGGTTTTAAAACCTACTTTGGTGGACATTTCTTTCCTCACAAGCCACCCAAACTCTGGGCTTTCATGGGCAGGGTGGCTACATGCCACCCTGATAACAATTGGGATGGCATGCAGCCACCCTGAGGCCTCCCAAAACAACCCTTAAATGTAAAGAAAATGTACCTGGCAGCCATTAAGGTCCTCCTTGTGTCCTCCTGACATGAGGAAATAATGTGCCAGGAAATGGAGGGGGGGGGGGAATCACTCCTTACCCCCCTCCCCTCATTTCCCAGAAAGATGCAAGGAGGACCTTAATGGTGGCCAAGTAATTTTTCTTTACTTTTAAGGGCTGTTTTGAGGGCTGGGGAAGGAGGGGTTGGATACCATACTGGACCCTTGGGCTCCGAGAGCCCAAAAGATTTGAGATAGCAAAAGGAGACTCACCCCTGGATAGTTCCGGGAGTGAGTCCCCACCGGCCCATTATTCCATTAGACACGGGCCTTTAAGGAAGGCCTGAATCTAATTGAGTATTTAATTAATTTGTAATAGCTGAGAGCATTCCTAATTAATTTGTTTTTTCCAGGGGCATCGTTTGGATATGGGCCTGTCTGGATGGGCCCTGAGTTCAGCTTTCAATGTGTACCTATGGGGAATTCTTATCCCATATTTTGTCTGTTCCCAATATGGGTCTGTCCTCATGATGCACTTTCCCCCTCCCTTAATGAAGGTCTAACACCACTATTTCACCCCTGTTAGCTCCTCCCTCAGAAACCCACTTTCCCATTACTATCTCAACCAGGGTTTTATCAATTTTATCCTGTACATTTGGCCCACTCACTGTGTTTTACCCCGTTATCATGTCATTTTGCAACTGTGTATTTTAGTTTGTTATTTCATGTATTTTATTCTTGACTAGCTTGGGGACCCGGCAGTGCCCGGGTTATTTGAGAAAGGCATTGTGTGCCAAGGTTGGTCTTTGGTACTTCAAGTCCCATCATCCATGGTCCACCCTCCTCCAAACTGCACGAGGATGTAGAGTGGGTCATGGGGGCTCTGTGTGCCAAGTTTGGTCTTGATCAGTCTTTGGATGAGGTCTTTTGGTTCAGGGCTGCAGTGGTCTTGAAATGAAGTGAGCATAAGAGGTACTTCAAGTCCCATCATCCATGGTCCACCCTCCTCCAAACTGCAGTAGAAAGTAGCATGGGTCATAGGGGCTCTGTGTGCCAAGGTAGGTTACTGTCAATTCAGGCCATACACAATGTCCCATTAACTGAGGCCTAGTCAGAAAAATCAAGTTAATGAAGCCTTACTGTCAATTTTGGGCCTGGTCTGTGATTTGTAGGGGCTACAGTGTTGTCTGGGAAGTAAACGGGGGTGAAGGTACTGCAAATCCCATCATTCGTGGCCCATCCTGCCCTAAACTCTCTTTTGGGGCCTGTAATGTACTGGCCTGCTCTGCTGGTGTTTGGTAAATTTAAAAGGCCAAATGGCAGGCAGCCGTTTTCTAAAAGCTGAGGGGGAGGAGAAAACAGGAATCCATTTTGTTTTCACAGAGCCAAGTGGAATGTTGATGGTGCATATTTTCCCCCAGTGGGAAGCAATCCTGTTGTTCGAATGTTGGATCTTGAGGGTTCTGTGTGCCAAGTTTGGTCTTGTTCTCTCATTGTTTGGGGTTGTAAAGGGGTCGCAAAGTGTTTTGGCCTTAAACTCCTACCAGGTCTGACTGCCTCAGGCCTTTTCCTTGCCCCCACCCCCCACCCTCTGCCACTTTAGAGCTTCGGAATGTTCATGTTGGCAACTGCCTCAGGCCTTTGCCTTATCCTCCTCTGCCAGTTTAGAGGGTCGGAATGTTCATGTTGGCTGGCCAATAGAGGCGTTATGCAAATACTCCCTCACTGGCAACCAATCATGTTGTCAGAATGTAGAGGCCGGGAGCCAATCGGAATGCTGCCACATACACACATACATACAAACAAACAATCCGCTTTATTATATATAGAGATGTTATTTGCGCTTCTGTGTATTTTACTTTGCTGCATTATATTTTGGGCTTGGCCTCATGTTAGCCGCCCCAAGTCCTCTTTGGGGAGATGGTGGTGGGGTATAAATACAGATGATGATGATTCTTTCCACATCACTGTTTTCTACTTCTCCACATTGTCACAATTGCTAATTAAGAGAGATTTTCTTTACAATTATTCCTTGTAACATAGCTGTCGATCATTAATTACAATAGTTATATCCATACTGCAAGAGAAAGTAAGCATTCCTGGACAGTATTTTTCTTGTTCCAAAGTTTTGTAGAAAAAAAAATTCTGTGGAGAAAAGTATTTTGGGGGAAGAAAATATGTGTAGGATTTATGCAGAAAACGGGGAAATTGCCAGAGTTCAGGATCAGGCATCTATCCATGAATTCATGTTGGCTGCAGGAACAGAAATAACACCACTTAAAGACTGGGACTTGAAATTAGGATGGCTTGGTAATACTGGATCCATGACAAGCAATCTATCTTTTGTGTTAGTCCCTGAATCCAGAAACAACAAAGGAGCTATAGTACACTGGGTACAAACACGCTAAGAATGAGAAGACTAGTTACTAGAGTCATATAAAGCATGTATTAATAATATATCAAAATGCACATATAATAGTATCATATACCACAAAATAGAGTGGTCACATGTTTCAAAAAACCACAAATATACAGTGTTTCTCAAATTTACAATGCTGAAAATACTGTAAAGTCCCAGATGAAGTACCTCACATTGATTCCTGGATAAATGCAAAGGTGAGCCGAATCTCCGGAGGTAAATCAATTCGGGATATATCCCAGGAATATCTGGATTATTTATCCACTGCGATGTGATGATATCAGAAACAAATAGATGGACACACCAAATCATCCCAGGCTCATCAAGTGAATGGTAGAAGGAATAAATGTCCAAAGGCAATGATAGTATGGATGATAGTGTAGAAACGTGTAGACCAATCACTGAAGGATGCTGAGGTCTGTCGCTAACGGTGGAGCTGCAAGGCCATTTCTCCTTATCAAGAGACTTTTTCAAAGCGGAAGGAATAATAACCGGCTAAATACCTTGATATCCTGGGATATAGGGCTGTGTGGAAGGGCCCTAGAAGGTCCAAAATGTTTATGTTTACTCATGCAAATCTTGGCCTGGTTGTTTTGCTTCACATATGAATATTGTAAGTTTTGAACAAAAAGAAATCTGCAACATGTTTAATTGTTGTTCGTTTTTGTGATGCAAGAGCATATCCCTATTCTTTCCATAATATTTCTGCCTTTGGTAACATATTCTTCAACATTGACTGAGGGGTACCTGTAACTGCAAAACAAATAATCTTGTATTTTTGTTCACAACTGAAGTGATATAAGTAGGGCCGGGTGTAAAAGTGCAGTGATGTGAAGTTAAATGAGTCACACCTCATTATACCTGGATTCTTTGTCCTTCGACATTTATGGAGTAACTGTTAGGGTGTTTGGAAATTCATTGCAATCATTTTCATTTCATTCTATTTACACTTGCCTGTAAGCATGGACACACTGTAGGCCAGCATATAATTGTTTATGGATCGTGTTGAGCATCATTCCAACCGAGTGCTGGCACTTGAGCCAACTACGGCTCAGAAGTGGCTGGCACTAACTGCTTTTCTGTGAGACCACCCTGCGGCCAGCAACAAAATTAGAAATGTGGAGGGCTGCTGAGCACTAAATTTTCACAGCAGATCGGCACACAAAGTTATTTAAGCACAGATGTTTCTGTAATTGTGATACACTGGGAAAGTTTGAAGCTCAGTGTTCAGACTTCAATGGCTCCCAGACTCACACTTCCACCTGCATCTTGTGGTGGTCTAAGAGCCCTAATACACTGGGCTGTAATGTAAACCATGTGGTAGGATGTGTTTGGCTCAGAAACTTGTTAAATCTCCCCACCTTCCTCCCTCCTGTTCTTTCTACACATCTTTAAGGTATGTTTCTTTGTTTCCATTTTTATGCTTAAAAGATTTACAAAGAAGCTGTAAAGGACTTTCTGGCTCTGGGGATAGCAGAGGTGGGGAATGGAGCCCGTGAGGTCCCCCCAATGATGGATGTTGTGAGCGCTGAGAGAAATGTGTACAGTAATTCCAATTAGGTTTCAAGGAACTCTCTGTGGAGAGCAAATTATCTAATGTACTTAGCATCTTGCATCTCTGAGCCAATTATCTGGAGAAGGTATTTGTGCTCTTACAAGTGTGTTTGTTATTAAATAAATGACCTGTGCCTATGGACTAAAGCCGGTGGGACCTTTCAGCTGAGTGCTATGACTATTATTTGGAATATGGGTTCTTTGCAATCAATCTTTTGGTGCTCTGTGACTGGTTGCCTCGATTGGATGTATCTGATGAGTTAGATCTGGAATACACATTGTATTTTTCAGGAGGAGCTTCTATCAAGGGGAATTCTGCCTCTCCCTTGAGTCTTTTTTCTCCTGGTTTTGCTATTTTGCTTTTTCAGTTCTAGTTAGGCAACTTGGGGGTCAGCAATATGAACAAAATTATTGGAACATAAAGGCCATGCTCTTAGCTAAGACAATCTCAATTTTTTTTAAAAAAAGAAGGGGAGAGACAAGGAAGCACATATGTACAAAATTTCCAAAGACAAATATTTATTGATGCAAAATATCGTTTATGGAAAAATGCAATATGTCTTTCCCTAAAAGGGACAGTTGCAACCAACATTTGTCTATTCAATATGGTATCCAGCAATGAACCATTTGAGGGCAATCTCATGACTCCTTGTGTTGTCAAAGGCTTTCATGGCCATTATCACTGGGTTGCTGTGAGTTTTCTGGGCTGTATGGCCATGTTTCAGAAGCATTCTCTCATGATGTTTCGCCCACATCTATAGCAGGCATCCTCAGAGGTTGTGAGGTCTGCTGGAGACTAGGCCAGTGGAGTTTATATATCTATGAAATGTCCAGGGTGAGAGAAAGAACTCTTGTCTGCTGGAGGCAGGTGTGAATGTTGCAATTGGCCACCTTGATTAGCACTGAATGGCCTTGCAGCTTCAAAGCCTGGCTGCTTCCTGCCTGGGGGAATCCTTTGTTGGGAGGTGTTAGCTGACCCTCTCTAAAAACATCCATGTCAGACTACATTGAGAAGCCATGGAAATCCACAAGCATGTGGACAATTTCAACGGAAAGAAGGACACCATGAAAATCTGGCTACCAGTATTTAAAAATTTCTAAAATCAGAACAATAAATAAAGAGGAACACAAAAAAACCAGGGGGATTCTTGACATCAAACAGTTAGGGCCAGCTAACACTTTCCAACAAAGGATCCCCCAGGCAGGAAGCAGTCAGGCTTTGAAGCTGCAAGGCCATTCATTGCTAATCAAGGTTGCTAATTGCAACATTCACACTTGCCTCAAGCAGACAAGAGTTCTTTCTCCCACCCTGGACATTCCACAGATATTCACAACCTCTGAGGATGCCTGACGTAGATGTGGACGAAACATCAGGAGAGAATGCTTCTGAAATATGGTCATACAGCCTGGAAAAATCACAGCAACTCCAGACTCTTTGTTCCTATAGTTCTTTATTCTTGAACTGTACTTGGACTGCATACAAGAGAGTTTTGTACCACCTATAAATCTGAGAGAAAAAGGTCTGTAGCATAACCTTTTGTAAACTCAGTTTACTTCATCAGAAAACCCAATCCATGGATTTGAACCTAAAAAAAATATGTTATACATTTCTTCTTTGTTCTGGTTAGTTTCAAATGTGCTTGCTACAAGATAACTCTGCATGCCAATACAGATTAAGATTATGGGTTTGAATACTGGTATTGAATTTGATAACCTTTCAGAAAAAGATTTGTTCAAACAAGCCTGGGTTGTAGTTCTTAATGCTGTTGTGGTTAAGAAGCCATGTAAAGTCATGTCAACATGATGTGCTAGTACTTTAGTGTCAAAGCTATAATACTTGATTACAAAGTAATGTTAACACAAACAAAAACATAAATATAGAAGTAAACCATTTATTCCACATGTCTACTTTTACAAGCATTACAAGACTGTGCAATGTATCTCTTTTCTGACAGGGACTTTTGCAAAAACATCAAGCTTACAAGAAGAAGCAGGCCTGAATCCACATGGTTGGTCTTTGCTAATTCTTTTTCTCTTAGGCTGGATCTACATTGCTATATAAAACCCAGATTATCTGCTTTGACTTGGATTATATGGCAGTGTAGACTCATTTAATCCAGTTCAAGGCAGATATTGTAGATTATCTGCTTTGATCATTTGAATTATATGACATTGTAAATCCTGCCTTAGGGTATTTTGCAAATATCTTTAACATCTCTCTAACTGGCACCAACACATCTTCAATGTGATCACATTGTCAGCAAATAGTATTAATCTAAGCCTACAAGGCAAAAACCCAATGTAAAATGGTTTGGGTCTGTACTCTGGCGAACTGGGTTTGAACCTACACTCAACCAAAAAACCCACTGGAATACCAATGAGCAAATCACACTCTCTTAACCTTAGGAGAAAACAAAGGTAAATCTCTTCCTATCAAATCTGTCCAAGAGAACATCATGACAGGTTCACCTTAAATTGGAGATTACTTGAAAGCACACAGCACAACACAGTAAGCATGGTTAGGTTCGTTCGGAATCTTTGTAATTCGGAATAAATTCGGAAAGCTTTCCTTTTTGAAGCGATTTCAATGTTTTAAGAAAATCGCAAGTCCCTTTGCCCTTCTGTAGCTTTTTCTGCCATTTCTCTTATGTATCAGTAAGTGAGTCGGAAATGATTCAGCTCCCCCAGCTTCTGTTCCTGGCCTTGGTTCAAGCCAGGGAAGACTTCTAAACCAGTGTGTATGGATTCTTTTCCTTTCCCTCCCACTTCCCGAGTCAGTCTTAAGCGAAAGAAGAGTTTTAACCAGTGTGGATGGGATGGATCCATGTCAGTTTAAACTAGTGTGGATGGATTACTTTCCTTTTCTTTCACTCTCACGTCAGTTTAAACCAATGTGGATATATTCCTTTCCTTTCCCTCCCACTTCAGTCTTAAGCTAGAGAAGCGGTTTTAACCAGAGTGGATGGATTTCTTCCCTTTGCTCCCCGCTTTTCTGGAGTAAAACAACTACTTTCAAAGTAAAGACCACCCAATGAAACAGGAAATAACACTTTGAAACCATTAACAAAGGATTCGGAAGTCTCGGAAGTTTTGAAAAGTTTTGAATTTTTTTCTGTGAAAATCGGAATTGACTTTAGATCCGAACCACCAGCTCCCCCTACATCTGAAATGAGTTTTGAACCATTTATTTGATCAAACAAGCTTACACCACAGCTAAGACTTGTCTTACTGCAAAATTGGCCAAAACCAGTCAGTTCTGTTGCAAACTAGGCCACAAAAATATGATATACACCTAGTAGGGTTTGAAGAGACCATATGGTACATCTAGTCCAACCCTGCTATGCAGGAAAAGCACAAAGTATCCCTGCCATCTGGCCTTTGTTTAAAAGTCTCCAAGAGGGTTTCCAGCATACACCAAGGCAGTGAGTTCCACTGTTGAACTGCTCTTATGTTCAGAAAGTTCTTCCTAATGTTCCTAATATTCAGATGGAATCTCCTTTCTAGTAAATTGAGCCCGAGTCCTAGGACCCGTCCAGACAATACCTTTATTCCAGGAACTTCTGTAGCTAGAGAGAGGGTGACCAGATGCCATTACCTCAAAACATGGGAGGAAGCACTACAAACAGCAAAAAATGTGAGATTTTCAGATGAGGGAATATCCCAATTCTGAGCCGAAAATCCACATCTTCGAATGCCTTTTTGTCCTTTCAATTGGAAAACACAGGGTTTTAAAAATAGATGTTTGTTCCTGATTGGTCAGTTCCTAAAAAGGTGACAGTTGAGTAGAAGGTGGAAACTTTATTTTTATTTATTTATTTAGTATATTTACACACTGTCTTTCTCATCCTGGAGGGGACTCAAGACGCTTTACAACATACGAATGGCAAAAAAATAAATCAATGCCAACATACATGTAACTAAATACTAACATCTTTTCACAATAAGAGCAATCACAAAAAAACATGTATAACCCAGAAACAGCAATCTGTTGTTCCATGCCACAAGTACACAACAAAATCTGTCTGCACAGATGGCCAGGCAGGCAGGCTCTAAAAAGTGTCAATAATGACAAAGTTCTGTCCCCGAATTGAAAGTGTTTGTTCCTGTTTGATTGTGTAGCGCTGACTTGGACAGAAGTAAAAGAAAGGAACTTTTGCAATGATTTGCATCTTTGCATCTTTGTATCTTCATATGCAATAACAGGGCAGCCTCCACTGCATCAAGAGCATTAGGACAAGATTAGTAGGAGAAACAGGAGCATCAGTGAAACTCAGGATGCACCTAAGGATGCATCTACACCAGTATTTCCCAGCCCTTTTTTTTTTTACTAGGGACCACTTGACCAGGGACCACTCTCCAACATTAGTACCAAAAGTGTTACAAATCAGTTTTTGGTCAACTTTAGATTTGGTTTGGTTATTTGGGGTGCTGATTCAGAAAATCGCATTGGATAGACAACATCAGATCTAGTTTCTGATACAGAACATATGACATTCAGTAGTCACCATCGGCTCAGCCACAGAAAACCATATTTAATAAGCCTCAGCACTATATGAAAGTTTCGTGAGATTTGTTGCACTCGTTGCAATGGTGTAGTAATGGTGAGGCCACGGACCACATTTTAGTTCTTGCAGACCACTGATGGTCCATGGACCACAGGTTGGGAACCATTGGTGTACACTGTAGAATTAATGTGGTTTGCCACCATACAATCTGTCATGACTCAGTGCTAGGGATATCTGCAATTCGATTTGTAGTTTGGTGAGGTACCAATACTTTTTGTCAGAGAAGGTTAAAAACCTTGTAAAACTACATCTGTCTTCAACTTTCTCCTAAAAGAATAGAACCACAATGTTTTGCTGTGTGAACAACAGACAAAATTCAGCTTCCAACATACATATCTAATCTGATACCTGAATCTTATTTGGTTGTAGTAGCACATCCTCCACAATTCCTGTGAAGCATAAAAAGCAGCTTTGGGGACAACAGTCACACACACAACCATGTAGTTCGATGACCTTTTGCTGTTTTCCTCTTTCCAGCATCTGCCTCCCAAGACAGCACTTCCCTCTGCCTAATGGTTGAGCCAGACCTGCAAGTAAATGCTTGTTGCTGGCCAAAGGACTGCTCAAACTCTGGATTTCACCATTTGAACCTCTCACTTTATGAGCAGTAGATAGCAATCATATATTTTGCCTCATAGCACATACCTCATCCCCTTGAGAAACAAACCCTGCGAAAATTCTCAAGTATTAAAATATACTACGGACGTTTCTGCATTAGCCTCATGTAATGAGCAATGCGATTTTGATATAAGCCAGAACAAAGACTATTCTGTTCCATGCAGATAGGCTTAAATAGCTTTAACCTAATGACCCCCTTTAAATAACACTACAGCAAATCACAATTAAGTAAATACCACTTGAGAATATAGGTTTTCCTCAGCTGCCAACATATTTGTGGGGAAAGCACGGGTAAAGCTTTAATTACGAAATGAACATTGTTTCCAAATATTATTAGGAATTTATCCTGAAGGTAAATGTATGTGTTTTTTTATTTTAAAAAAACAATCTCAATGAGTAGCTAACACCATAGTGAGGAAAAGCAAAATAATGCCAGATAGATTAATAGCAAATGGGATAACAAAAGTAGCTAGAAAAATAATAAGACACACAACTTAATTCTTTCCACTGCTGTTCAAGCAAAATCTTTCCGAGAACTCCATGTCAGAAGAAGACAAGGGGAATTTCAGATGAGGCATTGATAGCTGGCATTCGTTTGCTATGTTGGCTGGGTTTTCTGTCAGTTTTCACAGGCATACTTTCCTTTCCTCTTAAAATAAAAGTGACTTGCTCAAGTTCAGAGGCATGTTATGGCCATGTCCCTTACTGGGGGAACAGAACATGTCAGCCCCAGGGGATATGGGGAGCAGGAAAGAGGACAAAGACTTGTGTTTTCCCCAACTACACAGCTATGTCCCATTTGATTGGACGGAGTAGAATATATAGCACAATTTCTTATTGTTCTCTGCCTTCAAATTGTTTCCAATTTATGGCAACCCTAAGGCAAACCTATCACAGGATTTTCTTGGCAAGGTTATCTTTGCCTTTGTTACACACCATAATAGCAGGAATGCTTAAGAAGTTTATTATAGTTCCAATTACAGCTTATATTGGGAAAGTTATGAAGGCCCTCTAAAACTACACAAGTATAGCACCATGATTCCACTTTAATGGACATGTCACTAAGAGAGTTAGTGAATCATGTTTACTAATAATGATTTGACATAACCCTATCCCTAATGCTAACCCTAATCCATTCACCAAGAGAGTTAATGTCTTCTAATAATGATTTGACTGTAGCAGTAGCACCTTCCACTTAGAGGTCCAATTGGTACCAACACTGTAATTTTTCTTGTCTAAAACTTGCCCATTAGACCAAATATTTGGGACCTAATGGGATCACAACTGAATTGGTAATCTTTCAGATTTTTTAAAAATTTGGTTGTTTCAACTGTTTATTCAAATGGTTTTGCAGTCACACTGAAGAATTATTGCAGTATAGCACCACATTAATTATCAAAGCTCCTTCCTACAGAATCCCGGAGCTTGTGGTTTGGTGAGGATCCAGCATGCTGTGGCAGAAAAATTTAAGAGCTTGCCAAACTACAAATTCCAGGATTCCGTAGGATGGAGCTACAGCACTTGAAGTGGTGCCAAATTGCTATAACTCTTGAGTGTGGATACACTCTTAGGCATTTATTTTTGCTAGTTATATCCCACCCTGGGATTTTCTGATAGAAAAAGGTTAGAAAAAATATTAATGAATGAAGGAAAGGAAAAATGAACACACAGATTTGTAAAACCGTTTCAAGTTTTCATTTGCTCCCAAAGCCCCATGTGAACCTACAGTCTATTGACAAATAACTAACATTTAAAAATGGGTTCATTAGTTTCCTAAGTAAGGGAATTTCTGTATGTTATAAATTACTTCTACATTCCCCAGACAGCAATACATAAGTAATCCATCACAGCAAAACTGCTGTGGCCTTTGATGAGATTGGAATCCAACCAGGAGTCCCTGCTGTTGTTTTTATATTTCTCTTTTATGCATTTTAATCAAAGCTGTCATATATGTATGTTACAGTGACTATGTAAATGTTGATTATGCAGTTTTGAGAATGCCCAAATGTTTGAAGGTAATAGTGCATTTTGCCAATCTTGTGTGTAACACTGTCTGTGACTGCTTGTATTCCCAACTATTCATTTTCTGACTAGCTGGCTGCTAAGTTGTGGCATCACTACTAGGAGGGGTGGAGGAGCTGACCATGGCTCCGTTGCCATGATCCGACCACCACCTGATCAGGTTTAGACTCACAGCACCTCCTAACCTCTGCAGGGGTGGAGGACCTATTAAAATGGTCCGCCCTAGGAGGCTTATGGATCCTAATGGATTACTGACGGCTCTTGGGGATTTTCCCGCCTCCTCAGTAGGTGATTCTGTCAATGCTCTGGTCTCTCTCTGGGATAGTGAGAGGACTAGGGCAATAGACACGATTGCTCTGGAATGCCCCCTCTCAAGTAACCGAGCTAAACCAGACCCTTGGTTCACTGAGGAGCTAGCAGCGATGTAGTGAAAGAAGAGGAGGCTAGAAAGCATATGGCATTGGAAATGTAGCAGATCAGCCCAAACACGTCTAGGTGCCTTTTTAAGGATCTATGGCATGGCAACAAAGGCCGCAGAAAAATATTTTATTACGGCCAATGTTGCGTCTGCAAAGTACCATCCAGCTGAGCTGTTTCGTGTTGTCAGAGGGCTGTTAAATCCGCCTCAGAGTGTGATCCCTGACAACTTGGCAGCTCGCTGTGAAGCATTTGTTCGGTTCTTCACTAATAAAGTCACTCTGATCTGCTCCAATTTTGATACCACTTTAACAGCAGTCTCTGAGGATGTAACATGAGCACTTGTCTGTCCGGTTTTGTTGGATTCTTTTCAATTGGTTCAGCTTGAGGATGTGGACAGGATTCTTGGAAAGGCGAGGCCTACCACATGCATCCTAGACCTTTGCCCATCCTGGCTGATAAAGGAAGCCAGAGAGGTTTTGGCAGAGTGGATGAAGGGGGTGGTTAATGCCTCCAGCCAAAATTCCAGCCAGCCTAAAACAAGCTGTTATAAAACCGCTGTTGAAGAAACCATCGCTGGACTCCACTCAATTAGTCAACTACCATCCAGTTTCCAATCTCCCCTATTTGGGCAAAGTCATGGAACATGTGGTGGCCTCACAACTCCAGGGGTTTCTGGTAGACACTGATTATCTAGATCCTGCACAGTCTGGTTTTAGACTGGGACATGGAACTGAGACAGCCTTGGTTGCCTTGGTAGATGATCTACGCCGGAAACTTGACAGGGGGAGTGTGTCCCTGTTGGTTTTGCTGGACCTCTCAGTGGCCTTTGATTCTGTTGACCACGATATCCTTCTGAGACGCCTTGCAGATATGGGGCTTGGAGGTACTGTTTTGAGGGACGGTCTCAGAAGGTGTTGTTGGGTGACACCTGTTCGACTCCACAACTGTTGTCTTGTGGAGTCCCACAGGGCTCAATATTAGCCTTGATGTTGTTTAATATCTACATGAAGCTGCTGGGGTAGATCATTCGGAGTTTCGGAATGCGATGTCATCTCTATGCAGATGATGTCCATATTTGTCACTCCTTTCTACCTGTTACCAAGGAGGCTGTCCAGACCTTGAACCGGTGCTTGGCTTTTGTGTCGGACTCAATGAGAGCTGGCAAATTGAAATTGAATCCAGATACGACAGAGGTCCCCCGGGTCAGTCGAAAGGCCAAATAGGGTATAGGGTTACAGCCTGTGTTGGATGGGGTCACACTCCCCCTGAAGACGCAGGTCCACAGTCTGGGAGTGATCCTGGACTCATAGCTGAGCCTGGAACCCCAGGTCTCGGTGGTGGCTGGGAGAGCTTTTGCACAGCTAAAACTTGTGCACCAGCTGTGCCTGTACCTTGGGAAGTCTGATCTGGCCAAGGTGGTCCATGCTCTGGTTACATCCTGAATAGCTTACTGCAATGTACTCTATGTGGGGCCGCCTTTGAAGACTGTTTGGAAACTTCAATCAGTCTAGCGGGCGGTAGCCAGGCTACTAACTGGGATGACATACAGGGAGCATACTACTCCTCTGCTGTGTCAGCTCCACTGGCTGCCGATCCAATTCCAAGCACAATTCAAAGTGCTGGTTTTGACCTTTAAAGCCCTTTATGGTTCTGGCCCAGCTTTCTTGTCCGAACGTATTTCCCCTTATGTCCCGCCTCGAAATTTACGATATTCCAGGGAGGCCCTGCTCTCGATCCCACCTTTGTCACAAATACGTTTGGTGGGGACGGGGGACAGGGCCTTCTTGGTAGTGGCCCCTCGTCTGTGGAACTCACTCCTTAGCTAAATAAGATCAACTTCTTCCCTCATTTCCTTTAGAAAAAAACTAAAGACATGGCTTTGGGACCAGGCATTTCATTGATGTGGAGCACCAGACGGACATTTGAGTAATGACAATGTTGTGGAGGCGGACTGCAGATTGGCTTGGACAGCCTATGAATGTGGAACGGGGATTATGTAGTTGTTCTGATATTCAATTGATTTTAATCTGCTGTTGTATTTGATGTGTTGTATTTTTGTATTTATGTATACAGCATTGAATTGTTGCCTTTTGTCATCCACCCTGAGTCCCCCTTCGAGGGTAGAGAAGGGCAGGTTAAAAATGAAATAAATAAATAATTTAAAAAATACTCGGGAGTTGTTTTGTCAACAGGATGTATCTACACTGCACAATTAATGCAGTTTGATACCATTTTAACTTCCATGGCTCAGTGCTGTTGAATCCTGGGATTCATAGTTTCATGAGACACTATCATGCGAGTATGATGACATCATGAATTTTGTTGGGTTTTCTTAATCAAGCTTTTGCCATTGCCTTTTTCCAATATATAGCATACAGCTTCTCATATTCCTTAATGGCCCTTCTTTCAAGTAGACATTGCGCATCCCTCATCTACAATTCCATTATCTGAAATACTCCAAAATCAGAAATGGTCCACATTGGTATCAGTGATAGTGACACTTTGCTTTCTGGTGGTTCAATGTCCACAAGTTTTGTTTCATGAACATTATTAAAATATTGTTTAAGATGACCTTTCACGCTATGTTTGCATTCTGATTGGTATACAGCTGGGACGCTAAATTGATTGTATTGATATTTTTAATCAATGGCTATAGCCACATTTTACTGATTCTTTTATTGAAATTGAGTTTGTTTTGGTTACTTTTATATGTGTGATTTCATGGAAATGTGGTATTGATCTTAAATGTTGATGTATTGCATTTTATGTGTTGTATGGCATCATTGTGTACTATTTTGTAAGCTGCCCCGAGTCCTTATGGAAGATGGTGGCGGGGTATAAATAATCTTTTTCTTCTTCTTATGATTATGATTATTATGATTATGATTATGATTATGATTATTTGTTCAAGTGTATGAAACATGAATGAATTTCATGTTTCAGCTCAGATCACTTCTCCATCCCATTATGCATATGCAAACATTCCAAAATCTGAATACCTGAAATATGGAACACTTTAAATAAGAGCTACTCATATCTGGATTTCTTCTTTCCCCCAAAAGTATAAGGACGGTGTGGATGTCAATTTATCTAACTCACTGTAGCACTTTCTGACACATCCTCATTCAGTCTTGGATTATGGCAAATACCCTTTTGCTTGGATTTTGAAAGAAGATGGATGGATATGGGGAGACACCGACTTTTCAAAGGGGAAAGGGAGCAAGACAGATGATCCCCACCTCAGCATGACACCTCGCCCAGGTCCTTATCTTGGAGGTAAATGGATCAAACCATTGCTGCCTGTTTATTTTTTTGCCTTCTGTTTGGATACTTTCTCTGATTAATTGCTTTCTAGTAATTGCTGCTGTTAACTAATGTCAGATCTAATTAACTTGCAAGACCTTCATCGAATTAATTCAATCATCCTTCAGACAAAGCAAAGAAAATCGGTGCTGAGGAGGCTCTGAAGATGCCCACATTTGGCCCAGTTGTTTATTTGTTTTGGGCCCTGGTTGCTATTGAGGCTGGAACAACTGGCGACAGTTTTCTAGAATTTCCCATCATGTCTAATCGGGCCAGTTAAAGAAGCAATGAAATACACAAATGAAGTTTTCTTTTTGCAAAGCAACTCCTGGTTCTTCAGACACTTTGAGCTCAGGTTTCATATTGCTAAAATGCTCTACAGTTCTTTGAGATATATATATATATATTCCTGAGAAATGCTGGGAAGCACATCTTGAAAAAGACACTTTGGTATAGTTTCAAGGGGGAGGAGGCAGTGTCCAGGGGATGGAGGCCAGTGTGGCCAGGCATTGAAGAGCAAGCGAAGGGGATAGGAACAGAGCAAGGCATCTCCAGAATCTTCAGAAGTTGCCAAAATTAACACATACAAGGTATTCGGTATCAAAGTTCTCCACATTTGGCTCCATAAACACCATCCCAATTGCAAAAACAAAGCTAAGGATTTCATGCTGATTAGTTCAATAAAATCTGTTTCATTATGAGTGTTTGGGAAATGTAGCTATGAAGGACTGACTGATATTTCTGCGGCTTCCCAGTGTTCATACAAGGCTGTGAACACTATGCCAGCATCCTACTGTTCGGTGTGCTGGGGAGCCTGTGGCAAATGCGGTGCAAGGATAATGAACAAAACTGTGCTCAGAAATTAAATGTCACCTTAGATTTTAACATTAAACAGCTGTTGCCAGGCTTGTTCACATAGTCATTAATATATTATACTTGGAGTTTGCAGAGTTCCTCACTAGTGAAACACAACGGCATTTGTTACTTTGTGATACATCCACCCACCATTTATTGACAGCAATTTTTGGATATTATGGATACAGCACTATCATTGTTGGCATATGTTAGAGAAAAGGCATATCTATTGCCATGTAAGCTTCACATCTAGCCAGGAACTGATGCAATACTGCACAGCCGGTGTGATGTAGTGATTTGAACATTGGCCTACAATTCTGGAGAGCAGGTTTGATTCCCCGTTCAGTCATGGAAACCCACTGAGTGGACTTAGGCAAACCACATTCTCCCACAAAACCATGATAGGCTGGTTGTAGGGTATCTATAAGTCAACTTGAAAGCAGATCCAGCAACAAAAAATTGAGATCATACCATACATCACAAAAGTGAAAACATGGATAGACCTACTCATTATTTATCCCAGACTGGGAAAAAGAATAAACACCATTTCTACCCAATACCTTGAATGGTCACTGACCACAACTAAGGAGTTCAGTCACACGATTATTTTTGTTTGCAGTTTTCATTGGGAAATTCACATAATAAAATAATCAGCTATATCTGTCTATGAAGCATCCCTTATCTTCCCTCTTGCCCTATTGAACTGAGCTAATGATCTATTGTAGTTTTCAACAGTAGTAGAGTTCTTTGGCTTTGGAGGGAATTAAAATCCCACACCTGGTCCTTGAACAAATGTAGTTTTGGAGTACAACTCCCAGGCACTTTCATTAGCCATGGCAATAGGAGAACTTTGCAAACTGTAGCCTAACTTTTCCAAGTTTTGACTATATTTCAACTTGCTACAAACATTGCATGACTGCGGCCCCTTCCACACAGCTGTATACATTTCACATTGAACTGGAATATATGGAAATGTGGACTCAGATAATCTAGTTCAAAGCAGATATCATGAATTATCTGTCTTGAGTTATATGGCTGTGTGGAAGGGCCCTGAGTAGTGATGGCTGCCTTCAGCATTGCTGTCTGGATAGCACTGCCAGAAGTACCATTGCACTTTGGTATGCTACTAAAGAAATAGCATCATGATGATGTGCTCCCTCTGCACACTGAACCTTTGGGGTCATGAAAATAATGTTAGTCAATTCAAAATAACATTACATTGTTGTGAGACAGAGGAGTTGTTAGAAAAGTGTAAATGGATTTAGTTGATCATTAGTACCCCTCCTTAAAAATAACACAGTTGCATCTATTTTAGAAATGACGCTATTAAATTTGTGTTAAATTGTCATTTGAATTTAAGTTAATTACTATGTTACCAGAGGTTCAAAAACATTCAGAGATGGTTTGCCATTCATGGTTTGTCTCACTTGACTTCTTATTTTAAGTGACACAGTTGCAATAATTTTTGGAAACTCCATTTGTTATCTATCTGATCTCAAATCTTCCTTTTTCTTTCTTTCTTTTTTTATAATGTCATCTGTTTATCCTTGCCCTTTCTCTAGCTTTCTGATTTCCACATGGCTCTAGCAAAAGTCCCAGGGTTAGGAGCTTCAAAATTCATTTCCTGGAACAGATGAGGAACCACTATGGGTGTCTGGTATGACAACCATCTGGATACAAAAAAAGATTACCCATAACAAAATTGCATTAACTTCATGTTGTTTTGCAATCTTTTAACCTCAGAATTATGCCTAAATTGTATACCAAAATAAAATAGTTCACATCTTGTCACTGAAAAATTGTAATTCCCCAGCACTGCAGAACTCACAAAAAGCAAAAAACACTTGAAAAATATAGATTTTGGTTAGGCTCTGGAATACCTAAAATTACTTGAATCTTTAGCACTGTCTCCTCTTTAATTAATTAATGATTTAACTAATAAGTTAATTCTGGAATTATGCTCATGAATTAAACTTCAGTGTAAGCAAATCTATCATGTTAAAAATAAGAAAAATTAAGTTGACTGTTTCTGACAAAAAAATTCCAACTAAAATGATAACTTAGGACCTCATCAGATGGGGTTTTAAAAACAATTTTATGCTGGCCTCCACTTTTTTAATCCAATTTCATGGCCACTGATGATTTCACCACCCATGATATAAGTAAGTTTTCCACAATTTTTCTCTTTTTAGTGTTATTTTCATGCTTCCCAGTCTGATGGGGCGAAGTGATGGGGTGCAATGAGTCCTGTAGTAATTCACCTTTCTTTCCCTTCCAATTAAGAAGAAGGGAGGAGGGTGGGTGTGCAGCTCACAAAATGTTACTTGGGTGGGGGGCATAGTGTGATAAGGTCCTTAATTGATTTTAGCTGGTTGGTTCTTGTCACTGATCTTGTTTCTGCAGCCTGAACATTATTCATTATTGATAGTGCACAGGTAGCTAATAAATAGCTTGATACTCTCACATGTTGACTCAAAAGTTACTTCAAGATAAATTTTCTTAAAAGCTCATTAAATTTGCCTGGTGTTATTCAATAGATTTCTTAGGTGTTTCTACACAGGCACTTGATGCAGATCCAAAGCGGTAGGAAACATATGAATGTTTTGCTACATGATAGCCACATAGGAGTGTTGGTAATTGTTTCCAAAGCTCAGCCATGATGAAATTGGTTCAGCATGGCTAGGAATGGGGCAGTATTCTACTCTCCCAGCACCCCAATTTAACTCCCCAAACACAGAAAATCAGCACTTTCCTAGATTTGCAAGCTCTTTACTTCCTTGTTTGCTGCCACATGACTGAGCAAAGTAGCCTGGAAAGAACCTCCTCCTTTCTTGCCAAGTTGCCAGGCTCAGAAGCCAGGATAGTTGTCTCCACTCCCTATACATTGGGGTAGATTTGCATTCTGGAGCAGGATTCAGACCTTACCCTGTGCTTTTTAAACCCAGGGTGCAACCACATTAGGCAACTGATCCCAGGCCAACTCGCACCAGCCTCTATACATTGTATAGATGCACACAGGCTGATGTGAACCTCTCACTGTATTAAGTGGCAGTGTAGAACTGCTCTTAGTAATAAAGTATAGGATGAGAGGGAAATTGCTAGAGATAGATGAGAATTTTGTTCAAGTTCTAAAAAAACAGAAGTGACATCAAATTTTTAAAAATCTTCATTGCGACAGAAAGAATCTATTGCTGCTGCTGCCTTGGTAATTGAATATGAGAAAAAGGAAAACTTACAGCAATTAAGGACATGGGACCTCCAATAAAGTGGAAACATTTTGATTGATTAAAATGCTATATTTTTACCTGAGAAAACACACTCTAGGAATCTCTATATCCTCCTACAGGAAGTTACCAATTGGAAGACCAACAGATTGCTGGAGAGAACATATTAATCAAATCTAAGAATAATCAAAATGAATACTCAAATAATAAACAGTAATTCAATATGCAAATAGGTTTTACAAGGTTTATTCAGAGACAGTTTGCCATTGACTTCCATAGAAGGTTCGAGAATGAGACTTACTCAAGGTCACCCAGTTGGCTTCCATGCCAGAGTTGGGATTTGAACCCTGTATCCCAGATTTAAACCACAATACCATGTTGGATCTCTCTTTGTATAGAATATAGAAATATAATTTTATAAAGCTTCAAAATATATAACTTGGAGAGGAGAAAATTTACCTTTCAGATCATAGAACTAATAAACTTTGTGCTATTATTTTGAAGAATGCTTATTCAGATCAAAAATAGCAACAAACAGTTCACAAAAAATTGGAGTAAATGGATGTAACAAATGGCAAAACCTTCTAAAATCCCAGAAGCTATATAGCAAGGACTCACATTTATCAATCAATCCAAAAGGTAGTATAATGATTCCTAAAGGTGTATGTGCCCCCTTAACATTGCTGGATATGAGTCTTTGCAATGGGGTACAAATAAAATTAGAAATAATAACATGTAGAATTGTGAATATTTTTTTGTGAGCTAGTAAGCATTTCAGTGGTGAGACTGGGTGAGCAAGTCATGTTTTAAAGAATAAATATCCATGTCTTGATAGACATGTTTCAGCTCCACGCACTGGAAATGGGGAGAAGAAACTGCCTCTATTGTTTCATCTTGTGAAAATGTGAACAATGAGTTGTCTTGTACTGAAGAAAGAGTGCAGGTGGAGTCTCTCTATGAGTCTTTGTCTGTTTTCAGTCAGTGCCTAAGGGTGCAAGTGGCTGCCAAGCAAGTTACACAGTAGTGATATCCATTACAAAGAAATATATCATTTCTGTTGTATTTTTATCCCTCCCTCCTTCACAACCTTATCTGATACAGCAAACACATTCTCATGGTTTATACTACAGGGATTATACATTTGTTAAATCTTTGATAACACTGGATTGCATTATTCATGTATTTATGGACCACATTGTTTTACACATCCCTTGTCTACATAGAGATCAAGTGAACACACTTGGTTTCTTCCACATATATGAACATGTAAAGCTAAAGTAAGCACTGCAGATTTGAAACTTGGGGAGCTAATAGTGTATGCAACAACCTCTTAAAATACTTTTCATACATACAGGATTTTATCCCACAGATTTAGGACTCTGTTTCCATGTGTTTCAGAAACAAAGCCCCATGGGAGCTCCACTGAGGAGGCTCACATGATGTAAGGGCACGTCTGGTGGGACTTTGTTTCTGAACCGCATGGAAATGGAGCCCTAAATCCATCTGCAGGAGTCCTGTGTTACCTGACCCCAAATGGCAGAAAGTGGAGGAAAGATGGACCTTGACAGAGAAAGGATATGGGATGGCTGGCCATCTCAGAATATGGGGTAAGATGGTTCGCTCCACTTCCTCCCGCTCCCCCCCCCCCCCACTGGTGGGATGAGGTCCACAGATATAAGACAGGATTGCTGCCTCCTCCTGAGATTTCCAACAGTAGTACAAATTAGCAGAACAAACAAAGCTTGCAGCCTTCAGTTTTTGAAAATTTAGTATGGATTAGATCACTCAGGTTTGGATTATAAGACTATGCATTGTTAAACTCTGTTGCTTTTGCCCTCCAAATCATGAGCAGGATAGCATCTATCTTTGTCCCTTTGCACACAATTTTCCTTACATGGAACTGAATGCATCTGAGAAGGAAAGTAGTTTTCTATGGGAGCAAAAATACTTGGCTTTCTTGAACACATTTTCTTCAAAAACCAGGGATTTATTTATTTATTTATTTATTTATTTATTTATTTCTTCGGTTTTATATTCCGCTCCTCCCTGCAGGCTCGGGGCGGATCACACAAAAAGTTAAAACATACAATAAAAACATAAGTCATAGCAATGATAAAAAAAGATTACAGTTCATGAGATCTCAGACATGCGCATACCATCTACAATTCAGAGCTTAACAGTAAGCCAACCTAAAAAGGGTGGTCTTGCACGCCCTTCGAAAGGGGGCAAGCTCTGAAATCGCACGAGTATGGTCTGGAAGCGAGTTCCAGAGCACAGGAGCCACAGCAGAGAAGGCTTGCTGTCTTGTAGTAGACAGGTGACAGGAACGAAGCGATGGGATGGCCAACAAATTCTGCTCTTCTGAGCGTAAGGATCTCGGGGGAACATACGGGGTAAGGCGGTCCCTCGGGTACACTGGCCCTAGACCGTGTAAGGCCTTAAAGGTGAAAACCAACACCTTGAAGGCGATCCGGTACTCGATGGGAAGCCAGTGCAGTTGCCGTAAGATGGGAGTGATATGCTCCCTCACTGGTGCTCCCACCAGCAAGCGAGCCGCGGCGTTCTGCACTAGCTTGAGTTTCCGGATTGTCAACAAGGGAAGGCCAACGTAGAGGGCGTTACAGTAGTCCAGCCTCGAGATGACCGTCGCTTGGATCACTGTGGCCAGGTCGTCCCTGGACAGGTAGGGTGCCAGTCGCCTAGCCTGTCGTAGATGGAAAAACGACGTCTTGCTAACCATGGAGATCTGAGACTCCATGGATAGCAAGGGGTCCAGTTGGACATCCAAGCTCTTTACCAGGGATGGCGGGCTTAATTGCTCGCCATCCAGGGTAGGCAACCGGCACTCATCCAGTCCAGGTCGACCGGGCCACAAGATCTCCGTCTTCGACGGATTCACCTTCAGCCGGCTAGCACGCAGCCATCCAGTCACGGCTTCAAGGCATTGATGGAAACAATCGGGTACGGTATCCGGCCTGCCGTCCATTCTCAGCAGAAGCTGGGTGTCATCAGTGTACTGATAACACTCCAGACCAAAGTCGTGGGCCAGCTGGGCCAGGGAGCGCATATAAATGTTGAATAATAAGGGGGAGAGGATGGCCCCCTGGGGGACTCCACAACTTAATGGGATGTTGGTCATGTTAACAGAAACTTCTAATGAAAAAGAACACACACACAAAATGAAAAATATAGGATGAGTGAAGCTGATGAGTCCTGTTGGAGAGAGTGAGAAGAGTCTGGACATAGCTATGATGGGAACATTCACTTCCAAGCAGTACTTCTGTGCAGTTGACTTTTAGCATCCATCAGCTAATCCTTTCCCAGGCTCCAATGCACATGGCGCTGCTGAAATTCTGCCTTTCAGAAAGCTGTTAATGACATTAAAGCGCCATTATAAATAGAAAGGGCAGGAAATGAGTAGCCTAATCCTTCCTTACATATTAGGTACTGCCTTGCTCCATGGTACATAACAACCAAATAAGTATATGTAGGGATGCACTCATTTAGTACTCTAATTTAGTTATATGTTATTCTTACTTGTTTTCCAAAGCATATTTGAATTTTCCGCTTCTAGCTTTCAGATTTGATAGTTTTGTAGCAACCACAGGAACAACAACATGAGAACTTTGGAAAGGTAACACCTGAAAAATCAATTCTAAAACAGATTTAGAATAAACCTGACCCATGACTGAAGTAATAAGGTGAAGGTTTTCCTCTGACATTAAGTCCAGTCATATCCGACACTGGGGGGTAGTGCTCATCTCTGTTTCTAAACCGAAGAGCCAGCGTTGTCCGTACACCTCCAAGGTCATGTGGCCATCATGACTGCATGGAGCACCATTACCTTCCCACCAGAGCGGTACCTATTGATCTAATCACATTTGCATGTTTTTGAACTGGGGCTAACAGCGGAAGCTCACACCCTGGATTCGAACCTGCAGCCTTTTGGTCAATAGGTTTAGCAGCTGAGTGGTTTAACCCACTGTGCCACTGGGGGCTGAAGTGCCAGATTGCGACAGATTTTTTTCCCAGAGTGATTGCACAGTTCCATCCTTAGAAATCCTGCCATTCACACCGTCCCTGTTCTAGCGCTTAATCCCTCCTTGGTTTGGGTTTTTGGGTCTCAGGATAACATTTAAATGTGGACCTATACACGATTACAGAGCTCATTCCTTTCCGGAGGGTATGCAAGACCACTCTTTTCAGACTTGCCTTCAATTGAAGCCCGGATATTTAATCTGCCTGTCTGACCACTGTTTTATATGAATTTTATGTAATTTAAAAAATTTTATGTACACTTTTGTTTTATGTATGTTATGTGAACCGCCCCGAGCCTGCCGGGAGGAGCGGTATACAAAATTGAATAAATAAATTAATAAATATACAGAGTTGCATGGCTTCTGTAGAGGTCATACCAGCTTTTCCTCTTAGATAATAGAATTGTACAGTTAGGGTCACAACAGTGAAGATCTTATCTTTTTCCCGCAATGCCCACTTCTCTTCAGAAGGTAGCAGAATAAGGATCAGGTCCTCAGAGGAAGGTTCATGGGATGTCAAGAACTTCTATCAGAACTAACCTAAGTTGTTAATGGTTTTGTTTATTTCTGCTTTTTTACTGTGCAAGATGGAGATAATCCACATTGTAAAATTATGGCAGTTTGACACCACTTTAATTGCCATGGCTTCATCCCAGAGAAACCTGGGATTTGCAGTTTTACACCTTCCATACTTACCTTCACTCCCAATTTATGAAAATCGATGGACTGAATATTCTTGGTGAAAGCAAAATATTTTTTTTAAAAAGGCCTCAGGTTAATGGTTAAGGGAGTAGACTTCTGGCAAGACATGTCGTTTATGTCCTTTTAATTTGTAATCCCCTTAACAAAGGTGCTACTCTTACCAAGGCTTGGAACTAACACGGCTGTTCTGATTCTCTAAGCAGAGAGCTTCATTGGAAACAAAACAATCTATTGGACAATGCAGATAATGGCTTTCTGGGGATCCTAATTGTGTTTCTAATACAGATAGCTGGCACCTTGAGTTGCTGAAGCCCATCCTTTTGGCATCTTAATAAAGGATGCTAGAAATTAACTTTGTGATTTAATGATCTTTTATCTGCATTACATAAAATGTGGATCCAGTCTATTTGAAAGACTTTATCTCCTTATACCAGTATCTGCCAGAACCTAAAGTCTTTACATGATTTTCAATATATTGCATGATTTGATTTTTTTCTCTTTTACATTTTGTGTTCCATACATTTAATCTGTTGATTTTTGGAAGTCACCTGGGATTCCATTCTGACAGAAAGGTGGCATATAAATTAATAAATATTTTACACATGACTGCTAATGAAATGATGCTTGAAGACATCAATTCCCAAAGGCCTATTAAGTTGAAAAGGTTTCCCCTGATACCAGAAGCACACAATGGAGAGATCTTTGGGAGGACAGTTCATGAGCCTGAATATAGCCACCTACAACTTCATCCCATGTAGTCTTCTCTCTGTCTTTTCTCCATCTACTCTTTGCCTTCTCTCCTTTTTAACAGCAGGCAACATACAGACAAATACAACAATATAACAACACTTTGGATGTGGGATTGGACTGGAATGACTATATGGTTTGACAAAAAGGCTTTTAATTGTTTTTAATTTAATGATCTATCTATTGTTTTAAGTTGTTGTTATATTGTTGTATTTGTCTGTATGTTGCGGCACTGAACAGTTGCCGAGTGTAAGCCGTCCTGAGTGCCCCCCCCCCAGGATTGAGAAGGATGGGGTAGAAATGCTGGAAATAAATAAATAAATAAATTCAACACACTGGCAAAACAGAGTCCTGTGGAAACTACTCCACAATGCAT
The DNA here is from genome assembly GCA_030556195.1 of Anolis apletophallus. NCBI lineage: Eukaryota > Metazoa > Chordata > Lepidosauria > Squamata > Anolidae > Anolis > Anolis apletophallus. The sequence goes on from JARBWK010000003.1 coordinate 73,972,611, forward strand.
GGCCACTTGTCTGCCTGTGGGAATCCACATTAGCAGCGTGTTAAAATGTAGAGAAGACTCCATTTTCAGGAATCGGGTGCTCCCTGACTTAGTTGAATAAAATGGTGAGGAAGGGGGGAAAGGACAGGAAGAGACAAAAAAGGTCATGGGATAGCTGGTCATTCCAGAATATGGGGAAAGGTGGTAGGGAATGAATTAATAACATTCCCTCCATTTTTCCTTTCTTTTCAATTGGCAATGCAATGAGGTAACTATAAGACTCTCTCTTGTGGTTCCACCAAATGTAGAGATTTCCTGAGCCTAACAATGGTCATCAAGAAAGTTGTTTCCCATATTTATGACTGCATCATCAAATCTAAGGTGCACCTCAATTTTTAAAACCCTGAAACCAAAAAAAAGGATTTACAGCTGAATTTAATGAGCAGTGGCAAAAGGTTCAGTATTTGTTATTTAGCCATTAGAGTTGCTGCCAGCTTAAAATTTCTTTTTTCAAAAACAAAAGCTTCCTCAGTCTCTTTCCCAGCGAACTCTACTATCTCCCTGCTCCTTTCATCTCCTACCGGTGAGACATCATCAATTTAAAGAGGAATGGCAGTGTTTTTGGCTTGGCTTTGCTTGCTTGCACTGACACTGACTTTGTGAGGTTTCCAGGGTTTACAAAATACAAATGAAAAAGTATAGGGTTTTTGGCATGGGCCATGCCTATATGTCGACTAATATAATGTCATAAGTACGAATGTAAGGAATTTGATCTGACTTACGACAACTAACAATAATTTTGCACCGCTCGATATACAGCTTTGAATAGCATTGGGAAGGGTTAACACCCCCATGGTGTTTGTTTTGCTATCTGTGCCCCTGTTCAGAAGATTGCACCTCACTTTCTGTCCCTGTGACAATTGGATTTTGAAAAAATTGGCAAGGATTGGTGATAAAACTTCAGTGGAGACACCTTTTCCCCATGAAAACTCTTTCAGGAGTGAATTTCCCTTCTGAGGAATAGATTTCTCTCACTTCCTGTATGTAACTATGAGTTGTTTGTAAGTTGGATGTTTGTAACTCGGGGACAGCCTGTATATGAATAGATGGCAAAACAGTCAATGATAACATTATTTAAAGTCTTGCAGCTGGGTGTTCCTAGATATAAGGAGCTAACCTTGGGACTGATCTTTGGGAGAAAAGTATATGTCTTATTTTGGTGGTGGTTGCTACTGGTTTCCCGCCAGGTTTGTTGGATTTTCGGTATCCTGACCTGTCTCCTGTAATCTTGGAACCCTGGAACCTTGAACCTCTGGACTGGCTTTTGACTACGATATAGACCAGACCTGGACAATTGCCGGCCCTCCAGGTTTTTTGGACTTCAACTCCCAGAAATCCTAGCCAGTTTACCAGCTGTTAGGATTTCTGGGATTTGAAGTCCAAAACACCTGGAGGGCTGGCAATTGCTCAGGTCTGGTATAGACTCTTGATCCCTGGACTTTGCTCACTGAACTCTCAGTAGTTGACTATGGTGTAGCGTTTGCTATCAGTTTTTGTTGATTCTCTGGCTGAGTGCTATCTTTTATGTTTTATATTTTGAACTATTAAAACAGCCAGAAAGTAAGTGCTGTTTTAATTAAATTATTTAACACAAACTGGATGTTTGTTTGATTCAACTCTGCCGGAAAAAACAACAGAGCACTGGCATTGTGACACTGGGTTAAACAGGGCTCTTGCCCAGGACTGACGCGGGAGATAAAGGAAACCAAAGGAAAGCCATCCAAACTGGGTTAAACAGCGGCTCTCGCCCGGGAATGACGCGGGAGAGAAAGGAAACCAAAGGAAAGCCATCCAAACTGGGTTAAACAGCGGCTCTTGCCTGGGACGTGGGAGAGAAAGGAAACCGAAGCAAAGCCATCCAAACTGTGTTAAACAGGGCTCTCACCCGGGATTGATGCGGGAGGGAAAGGAAATGAATGGAATCCATCCACACTGGTTTGAAAAGCTGAATAATTTCTGACTCACTTATTGATTCGTAAGAGAAATGGCAGAAAAAGCTTCGAAATGGCAAGGATACTTCTGGGTTCCCAAATCACTTCGAAATCGCCTCAAAAAGGCATTTGATCCAAATTCATTCCAAATTACGAAGTTTCTGACTGAACCTACCCATGCCTAATAATTTCATAGAGGGAAAAAGAAAGAAAGAAAAAAAAGCTACATGTTCACTGTTTTTTTAAATTAAAAATATAGGGAGAATCCAATGATTGAGTGTAAACAGGCACAGAGTTATATATTAATAGGCACAAAGACCATGAATCAGAGTAATTAATTTTAAAAATTTGGAGTTAATGAATAAGAAATTCAACCATCAATTTGAGACATTTAGATGACAAGCTGTCGAAAAATGTCCATTTCATTTTTTTTAAAAAACCACAAAACACTCCTCTTCCAGTTGTAAGTTTTCATTTCCTCTTTGAATACATACACACACACACCATCTGTGCTTTAAACCACAAACCAAATATCTTCATCTGGTAAAATATTTCTTCCATGACCAGTTCCTTAAGTATCTTTGATGTTATATGTATATCTAACTGCCCTCCTTTCCTGAAATCCAGACCTCTGCTCTAATAGCATTTCCAAACATCTCCACTTGTCATCTCTTTTCCCTCCTCCATAAACTGCTATCTGCAATCAGGAACACTGTGAAGCATTAGTTAACCTCCAGAGAAGGAGTGAAATGGAGCTTCGCCATTTTCTTGGAGAGCAGCAGCGCCCTGTGAGTCGGCCTGCTTCCTCCTTCTCTTTGCTCTCTCCCCAGGTGGTTGAGAGGACCCATCCCGTCTTGGCTGTGATATTTCCCCTCTTGCTACCGTTGTTGACGTTGCTGCTGGCTTTCCATTGACTTGATTGATTTCTTGCTGACAGGCACATAAATCATGTCCATGCATAATGGGTAGTGTCAGCCTTTGCCCGGACTTATGAAGCTTTCCCTGTAACACACTTTACGCCATGTGCACTGTGCTAGAATGTGAACTTTAATTTTGGGTGTTGGTGGTAGCAATGTTTTAAACTTTGATAAAGGTGGACTTTATTTTGTATGGTTAGAAGCAATAGGTCCCACTGGGACAGTTGTGGAAAGAAGGAATCTCACCGGTTTAGAGGGCTTAGTAGGATAGGTTCATGAAGGTTATTTTCTTTCTAGCTGTTCAGTTCCAAGTGCTTCAAAAGCCACATTCAAATAGCTGGGAAAAGTGGAAAAATTCAGTGCTGAAATGAAAAGAGGAAAACAGAAACGATTGTGGGTAGGCAACTCTGGAAGACAGGCAAGACCGTACATTGGGAGGTCCACACATCACTCCTCTCCTGCAGCAGAAAATGCTGAAAAGTAGGACATACCATTCTTCCTCTGGTGTTGGTTCTCTCACTTCTCATGTTGGCCAGTGCCTTGCTTTCCATTTTATAAGGCTTCGGCAGGCTATATTGAGGCAAAGTACTCTGTGCTCTGAAGGCATATATATATATCTATGGCCCCTTCTACACTGCCATTTATTCCAGTTCAAAGCAGATAATCTGGATTTTATTTGGCAGTGTAGAAGGGTCCAAAGTCTTCAAAGGACAAACATCTTCTCAAACAAAGCAGCTATAATTGTGCAATCATATTTGAATGAACATATAGCATTACAACAGAAGGCATTGTTACAGGTAATGTTAAGACTTAGGCGGGCCGTATAATTATAATAATTAACATATGCTCAACCGATTTAATAATGCAATATAATAAATTAATGTAATGTTAAAATGTTTGAGGATGAAATGCTCAGGGTTCATCTAGAAGGGAAAATGGTTAGGGCTTATTGAGAAGAGAAAAAACCCTGAATGTTTACTTATATTTATTTTACCTGCATATTCCCAGGCCTGCATTCAAACACTTTTTGAATATTCTTTGTTTTCCTCAATCTTTACTCCTTGGTGTTCCTCTTCCTCCCTTTCCTTCATGGATCAAGTGTCACATTTATACTTCATTCCATTATTATTCAGGAGTTAAAGTGCACTTTATTATTACATTGGTTAATATTAATTTAATATTAAATTGGTTAAATATTGCTATCATTCTGTTTTGGTGCGAATAATTCTTCTTTCCCTCTTTCATCTTTTTTGAATTCATGTTAAGGAAACAATAGCTGTGTGTACAATCCACAACTATCTTACCTGGGTACTTCAAACAGCCTAGTAGGGAGACATTTCATTTCAGAAAATATTGAGTTAATTTATATTGAGCTGGTAAATAGGAATGAAAAGTCCTTATAATACTTGGTGTTATCAGGAAATGCCACCTCAGGATAAAGAAAATATAATGAGAATCACCAACATAAAATTGTTTGGGACTTTCAGACACTTTTTCTCATTTGGAGGTGCACTCCATTAAATCCACATTGCTTTCTTGATTACACATGGGAATTAAAATGGAGTCAACAGTCTCATATAATAATAATAATAATAAACACCTTTAATAATTAACATTCTTATACCCCACCACCATCTCCCTGAAGGGACTGGGGGCGGCTTACATATAGGACAGAATGTCCACATGACATAAAAGTAAAACAATCCAATAATACAAAAACACAATTAAAATAAAACATAGCAAAACATAGCAATCAGATAAAAATGCAATTACATAAAAACACAAGAATATAAAACAGCAGCATTAAAGAAATCCATCAAACAATGCATGGCAACACGTCAATAAACAGAAATACTAAGATGGGCATGATCAGGCTATAAAAAAGTTTTATAGACTGACCCAGCTTAAATACAAGTTCTGACTTGGTTTTACTACAGGGCTAGTGTGGCTCAGAGAGAGTGCGCCAGCCTAATAAACATAATTCCGTGGGTTCGATCCCCCTCCCCTGCGAAGGAAAATTTTTAAATGTTTTTTAAAAAGTATTTTTTTAATAATAAAAGAAATATGTTCGTGGTTTGAATTTTGAAAGTGTTTTTCCTGTTTCTTTGTGTGGTCTTTACTTTGAAAGTAGTTCTACTCCAGAAACTTTGTGTGGCACAAACTGTTAATTTAGGAGAGAACAGAAATCATATACAGAGCAGACCCCATCAAGAAGAACTGGCTTTCCAATGAAGTATAAATTCTGACTTGGTTTTACTACAGGGATAGTGTAGCTCAGGGAGAGTTAGCTGGCCTCATAAGCAGAAGTATTGTGGGTTCGATCCCTTCCAGGGGAAAATGGCAAAAAGAAAAAAAAATGTGGCAAATAATGGCGAACAGCGAGAGGCAGGGCATGGGTAGCCAAGACACACGTTTTGCTGAAAAGGAAGGTGTGGAGAGTCATGGAGGCTCCCCTTTTGTGGTGGACACTGCTATCTTTATTGCAGGGAAAGGGTTTATTGTAGGAAAAGGCTTTGCTGCCTTCTCTTTAGACACCTTTGTAGATTCAGTTTATTTTATATTTAGACAAAGACTGCTGCTCGACCATTTCGGCTAATGAGCAGCAAGGCAGTGTGGAATTATTCTGTAATGTTCAAATGTCTCCCATGGTTATTTTGATTTTCAGAACCATTAAGCAAGCAACTTTGGTAAAGCCTAAACAAACAGTTTTAAAACCTCTCAGTTTCCCTTCCCTGGCGAGTGGCAATGCAAAGAGGGATGAGGTGGGCATGGCTAAACACAGCTATTCTTGAAGGCCACGCCCCCAATGGTAGAGATTGCAATAGGTCCTACTGTTAAACTACAGGACCTTTTGCAATCTCTATGGTGGCCTTCTGGGGGCGTGGCCTTCAAGAATAGCTGTGCTTAGCCACACCCACCTCATCTCTCTTTGCATCGCCACTCGCCAGGGAAGGGAAACCGCAAGATTTTAAAACTGTTTGTTTAGGCTTTACCAAAGTTGCTTAATGGTTCTAAAAATCAAAATAACCGTGGGAGACATTCGAACATTACAGAATAATTCCAAACAATGGGTAAGTGGTACAAATATGGATTTGCCCCTCCCACTTTTCCTGCACGGTTTGAAATTGGTTCGAAAAGTCCAAATTAAGTAGGTTTTTCTGAATTTTAGGTTTTCCCGAACCGAACCTAAACAAGCATACTAAATACAACTGAAAAATACATGCAGATGTGTTTTTGTCAAAGAAAAATCCATACCATGATGTGTATTTTAGCACAAAACACATACAAAATGACCTACTTTGGAAAAATGTATACCAAAATAATTGACAGAGGTGAACATGAAAGATTGCAAACTAATATAAATGAAATATGGGTGAATTGGGAGATATACAATGAAATTAAAACTGAATTTTTCACAACCTGATCCTGACTAAGAGAAATGCTGAATAATTGCCGAACACGGCATTTACCAGGTTAGTTATATTTTAGGTTTTTTGAAGAGCACTCACAATGGGTTATGTGTGGCTAATTTTCAAAAGGGTAATCATTTTAATTTCTTGCAAATAATGCAACTAAGAGTTTTGCTACACATTTAAATGTAATGGTTATACTACAGCTTGAGCTTTTATGGGTAGTAGCCCAATGTGTCTCGAGATGTATGATATCACAGACTTGCATAGCTTTTCACCCAAAGTATTTGGGATTGGTACCATATTTGTGGCATAATATTATTACATTTGCATAATTTCCTGGAAACCCATTGTATACTGGCAGCAGCTAGCTTTTTTACTGGCATCATTCTCTGGATTGCCACTTAAAGATGTGGAATATATTCTACAGAAGTAGCCAATTATTGTGTAGTGGTTTGAGTATTGGACAACACTTCTGGATAACAGGGTTTAAATCCCTGCTCAGCTATGGAATCTTGTAAGTCACACACTCTCAGCCCCAGGAAACCATGTGACATGGTCACTTTAGTGTCACCGTAAATCAAAATTAACTGGAAGGCAGTCAACAACAATGTTCTAGAGACCTATGCTTTTATAGGAAGTAGGATGTTGAATATGTGATCAATTTAAATCTAGAAAATATTTACTGTGATAACAAAGCATAATTGGGTCATTGTCATCAGTAATGCAATTTCACTACCCACAAAATGACCAAAATGCGTTTACATGATCAGTTTCTGTTGTTCATTATGGCACTTAAGGATCTCTTATCTGATTTTTCAGTGCTCATAGCTGATCAGTTTGGGGAATTCCCATTTCCTGAATAGGAGGTTTGGATGCAGATTCAACACAAGCCCTGTCATGTTTAGGTGCAACGAAATCTTAGAGTGGAAATCCCCATTCTTATCCACAGATCTTGAGACCCAATCTCTGCCAGTTTTTATAATAAATCATTTGTTATAGTTTAAACTTTATGCTGTAGCTGGATTTTTTAACTGTACTCTTAAATGTCATTGATTTAAAATATATTAGTATAGCCAAGGCCTCTTTTGGCCAAATCTGTAACAAGATAGTAGCCAGAGGGTATGTTGACCTGTCCAAGATCCTCCTTATGCATGGGCAAAGTATGGCCACATGCACCTCCCAAATGTCATTTTAGACCTTGTTGTTGTTCATTCATTCAGTCGCTTTTGACTCTTTGTGACTTCATGGACCATCCCACGCCAGATCTCCCTGTCAGCCATCACCTCCCCAGCTCCTTCAGAGTCAAGCCAGTCACTTCAAGGATACCATCCATCCATCTTGCCCTTGGTCAGCCCCTCTTCCTTTTTCCTTCCATTTTCCCAGCATCATTTTCTTCTCTAAGCTTTTCTGTCTTCTCATGATGTGGCCAAAGTACTTAATCTTTGTCTCTACTATCCTTCCCTCCAATGAGCAGCCAGGCATTATTTCCTGAAGTATGGACTGGTTGGATCTTATCGCGGTCCAAGGCACTCTCAGAACATTCCTCCAACACCACAGTTCAAAAGCATCTATCTTCCTTCACTCAGCCTTCCCTAACATCGAGCTCTCACATCTGTAGGTTAATACAGGGAATACCATTGTTTGACTATGCAGATTTTGTTGCCAGTATTTTAGACCTAAAAGGGCTATTTTCTAAAGTATGAAATGAACAGCACTTGTTGGTAAAAGTGATCCGCACCCGTTGATAAAAAATGGATGTCCTGGATCAGGGGTGCCCACACTTTTTCAGCACACGAGCTACTTATAATAAAACCAAGGCAGAAAGATCTTCCTACCTCCTCAAGGCTGGAGAGGGGAGGGGGCGGAGCTTGGCATGGCCTGGCCTGGCTCCACCCCTTGGCTTCCACTCTACCAGCAGCTTCTCCAGGCTTGAGAATGGCAGTGCCAAGCCAGTCTTGTGCTAGCTATGCCACCACTGGCTTGGCATTGCCATCCTCAAGCCTGGAGAAGCTGCTGGTAGAGCGGAAGCCAGGGGGTGGAGCCAGGCTGTGCCAAGCTCTGTCCCCTCCCCTCTGGCTTTGGAGCTCCCAGCAGCTTCTCCAGGCTTGAGGATGGCAATGCCAAGCCAGCGGTGACATAGCTAGCACAAGGCTGGCTTGGCACTGCCATCCTCAAGCCTGGAGAAGCTGCTGGGAGTGCGAAGCCGGGGAGGGGGCAGGGCTTGGTGCGGCCTGGCTCTGCCCCCCTCTGAGAAGCACCCCATCCAGCTGGGATCGACCTCCTTCGTCCCAGGATCGACTTCCTGGGCAGCCCTGTCCTGGATGAAAAATGATAGAAGGGGGAATGGTGTTGTAGCTCATTTTTATCTATAACTTGCAACCAAAACATCCGAAGCTATAAATGGTTGAACGTGTTTTCCTTGCTTGTAAAATCTAGTTGAACATGTTAAAATGGGACATCTTTGTTATTTGAACCAGAGGCCTCTGCTTGAGCAGGTAGGAGACCTGCAATGTTTCAGCTTGATTTTCTTGGTAACCAAGGGGATGTTTCTAGACTGAAATCATATTATTGGAGCACGGATAGATGGAATATTCCCCCCTGCCCTCATGTTTCATTGCTGGGATAATTGTTTTCAATCAGTTCCCTGAATGATTGCACTCCTTCCCTCCAATTCAGATGTCTCTACTTTCTAAAACATCCAAACTTTCTTGATGTATGTCAGCAACAAGATTGACACAATCTGAGAGCAGCATTATCATCTGATTGTCTGGGAAAATCTGCCACTAGAATAGTTTGTTTGTTTATTGGGACTTCCTGGGTTACTGGCATTGCAACCTTTATTAGGGATCCTAAACTAACTTAAACTGGTGTTGTCATGGGACACGTCTTTAATATTTTCCAAGGGATATCACTAAATAGCAGTAGACTAGTGATGGAAAACTTTAATCTCTTTTTGTCCTTTAAGATATCTGCAATATAATTAGCAATTTTAATAATTTTAAAAATAATTCTGTAAATTAGTGTTCTGTTCTGAATGTTCTTTGCAAGAACAGTGTTTTACTGTCTAGTTATTAAAAAGAAAAGTGTTGAAAACCATCTGTAACATTGTTTGTCCCCATAAACGGCATTGGCAGACATATGTTCAGCATCATTTTGGGCGCAGTTTCTGTGGCGAGCAACCAAGGTAAACACATTCTTTCTGATGTAATTGTTGATGTTAGTTGAGTAGAGCAATGCAGTCATAATGGTGTGGAGCATTTGGATCTGACCTGTTCTCAACAGAGCTGGGACAACTTTAGATGTTCACCTGGCAGACTGGCTCACATACACTGTTTTCACAGTGATGTCTGACCTCACAATGTTCTGCCTAAAAACAAACTGCACATTCAAAACAGATTCATTTCTCTGAAGAGGGAAGAACATAACAAGGACAAATTATGAACATTCTTCACACATGTATGAGGAGGAATATCTGGTGAAGTAATCCAGTTTTGACTTTAGATTTTCATATTAGAGTTGATAGCAAATTGAAAGTTTCATTAAGGTTTTATAACAAGACAAACAAACTCCCTATTGCTCAACATCAAGAATCTTCTGCAGTTGGTCTGTCTCCTTCCTGTGACTACCCCAACTCTTCTTAAAGATAAAGGTTTCCCCTCGACATGAAGTCTAGTCAATTCTGACTCTAGGGGTGATGCTTATCTCCATTTGTAAGCTGAAGAGCCAGTGTTGTCCATAGACACCTCCTAGGTCATGTGGCCAGCATGACTGCATGGAGTGCCATTACCTTCCCTCTGTAGTGGTACCTATTTATCGACTCACATTTGCATGTTTTTGAACTGTTAGGTTGGCAGAGGCTGGGGCTATCAATGGGAGCTCACCCTGTCCCGTAGATTCAAACTGCCAACCTTCTGGTCAACAAGTTCAGCAACGTAGCGATTTAATCTGCTGTGCCACCAAGGCTCCTCAACTATCCTTATTGATGGGTAAAGCCCATCCATTGCTCCCAATTCTGCAACATTTCCATCACCTGCCTTGGTGTGATGGGTCTGTTCTGCTTCTGTGCAAAACAATAAAGTAACAGCAGGGGGTGGGATTCTACCCCCCCCCCTTTGCTATTCCAAAACTGTCCACTTTCATTTTATTTTATGTTTTACAGTTATAATTACTTTTTTTTGAAGCTGGAATTGCAAAATTGTTCCAAAGTAAAAAAGAAAGAAAGAAAAGAAAAGAAGATATGCAATAGTGGTAGTGTAGGGAGGTGGGGTTATGAAGCTATGTGGAAATATGATTGCAAAATTACAAATTACTGAATAGTTGCAATTGCACAATTGTATAAAGATATGATATAAAAGATGATCAGCCTGGTATGTATCTGATATCAATAATAATATGACTGCAGTGGAATAGTAGATTTGTGCAATAAAGTCCTTTAAAGTGTCTGATATTAATTCCAAATTATGTGCTTAGTTCAAGAAAAGTGATAAAAATTGGCATCATCAGATTGGAATCCTCACTAGTAAGTACTCTGAATTGTTTTCCCTGATAAGAATTCTTCCCATTCCCCTCCAACAAAATTGCAGATAATAATAATAATAATACTGTTTATTTCTATTCCGCTCTTCTCACCCCGAAGGGGACTCAGTGCGGATTACAATACACATACGACAGACAGTCCCTGTCGGAAAGACATACAATTACACATAGACAAATACAGTGCAGTTTTTAGAAGGACTTCTTCTTTCCTGGCTACGTCATACAGGTGGGCGTCATCGGGTGTGAATGCTCCATGACATCATTGTTGTTATGTCCCTGCGTCATTGCACCATCACGTCATAAGGGGGTGCTGTTGTTCCATCCTCATGACAGGAGCCTCTTGTTTCCACCACTTCCGCCTCTCCCTTCTCCGTCAGCCTATTTCAGACAGGTCTGTGCAAAAGTCCTTCCCCACTTTTATGGTCCCCAATTTGTTGTTAATTCACAGCTGGGCTGTTAAACTGCTTGGGTAAACAGTAGACAGGGCTTACAGCTGGCGTCTAACTCAGCCCGGGATTCGATCCTGCAATCTTCAGATCTTCAGATTGCCAGCACAGCTGTTGTTACCTCTGTGCTATCTCTCCGGCAAAACACTAAAAACCGTTTATTGTTAGGACTATTCTATTTGCTGCCTTTGCATCACTTTGGTTACTTTTTCTGATGCTTTTCATTGGATGTTTAAACTTTCCTTCTAATTGTTTCTCTGGAAATTTCATTTAAGTTAATGTAACATGAGAAAATTTAAGAAATTTCATTTAGGGGCAGAATTTCATTTAGGGAGGATTGGCTTCAATTTGGCTTCTCAACAATTACAATTTAAATTTTAAAGAAAGAAAAAATGGAAACATTCAACAGTGAAAACCTGATGTGGTTTACTGAGAGAATGAGCTGTGAGCTAGGAAACCCACTTCTCAAATTTCACCTCAGCCATAAACTCTCTTGGTGGTCTTAAGAGAGTCACTGTCCCCCAGTTTCAGCTTCTGCAGCAAAGGGATAATTGTGACATACCACAAATGAATGTTGTAAGGTTCACTGAGATAATGGAAGAGAAACACTTAATGTCAAATATTATTATTGAGTGATTCACGAAACAGTTGCATATTACTTTTTAAGCCAAGGGGATTATATCAATATAAGCAATACTATTTCACAAATTTGTTGGAAGAGAACTGTATGCCTATACACTCATTCTCCCTGATGTATATTCCCTTTCTGGAAATAACTCAATGGAGAAATGCAACAAATCAATTATTCAGTTATTTTTCTTTATGCAAAATAGTAAAGTAAGGTGACCCAATCAGGAGGTGTTCCTGGCAAAGTTTGTTCATATGGGGGGGTTGCCTTTCTCTCTCTCTCTAACACTGATTATGATTTGCTCAAGGTTACCCAGTGTAGCAGAGCACTCTCCCGGGAAGGAGCGGACCAGGTGGAGATGGGAGGCAGTGAAGCAGATAGCGGAGATAGTTATGAATTCCCAAATGGCCGAGGTTCCCAGGAGCTGGCTGAACAGCAGATGGAGGCTAGCGGATGGGAAACTTCGGGAGGCTACTTCTCAGGAAGATAGCGATACTAGGCTGGAAGAGCGGGGCCGTTCTCATAACAGGCGCAGGGACATAGAGGAGGGCAGGAGGAGCTGGCACCTGTCCCTAGACCGTCACCGTTCGGAAAGTAGAGACTGGAGGCGCCGGGCCCTAGATCGTCGGGGGCCCGGCCGAGGGAAAATACGGCCCGTGGGAACTGATCCTCAGTTCTCCGGCCACGTCTATACTGAATAGGCGCGAAGCGAGTGGGACCACAAGCTAACCGTGGTCATCAAGTCTTGCCTTGCCTTTGCCTTGTTTCCTGAGCCGCAGTGGTTTGCGGCACTTTGCCCTGGTTCCTGATTCGCATTGGATGCAACCTTGCCCTGTTTCCTGATCCGCATTGAATTGCGGAGCCTTGCCTCGCTTCAAGCTATTTGCCATTATACTTTGGACTATTGACTTTATACTTTGAATACTTGCATTTATTGGACTATATACCCTTTGGACTGTTTTATATTCAATAAACTAGTTAGCCTTTGATACGTCTCCGTGTGTGTGTTAAAGGGGCAGTTCTAAGTCGGCGTTCGTGACACCCAGTGGGTATCCATGGTTGAATTTACATGAATTTACATGACTGGTTTACGGTTTCAATTGATGGCTTTGTATGGTTTTAATTATGTATTGTTTTTAACTTTAATATGTTTTTATTTGTGATTTTATTATTGTATCATGTGTAATAGCCTCTTGATGGGGCTTATTATAAGCCATCCTGAGTCCCCCTTCGGGGGTTGAGAAGTTGACGGGGTATAAATACGGGAAAGAAATAAATTCAAACCCTAGTCTCTCAGAATCCTAGTCTATCACTCAAACAACAGCACCATGCTATTGATGGAGAATTGTGGTGATAGCCATACAGGGTCAGTGATTCTGACAGTTCTAAGACGTTCATTCTCATTTATTGATAAATAGAAAACCACGATTCTGTATTAGTTCAACATTAGGTTGTTCACTTTCTCTCATTTTTGGCACGATGGACACACAAATATGAACTTGTTGTGAAACTTAGGCTTTGGGGTATATCCTTACATTTAAAAACGCAGAAAAGGATAAAATTGGTCACTCTTTTGAATGAACCACAAATGTGATGCTTCCCATTCTGCTTTGAGAAAAGAATGGGATCTGAAATCACAACTTAAACCTTTATTGTTCTCACTTATAATAGCGAGCAAACTGCAATTTTCTATGTCCAGATGTCACAGGAACATTATCACTCTTTTTGTAGACACAGGCGAACTAGGATTGGGGATCATCTAGATTTATTGACAGAGCAGAAAATTCACTAAAAAGACAGTAATGCTCAGTAAGATAGAAGGCAGTAGGAAAAGGAAGAAGACTACATTCCAGATTGGGAGATTCAATAAAAAAAGCCATTATCCTGAGTTTGCAAGTGGCTAGGGAGTTTCTCATTCATTGGCTCACAATAAGTTGAAGTACACCTAGTGGCAGTTAACAACAAGGAGAAAAACAATTTTCATGAAAATGCCTTCTTTGTTGAATCATTTAATATACAACTGATAAAAACACTGCATTCGTCCTGAAAAATATGAAATAAAATAAGAATATTGAACTTTGCCATGGGGGAGTGGAAATAAAAATTACTCTTTATACCCATCTATAAAGACAGAAATTTCAGACAAAAAATCACCCTAAAATGTGTCAACTTTTCCATGGATTAATGTGAGTATCACATTATCTTATCCAAAAAAAAGAAAAGAAAAAAGAAACCACCCCATTCTCTGAGTATAGTGATGCTAGGTGAGAGCTTAATCTTGAGAAAACTTAAAATACACACCATCACCCTCTCTTCACTTTGCTATGGCAACACTTCAGGACTTTTTGAATATCTGGGTGGTGGTAGCCAAGTGTGGCTGGCCCCCTAAAGTGGCTTTGGAGTTTTTGTCCTCTCTGTGAAATGACTCTTATCCATGGGTCATATCATAGAATTTTAGCCTCCAAACCTGTCCTTGACTTATACATAACCTATAGATCGTTTGTAGCACACACACACTTCTCTTCTGGTCAGTTACACCAAATCATCCTACACATTGAATCATTTACCACCCAATTGAGCTCATAAGGAAAGAGAGCCTGAACCTAAATATTCAACAAATTCCTCTGATGCAGATCTTCTGGAAAGCCCAAGCTCAGATGACATCAGAAGAGTCCCCACTCAGTGTGCCTTCATGTATTTCTGTAACAGAGGAAGATGAATGACTTAAAATTATACTTGCACAAATCTAAAGCCCAGGTAGTGTTGAAAAGGTGAAGACAAATAGCCTTATTACATAGACATCACTCAATTTTAACCTTTGACAAAATCTTTCTAACACGTATCTGTTGCAAATTTAAATGGTTTTAGCAACCATTCCTTCTGTCCAGGGAATCCTGGGAACCTTGAGTTTGGGGAAAGGGCATAAACATTCTCAGTCCCGTCACAAAACTACAGTACACAGGATTCTTTGTGGGAAGCTGTCTTGGTCAATTGGGATAAAAATATTTTAAAGCTTGTAGTGTAAAGATGTATAATGTCAGGTTTTTAAGAAAAATCCTTTGAGATGAACACAGAAATAAATTCACAGAGCTAGGCTCTCTTCTTTCTCTGAGGCATCTGTTTTCTGTATCATTTCCTGCATTATCCCTCTATCTGAAGGACATATGCATTGTATATGTGGGTCATTGTAACCATGTTTCATGCTAGAGGAAAAGACGTATTTGCTAAATTTGTCCAGTTTCAACATTGTTCTTTTTCGCTCACCTTTAAGTGTCAAAAATACTTTAAAGACAACTTTATCTCTCATGTGGCCTTAGCCAACATTTATTTATTTACTGTATTTGTATACCGCCCTTCTCAGCCTATTGACAATGCAATAACTATGGCTCCTTCCATACAGCTGAATAAAATCCCACACTATCTGCTTTGAACTGGAATATATGACAGTGTGGATTCAGATAACCCACTTCAAAGCAGATGTTGTGGGATTTTCTGCCTTGATATACTGGGTTACAGACCCGTAGCCAGGATTTTGATTCGGGCGGCAGCTGGGGGGGGTTGAGTCTGAGTGAGAGAGGATCTACCCTAGCAAACCTTTTGTATCGTTATCCCAATATCCCCATGCATATGGGATAAATTCAGCATGGTGATCAGATCATGATATGAATAAACATAACAGTTTGAATAATAAATTTTATTTATTTACTTTCATTAACAAAATGTTTAGAGTACTTTTTGACTTATTTTTTTTATTTTATAGCAACAGTCTTCTTTTCTTCTCCCTGGCCATTTTGTCAATTACTTTTTCTAGGTTGATAGTGATGTCTCAATGGATAGAAACCATTGCTAGTCCACTAAGTCTCTGGTCTGTCATTAAACTTCTAGATACACTTTTCACTCTCTTCATGGTTGAAAATGATCTTTCCACACTGCATGTCATTACTGGTAGAGTAGCTAACATAGTTAAAAGGAAATTTATTGACTGATAGTAGGTTTTGTCACACAGTTCTAATACTTTAAGTACCTCAGTATCTTTCTTAATTGATGGTGTAATATTACACTACATTATGTACTCAGCCTTGACAGAAGCAAGTGGTGCATCATTTTCAAAGTATTCTGACAGTTGTTCCATATGGTGAACTTTGTCTAGACCTGAAAACCCAGGGAGGAGATCCTGGAAACTGGTTAAAATGTTGTCATTTGAACTTTGGCTTAGAATAGTAAAGTTGCTTTGAAATATTTTTTCAGATGTTGTTCTTGCTAAGTCAAAGAGTTCCATCTCCAAAATATCCCATTATATATGTATATGTAAATACAAGTATTTAAAATCTGAAGAAAAACCAACACTTCTGGTTCCATTTCAAATAAGTGATACTCAATCTGTAGCTTTATAGCCAGTAATAGAAGCTGAGATTATGCTCTCCCCCTTCTTTTCTGCTTCCCTTCTTCATCCAGAAATCCTCAGTTTAATTCAAACTAGTTTTATACCTGAAATAGGCAACTCTGACCTAAAATAACTCTATAGTCAGATGTATAGATATTGGGGGGCAGAGGAGGGGATGGGTGACAACATTACTGAGCATTTAGAAATACAGTTGAGTTTAGGCATGCAAACAAAAGAAGCAAACACGTATTACAGGAATGTGAACACATCAAATGTAAAAGCTATAGGTGTTAATATATTTCAGTGTTTCACACTCTGTAAAGTTAGAAATTTGAAGAGGTAAAGACAATTTATTTATTTATTTTATTTATTATTTCGACTTGCTTAACTGCCCTTCCCAAGGCTCAGGGCGGTTTCCAACATAAAAGATTAAAACATCATAAAACATCATAAAAACACTATAAAACAATCCTAACTAGTCATACATCAATCACAGCGGGTCAGAACAAGCTGACTCGTACAAAGAGCAGAGGCAGCACAGCTAGATAGGAGGTTGTCAGTTCAAGCGCCAGTCAGTCGCCAAAGGCCTGCCTGAACAACCAGGTCTTGCAAGACCTGTGGAAGGCCATCAGGGCTCACAGGGCTCGCGTCTCGGCTGGGAGCGAGTTCCACAAAACCGGAGCGGCCACAGAAAACGCCCTCTGCCGTGTGCTGGAAAGCCTGCAGAGCTTCAAACTTGGGACCTCAAGCATGTTAAGACCCTCTGAACTCAGTGATCTTCTGGGTACATATGGGGTAAGCCACTCCCTCAAGTACACTGGCCCCAAACCATGTAAGGCCTTGAAAGTCAAAACTAACACTTTGAAGGAGACCCGGAATTTAATGGAGAGGGCGCAATTTGGAGAATGAATGTACTCTAACACAAAAACACTCCACAGGTACACCCCTACCTCTGATCCTGGAGACAATGTCCTGATACTATTTGGAAATAGAGTACAAATGCATGTCAGAAATATTGGATACATCTCTGGCTTCATAGGGGACCAACTTTCCAAAATTTCCACCTCTCTCCTTTTAGACAGGGAGGCTAACAAACAGAAATAGCACATTGATCTTGACAGCTGACAAGATCTTTGAACACAGATATCCTTCATTGAGGTTTCCTTTTCTAAAATGCTATTATCCTTTTTTTAGTTAACATTTAAACAATTTATTGGGAGTGGTGGTGATGAGCAAACCAGGGATTTTTTTAAGTCGCCGATC
Source organism: Anolis apletophallus (assembly GCA_030556195.1). NCBI lineage: Eukaryota > Metazoa > Chordata > Lepidosauria > Squamata > Anolidae > Anolis > Anolis apletophallus. The sequence continues at coordinate 73,990,168 of JARBWK010000003.1, forward strand.
CAGAATGTTAGCAAAAAAAATCCATATTTTCATTCCTTTTATTTTTATGTTGTCGTGTATCCCAAGTGCGTTGCAATATATCTGAACATTGAATTTGATGTCCACAAGTGCCTTTTCCCTTTTGAGTTTTACGATGTCATTATGTGCATGCCAGGTGGATAAGTGCTTTTTATGAAACGACTCCTGCAGTTGTGTTTCTGCAATGGTTTTCCTGTTGGATTTAAATTGTGCATACCAATCTTTATTAATGGAGAAGGAGTAAAGGGGAAAACATGTATAAAAAGACTTGATAGTGAACGACCTTTTGTGAATGCTCATTTTGAAGTTATCTAACTGGATTGTACTGCCTGACCTTACTCTTAGCCATGAACTTCTAAACTGATGATATTCTGAAATCCAGACCTTGCTGTTATTCTGATATAATCCTCTTTCACTTCATCACTCATTTCTCTGTGAGGTTGGGCTTTCTCTTTGTTTCCTGTTATGGAGACCTGGAGATCCACATTTAGCTCGGTCCATCCTGTCGGAAGCGCATGCAAAAGCTATGTGAGAAACTCTCAATGAAAGTAATGGGAGTTTATGGGCTGCAGCTGTATAATGGTATCTCAGGATGACAATTTATTTAGTCCTTCACCTGCTTCCTGTCAGCTTGCTGTAAATCTCTTTCATTATCATTAGGCTTATGGGTAAACAGGAGAAATAAACATGAGTTTTGCCTTTTCTGGGAGAATCCTAAAGGTAGCATTGTACTTCCAAGAATCTTCTTCAAACTTTGTTATCATAACTGTCTTTTTGATAATATTCAGTAGGTCTGCTGCAGTGTAAGAAATGTAATCTTACAATTTTATGGTATAGACCTCAGGCAACAGATTATTGAAATTTTACTTTTTAAAAACTCAGCAAAATGTCACAGTAGGGGTGTGCATTTAGCGATTCCCGATTTGGCGATTCCCGATTTGGGGAAATTTTGTGATCCGGCGGCCAAATTGCTGAAAACTGACCAGGTGGGATCCAGCCGAAGACTCAGCTGGAAACAGATCACAACAGCTGGATCTTTTGGCTAATGGGGGATCAATCAGGAATTAATATGGCGACATGCCTTTGTACTGAATAGCTGTCAAAATGCTATAAATAAAGTATGTTCACAATGGTAGTATGTCAGTCTGAAACGCGGACTCCACTGACATCCACTTTGGCCAAGGTGAATAAATGCCTCTGATTTTGCCTTCAACCCATCTGTGTATAATTTGATTTTTTGGATGCTAGATACATCAGGCTGCAAACCTGTGATTTTAGCTGAAATATCATAATAATGCTTTTTGTGGAAGCACAAATTGTGATGATGGTACCTAGTGTAATGACATTCTGGCCACATTCGACGGTCGAGCCTGATAGCTGACCTTAGAAAGCTCCGACCCACATGGGCCCGAGCTTGGCTTCCCCTTTTCGTTAGTTTTGTCATTCCCTGTCGATGTTGTTTGTCTTGTTGTATGCTCTGTATTTTTTATGTCAAACTGTAAACCACTCCGAGCCCTCGGGGAGTGGTGGTATAGCAAGTTTGAACTATAAATAAATAAAATAAATAAATATAAATAAATGCACCGTATGTGAAGATGACTTAGGTCATAATTGATGCAACTGTTTGGCTGCTGGAATTCTGTTGGAGAGTCACAAATGCATACGTACTGTAGTTATGCTTGCAGTTACAATGACTCACATCTCAATTCTCCCAGCATGCAGCAGCTGCTACCATGGACAGGGATCTAGTATTGCATTATATATGTGTATTGCATTATATATGTGCTTATGGTTGTTAAGTTACTTAGATATATCTCAATGTGTATTGTGTTCTATATATGATATGATACTGTTGACATTCCTTCACACATCTTGAATGCTAAGCCTTTGTTGACTTTTAGAGGCAGGCTTTGCTTGATATTTCTATTATTGAGATCTATTACCTGTACTTACATATAGCACTTTCTTTGAGTTGTATTCCTCTCTGTAACTGCCAGACAGGATTCTGGTCTGTATTGGCCAACTCAAGTGATTATTTTCTTCCAGGTTCCCATCTGTGGACTTCTCCACAAGCCACATTTACTCCTACTATATTTTAGACTGTGAAACATTTGTATTTAAATCTATTTTGGTTCTTGCTGGGGTACTGTTGGATACTTTGTACTATTGTAAGCCGCTCCAAGCCCTCGGGGAGTGGCGGCATACAAAATTGAATAATAAATAAATAAATAAAATGGTTTTGGTTGTTTTGCTGTTATTTAAAGATTTACATATATTTTTAGAAAGTTTAAATTGACTGGTTTTCACATGGTTATTAGGAAGGGAGAGCATGTAAAGTAGTCTCAGCTGGATCTTCAAAGAGGTGGGGCCAGCGTAGTTACGCTTTCCCCACCCTGCTCTCCATTCTAGTCATTGACTCACCCTCCTACCCTTTAACAGTCACCAAAGGAACTGGGTAGGATTCCCCACTCCCATGTTCTAGTTGGTTGTAGCAGGGGACCATGGTGTCTTGCCCTTGATAGATGAGGAGTAGGTCTTGGATGACCAGTGCCTCGGTTCATATACACACCAAGTTCATGCCTTTAAATTGCTTGGCAGTTCACATAGAGATTGATCAGTAATGTTTTATTGCACATAAGTTGCACATATTTTAACCCACATTATTGTGTTGACTCATTATTTCATTGGTTGGGGAACAATCAAGTGTGGATGGTTGAATCTGTAAATACAGGATCTACAGATGCAGAGGGCCAATTGTATTCCTTCCAGTGAGGTGCGGAGGTTGGGTGGGAAAGAAAAGTAATTTTTAAAATACAGAACTAAAATGGTTACACCTGCTGCTGAACAACAAGCATGTATTCATATTTCCACTTAGACTCTGATGTCATCTTGTCTATGGTGATGATCGTTCTCCCCCCCCCCCTTGTTGCCATGCTTGAGACAGCTGAAAGGACGCAGATGAAGTTTTTGCAAGACATACACATAAATTCCACCTGTTACATTTGTATGTGTCAGTGTGCTGTTAAAAACACAAAAAACAGTGCTATAAAATGTGGCAACCATAAACTAGCCATACTTGATAGCTTGTTCAGTATGAGACAATGCACACAACTATCAATCATGCATGTTGATCAGCTGACCTGCTCAAATTAACAATGGTTCTTTGAGGGCGATTTTTCTTGGCCTTTGGGAGAAATGGAAATCCAATATATATTAAATGTAAACTCTTTTCCCATCATAAGCATGACGCTCCTGGTGATTAAATAATATTAGAATGAAAGTAATTCATTGGCACATTTGGGGGCACTCACCCATTAAACAAAAAGAGAGAGAAAGTAATCTGTTGTTTTTGTCCGAATAGGACCATACATCAGCGAGAACTTCCTCTTGGTGAAATTGCAGTTCAGTTGACTAGGCCCAAAGCTTCTATTCAAGAAAAATCCCCAGCGAGTCCATAATATTGTTTTATAGCTCATGCAAATGGAATATTTTTCCGATTACACTGTATATCATATGGAGGTGGCTTGTAAAATATATTTTATGGTTTCTCTGCAAGTATTGTTTCTGTATTCATAAGGATGTGGCTGTAATAGCAATAACACATTTGGTTAAACAGCATATATAATAGAATATAAGATTATAGGAAATTGGTTACAATTGAATGTGTTATGCATATAGTTAGTTTACATATTACTTTTCTTTTATAAGAAAAAGGTATACGTTTTTGGAAATAAAAATGTCATTTGTGAGCATTGTCTAACCCTGTGATTTTCCATCAATGTTTCTTGGAACTTTGGAACCTTCTTTGGAAGCTTATCAGAGACCTTCTCAAGGCTGAACCTTAAGCTGTTTTCAGAGGCAATTCAATAATTGGGGGCCAGGAACAGAGCCAGGGAAACTGGGCCGTGAGTCAGAGCTGAGGAACATAGAGAGAGACACCAGAGCCAGGAGAATCTTGTTCAGTCAATGTATCTGCCTAAAAAGGGAAGCCTTTTATAGCATTTCTTGTTAAAGGGGTCTCAGTACTTGGACTGACTGACTGAGGTTACTCAGGTGAGCTTTAGAATGTCCTCATAGTTACTCTTGTTTGATGGTGAAATTAGTTTTAGAAGTGGTGAGTATGGATGGCTATCTCTGAAAGATATTGTACTTATATCCTGAATCTCATTTTCCATCTGTTCTCATTTCCACATTTGAATTCATGAAACAAAAGCATTTTGTGGCCAGTGAGCATGATCCGACCAATTTCTGCTATCCCTATGGGTTTTGCCTGCCTACATTTTTTCCTTAAAGGGGCTTGTTCTGTACTTCTACAAATGTTAAGCTCCCTCAAACACGTTGACAATACTCTCTTGTGCATTTATTTATTTACTTACTTCATTTCCCCCCTGTCTGTCTCACTCTACTGGGGAATTAAGGCAGTTTACAAACGCCAACAAAATTCAGTGTCGCATGGACATAATAATAAAACATGTGTATTGCATGTGTAACATCGTTTTGCTAGCATATGCATAGGCACTTGAAAAATCGACCAACTATTAGTAGTGGTGGTTGTGGTGAATTTAATCTTAATTCCAAGACTTTACATGCTAATCCTGACATATTCTATTATGTTCTCATAGTTTCCACTTTAATGCTGAATATACTCTTGCTACATCTATGTGGCTAGGGAGTAAAAGTGTCAGATTTTCTTTAAGCAGACAATCCACGAGATTTCTCATTTCCTAAATCCTATTACTTCTTGTGAGATAAACTGCACCTTGGGTGCATCTATACTGTAAAAGTAATACCGTTTGACAGCACGTCAACTGCCATGGCTTAATGCTATGGAATCCTGAGATTCTTTTGTTTACTTGGGTTGCTTCCTGGTCACATTTTTTAGGCGATTATAATGTCTGTTTACATTGGATTCCTCTCCCTCTTCTCTTTTTCTTTTTCTCTTTCTTACTGCACAGAAATTCTCAGAATACATTATTCCTATCCCAAAATGTATTTGGCTGTTTAGTTATTAAGCTAGTAAATTGATCGTTGTATAGTGGGCCCTCAGTACACAGAGCGGCTTGATTCCAACATACACTTGATATACAAATCTGTAGATGCTCAAGTCCCATTATATACAATAGTGTAGTAAAATGGTGTCCCTCATATATAGTGGCAAAATCAAATTTTGCCTTTTGAGATTTTTTAAGTGGGTACAAGGCATAGATGGTTGAATCCGTGGATGCAGAATCTGTGGATATGGAGGGTGACTATATGAACAGAAAAATTCCTATAAACAATTTGAACATGTGCTAAGCTGGATGTTTGAAGAGGTTGCTGATGATAATAGGAAGGAAACAGATAACTGATTCACGATAGCTATTTCCAGCATTTAAAATAATAAAAATGTTACCATATGAACTCACACACAGACATTCCCAAAAAAAAAAAAAGAAAAGGAAGGAAAAGAAAAGAAAATGAGTTTGAGGATATAAACTTAATACTTAACTCGGCGTAGATAAGCAGCAGTTCTCATTCATCTTTTTCACATGATGGATTTAGTCTGTGCAGAGAATAAAAGGGAGGAAAAGTAGTCAATTCTTCACTTATGTTTAAAAACAAATAAAATCATGATTGCAACTCAATGAAAGCAGGCGTATTTGAAAGCATATTGACCTCCGAGGGGGGTCAGTACTCATGGGTATGATCTGATTGCAGGTTTGTGTGTGCGAGAGAGGATAGGTGAAGACTTTTTGTCAAAAGAGACAAGTCAAACAATGTGGATTTTAATTCAAATCATATCCCAAGCATTTTAGTTTTCAGAAATGGTTAACATGATAGAGGTTACCTTTTCTTGGTGACTACTATTATTATTGTCAGATTGCCTGCTCTGGGTAAGGGCTGAAGGTTACATATGGGATGGAGGAATATAAAGTTGTTTGGGAGGCGGGAATGCACAGGACCGGGGTCTTGGAATGCTCCTGTTGGCTACAGTTCTGTAGCTGTCTTGTCTACAGCTGTGCAAAAGGACCCCATAAGACATTTCGTATAGCCTTCGACAGCGACTGCGATGCTATAAACTGCAGGTGGCTCTCAGTCCAGTCCAACTTGTCTTCCTGAGCTGCGTGCATATTTATCACTGCAGTGTGTCTCCTGCCAAGGAAAACAGCAATGCTCACTTCTAGAGATAGTGTGACAAAGTTGCTGTAGAATCTATTTTTGAAATGATTATCAAGAGCTTAGCAGGATCTGATGAGAGATCCCCAGTTTGAGAACTGCACTTTGGTGGGACTCAGTTTCAAGAACATGGACAATCTAATTAGAAAACAGATGAGCCATGCACAGTAATAGCTGAGATTGTTCACTTGATTAAAGAGAGACTTTTTTTAAATCCCAAGAACATGTGCTTTGCAGTTAGGCATGCAATAAAAGTTCAGGACTATTGCCATAACTACATCTAGTCATTCTGGTAGCAAAAAGAATTGTGAGTCAACATCAGAGATCCAGGCATGTGCCAAACCTAGAAATCTGGATATATAATAGATCAGACTTGGTTATTAAGAAAACATTATATGGAAATACGTAATGTCTCAAGTATAGATTTTTTTCTTTTGGTGAGTTTCCACTGAAATCTATGAACAAAGAGTGGGTGAAGAGCTCGACTTGATATTGTTGGTGCCAATTTTGAGAACCTTTAGCTTCTATTTCACATCCTACCTGGTCCCTTAGCTTCTCTTTTCCATCCTGAGCCCTTGTTTTGGTCCATTTGTTACTTTCCCAATAAATCTTTCTCTATATTTTAAAATGTAATGTTTTATTAGTGTTGTTCTCCAGAGAAATGATACATCATTTTAGCCATTTGCTTCCCACTGTGAAAAACTCTTTAAAAGTAGTGCAGTTTCTGAAGATTATTTATAGTATGGGACTTATTCTGCACTAAAACCTCTTGTGGTATTTTTACTCTGCAAATAACATTTTCTGCATAGGAAACAGCCTTTCAGCCACCACATTTTATTATTTTCTTTTGAACATTTAATAGTACTATCCTAAGCATCTACACCCAAAAATGCAGTCAAAATTAGTCCCTTTGGGTTACAAATAATAGTATGTGAGATTAATAGCAAAAATAGCCTGTTAATTTTGCAGTCAATCAACTGTTTACTTCTGTATGGTCATGTTCTTTCTCTTTCAAATGACTACATTTGGATTTTCATCTCTACATGAGAGTATGTATATTAAAATCAAAACAAGGTATGACATAAACGTTCGGTAAAGCAAAGATGGCTCACCAAATGTTGTTGGACTGTAACTCTCACCTTGCCTTCCCATTGCAAGAGCAACAACATTTGGAGAACCACATTTTGGCCATCTCTGTTCCAAAGTTTGGTTCCTCACATAGCAAAACCACATTTTATTGCCCTGTAATGCAGAGCACCACAGATCATCCATGAGTATCCATAGTTATTCTGAATTTACCCACAACTTGGAAGAATAACAAAGCATCCCTGGGATTTTCTTGGGCCACAGTGTTTTGAATGGCTTGAGCCAGAAAGGCATAACAAAACACTCTTAATTGTGTGTCTGTGAAATACAGACTACTGAGTCTCCTAAATACTTGAGGTGGGTTACAAGAGTAAACATATGAACATAAAATGCATATAATAAAATACATAGGACTTTGTCATATGGGAGATGGGCAGTGGCCGGTGGTGGTGGCGCTCTTCACTGCATTGGAGATGGTTGTTTTGCTTTACCTCATTTTGTTTTGATTCGCTGGCCAGCTGGCGGACCTGGGGAGGGAAGCAAGGTGCAATGTGTGTGGCTTCTCTCCGCCACCCAGGCTTAGAGCTGGCAACACAGGAAGCCTCCTGTGTTGACTGGGCAGTGGAGGGAAGCCATGGACACTGCATGCATACCTTGCCATCCCTCCATGGGATTGCCAGCCGGCCGGCAAATCAATGTGAAACGAGGTGAGGCAAAATGACCACCTTCATGCCTTGTCATTAAGAACAGCACCGCCAGATGCCGCCCATGTAACAAGGTCCATAGATAAAAACACATAATTGTACAAACATACACCAAACACAGGGTACAAAATCAACATAGAGCAGCCAAATAATGTAATTTCAAACTCTTAATTTCTGACAGCTCATTTAGCTGTTGGAGCTCATCCAGCAGGTCATTCCACAATCTTGGGGTGGCTGATGAAAGGATCGTCTGAGTGATTGTTGCCAGTTGGGTTGTGACTGATTGAAATGAGCATCTAGCAAAGGACCCCCAGTGTCCTAAGGGGCCATGGGTTGAACAAAAAGACAACTGAAGACAAATAGTTTGAAGACACATGATTGGTCTCCCTTACAATGAAGCAGATTCTTCCTCACTTCCATATTCATTGATCTTACAAAGATGACTTGATTTGAATTTCTTGGGACCTTATGTGTCACCCTAAAAGCTCCTCTGTAAAGCCTCCCAAAGCCTTCAGATCCTACATAAAGGTTTTAAAATATCAAACCTATTGTGTGCATTTTTTCCGTGTGAAAACTTCAGAACTTTAAATAAATTGAGTTATTTGGCTTTCCCTCAATTTTTATGTACAAAATGGACAAAACTGTGACCAGAGTGACAAAATACACAGGTATGACCCACTGAAGGGATGCAGGGGATATGGCTTCCCTTCTACAGTTGCTCACAACCAGTTTTTATGTTCTGAAAACACAATAGAATAGTGTTTATAATTCAGGCAGTGATTGCTTAACTTGGTGGCTAGCCACCTGGTGATGAATCTCATGGTACTCAGCGAGGCTGGTCCTTGGACAGCAGGCACACAGTCTATTTCCTTGATCTATTTAAAGTCTCATCATTTTGGTAGAACCAGCCACATTTTCTGCTCCCTTAGCATAGCCTTTGATAGCACAATGTCTAGACCAGGGGTGCTCACACTTTTTCAGCATGCGAGCTACTTATAATAAAACCAAGTCAGAAAGATCTACCTACCTCCTCAGGGCTGGAGAGGGGCAGGGGCGGGGCTTGGCTTGGCCTGGCTTCGCCCCCCTCTGGCTTCAATACTCCCAGCAGCTTCTCCAGGCTTGAGGATGGTAATGCCAAGCCAGTGGTGGCCCTACCCTCCTCAAGGCTGGAGAAGCTGCTGGGAGGGACGGGCTTGGCGTCACCTGGCATCGCCCCTCTCTGAGAAGCCCCATCCGGCTGGGATCTACCTCCTTCGGTCCCGGGATCGACTGGTCGATCGCGATCGACTTCCTGGGCAGCCCTGGTCTAGACTAAAATGAGCTGACAGAGCAGGAATTTTCAACTGGTGTAAAGATAAAACTTCTAAACTGTTGTGCATTTTAAGGTGAATTTTTGAAACATGGCAGAAATAATAATCAACATGACCTCAAAAGTATGGTAGAGGCAACCTTACCACACTTTCTCTGAAGGATGCTCTTATGTGGAGTATCTGAGAAGGACCCCACACATAAAGCAGGCAAATGTAACCTATGCTCAGTAGGGATGTGGAGAATGTATGTTGATATTCATGTCATTGATGAGAGAATGCTCTTGGTCTCTAGGACACCTATTGCAGAAAAGGAGAACACCTGAAAGAATATTTGCACTCTGAGACAACTGAATAATAAAAATACACTTGATTATCCTGTGCAAAAAATGAGTTCTGTGGACCAAAGCAATGTATTTTGTGGCAATTATACTCGTTCCTGCATCCCAATATCAGAATTTTTAGTGCACAAAACACTTGTCACAAACTATATGTGTGTATGGTTCCAGCCTGGTGGACTTTGGCAGACCCTGGGGGCTCTGGGTCAGGTACCAGTTGACCCAGGGGAGATAGAGGATGATGGGTGGCCTGATGCATTTGACTCTACAGAAGAGAGCATGCAATGGAATAACACATGGCTGGAGGGGTATGGGACCGCAGATGAGTTTAGTGAAGATTACATGGAAATAGATTCAGATGAATATGAAAGGCCAGGCAGCCTTGGGTCTCAAGAAAGAGTGTCTGCTCCCTTTTCAGATGGTGAGATGGGAGACGGGGAATTTCCTGGTTCTCACTCTGATAGCGATGCAGCTGGGCACACTAATGAGAAGGAATTCAACAGGAGGGACAGTATCTCAGCTTCTAGGAGAGATTGGAGAAAGGGGGTGCTGTGCATGCACAAGAGTTAGATTCCTATATCAATCCAGCCTGGGAAAGCTCTTGTCAGACTTGAAGCCACGTTTGGCTTGATCACGTCTCTCATTCCTGTCTCCAAGTTCCTGCTAACCGCAGGGACGGTTTGGATTCTGTTTCCAGCGACCGCAGTTGCGGCTGGACTCAAGTGCCACGTTTGACCGCCAGAGCTATTGCTTTGCTTTGGAACTTTGTTTTTTGGGGATTTGAACCTGCTTGGGTTATAACTCAAGGACTAAGCTGAACTCTATTTGGATTGCTTTATTTTAACCTCTTGGGACTATTCTATACCTTTATTCTAAATAAAAGAACATTTATTGCATCCACCTGTGTCGGTGTGATCGGGGCTGTCCGGGGTCTGAGGTGCAACAATATGATGTTTTAACCCAAGAACCATGTATTTGTAGAAATGGTACACATTTTGTGCACTCTAAGCAACTGTATTGAATTTTCATAGATGTATGGATTATTTCCAAGAAAAAGTTTTCTGTTCCATACTTATTTGCACAAGAGTACTTTTTGGTCAAAATGAATGTTTCCTTTCTGATAATCCTTTGTACAAGAAACCCACACGTGCTTTTGCACAGGCAAATTTCCACCCAGCAAAATCTTTAAATCCAAAAAGTATTTTAAAAATTGTGCAGGATCCCTGTTACTCTCATGGAATTGGAGGGAAATTGTTGAAATTAGACTAAATAAGCAAAGACTCAAATCCCAGACATGCTCTCCAGTATGGCACAGAGATGCAAACAGTACTGCTGGGCGACTTCCCTGTGCTGTAAATAGTCTAATGGATAATCTCCCTCTCAAAGTCAAAGATTCTGCCACAAAGCAGAAATTTAAATAAAGGAGAATGAAATGGGCAAAGGAAACAATTATTTCATAGTTTAAAACTTCCACTTTGGAATGCATGCTGGTGGTGATCAGATTAAAAACCCTGAGAACAGCGACAGAATGGCAAAACGTGTGCCATGTGTGAGTCATTTCTCTATTTTAATGGCTCTTTTGGAACATGTTCGAGTGGGTCTTGCAAAGTTGCTTTTCCATCCCACTCTCTTGTAAATATTTGAAAACTATAATTGGTTTTTATTTTTTTATTTAAAAAATCTCAAGTGTGTAATGTCTAATGGACTTCATGGTAAAAATAAAATGAGAACGCATGATTCCATAGCATGCCTTAAAAAAGCATCCGCAAACACAGAGGAAGTTTAGACACAGACACGTCTTGCCATGAGTTAGAAAATGGATTCCTGCCCCTCCTGCAAAGAAGTACAGAATTTGGCAGGTGTGTAATGTGACTCCTGATAGCAGGATGGCAGGTTACATTCTCCTATAAAACCATTTCTAAGGGACTTGGCTTCAAAACTGTTATTGCATGTCTGCAGGTGTTTAGTAATTGGATTAATATGGAGCAGAAGGAATGTCTGCTGCCCCAAACACTGAGCAAATGCAGAGGAAAGCCGCATTCATTTTGGAGAGCAACCTGGAATGTATGATGACAGCTCTGTTCACACACACAAAGCCTGATCTAAGCTGGAGAGTTTAAAATTAACTGCTGTGAGCAATCACCTTCCAGAGAAAAGTTTATCCAAATCTAAATACAATAACAGCCGTGCCATAAAGGAAGTGTGGGGTGGGGGTGAGGGTAGGGGAGGAGGGTTAGAGAGCATTGGCTGAACATTTTGATCCTGTTCCAAAAGCAACTTGTGCAAGCTCTGTGAAAGTCTTTATATCATGCATCCCCCAGAATCCTAGGTGTCTAATAAAAATGTCCTTGGTAAACACAGTGGACTCTTGAAACACCATAAAGGTGTCCAGAGTTTATTCTAATCTGAGAGTGAGAGCTGTCAAGCTGAAACCGATCCACTTTTAAATTACAGGATCACTCAGCCTTTGGGGAGTGGTGGCATATAAATTCGAATAATAATAAAAATAAATAAATAAAGGCCTCATGTATTGGTAAAGAATAAAATGATCTCACCAATAAAAACTTTGAACAGAGCTAATTTTCATTGAATAACCAACAATTACCATATAATTGATTCTACTTATAACTACTTTTAATTAGTTCAATAGATGTTCTCTTTGCAAATACTATAAAGTTAGACTTTAGATAAACTGGAACTCCTAAAATAAAAATAATCTTTTTTTTAGACTGGTATTTCATTCATCTCAGAAACTTGTCTAAGGTCCCTCTTTTTCGCTCTAAGTAGAAGAATGAAATTAATTATGTTCTTGTTTCTATCTTCTTGCTGGGTCACGGGAGACACATTTTCCCTTCAATAGTCCATCTGCAGGCAACCTGAGAAAATGGATTTTAGACATCTGCATAAGAAGTTGAAGATAAGAACAATAAGTAAGACAATTTGTCTGGCAAGTGCCACAATTACAATGACAATGTCAAAATTTGGTTGTGTCACATAGCAAAGATCTGGCTGAGGACTTACTAACATTAACATTCAGCTCATGGTTTTATACTTATTTTTGTGGGTTCCCTGACAACTCTCTTCAAATTTTCCTGTTACCTTCATCTTTTCTTCAATTATAACACAATGAAAGAGTTCATTTTGTCTTTCTGCAGGATGTTGCTTTCTTCACTTGCTTTCTAACTGGTCCTAAATGTACTACCTATACTGTTGGCCCTCTATGTTTGTGGGTTTGCAGACCTGATTATTCATGGATTTGATTAGTATATTCCCTCTGGGAATCTTTTGGTCCACCATTGTGACTTTATAATCAATTTCTGCCAGTCGTTGACCATATAATTGTTCTGGAGAACCTACAGATTCCCAGAGAGAACACCACTCTAAAATATCTAGGTCCTCCAGTGAAGCTTTATGACAAACTTCCAACAGAAGTTACCATAAAGTCAGATTGGGGGATATAGAAATTCCCCGAGAGGCATTATCACTAAAAAAAAGAGTGGTATTTTTATTCATGGTTTCTCCACTTTTTCAGGAGTGCCTTGTCCTTAACTTTCATAAAAGTGGAGGATCTACTGTTTTATTCTTTTCTTGAAGACACAGAAAGACTTATTTTATACTTGCATATTTTCTAGGCCTGGTTAGGTGTTTCATTTCTAAATTTCGTTAGAAATTTGTTTGTAAAGTACTTACTGGATGTATTTGAATAGCTATAAGCAACCCGGAAGTGAATTATCAAAACCGAAGCCAACACCACAATTTTTCGTAAGGAAATCCGCCATTTTTTGAAAGTGTTTTCCCTTCCCTAGCTTTCCCTTCTGCTGCCTGAGAATTGCCTGAGAACGACCCCTTTCAGATCCGGGGGTAAGGCATGGAATTCCAAGCCTTAAAGCTAATGTGTGTTGGTTCCCAGCTGGCTAGGAGGGTGGAGGGGATGCTCCCGCCTCTTCCTCGCCAGCTGAGAAATAATGCGGGTTACAGCTAACACGCATTAGTTCCAAGGTGGCAAGGAGGGGTGGAGGCCATTAAGGAAGGACTTCCAAAACTTATAAAATTTCGTTAAGTTTGAAGTTTTTTCAAAGAAAATTTCAGAAATTGGTCAAAAATCGAATCACCAGCGCCCCCTGCAGCCAAAGCGAGTTTTGAACCTTTTTTTGGATCAACCAGCCTTAATATTTTCCTCTGTAAGCTATTCAGTTGTATTTTTGAGACTGTGTTCGAGCTTTCTTGGTGAGAGAGTGAAGGATGATGAGAAAGGAACTTTCAAAAGACCTCATCACATGGAATATTTTCCCTATGTTCTCTCAATTTTCACATGCTAGAAAAATGGAGTCTCAAGAAGGCGACCCCATGACGCACAGTCACTTTTGGGGCCCTCTCGGTGGCCGCCAGTAGTACTCTGTCTTGCCAGCATGCTAGAAGTGAGAGAAGACTTCCTGCACCCAGAAAGTGCCAGGGTGGGGGTTGGGGTGGGGTGGGGAACAAGGCAAAGCTAAAAGAAGATGAGAAAAGGTAGTGGGATGGCTGGTGTTCCCTGAAGATGAACCCTGCTGGGACAGAATGAGGTAACTCCCCACTCAATGCATTCCTCTGCTTTCACCTGCCTTTCTTACAATGGGAAAGGCAGGACCATGCAAAAAGTAATCTCACCAGGACCATCAAAAAAAGTTTTTCAGCCGGACCCGATTTCTCACACAAAAGTTTGTGTTTTACATCAACATGAAAGACAAGAGAAAAGCATCTTTCTTCAAATTTGAAAAAAAAATTAAACGAATTTAAAGGACGCAAAGTTGATGAGTAGTGGCTTTCATGCCAGTAACACAATAAACCTGCTGTGGATTTTCATCCAAAGTTCAAAAGAGATAACCAAGTTGATATTGTCAGACTAAATTTGATATTTTGGTTTGACATTTGGTTTGACATTTTACATAATTTAGAGTTTGGAGGACCTAAGTATCCTCAGGGCACCAGATCCCATCTGATCTTGGGAACTTAGCAGGGTAAGTTCTAGTTAGTTCTTGGATGGGAACTGCCCATGCATACCAAATGTTGTGCACTATATTTCAGAGACGGACAGTAACAAATAATTTTTTTAATGAATTCTTGCCTAAGAATCCCCTATGAAATCCAGGTGACTGTATGATATACAGCTCAGGGCAATTTACCTTTCACCACCATGGAAACCATTTGCTGCCACTGGGTTAGAAAGCAAGGCATGCAACAGGCACAACACTCCTCAGAACCAGCATATGTTCCCTTGTACAGCTGCCTCACTCTTCTTAAGGATTAAAGCTAGCATTAAATTCCAGAACAATCTACAGTAGTTGTGTGTGAGTAGGTACACCTAGCTTTGCCTTTTTGCACATACTCATTTCACAAAATATACTCTTTTCTATCACTTAAATTTATTTTTATTTATTGTTTCAGAACCAAATTGTGAATACAGTTATAATGAATAAAAAACCACAAAGTTAAAAACTTGGCATTATGCTAAATTTCCTTTTTAACCAGAAGGTGGCCACTTCAAGTGCCTCTGGTGTTGCTGTACTTATTGTAGTAAGTGGTCTGTGGTTTGCTCATCTCCACACTCACATGTCATGGACTGCACTTTATAATCCCATTTTATAACTTAAATATACTGATACAATACCCACACCCACATTGAACTTCTATATAAAAGGGGAAACATCTGGTTTGAACTTCCCTGTCCCATAGGAGAAAAGAAAAATCTGCTAACAGTGGCATAAAAGGTTGCAAAGCAGCTGGCACATATTTTGCACTAGAAATCAGTAATTATTTTGTCTGTGCCCTTCTTCCCCCAAAGACAAAGGAATCAAAACCATTCCTTCACAAGCATACAGATTTTCTTGTACATTTTAACCAAACCTTCTCTTCCCACTCCCACCCACATTTCAAATAAAAAAGGAAATGGACCCCTGCCAGGAAGTTCATGTTTAGCGTTTTCCCTGGACCTCACACCTGAAAACTATTTGAATATTCCAGAACAATCTACAGTGCTCATATTCCTTTGAGCACTAACTGAGTGACTTGGCATCATCTCTTAACAATTACAACGTACTTTCTCTCACTTCATATCCAGGATATAGTGTAAACAATCTATCTAATATTTTAAATGTTGTATATCATTATTGTCTTTTTGGAATGAATGCTCTCCAAGAATTATGTTACAAAGAAAGACATATGCAACATAACTAGACCTCCGGTGTCCTTTCATACTCTTCGATCCCAGTAATTTGTACCAGTCACATCCCTTCTCTATTGTTGGACCTCTGAACAGCTCTGCTTCTGATCCTAATGTTTGGATGGGATTTCATTGGTGAATTCACCTGCCATCCATTGCCCTTCAGGCTGCTATTTATGTAAGCTGGAGAGCTTTATGCTCTAGTAATTATACTACATTATGAGATTTATGTTCAATTTGTATAGCTCTCCATCCATAAGTAGACTATATTTACAAAATCTCATCAGCTCCTCCCACTGGATATCTCCATGGAAAGCTTTTCTTGTGGATATGTTTAGAGGGCATATGTAATGGTGTGTAAAATCTTTGAATTGCCTAAGCTTTCGGTGATATTTGCCTAACACAAAGCTTCATTGTAGTCCTTCTCTTTCCATCACTATTTGGATATGTTAAAAAAGAAGTAAAAAATAGACATTTCAGCTGTGCAGTGATATAAAATGCAGTGTTCTATAATACATGTTGTAGGATTTTGAAAATGCCACAAGGAGATCATGGTGTCAATTTCTTCAGAACTGTCCTTCAGGCTTTAAGAAACAAAATTTAGAGCCCTGTGAAACTAAAAGAAAGCCCTCCACACATAACATTTCTAGACTGTCTCTGAAAGATCATTGGCTTCAAGATGGAAATTATAGAGCTTATTTTGAGAAAAGAGGTGTCAAAGTATCTATCTACATAGTTCACCTCCATAGATGAAGAAGACATGCTGTAACTCAGTATCCTTCCATTTACTTGGTTAACTCACACTAAGCCTCTAAAATAGAAATGCATAATCTATGTCAGTGGTTCTCAACCTTTATTGATGTTTTATTGATTTTATGCTGTAAACCGCTCTGGGCTCCAGAGAGAGCGGTCTACCAAATCGAATTTATAAATAAATAAATAAATAAACCTGTGGGTCCCCAGATGTTTTGGCCTTCAACTCCCAGAAATGCTAATAGCTGGTAAACTAGCTGGGATTTCTGGAAGTTGTAGGCCAAAACACCTGGGGACCTGCAGGTTGAGAACCACTGGTCTTTGTGTCCAGAACCACTGGTCTTTGTGTTCAGTTTAGGTACAGTGTTGTGTAAACAAATCAAATTGGTAATATTACCTAATACCTGGAAGGAGATAGGAAACGGTGGAAGAACATTTGTCGTCGTCTCGCGCCTTGATTATTGCAATGCCCTATATGCGGGCCTACCTCTGTCTACAACTCGGAGGCTGAGGCTCATTCAGAACGCAGCGGCCAGACTCATCTCTGGGGCATCTGTCAGAAACCATATCTCTCCAATTTTAAAAGATCTTCATTGGCTGCCCACAGAGTTCAGAGTGATTTACAAACTTATGGCGCTCACCTTTAAAGCACGGCATAATATTGGGCCAGCCTATTTGGGCGATCGGCTGACAGTCCAACGCACCGAGAGGCCAGCGCGTGCCATAAATGGTGATCGTATAGCCATCCCTGGGGTGAGAGAGGCTCGGCTGATGGAGACCCGACGGAGAGCCTTCTCCGTGGTGGCTCCCATGATCTGGAACACCCTCCCGCCTGCCCTCAGGGCCACATCGGCCCAAATCAGATTCCTATCGGACCTGAAAACCTGGCTCTTCTGCCAGGCATTTGGGGTTTGATCGGACGCCTGAGACTGAGCCTTTCTGGCGTGTGTACCTATGTTTTAAACTGTTGTATTTTTGGGTTTTTAAATGATGTAAGTCGCCCGGAGCACCAGTGGTGGAGGGCGACTCACAAATAATAAAGTTATTATTATTATTATTATAATTCATTGCAAATCGGCCTTTATTGTGTTGGAACTAAATGTGTACACATATGTTTTTTTTTCTGCCATGGCATTGCTGATTCTTTTTTAAAGTCTAGTTCTTGGTTTGCCAGTAAGCCTCTTTGGTTGAATGAACATCCCTCCTTCTGTGAATGATGGCTCTTCAGCCAAAATGTATAGGTACCAATTTCTTCCATACTGAGACTTCAGTGGTCTTCAGAATCCCTTTCCAAATGGTGACTAGAAATGATGTTGCCTTCCTGTCACCATCTGACATGGATGACAACAGAAACAGTGATATTTGGGATGGATTCTGGTGGGGATTTGGGGAGGTGATGCATTTTGTGCATTTTCACTCATGTGGGGGCAATTATTTATGTGGGGGTTTTTTTGGTTGAAAATCATGCCTGTGAAAAAATTGAGCTAGAACTGGAGGACTTTCAGATAGTGATGAAGGAGCTTCAGGGCCTGTAGCCCACATTTCCCCTTCCCTTCCCTAGGATCCGGTAATGGGGGCAGAATTGGTACACAATATTGGCATGTGTAAATGATGGAGACAGAAGGAGCATACTGTATATCAGGGCTGTCCAACTTCTACCGGACCTTGGGCTGGAATTCTGATCACTGATCACCTGGGGGGCCAAGCCCTGGCTCCGCCCCTCCCCTCCCCCAGCTCTGCCCCCTCCCCACCCCCGGCATTGCATAAATATACAATTAAATATTATATTATTTAAATAAGGGGAGAGAGAGGAATGGAAGGAACACATGAGGGGCATTAATATACAATTACATATTATATTATTTAAATAAGGGGAGAGGGAGGGATGGATGGAACACATGAGGGGCATTAATATACAATTACATATTATATTATTTAAATAAGGGGAGAGGGAGGGATGGATGGAACAGATGAGGGGCACAAATATACAGAATATCAAGGCAGAAAATCCCACAATCTCTGCTTTGAACTGGGATATATGACTGTTCTACTGGCCACATTGATCAGCATTGAATGGCCTTGCAGTTGAAAGGTCTGTGTGCTTTCATTCTGCCAGTTTACCCCTGGCTGATTCCATTCAGTGCAAGTTGTCAAAGTAAACTTAGGTAATTGCAAAGAATGTAAATATTTCTGGGGGGGAGGAAAAGGCGGGGGAATGGGGGGTGGGAGGCCTTTCCTTGAGCTCCCTCTCATTCAATTCCCCCCTCCCTCCTTTTCTCCTCCTCCCCTCTCCTATGGCTGGCCGGTTCTCTCCTTCTCATTAAAGAGACAGTACATGAAACACAAATGAAGGGGTCAGAAAGGAAGGGGCTTGTGTGTGTGTGTGTCTGAGAGAGAGAGCCAGAGAGATCTTCCCTTTGCACTGGGGGAGAGGTGTGCCCAGGGCAGGTCCCCCCCCTCTCTCTCTCTCTCTCTCTCTCTCTCTCTCTCTTTGTCACTCACTCACTCATGCTCTCAGACACACTCCCTCCCTCCCAAACTCCTTTTGCTTCCCTGGCGCTGAGGGCCTGAGCGCCTCTGAGACGGAACAGCAGCAATCCTGAGGAGGAGGAGGAAGCGAGCGAGCAAGAGGAGAAAGATAGAGAGGGAAGGGGCAGGGAAGAAAGAAGGATGAAAGGGTGGAATGGAAAGAGGGAGGGAGAAGAAATGTGGCTCACCTTAACGCTGAATGCTTCCTTGCAATAACTCCTCTCCCTGGCAAGGGAGGGAGGATGAGAAGGAGGAAGGAGCGCTGCCAAGGGGGAAAGCCATGCGGCCGGGTCGCTCTTCCTGTTTGCTGCCAAGGGGGTGGGGCCTGAGAGACATCACTCCCTCTCATTGGCCTCCTCCCTCAGGAGAAGAGGAGGCGGCCAATAGAAAGCCAAGGGGCGAGACCAAAAAATAATAATAAAAATAATATTTTTTTAATTGAAAAAAATATTTTAAAAATATTTTTAAAAATATATTATTTATTGCAGGAGGGTAAGGAGTCGTAGCCAAGGGGCTGGGGGGCCATGTACGGCCCCCGGGCTGCCTGTTGGACAGGCCTGCTGTATATAGAGAGAAGAAAGGCATCAGAAAAATAGACTGCTTGGAGCTGCCAGATGTTACTTGCCTTCCCTTGCCTCTAGCATGCTTTCAGCCAAGGTTGCCAAAGGTTCATTCCCACCAGATTTCATTCAGTTTGCTTAGAGGTTTTTGCAGAGTTTTGTTCAAGCGAACATTAGCATCCAGGCCATGAATAAAATAGGCACTTTATGGGGAAAATTGACTCCCCCAATAGTACTGGCAATGAAAGGGAAATGAAATAAACTGCCCCAGCTCAATGCTAGCAGCAAAGAGCCAAAAGTAACATGGGAAATGCCGAGCAGCTTCTTATTTCTCTCACCATCTTCTGTCCTCCTTTCTTATCTCTTCTTTCTGTGTTGGAACAAAACTATATTGTCTTTCCAGTCTCCTAGCCCATTTTCAACCTCACCCCACCCCACCCCAGGCAGTTGGGGGTCATGGATCTGAGGGGTGATAATGTACTCAAGGGAAGGCTGTGATCCAAAACTGCTCTCACAAAATGATGGCCTTTGGTATTTGGTTTGATCTGGAGTTTTACTGCTGTATCCATCCCAGAAAGTTAAAGGCACGGTTGTAGATAAAGTGTGCCTCTCATGCAGACTTCAGCTCGCCACTTTTGCCATCTGTCCTTGGCTGGTTTTCATTTCTCATGGAAGTGAAAACATAATGTCCTGGATAAAGGATCCCAGTAAAACAGTTCAGACATTTTTAGTAGTTGAGCTGTTCTCATAAACTCTTGAATTGTTTGTTCTCATTGGACTCAGTGCACTTTTATAGACAAGATGAGCACAAATGCTGATCTTTTAAAAAGCACTTATGTGTACACTTGGAAGAAAAGATCTGTAACTCAATCCAAGGAAGGAACATGTTTCTTTCCTTTTTCATCGACCTAAACAAAGATTCCATGAATTTTCCTGCTGAGTTGATATTAGATGACTGTTTTGAGGTGTTTAAAAAAATTAAAAATACAATGTTAACTGTGCTCAGAAATGTGGCTGTATGTAAAGGGGAGCAAATGCCCTACTGTGCATTTGTTTGCTTTGGTATCTTTTCCTTTTGATATTTCTTTTTGCCTAATAAAAATAAAGAGGCTGGTTGACTAGGAGCAGATATGTGTTTGGGCCTGTAACCTCACAGATTTCAGGAAGACTTCAAAGTGGAAACTGGTGGGATCTGATTACATTTCATCACAGAGAGTAAATTTATGCCTTCAAGACATAACCTTCGGTTGTACTTCTCTGTTTCTAGCTGCTAACTGGAGGAGTTCATTGTGTTGTTCATTTATTATACAGTCACTGTGAATGAATGTCCACTTATTTCTCTATCTGTCTTCGTGGTGTTTACAAGGGATGGGTAGATGAGGTGCTTTGATTTTACTTCCTTCAATTCCCATTAAATAATAATAATAATACTTTATTTATATTCCGCTCTGAGTCCCGAGGGGGACTCAGGGCGGTTTCCAAGTAATATCACCAAAACATACAGAGTAAACAGCATAACATAAAATTAACAAAACAACATAAGCATAAAACTATCACAATGACACATATACATTAAAAATAATCCTGCCTGTTCAGAGCAATTAAAAAGCCAGGCCGAGGCTAGTGCAAACTCAAAATATGAGGGGACCGGGAATCAAGTACAGTGCTACAACAGGCTAATAGCAATTGCAGGTATGGGTCTATGGCTGCTCATTTCCAGGGCCTATTAGAGGGATGTAATATGTAGGAAGAATACGGCCATATTCAACAATGTTTGGGGCTGAGCTAGAACTGGTCATTCCCAAAGGCTTGTTGAAACCACCAGGTCTTCAAGCTCTTATGAAAGGAGGGGAGGGATGGGGCCTGTCTTATTTCCCTTGGAAGGGAAATTCCAGAGGCAGGGGGCAACCACCAAGAAGGCCCTCCCTCTTGTTCCCACCAACCAACAGTGGTGGAAGCAAAAGGAGGGCCTCCCTGGAAGATCTTAAAGTGACACGATTGCTAAATTACCATGACACGATTGCTAAATTACCATGGGGATCACACCTAAAAGAAAAGTGAAAAAGTGTTCTTATAGGATATGAATCCACATGAATAATGTGACATTTCATTGGAGAATGAAGCAACAGAGCAATGTCTAGTGAATGTATGTTTTGCAAAAATGGAATCATTA
Organism: Anolis apletophallus; assembly: GCA_030556195.1. Lineage (NCBI taxonomy): Eukaryota > Metazoa > Chordata > Lepidosauria > Squamata > Anolidae > Anolis > Anolis apletophallus. The sequence continues at coordinate 74,011,991 of JARBWK010000003.1, forward strand.
TGATGGGAAAAGTGAAAACACACCTTACACTCAGAATCTGATTAGTAACAATATGCAAAATTAGTTAAGAGATTGTACTGTTGTTGCAACTCCCCATTTCATAATTTTGGATACTACTATTGCGAAGTATTTAGAACAGTAGTTGATCCATGCAGAAAGTAATTATAGAATCTAAATGTTCTAGATGTAGCACATATATAGTGATCATCTAATATATAGCATCCATATTTTCAGCAGTACCCTCACAATGAATATAATGTGACACTCTATATCATAGCCACAATTCCCATGATGACGTATATTTGTAAAACCTGATTACCCAAACCTAAGACCTTTTTTTGAAGTTACACAATATTCAGTACCTCTCCGTACAACACTTTGCCTGCTTTGTGGTGGCAGATTCGGCACAATTCATCCTTCAATCCAAATAGTCATTAGGCACAGGGAGAGTTTTTCCCACTAAAGTTAGTGTGTCCTCACAGGATCTCCAGTATAAAAACCACATAACTGCTTCATAACAAGGTACTGAAATAGATTTGACTCAATCAATACCAAATCTTGGTTGGGGGGACCTCTGATGACTCAGCAACTCGGTGTAGCCATTTTGCACACCATTTTGCAGGCAAAGTTGCTCAGATACGTCTTGAGCTGGACTCCAGTTCCATCGCAGCACAAGATGAGGTACCGAAGGCATCTGTCTGCTCTACCCTATGGGATTCTTTCCGTCTTGTTCTCCCTGATGACATGGAGGGGATCCTTGGGACCAGAGCCGTAGCCAGGATTTTGATTCAGGGGGGCTGAGTTTGGTTTGGGGGGCTGAGACTGGGTGGAAGAGGGTCTACCCTAGCAAACCTTTTGTATTGTTATCCCAATAACCCCATTAATGTGGGATATAATGAGCATGGTGATCAGATCATGATATGAATAAACATAACAGTTTAAATAATGTACCAGTAAGGCCTTTTCACAGACCACCCTGAGAATTTCGGGGCTGAAGCCCTCTTAGCCCCCCCGGCTACATGCCTGCTTGGGACGGTGAGAGCGACCACTTGCGCTCTTGATCCTTGTCCTTCCTGGCTAATTAAACTGGCCAGAGAAGGGTTGTTGGAATGGTTTGTTGTGATAATAAATGCTTCACTGGTCCAGGGGAAATTCCCATCCTACCTTAAACAGGCGGTGGTGAAACCTTTATTAAAGAAGACCTCCCTTGACCCAACAAATTGTAACAACTACAAACCTATTTCCAACCTCCCCTTTCTGGGCAAGGTTCTGGAGTGGGTGGCTGCCTCGTAGCTTTAGAGATTCCTCAATGACACCGATTTTCTGGATCGTTCGCAGTCTGGCTTCAGGCCTGGGCACAGTACTGAGACGGCTTTGGTCGCCTTGGTGGATGACCTCCACAGGAAACTGGACAGGGGGAGTGTGACCCTGCTCGTTCTCTTGGACATCTCTGTGGCTTTTGATACCATAGATCATGGTATCCTTCTGGGGAGACTTGCTGGGATGGGACTCGGGGTCACGGTTCTGCTGTGGCTCCGGTCCTTCCTGGAGGGGCATTCCCAGTTGGTGAAGCTGGGGGACTCCTGCTCGGACCCCTGGCCATTGACCTGTGGGGTCCTGCAAGGATCTATTCTGTCCCCCATGCTATTTAACATCTACATGAAACCACTGGGTGAGGTCATCCAGAGTTTTGGAGTACAGTGCCACCTCTACGCAGATGACACCCAACTCCACTACTCCTTTCCACCAGATTCCAAGGAAGCCCCTAGGATAATGGACCAGTGCCTGGCCGCTGTGATGGTCTGGATGAGGAGGAACAAGCTGAGGATCAATCTTGATAAGACAGAGGTCCTCCAGGTCAGTCGTTCGTCTGACCGAGGTATTGGGTGGCAACCTGTGCTGGACAGGGTTACACTCCCCCTGAAGTCACAGGTCCGCAGTTTGGGGGTCCTCCTGGATTCAGTGTTGACACTTGATGCTCAGGTGTTGGCGGTGGCCGGGAGGGCCTTCGCACAATTAAAACTCATGTGCCAACTGCGACCATATCCTGCAAAACAGCAATTCTCGGGGTCCACCCCCCCCCACATAAAGGATGTTTTCCCTGTAAAGGATGCTATTTTGAGTATCCCACCCTGAGTTTTAACATGTTAACATTTTATATATGTACTTGCAGCCCACCCTGTCTTTGTTATTTTAGATATCTAGTTGTATATTGTTTTATTTATATGTATGTATTTTTTGTATTGTGTTCATTGCTGGTGTTTTGATTTTATTTTATTGTAATTTGTTGTTTGGGCTTGGCCTCAAGTGAGCCGCCCCGAGTCCCCATTGAGTTTTTATTTTTATTATTATTGTTATTATTATAAATCTAACAGGCTCATGAAGGACCCCCATCTACACTAGCCATTTAATGCAGTTCAAAGCTAGTTTCAAACTGCAGTGGCCAGGCAACAGACTCTCCCAAAAGTGCATGAAAGAAAGCCCTTAATGTGTATCAGTGAGCTGTGATTTGTGTAATCACCATCTGAGTTTCAAACTGGATCCAGGATTTCCTATGTAATCAACTGCACAACAAAACCACTTTCTTGGAAACTGCATTGATTGGTCAGTGCAGATAAGGCCAGAGTGATATGGTCCTTCAAATAACTTGGACCCAAGCTATATAGGGCTTCATAGGTCAAAAGCAGTATTTTGAATGTTGCCTGGAAATAGTTTGCCAGTCAATGGAACTATAGCAACAGGGGAATTGCGTACTCCCTGTAGCCAGCCCCAATTAATAACCCCGCTTCTGCTCTCTGGGCCAATTGAAGTTTCCCAGCACTTTTCGAGGGCAGCCTCACATAGAGCACATTACAGTAATCCAAACCACTTTATAGTTTATACCACATACAGTAGATGTTGGATTGAGACAACTCAGTTCGAAAATACAACCTAATGCTTCAGATCAATCTGAAGACAGAGGCATCCAAAATATATGGGGTAAATGAGATAGCAGGCCTTTAACATCACTGTATAGGAAAAATTCCAAAGTGATGGGATATGGGAAGTGGGAAGAGAATCTGGTTTTTGTTCATTGACAGTTGAGTCAAGTAATCTGGAACTTGAATCTTCTCAGCACTCTCCGATCGCCATGCTCATAAGGACAAATTGTATGAGCTCATTGAAGCTTTCTTCAGCATTCTTTCTGTTTAAGAAAAATACTGGAAAACAACTGTAGTGAGGGGTCATTGGTTGTTGGCCTTTCTTTATTTTCTGTTTATTCAACAAGTTGTTGTCAACAACCTACTAGTTTAAACTTTTGGTTGTCTTTCTAGTTAATTCGTCTGTTTAATAAATGTTTTTATATAGAAACAAAACTAATTTTATTTTCTACTTCCACTTTTCTGTTGTTATTGTTGTTGTTGTTCTTCTTCTTCTTCCAATGTCATATAGAAGGAAGGCAATCTGAAACTAGATCTACACTGCTGTATAATCCAAATTATCAAATCAGATAAACCACAATATTATGAGTCTACACTGCCATATAATTCAGTTCAAAGCAGACAATCTGGATTTCACATGGCAGCGTACATGGGGCTTGAGTCAACATATATGTAGCAAAGCATTACTGGAACTTTTCTGAAGTAGGATTAATAGAAATGTGGTTTTTATGTAATTCTGTTTTTATGTATTTTAATATGCTGTTTTAAGATGTTTTAAATTTGTATAGCATTGAATTTTGCTGTAAGCCGGCCTGAGTCCCTCCATGGAGGTGAGAAGGTCGGGGTACAAAAATTTTAAATAAATTAATTAATAAATACATTTCAGGATTGTAACCTGCCTTCATTAAACACAACAAAAAGAATCAGGGCAGACATTATTATGGTAGCAGAAACCTAAGGAGGCAGTAACAAAATGATTCAACCAGGCTGCACTGGTAGCACCAGTCAGCCGTTCTTGAATCTGCACTCTATTGAGGCTATGCCATGTGAGTGAATTTTCTGAGCCCAACCCAGATCCACTAATGCTTTAAAGTGAGGCTGGGAATTTGTCACAGGGATGTCACTGTGTAGGTCATCACAATAATAAGTAAATCAAGATACCCTCACTTCTTTGTTATCAATGAATCTTACCAGTTGTTTTGAGTATCCTTTTATCTGCAAGTGCAAATACAACACTTTATGGCATCATACTGTTTGGAAAAAAAAATACTTCATGTGATTCTGAATAAATTTGTGTCATGAGGGTAGCACTGTCTAAATTAGCAGATGTGGTGCTTTGATCTGATCAGAACATGGGAAAATTAGCTTTTGGGAAACACAGTATTTCTACTTCTACTCCCAGAATTTCCAATGCACTGTGGCCCATTGCAGTTCCTAACACTAATATTCTCAAATTTTGGGAGAGATATATATATTGTGAAGTACAGTTGGCCCTTGGTATCCATAGGGAGTTGGTTCCAGGACACTGCATAGTAGCCAAAAACATAAATGCTTAAATCTGTATTAATGGAACAGTATAGGATGTTAAGCCCCAGCCACTAGTTACATGTCCTTTGTGGTCCCCCACCTCTGGGGAACACAGTAGAAGTTTGTAGTGGCTGCCTGTTCCTGGTTATTCCTTCACATAAAACCAGGTGGGAAAATAGGTAAAATGCATACCTGGTGGTGCACCTGAAAGCAAAGATTTGCCAGGTGAACCTATGCTGCTGCCCTATGCCATTTTATCAAAGGGGATTGCTATAGGAGATCTCCTCTTAAATCTGCAGTGGGTTGAATACACAAATCATTAACTCATGGAAATAATAGATCCACTGTAAATTCCACAATCCCTGTGTTCAGCATTTGAAAATCATTCTCTATAGCAGTGGTTCCCAAACTGTGCTCCATGAACCACCAGTAGTCTGCCTGAACAAAAATATGGTCCGGGGCCTCACCATTACTACACCGTTGCCTTAAAACCACGTGGCAACTAGAGCAACTGGTCTCATGAAACTCTCTTATAGTGCTGACAGCCAAGGCAACGGGGATGTTGGGAGGGGAGAGGCTGACTACCCACAAAAGATTACTACTACCACATCAGCTCTAGATTATTAAACATGGTTTTCTGTGAGTGAGCAGATGGCAACTACTGGATGGCACATGTTTTGTATCAGAAACTAGAGCTGATGTTGCCTATCCAATGCAATTTTCTGAATCAGCACCCCAAATAACCAAACCTAATCTAAAGTTGATCAAAAACTGATTTGTAACCCTACATCGATTCTTTATCCTTGAAGTGACTGGCTTGACTCTGAAAGAGCTGGGGGTGGTGTCGGCTGACAGGGAGCTCTGACGTAGGCTGGTCTATGAGGCCACGAAGAGTCGGAAGCGACTGAACGAATAAACAACAACAACTTTTACTCTGCTCAATTGATTTCCCTTTCTGAGTTTCTTAGCTGATTAAATGAATGGAAGATGTGATCAGATGAGTCTTCCTTCTTCCTACTGTCAAAAGTAAAAGCCATAACCATAAATGTTCTTAAGGATGATACATAAATGTCTTGAGAGCACATGTAGGATTCCCCAGCCTCTAATATCTGGGAAACATTATGCTATCTGCATCCAGTCTGCCTCAGCTGTATCCTTCTACACAGCATGTGTTGGATTCATGCGCCTTTCAAATGAAAACATTCCATGGTTCATAGAAAATTTATGATTAAAAGATGTTCTAAAGATGAGAAACCTCCTGCCATTAGAAATCAAGATGAACATACGTACAAATCTATTGCAGAACTGTGTGCACAGTGTGACGCTTCCAGAAATAGATTTTAAAAAATATTTTTTTAATAAAAAAGTTACATAAAGTTGGCTCTTTTTTGTTTTAGATTACATGCAATAAAATTATGCTAGGAGTGGCATGACATCACTTCTATTGATGTGTCAGCTTCAAGGAACAAGAACACATCATAGTTAATATTTCAGCTTTTCTTTTTGTCTATAAGAGTGTACTACAGGGAATATAATGCAGTATGCCTTAATAAAAATGGGAGGACTAGTAAAATAAGGTGTTTCTCTCATAAACCTTTCATATATTATGCTGGGTATGCCAAATCAACCATTAAATCAACCATTTGTTTCTCTTTTTTGTTTCAACACACTTGTTTGATCTTCTCTCAACCTGTCTAATTTTACAGTAGGGATGAGTGAAGTGACTTGCCCTTTTGGGTGAAATCTTTCACCATGATATATATTTTAAACACTTGATCCATTCAACAACCTCTCTGAAAATCTTATTTTATGGATTTGTATTGTCCTGCTGTGGTTTTGTTTTTTAATTGCCTTCATTCACTCTCAGAGACATTGCTATTACTGTCCAGCCATGAAGTATTGTGATGTCTTCTGCAAAGAGATACACCAGTCAGCCCCTCATATTTGCAAAACTGACTTAGAGATTCTTAGAGAGAACATTTTAGTCAAATTTTGAATAACCAAATCTTAGGTTAAACAAATAGCATTTTTATTTGTAGTTTTCACTTTTGTCAGGGCCTTGTGCCCCTAACCCCAGCGAGTATCGAGGTCTCCTGATTTTTAAAAGTCTTTTTATATTCTATATTACACATATACTGTTATTGAGAGCCAGCATGGTATTGTGGTTTGAATGTTGAACTAGGCTTTGGAGACTCTGTTTGGTCATGGAAAATGACTGGATGACCTTGAGCAAGAGACTTTGCCTTCTCAGCTTCTGAGGACATCAGCAGCAACCTCCTTCTGAACAAATCTTGCCAAGAAAACCCCACAATGCATTGACCATTAAGAACCTTATCAAATTAGGTTAAAGATTAGCCATGGATTGTGGCCAATCCATCAGGAACCAGCAAGGGATATGGGGAACCTGTTGCTTCACACCCTGTAACACCGGCTTACTCCTTATGCCATCCCACTTGGGGAAGCAAACGCCAAGCATTGTTACCAATGCAATACAGTGGCAGTGAATGCCAATTCCTCTTTACTCTTGCCATGGAACGCCATTGGAAATTGATGTACATCATGGGATGGGAGCTGGTGGGCTCCCAGCAAAAGTGAAGAGGAATCAAGATATGATGGGCAATTTAGCCCATCTGATGAGGTCGTAGGACAGTTGATTGCCTCAAAGTAAGGAGAGGTATATTGAAAGTTTTTGGAATGAAGGAAGTGGATAAATTGAACAGGAAGAAAATACAGAAGAACTTTGTCAAGAACTGGAAACCATTTCTGAATTTTGTGGGAAGAAGGAAAGGGAAAAATTCTTATAGAAAAATTCATAATTTGGTCTTTGTTAGAATCTTCACATTGAATTTTTAGATGATGACTGTTGTGCTAGAAGAAGAACAGGAGGATTGTTCACTGGGAAGGAGGGACAAGGCTGTATATGAATGTCTTCAAACCTAGAGATGGGAGGTGACTGCAATGGGATGAGTGGGCGGAGGGAATAGTATATGGGGGAAAAAATCACTGCATGGATATTAGGAGCCATTGTTCAAAAGAGTGATTATGCATATTTACACATGTGAAAAGTTTTTATTGTTTTTTGTTAAATGTGCAAATTTAAAATTAGAAATATTTAATAATAAAAATGGCTTTTACTTTGTTCCACTTATTTATTTATTATAAAATCTAAGTTAATCAGAGGGTTTATTTATTTTCTCTATTTAGAACATTTATACCCTGTCCTTTCTCAACCTCCAAGGAGGGACTCAGGGCAGCTTCCAGTAGACAACAATTTGATGCTGATACAATATAAAAACAGTAATAAAATACACAAATACATAAAAATAATTATAGATATGCATTAAAAATAGTTCACCAGGTTTAAAATATCCTGGAAAATAAGATGTTGCTTAAGTTAGAAGGACATAAATTAAAGTATGGATGACATGCCTATCTATGGGATGAAAAGGACAGGGTGAATAAAGAATTCAATGGACATATAATAACAGCCAGCCTTTTATCAATGTGGAAAGGGTACAAGAAGGGGATAGAGCCAAAAATCCCCTTATGGCTGCTCCCACTGGAAGTAGTGCAGAGACCAGCCACGCATACTTAATCTGGAACATTCAAATAATATTTAGTTAAAGAGAAAGGGCAAAAGGTAGAGAAGGTAGAGAAGAATTAGAGATAAAAGATTGGTTTTGCATCTTTCTATTGCATGACAGATTTAGGAAGGACATAAAGGTAGGAATTGCCTCTAAAAATTCAGAGTTAGAATGAATCTTTGAGAAGGGTAACGAGGGCCTAATATCCAGGCTCTATAAATATATCTTAGAATACAATTTAACAGACAACCAGATAAAAACTCTTATGATTATGTGGTTCAAAGATTTAGGTAGAAATATTGATTTGGAAGAATGGGAACATTTGTGAGAAAAGAGGTTTAAATTTTCAGTGATCAGCTCAATTAGAGAAAATATGTTTAAAATGTTTTATAGAACTTATATAACTCCAGAATTATTGGCTAATATAGAGAAAACAGGACAAAGGACTTGCTGGAGATGTAAGAAGGTGAAGGGATCATTTTTCCATGTACGGTGGACTTGTAATATAGTGGCTTGTTCTCAGTCTTGCAGCTCTTCTGATGTCTGGGTGTGAAGACCAGAGACTTCCAACAAGTTTTTGAAGCATCCCAATAATTCTAGCAAGTAGTACGAGCAGGAAAATGAGTAGAAGAATATTTCCATACAGCATATATATGCAGTTATGAAGGATTGTTTGTGGTGAAAGTTGGGGACATGCTGCTGAGAATGTGGACAAAACTATTAGTTTGCAACTAAGCCCTGCATCAAGAGACAAATGCTTATCTTATAGCTATTTATCCATAGTGATGACTCTCAGAGCTGCATAAGCTCATCCTCCCATGACAAAAAAATGCTTGCTTAGATGTCCACATAAGCCTCACATTGAAGTCCTCTGGAGTCAAACTTTCCCTTCTCATTATTCAGATAAAAAGAGAAAAAGGTCCGTCCGTCCGTCCCCCCTCCCCAATCTCACTGAATCCAGAATCAGCAGCTGAAATTTAGCTGTTTTCCAGAATGGAAAGACCAAAAATGGGAATACTTCTTAGTTGTGGAAGAAGAATATCTCTATGAGTAATATTCAGCTTAAAGTTCTTTTCTGTTTTACAGATATAACTTTTTGAGGAAGGCAGGCCAAGGTAATTATACTCTAATTGAAAACAAAATAATTAATGTGACACCACTGACTTAAATGAGACTTATCCCCAGGTCACTGTGCATAATCTGCTTTTATAGACAGCATAGTTAGTTTGCAACGTAGATAAGGAGGTATTTATTAGTTTAAAAGAAGTGGATGATTTTTCATTAATATGTCTACTTTCAGGTATCTTCTTACTTGTCTCTAATTAGGAGTAAACTATATTCTTCATCATGCAGCCACTCTTGCAAGAACATTTGTTTAATTTATCTTCTAATAATACAAATTGTGAAGCATTCCACTGAATCCAGAAAGGCTCCAAAGTAATTTTTAAGCAAACTACAATAATTCATTTGTTTAATTTTTTTGTCTTGAATAGCATGTCTAGCAAGTAATCAGGTCATAATTTATACTTTAGCTACGGAGATGAAATCCTTTGTTTAAAGTTCAAAATTGTATATGTCTCATAGCAGTGGAATGGTGCTGTGAAAAGTTCACATTCTTGTTGATTTGGAAAGTTAACAGTCTATCTATCCTATTAGGGAATTCAGGTGTTTCGTTTTTGGATTACATACACAATAGAGTATAAGTAGTAGGCCTGAGTGATTAAAAATGGTTCAAAACCCGTTCTGGATGTAGGGGGCACTGGCGCTTCAAATCTGGTTGACTTCTGATTTTTTTGGGAAAAAATTGAAATTTATTCGGAAAAATTCCAAAATTTCGGAATGGCTTAATTAACCTCAGTTTAACCCAGTTTGGACACAGATTTCTTCCCTATACATGAGAACTGGGGAGAAAGCCACGTTAAACAGCAAGCAGACAGCACAGCACTAGCCCGCCTCCTTCTTCAGGCCTGTATTTTCTGATACCGATGGGCTCAGATCGCCATCCTGCACACAGGCGCCATTCCGCAGCTGACGGAAGAAGGGTTGGGGGCGCACATGTTCATTTAATGCAGCTGTCACCCCAGTTCTCAGGCTTTTGGGGAACAGTAAGAAGCAGGTTCTGGGGAGGTGAGCAGGATTGTGGGAGGGAATATGAGTTTTAAAGGCAATTTTTGTGTATTTTCTGTTTTTTAATTCTATTTTTACCACACTTTTGCTATTTAATTGGTTTTTAACTTTTATATTTCTCTTTTAAAATCATTATATAATGTGGATAGATGTTACCCACCTTGAGTCCCTAAGGGGAGAAAGGTGGCACATAAATAAAGATGATGATGATGATGATGATGATAATAATATATATAATGTGAGCCAAACTAATCTCATTATACTTTGCATCACATCATTGCTTATGGTAGACTATAGATATTTCTTCAGATAACCTGAAATGAGAATAAAAAGAACACAGCTGAATTTTGGAACTTACTTCAGGTTGTAGAGTTTACTTTGTGCCCTGTGTGAGCACAGGCCAAAGAAGACCACTGTTAAGACATCCACCAGTCCAGCTGGGTTGGACATAACAGCGGGAGCAGAAATTATGTGACTCTCTAGATATTGTTGAATGGCAACTCCAAACCTAGTCACTGACAGTGAATGCTGAAAGTTAGCAGCTCCACAGCACCTGGAAGATCACTCAAATCCCACTCCTACCTTACTGTCAGGAAAGATTAAGTGTTGAATCATAACACTGTCAACCCTCAGACAGCAGGATGGGACATTTTGTTCTCTGGAGTCACATTTTGTTGAAGAATCAATTCATAACCAGATTGCCTACAGTGCATTGTCACCTGAGCAGTTGGAAACCATGTCAACAAGTTTCATTCACATACCATATTGTTTCCCCCCCTCAGAAACAAACAAAATCCACAACCAAAACTAATTCACTAACTCATTGACTAACTCAATAACCTGCCATAGAATCTAATTCGAAGCTCCCATAAACCACAGTATTCATAATTTAATACTACACAGTGACCAAAGTCTGTAAAATTCCTTTTTCTAAGGATCTTTGGAAGAGTCCAGAAAAATCATCTTTCCAAGTGATTAAGTCATTCTGGCATAGCTAGTTTGTTACTTCATTTTCAGTCACATAATAAAATTAATTGTGATGTTCGCTGTGCACAGTGAACATCTCCATTAATACTCTTCAATCACAATATGACTTTTGCATTATTAATTATTTGTTTATGATAGCTTATCACTGTAGTCAGCAGAGCAGTTATTTAAAGGTTGCTGTAGTCCACTCAGTAAAATTAATAAAACAAAGCCACTGATGGAACTGTAATGAACTCTCATCTGAGCCGGAGCACTAAACTATGCAGCCAAATCCAGTAGAGGGAAAGAGTTCAAAATTGTGTTTAATTTGCCTGATTTGTGCTACGGTACCAGACTGTGAACAACGGGGACCCCAAATAGCCTTATTTTTTTATCAGAAGCATTTGCTTTTAAGAGACCACTATGGAGATCTTAGCCTCAGCCATATCTATTTATGTAACCTCTTTCCAACTCAGTATGATCCCAGCTTCAGCATCCCTGCAATCAACAGAAAACTGTCAATCAAGGAACGTTCCTTGGCATTTGATGGGGTTAGAAAGGGGACAGGACCCTCCTTGCCTCTCCTGTGCCTGTCATCTAATGGCCTTTCAGCACTGCCAAGTGCAAGTTGTGGGAAGCCCCAAATAAAAGGGCCTCCAATAGGTCACCTCCTCCTCCTTGCTGTCACCCACCCACTCTCTTTCTGTGCTGAATTCCCACATGTGCCTTCGGTTTAAAGGGTGAACAATGCCAGTGAAAAAAACAGCAGTTGCTGTTGCCCCCTCTCTTTTTTCCTGTCACTCACTGGTGTTGCTTCCCTTTTACATGCTCTGTGTTGATCTATCCTTGGGTTTGTTTCTGGGGATAAAATCAATGCAAAATATGGTAGCCATAAATGGGTCCTAGAGAAAATCAAGCCTGAACTCTATCTAGAAACTAAGATTTACTTCAGCTGTATCAAGGGAAGACATGCTTGAGAAGATAGAAGACAGCAAGAAGAGAGCAAATTCACATTTAAGATGGATAGGCTCAATCAAATGAGCTACAGCCTTTAGTCTATGGACCCTTTAGACAGTCCCTATATCACATAAGATGATTCCAGGTTTTCTGTTTTAAACTGGATTATATTACACTGCCAAATAATCTGAGATAAGCGGAAAACCTGGGATCAGATCCTGAGATATAAAGCCTGTCTGGAAGGGCCCTATAAGACCAGATCAGGGCTATTGATAATAGAGTGATATAGAGGTCCCTCATTCATGGGATTGTCATAGTTTGGCTTTATGACAATTAACAACAATAGTAGTCAAACTGTGTGATTGGACTTCCTAACTGTTATACATAAGATCCCTATGACTGGTTGTTAGTAAGCTATGAAGCCAGTTTCAATGTTCTATGAGAGCTTGTCTTCTCTCAGCAAGTTAAGGAATGTGTGTCTTGTCCACGCTGGGCAAATCCTGAAACAAATTGGGCCAATCTGGATCAGGGACAAAACAGATCAGCTTGATTAGGATGCAGAGCGGCTCAACTCAAACTGAACTTTGGAGATGCTCTTAGGGCATATGATCAGGTAGCATTCCTCCAGCATTACAGGGGCAGGGCTTATATGGAAATACTGCCTTGTTTTATTCCTCTTTCCTGCCCCCCCCCCCCATCCTTTACATATACCTCCACTCTCCATGTGAGAAAGAGATACACATTAGGGATGTAAAGAATATCTATAAAGATTTATATCCCCGATACAAAAAGCACTTCATGAGGATTGCAATTCATGACTCATTCAACACAAAATTGGCATGTAATTGTTTTTACAAAAGCAGCATTTATTTCCCAGAAGTATTACTTTTTTGTGTGTATAATTTATTAAAACTTTCTAAGCTCTGAAACTTCTTTTACAACAGATAAAGAAGGACAGTACCACATTGAGTAGAGATATGAACCAAGAAGCCTCTTGTTCAAGTAATTTCTTGTTGTTTTGATGTTGTGTGCCTTCAAATTATTTCTGATTTATGGAAACTGAACCTATCATAGGGTTTTCTTCCTTTTTAGAGGTGGACTATTATTGCCTTCTTCTAAATCTGAGGAAGCACACATTCTTCCCAAAATCACTCAATAGCTTTCAGTGACCAAGGGGAGATTCAGACCCTGGTCTTCAAAATCATAGTCCAATGCTCAAATCAGAGCACCAGGCTTGCTCTTAAGCAATTGCCATAAATCCACTGCAGTTTTTATGTAAACCACTTGTCTTCTAATCTATAATATGGGGTTCTGCTGCTACATCTTTATACTTTATAAATATGTTATCTTTCTTTCTCCCCCTCCTTCCCTGTCTTTCTCTTTCTTTCTTCCTTTCTCTCGCTCTCTGTTTGAGAGCTTTTGGTGAAACAAATGTATTAAAGTTATGTTTAGTATCTTTTGTACTTGAGGTCCCTTCCACACAGTTGTATGAAATCCACATTAAACTGGATTATAATGGCAGTGTGGACTCAGATAACCCTTGTGGATTATCTGCCTTGATATTCTGGGCTATATGTCTGTATGGAATGGTCCAAACTTTATTTATTTATTTACTTACTATATTTATATCCTACCTTTCTCAACCTCGAGGAAGATTCAAGGTGGCTTACAGCAGAGGCAATAATTCAATGCCTTAAAAACAATATACATCCAATATACAATTAAATAAACATTTCAATAAAAATTTTAATGAGATTTCAGAGTTCAAGCCATACACCATAATCTAAAATCTCCCAAGTTGTTCTCTTGTTCTCTCTTAATGCTATTTTGATAATTTTAATTGCACTCAATTTGGCATTCAATTTTTTTCAAAACAATAGACCAAAGTAGATCTCAGATTATAACATATTAAAGCCACTGAAGCCAGTCTTTTCCAAGGAATTGTCCTAAAGAAGTTGTCAAACTTCTAATAATACAACAATTCTCAGAAAACATGTGTCAGTAGTCAGCACAGAACAGATAGCTGTTAATATTTTTACAAAAACCATGTGTGTTATTTCAGCAAAACCTCCAGGGGTGAGTAGAAACAAAGCAGGTGGCCATGGAAGCAGTGAAACCGTAGGAACCTCTTTGGTTTTGGGCCTTTTTCATCTGTTTCCTGGCCAATACATTGTTTGCCTGTGATGCAGCCTCAACATTATGATTAACAATAGTGGGGTTTCATCCATATGGAAAATGTACATGTGAATAAATTTGTGAGAATCTGGGGACTAAGGAAAAGTCCGGTGTACTCACAAAAATGGTTTCCCCTCAACTTCCCTTCATTTTGGATTGGCCGCTTTGTGCTTCAGAATCTGATTGAAAGCTATGACTTTAAATGTTCAGTTGAGATTTATTAAAATGCTTCGGCTATATAAACTGAACCGGGCAATATGTATTTTCCTAAAGCCAGAATTCCTTCCTTGCTATATTTTACACACACAATCAACTTATAACCTTTCATTAAGGAAGCTGGGTTGAATCACTGAACCACAATTTTTATAAGCTTTGCCTCCTTTGAATCTTATGAAGCAAACTTTAAGTGGCTTACATATCCCTAAATGAACTATAACAATTGCATCACAAAGTTCACTTATAATTAGTATTGGGGGTGGAGTTGTGAAAGAAGGGGGGAAAACATCTTTGCTCATTTTCCAAATGTTTGAGATTTACCATATATGCCGTTACTGTGAAATGGATGCTGACCTTGGGAGGCTATAACCCAAATGAAGCCGCTAAAATAATCTGAAACAAATAAAGAAAGTAATTTGATAGCATTGTTCCATCTACATTGGGTTGAAATGTCTTATTTTAAAGTTCTCTTTCATCTTCCTAAATAGATTTCTCTTTTTTTAAAAAAAAATTAATATATTATCTTGCATAAATCTTACGATAATAGTGATAGTCTTTGGAGAATTTTGAAGCGACATCTGGAAAAAGTATATTACTGCTTTATATAAAAAAGCACATTTTGCATTTTAGTAACGCATACGGATAAGCAAGAGATGGTGTGTGATTTTCACTTTTATTCATTTCTGCTAGTGTTTTCTCCTCTCCATAAACCGCATGGTTTATTTCACAATAAAAAGCCAAGTTATAAAGTTTTTAAGGAACTTTCTGACAGTGATTCACTAGTAATTTTTGGTTTCGTGCATCAACCACAACGTCTTTTCATAGAATTAATAGTAAATAGCATAAACTGAATCAAGTGAATAACTAGCAAAAAGGAGAAAGACTCACTTGCTGAAATTAAGCGGAAAAATGAAAGATAATAAAAGAAGTAAGTGTTCTGATAAAAAAGAAACCGCAACGAGCATAGAGAAACATTTTTTTCATCTGTGTGAGCCAATATTTGTTGATGCGTAATTCTTTCCCCCCTTTTTTTCATTAACAACTTTGGCAATAAATCGAATCTTTCAAGATGAATAGCTATAATCTCTCTGGAATGAAAAACCTGATTATATTAAAGTATTCATGCTAAATAACATGTGAAAGCAATGTTTCTGAAAGCCAAATCTGTTCTTTGGAAATGTTAAAACCCTCTTTTAATAAATAAATAAAATATTCCAAGCAGATGTTTGCAACAAGAAGAGGATATGGTGAATGAATAGGAAGAGCACCATTGAAAGATATACCACTATATCTATACATATCCACACACATACATATAGTTATGATCAGTGATGCAAATCACACTCACAGTTACAATATTCCTGGTTTTATTTTCATGTACATTGATCTCCATGCTCTGCCTCCTCAAAACAGAGGATTAATTGCAAAACAGTGAACACAAAACTCAAATCACCAAAGTAAAGCTCAACAATAACAATGATAAATCTATTCTCATCACTGTTGCAAGAAATGCTTACTTTAAAGATAAACTGCAACAATTGCTACACTTTCTTGGTTTATAAACCACCTGTGCTATGTTCTAAATCAGTGTTTCCCAACCTTTTTTGAGCCGCGGCACACTTTTTACATTTGCAAAATCCTGGGGCACACCACCAACCAAAATGACACAAAACGACACTCTAACACAGTGATACATATAGTTAATATGTTTTAAAATGTATTTATACACTCAGTGTGAAACCTGGGCCTGTTTCGATGAACTCAACATAGAGATCCTGGCAGGAATGGCAGAAAGACACAAACTTCCCACACAGAACTCCCATAACCAAGAGAAAATGTTGTAAGAGTTTGGTGGGCATTGACCTTGAGTTTTGGAGTTGTAGTTCACCTATATCCAGAGAACACTGTGGACTCAAACAATGTTGGATCAGGACCAAACTTGGCATGAATACTCAATATGCCCAAATATGAACGCAGATGGAGTTCAGGGGAAATAGACCTTGACATTTGGGAGTTGTAGTTGCTGAGATTTATAGTTCCCCTACAATCAAAGAGCATTCTGAACCCCACCAATGATAGAACTGGGGCAAACGTCTCACACAGAACCCCCAGGAGGCAAGAGGAGGTCTCTACTTGGGGAAAGGGAGGCGGGCCTTCCCAATGCATGGAGAGGGAGAGACCAAATAGACAACGGGTGGGGAGGGGGGGTGTTTGTAATTTTGTGCCTTGATCGAGGTAGGTTTCTTAGGGTTTTTATACTTCAACACACTAGACTCTCCCCCCTTCCTGGAGGTTCCAATTTCCCATGGCACACCTGATGTTCGATCGCTCACGGCACACTAGTGTGCCTTGGCACACTGGTTGGGAAACACTGTTCTAAATGATGCATGAATGGCTTTAAGCCATTTTCTCAATGTTGATTCTTTTAAGGTGGACTATTTGACTCAGTTGTTTCAGATAGGATCTCACTTCTTCTAGACCAGACCTGGGCAATTGCCGGCCCTCCAGGTGTTTTGGACTTCAAATCCCAGAAATCCTAACAGCTGGTAAACTGGCTAGGATTTCTGGGAGTTGAAGTCCAAAACACCTGGAGAGCCGGCAATTGCCTAGGTCTGCTCTAGACTCATTTAATGAGCCATGGAAAGTCCATAGTGAAGGAGCTAGTGGATTCTTCTCTGAAAGATATGATACGACACCTATTATATGTTGTGTAGTCACCCATCCAATGGATTTGAATAGCCCCCACTTGAATACACTAAAGCCTTCAATTGAAGTTACTCATCTATCAGAGTTGGATGCCTCAAGCCCAATCATGTATATATGAAACCACAGCAGCTCATACGTATATGGTTGTATTCCATGCTTTTTTGCATGGAGATAATTTTTGCATTGAAAGGAGATAATATTTTTTGAATGAGGTATTTTACATCAGCAGAGAGAAGTAGCTCTGAAACTTGTTTCTCTTACCTCTGGTTTAAAACTATATGAGCTTCCTGTTATTAAACTTCATTACTGAGGACTGAATACAGCTTCAAACACAGAAATATTTTTATTTAATTAATATTAGTGAACATTTTTTTAAAAAAAACAGTGCCCAGGTGCCCACTCCTATTTCTCCTTAGCATACACATAAATTTTCATGTCTTGATTGATGCTTTTGGAGCTATTATTGTGATAAACACAAAGCTTTGGCAAACAGTCATCCAATAATACTAATAATAATAATAATTTATTTGTATCCTTCCCTATCTCCCTGAGGAGACTTAGAGTGGCTTCCAACATAACAACAGGCAAACATTCAATGCCTGTATAAACAAATGATTAAAAATTTAAATGAAAACAATAATTAACAATAACAACAATCAATCAACATTGTATGATAAGTAAAAAGACATTAACTTTAAATAATTATCATTAAAAGCAGATTAAAAGACCAGCTGAGGTAGAATAACCTATTGGTTCTCTTACATTCCATTTAGTTTGTGCTATAAACTTTATTCCTTACTAGCTTGGGGACCCGGCCCTGCCCGGGTTATTTGAGAAGCGCAGCAGGATGTAGAGTGGGTCATGGGGGCTCTGTGTGCCAAGTTTGGTCTTGATCCATCATTATTGGGAGTTGCAGTGGTATCATGAAATTACTGAAGGTAGTGCAAGTCCCACCATTTCTGTCCCCCCCACAGTGTAGTAGGATGTAGATTGGGTCATGGGGGCTCTGTGTGCTAAGTTTGGTCTGTATTGGTGAATGAATGAGGGGTGCATTGTTTTTCGGAAGTGAGTGAAGGTACTTCAAGTCCCATCATCCGTGGTCCATCTCACAGTAAACTGCACCAGGCTGTAGAGTGGGTCATGAGGGCTCTGTGTGCCAGATTTGGTGTTGATCAGTCATTGGAATAGGTTAGTAGCAGGATTGGGAAGTGAGGGAAGGTACTGCAAGTCCCATCATCCATGTTCTGTACCCCTCCAAACTTCAGTAGGATGTGGAGTGGGTCACTGGGGCTCTGTGTGCCAACTGTGGTCTTTATCGGTGTTTGTTGGGGGCCGCAGTGATCTGTGGGAACAGAGGGGTGTGAAAATACTACTAATTCCATCATCCATTGTCAGTCGTCCCCCGAACCTCACCAGGACGTGAAGGCAGTCATGGGGGTTCTGTGTGCCAAGTTTGGTCTCAATCAGTAATTGGATGAGGGTCGCAGCAGACTTGGGAAGTGAGTAGAGGTACTTAAAGTCCCATCATCCATGGTCCACCCTCCTCCAAACTGCACCAGGATGTAGAGTGGGTCATGAGGGCTCTGTGTGACAAGTTTGGTGTTGATCAATCATAGGATTAGGTTTGTAGCAGTCTTGGAAAGTGAGGGAAGGTACTGCAAGACACATCATCCATGTTCTGTCCCCTCCAAACTTCAGCTGAGGACCGGCGGTGCCCGGGTTATTTGAGGAAGGCATTGTGTGCCAAGGTTGGTCCGTATCAGTTGTTCATTTGGCTCACAGTGGTTTCGGGAAGTGAGTGAAGGATTATGGACCATGGACCATAATCCATGGTCCATCCTCCTCCAAATTGCACCAGGATGTAGGGGGTTCTGTGTGGCAAATGTGGTCTTGAACAGTCTTTGAATGAGGGTCGCAGCAGTCTCAGGAAGTGAGTGGAGGTACTTCAAGTCCCATCATCTGTGGTCCATCCTCCTGAAAACTGCACCAGGGTGTAAAGTAGGTCATGGGGGCTCTATGTGCCAAGTTTGGTCTTGATCAGTCACTGGATGAGAGTCGCAGCAGTCTCAGGAAGTGAGTAAAGGTACTGCAAGTCCCATCATCCATAATCCGTCCTCCCACAAACTGCACCAGAATGTTGAGTTGGCCATGGGGGCACTCTTTGCCAAGTTTTGTCTTTATTGGTAATTGGATGAGTGTCGCTGTGGTCTCAGGGAGTGGAGGTACTTCAAGTACCATCATCCATGGTCCATCCTACTCGAAGCTGTACCAGCATGTAGTGTAGGTAATGGGATCTCTGTGTGCCAAGTTTGGTCTTGATCAGTCATTGGATGAGGGTCGCAGCGGTCTCAGGAAGTGAGTGGAGGTACTTCAAGCCCCATCATCCATGCTCTGCTCTTCTCCAAACTGCACCAGGACATAGAGTGAGTGGAGGTACTTCAAGCCCCATCATCCATGCTCTGCTCTTCTCCAAAGTGCACCAGGACATAGAGTGGGTTATGGGGGCTCTGTGTGCCAAGTTTGATATTTATCGGTCTTTGTTGTGGGCCACAGTGGTCTCTGGGAAGCAAAGCGCTTTGAAGTACTAAAAGTCCCATAATCCGTGGTTCATCTTTCTCAAACTGCACCAGGACGTAAAGGGCATCATGGGGGTTATGTGTGCCAAGTTTGGTCCAGGTCCGTCACCCATGCTGGACAGAGTAAGTTAGTGAAGGTACTGCAAGTCCTTCAAACTGCACCAGAATGTAGAGTGGGTCTTGGGGGGGGGGGTGTCTGTGTACCAACTGTAATCTTGTTCTGTCATTTTTGGGGGCCTAGTCAGGAAAATAAAGTTAAGTAAGCCTTTCTGTCAATTCAGGCTGAGGCCTAGTCAGGAGAATCAACTTGAGGAAGCCTTACTGTGAATTCAAGCTGAGGCCTAGTATCGAAAATCAAGTTGAGGAAGCCTTACTGTCAATACAGGCTGAGGCCTAGTTTGTAAAATCAGCTGAAGGAAGCCTTTTTGTAAAGAACTCTGTCTGGCACCTTTGAGATTTGGGATGTTGGAATGCTGGCCTATCCATGGCCCAGCCTCCCTCAAACTGCACCAAGGCATAAAGTGGGTCTTGGGGGTTCTGTGTGCCAAGTTTGGTTTTGTTGTCTCATTGTTGGGGGCTGCAAAGTGTTTTGGACTTAAACTCCCACCATGCCTGGCTGCCTCAGGGCTTTTCCTTACCTCCCTCTGGCACTTTAGAGTCTCGGAATGTTCGTGGCTGGCCAATGGGAGTCGTTTATGCAAATAATGCTGCCACATATCCTTCCTGGCCTGTGAAAGTGGCTGCCCTCCCGCCCTCCGCATACCCGCATACACACATACAAACATTCCGTTTTATAAAGGTATACAGATGCTTGAGAACATAAGAATGTTTTAAGCTGTTTCTTACAAGAGGGTAAGGAGGGCTATTTTGATCTCCTTGGGGAGAGCATTCCAAAGGCGGGGGCCACCACAGAGAAGTCCCCCACCCTCATTCCCACCAGCTGTGCTTGAGATGATGGTGGGATGGAGAGTAGGGCTTCCTCGACTGATTGAAGAGCCCAGGCACGTTTGTACAAGGAGATGCGGTTAGCTAAATAGTATGGGCCCAAACTGTTTGTGAAGAATAAGGCAATGCATTTGGTTGTAGTTCTACACTCCTGGAAAAAAGTGTGTGTGTGTGTGTGTGTGTGTGTGTGTGTAGGGAGAGAGAGAGAGAGAGAGAGAGAGAGAGAGAGAGAGAGAGAGAACTAAATTATTAAATAATTGCATGATGATGACTCCCCTCTGAAAGAAATGTAACAAAGTAAATAGTTATTATAATCTTGCTTTTGTTTGCATAGATGGCTGGTCTTCTAGCAATTTTCATTTTATGAATTCAGCCATCAAAGAGCAATAACAGCCAAAAACTATGGGGAAGAGTGTTTATATAACTACACTGAAGAACAGTTGTAATTTAGAAGCTGTATCCAGAAAGAGAGCCTTGATTCTATGCCTGAGGAAACTGTCAAATTCCATTAAAATGATCACCATAAGTGAAAAATTAAAATATATGTGTACATTTGGGTGGGAGGAGAAAGTACTTGATACTATGGATAATTTATCAACCCTATACTGTTTCCTTCCCTCGTTTTTTCCTTTAAGAGCCAATTTAACTATTGGATTTTACAGTTGTAGACAGAAATTCAGATCTATACTAAGTCACTTGATAACACTGATCTGTTGTAATAAACGTGGTTCCTTTTCCAAGACAAGCTGGACATCAGGTGCATCTGGATCTACCAGGAGACCTACACTCATTTTAGTTAGTTAGCGAGAGGTTTTGATTCCTACATAGCAACAATAGCAAGCAACTCACATACACAGCCCACTCTAAATTAAATGGCATAAAGAAGGCAAAACCATGGCAAAAATATAGACCCAGATTTTAGTACAATATGAGAGATCTTTCAGCTCTTGAGGTCGAAAATGAACCTGAGTTCTCTAGCCAACACAGGAGTTATAGCTCAAAATAATGTATCTAAGCACTATCGCTAGTACTCAGAACAAATTTTAGACTCACAAAAATCAGGGCTTGAGAATGAAATTCTTTCTTATTTAATTCTTGCATGCAACCACTAATTTCAAACATTTTCTTCTCTCTGGCTTGGATTATGAGCTTTTCCTCTTGATTTGATATTTTTAATTTAATATTTCATGTGTGAAAAATGAAGTTTAACTCACAAAACAATGTTATTTAAAATATACTATTTCTATGTAAAATAACCTTTTGGGGCATAAAATCCATTATTTTCAGAAAAAAATCACAAAAATTCTCAAAATGTTAGAAATCATGCATAACATTAAGACAATCATGAATTAATATACCATTTTGAAATGGGCCATGGATAAGCTGAGGACTATTCAATTGAGAGGAACACTATTTCTCTGCCCAGGCATTGAAAAAGGCCAGCAGTGGCACCATGGTGAAAAGAGTAGTAGGGGACAATGCGTCTATTTCAGTGGATCTAAACTTTTTTTGACCAGGGACCACTTGACCACTCTCCAAAATTAGTACCAAATGGGTTACGAATCAGTTTTTGGTCAACTTTAGATTAGGTTTGGTTATTTGGGATGCTGATTCAGAAAATTGCATTGGATGGACCATATCAGCTCTAGTTTCTGATACAGAACATATACCATCCAGTAGTTGCCATTTGCTCACGCACAGAAAACCATATTTAATAATCCAGAACTGATGTGATAGTGGTAATCTTTTGTGGGTAGTCAGCATCTCTCCTCCCAACATCCCCATTGCCTCGACACTAAAAAAAAAGGGCTTCACTCTCATTGCGATGTGGTTTTGAGGCAAGTGTGTAGTAATTGTGAGGCTGCGGATGATATTTTCATTCTTGCGGACCACTGGTGGTCCATGGACCACAGGATGGGAATCACTGCTTTATTTGGTTCTCCTGGGATGGATTAAGCTTGTACCTTTTGCCATCCAAAGAAGAGGATGATTCCTTTTTGCACTAGAATTAAAGTGCAGTACTCCCATTTACCCACTGATAAGTTGATACAGGTTTTGGGGATTGATTTTTTAAAAACTAACATTTCTCTGCATATACATGAGTATATAGGGGAGTTAGTACTGAAAATAATAGTTCTGTGCAGTTTTTAGACATAGTCTTTTCTACCCTTGTCTATAGAAGTCCAGGAGTGCCTCTAAAAACTTCTGCAGGAAAGCATACGTTCAACCACTGAATTACAATCCTTTTGAAAATTACAACAGTGTCACTGTTATTGAAACATATCCTTCAAACGTATGATGGTGAAACAAATATATGTGCCTTTCTTCCCTTTGGTATGATGTCAATAGTCAGAAATCCTTCTATATTAATATTCAGATATGTTTCATGTAGAAGTGAGACATGTGCTCAAGCACCTTTCGTGTATCACTAACCTGACCCATAGAACATGGTCAGCTTTTTCAAATGTGGCTAGGCAGTGCTCCTAAACCAGAACAGATGTTTGAAAGTTTCTTTTTGGGGGACAACAATTCCCAAATTTACCCAAACTGCACATCCACTTCCAAACTGTTGTGTAAGAACATAAAAGGTGATTGCTGCAGCACAGTATAAAGCTAAAAAAAGCAAGGAAAAGGCCAAGCATCTGACCTACTTTCTGTGCCCAAACTTGTCTAGCATTTTCCCCTGTCATACAGATAGCCACCAGAGGGCATAAACATCACCTTAGGAACCTTGTAGCAATAAAAAGGAAATTGAAATAACAAAATTAATGATTATTAAATGAGGCTGACAGATGTCAAACAAGGCATGCTAGCTGCACCATGCCAGTACATACATGTGTCCAGAATTAAAACAATGCCTTGAGACCTAAACAGGAAAGCTCTGGGACAAATCTCAAATCCCACACTCATTTCTTAGTTATGAGGTAATCCCAGGCATCATACTCCTGAAGACTTTCCTTTTAAACACACTCCATATTCATATCGGCACCCACAGAAGCTTGACTGAGGGGGAAAAGGCAGGAAAGCAGATGCCGACATCTGAACTGCAGTGGCTTGGAGGTTCTTCAGGACACTGAAGCTGATCAGTGCTTAGCAGTTTACATGGGAAATATACTCACTGAATGTATACATATCTCATACTAGAATTTTTCCCACAGCAAACACATAGGCAGAATCCTCTCTCATGGTGTACGTTACGTGATTTTACATACACCTAGGCCCCTTCCACACAGCTGAATGAAATCCCACATTTTCTGCTTTGAACTAGAATATATGGCAGTGTGGACTCGGATAACCCAGTTCAAAGCAGATATTGTGGGATTTTCCACTCTGATATTCTGATTTATATGGCTGTGTGGAAGGGCCCTTTTATATGCAGCAAAGGTGTTAATAAACTTTGAGCACGTCTACCCTAACATATAATTCAGTTTGAAGCTAGCTACAAAACACATACTGTTCAAGAGTGTTGTATCACCAATAAAGGTATTTATAGAGCATTAAGCAAAGATGGGGGGTCCAATTTAAACTCCTTAATGCGCTTCAGTGAGCCCTAAATCTAAACCACACAGCACAGCAAAATTGTGTGATGGTTTGCCAATGGAAAGCACTTCTCTAGTTTCTGACAACTAGTTCTATTTCCTTCTAACCATCTGAGCTATGGATCAAAACATTCAGAAATGACTGTAAAAAGTGGCCACCCCAAATAATATATCTCAGGAAGCAAACTGACACATGGTCACATTACAAGGTGAAATTCATTCTCCACAGCACAGGGAATGAAAATGTCATACATTTCCAAAGAGGTATTTAGTAGCAGCTATGGCTGGTGATATGTCTTCTAACAAGTAATTAGTTTAACTGATGTAGGATCAAGGTAACCCCAACACTTCAGCAATTGCTTAAAGATTTATGTTTCACTGTTAGTTTCATAAGCCAGAAGAGTAAGCAGCCAGGTTTGTGGCTGAGCCATGAAAGTTAACAGAGCCTTTGTCAAAATATGCCTCACGAAAAGGGGGTGGAGGAAGGCAAAACTCCCACAGACAAACAGAAGTTATGAAAATATATAAGAAAGGTGCATCTGTTAAATGCGGCTTTTGGAAACATGTTAGTCCTTCAAAAGACGTGTTTGAACTTTAAGAGAGAAATGTCTTCAGATTTACTGGACACATTCTGGGTACTTTATGTCTGCTTAGCTGAAGTATACATTTATTTATTTTTGTTGTTGTTGATAGCTGTCACTGTCAACTTTGACTTACAGAAACCCAATCAATGAGGGACTTCCAAGTCACCTTATCTTGGAGATTCAGAGCAATAGCTTCCCCCACTGAATTTATCCATCTTGGTTGTGATCACCCTCTTTTCCTGATGCTCTCTACTTAACTTGGCATTATTTTCTTTTCCAGTAATATGATCAAAGTATAATAGCCTTGATTTAGTTGTTTAACCTTTTAGGGAGAGCACAGGTTTGATTTGACCAGGTATTCATTTATTTGTCCTTTCAGCAATGCATGGTATTTGCAATACTCTTCTCCAGCACCACATCTTATGCCTCTTCTACATTGTCCTTATATCCCAGGATCTGATCCCAGATTATCTGCTTATCCCAGATTATATGGCAGTGGAGAGTTATATAATCCAGTTCAAAGTAGATAACTTGGGATCAGATGTAGAAGGGGCCTCAAAGTAGTTGATTCTTTCCCTATTAGGTGTTTTGTTGATTAGCCTCAGAGATTAGCTTCAGGGTCCTTCCACACAGCCCTATATCCCAGAATATCAAGGCAGAAAATCCCACATTGTCAGAGTGTGGACTCAGATAAACCAGTTCAAAGCAGATATTGTGGGATTTTCTATCTTGATATTCTGGGATATAGGGCTGTGTGGAAGGGTCCTCAGAGACAAGAACTTAAGATACTATCACTCAATGACTGCAATATACAAATGTGTATGTGACTCTGGTTCCACCCAATTACTCTGACCCAAGATTGTCACCACCATCACCATCATTTTCCTCTATGTAATTGGCAGAATTGTGTATGGTCATTACATACTCCATAGCACTGCACTAGATCCTGGCCAGACCTTCAATCCCAACCTCAGTGACTGGTCAGCAGTCACTGGTATTGAGAAGCAGATGCCTGGAATTTCCATCCCCTTCTCTGGGAAATCTTCAATAAAAACCCCTGTCACAAATCTCTCTCATGCAAGAGATTCCTTGTTTGAGGAAAGATGATACATATGGAAATCACTTCTTGATTGATGGGTGAATAGAATGCTATTGATCACAGTGGCTATTAAATGGTAAGTGAGGTTTCAGGAACTTTTTAGACCCTATATAGTTTTTTCATAGGAATTGTGAGTGAAGACATCTGCCCTTGCACTATGCTGCTCTGTTGCTGAGTATGCGTGCCCAGTGTGGAACACATCTCACCACGCTAAAACAGTGGATGCGGCTCTTAATGAGACATGCCACATTATTACGGAGTGTCTGCCCCCTACACCACTGGAGAAATTACACTGTTTAGCTGGCATTGCACCACCTGACATCCACCAGGAAGTAGCAACCAATAGTGAAAGGACCAAGGCAGTGACATCTCCGGCCCATCCCCTGTTTGGGTATCAGCCAGCAAGCCAATGACTTAAATCAAGAAATAGTTTCCTAAGATCTACAGAGACATTCACTGGAACATCTCAGCAAGTGAGAGTCCAAAGGTGGCAGACTAAAACCCAGCACCCTAATCAATGGCTGATACCAAATGAGAGACTCCCTCCTGGGCACACAGAAAACTGGGCAACTTGGAAGGCGCTGAACAGACTGCACTTTGGCACCACGAGATGCAGAGCCAACCTTAAGAAATAGGGCTACAAGGTGGAATCCACGACATGCGAGTGTGGAGAAGAGCAAACCACAAACCATCTACTGCAATGCAACCTGAGCCCTGCTACATGCACAATGGAGGACCTTCTTATGGCAACACCAGAGGCACTCCAAGTGGCCAGCTACTGGTCAAAGGACATTTAATAAAATACCAAGTCTGCAAACTTTGTGTTTTGTTTGTTTGTTTTAATGCAATGCAACTGTTTGATTCACTCCTGACATGATAACTAACTAACTAAATAAATAAATAGAAATTGTGAATATGTAACAGTTATAAATGGGTAATTCCAGCCATCCTTTACAGAAGCCAGATAAACAATCAGTACTATGGATGATGTGATTTTAATTGATGTTTTAATTGTTATGTTTTAATTCTTGGTTTAATGCTTCTATTTATTTACCAATGTATTTATATATGCTGCATTGAATGGTTGCCTTTGTAAGGCCACACTGAATCCCCTTCAGGGTTGAGAAAGGTGGGATATAAGTGTGGTAAATAAATAAATAAATGTGATAATTCTTGTGATGGTAGCCCTTTCTTATCCATTTCTGTTGGCAATATGAGTAAAACCAAATTGTATTTAATATATTTTTAGCAGAGATGTCATCCAAGCTTTGAAAGATGACTCCTTTTCATAATGTTTGAGTTTCTCCATTAGGTATCTATTTAAAAGCACACTATGACTGGGTATTGAAAGGCATAAGCTTAGTTTACAAGTCTGATTTCTTAGACACATATTACCAAGGAAATCTCATTCTGGAAGGGGAAATAGCTTAATTACAGCAAATAGATATTTTCCTTGATCTCTAATTTGACCATAAGAGTAGTTATGGTTCCTTAACCCATGCAAAGAAGAGAGTCATTCAGTTATTCAAGAGCGGTAGTTCTCATTGCAGGACCAAAGCTATCAGTTCTCCCTCTTTCCTCTGGCTCCCTGTCTAGCTGGAAGATTAAACAGGAAGTGAGGAAGGTGAGCAGGCCCATGAAAATCAAATTAGTCATGATCAGCCTGTCCTGTAAATTTCAATGGGTCTTTCTGAATCACAACTAAATCTGGGTCCAGTCCATAGGAACAAGAAACAGCATTCATCTAAAAATGAACGGCTGCCAGTCCTTCATAAGAGCAACCTCCTGCAGCTTCAAACTTTCATTCAGTCCCAGAGAGTAGACTGTCCATATAGTTTACTCAAATTCAATCACAGTAATGTCACTATGTACCATATTGTGGTTACATTTATTGCTAGGATGAGAGCTGCTATTTCAAATGTTGTGTCAAAAAGCTTTTATAACAAGCTTTCCCTACATAGTTTATTTTAAGATGTGGTTTTAATGCAGGCCAGTGATTCCCAAATTCTAGACTTCTACATGTTTCGGACTTTACCTCCCAAACACATTAACTGCTTTTACCTATGATCAGGGCCTCTTCCACACAGCTGAATAAAATCCCACATTATCTGCTTTGAACTGATATACATGGCAGTATGGACTCAGATATTCCAGTTCAAAGCAAATATTGTGGGCTGTGCTGCCTTGATATTCTGGGTTATATGGCTGTGTGGAAGGGCCCAAGGATTCTGTGGGCCCTTCCACACAGCCCTATATTCCATAATATCAAGGCAGAAAGTCCCACATTATCTGAGTGTGGACTCAGGGCCAGTGTATCCCAGGATATCAAGGCAGAAAATCCAATATCTGCTTTGAACTGGATTATCTGAGTCCACACTCAGATAATGTGGGATTTTCTGCCTTGACATTCTGGAATATAGGGCTGTGTGGAAGGGCCCTTAGATAACCCAGTTCACAGCAGATATTGTGGGGTTTTCTGCCGTGATATTATGGGATATAGGGCTGTGTGGAAGGGCCCTGAGAGCTGAAGTCCAAAGCACCTGAAAGAACAGAGTTGGGAAAACATTGCTGTAGAGTAGAGCTCTTTCTTGAATTGTTGCCGCCTGCCCAAAGCTTGGCCTGCTTATATTGAAAGTGTATGCTTGCTTTTATGTGCTTTTGCTAGGTTAACATGCCCACATTTTGTTTCAAGACCTCTTTGTAGCTTTTTGGCTGAGGTTGTTGTTTTTTCCTGTGTGGGAGGGGCTCATTCTCTTAGTTTTCCTTTCAGAAATCACCTCATAGCCTTCCCCCAATCACCACCTAGGATTTCCCCTCAAAAGTCACCCCAGAGACTTCATCCACTCAGCTCTCTAGAATATTCCCTCCAAAAGTCACCCCAAAGGCTCCATCCAATCAGTGTCTCTGATTGGATTTCCCTCCAATTTTAAAGGTTATAAAAGGGGAAAACCACTCTGTTTGCCTCAGTGACTGCCAGGGACATATGGCTGAGTTTTATGGGGGTCAGTTCCGGCCTGCCACCTTCTTTCAATATATAAATCCTGCCAGAGTCCACCCATCCATACTGGGCATATCAGAAGGCCTGGGTGAAGGATGTGGGACTTTGGCCACCTTCGACAGCCCTGGACTCAAAATAAGAAGGACTCGCCCTTCACCTTATAGGAATCCAGTGGCTGAGGTCTGTCTACCATCCGTGGCTGCTGACCAGAGACAAAAAGAAGGAGAGGCAATCACCATCCATCGTCCACAGACTGAAGAAAGAGGCTGTAAGCCTGTTTTTGAGTTCTGCAAATCTTTGGACTTTGTGACTAATTTAAGAGCCAGGCCCCTACAGCTTTGTGCCTTGTAGAAAATAAATCCAGTTAACTTTCTCAAGAAACTTTGGTCTGTGGAGTTTTTGGGCCCCTCTCCCATAGAGGAAGGCATCCGCGTCCCCTGGGCATAGGATCTTTACAGCAATTCGCCCGGTCACTCCCTTTAGCCCCAGGCGTGACTGCATACGAATCTTCAGTGTTTATGTCATTTTGTTATATGTATTCTTCTTTGTTACTTTGGCTTGTACTTTCAAATTTCTTTCAAAACTAAAATAAAACTTCTACTGGAAAGCTGATTGAGAAAAAAGTAAAACAAAAGGAGAACAATGGAACTCCTAGGCTTTCTTCACTTTTCAAATAAAATAGGAGCTGGACTCCACCGAAACCCTGCAATGTTTAGAATAAGTATTTTTCAATTGTACGATTCCAATCTCCATTTAGGGCTGGAAGCATAGTTTCACAAAGTGATGTTTCTGGCCAGGATTCTAAGAGACAAAAGCCAGAAATCTCACATGAAATGATTGTTTTTACGAAGATGCCAGCCCATTTCAAAGCGCCTGAGAGACCCAAAGCAGTTTGACTGAGGAACAAGGTTCTTTTGGATGGAGCTGTCGAAATAAAACATGATCTCTGGACTGTTTTCGAGGAGCTGTCTGAGTACAAGAAAACATTAATATTAATCTGATGGACAGTGATTATATATTTTCAGCAAAGTATTAATGATTGCCTGCCATTGGGTTGTTATTACTGCAGGCAGCAAGACTTTAAGGACAGCAAAATGTCCGTTTGAGAATACAAAACTTTTTAAACAATGTTAAAAAACACACAATTATATTGTTTTTCTTACTGAAGCAAGGAAAAGGGGACTATTATTATTATTCATCTCCCCCAAGAGTCTCTGATAATATTTGGTATATTCTGAATTCTTATGTGGCCTTTTAGCTATTCATTCACAGCCCTCCAGAGTCCTTTGGACACCCTGAGCTTGTGTTGAGCTGTTGACCTCTATTATATTCCAACTTCATTTCAGATTTGTTTAAACAAGTTTTCCACCTGCATAACTGGCCCCTTTTAGTGCCCAGCGTAATGCACCCGTCCCCAAGGAGGCAGGTATTATAAATCACTATAATGTGCATGTTGCCGCTACCAGCAGACAAGGGGCCTAGCACAGTGAATTCTGGATGAAATGAAATAGGATGGCCCACCCACATGAAGAGAAGAGAGGGATAATTCCCAGCTTTGAATGGTGTAGGGAACAAAGCATCAATGAATTTAGCATAATAGTACCAAGCACCTCAAAGCACCATCACATTTAATGGGAGACATTTTTGGTAAAGTCATCCATTAAAATTAAGACATCTTTAAGAGTGATGATACTTGGGTGGGGTTTGCCCTATAGGAACAAAGGGAAAAATTGGAAGACAGCAGCAGAGCGTATGGTTTGCATGGAAAGGTCCATTACTGGTATTGCCCTAACTATGATGGCTGGATAATTTGTAACCTCTCAAAAGAGGAGTAAAGTGCTCCCCATTTTTGGCTTTGATTAACCACTTTCTTCTCCTTTTTAATCCCTCCCATTTCCATTTTTCAGAGATGTAATTTTTCACAAGGAACTAAAATTAACTATTTTCTTCCTACTATGAAAACAGGGACAACATTAGCACATTTCCTACACATTCTGCTTTTTTATGCACACAGTCATATACCCCAAAATATCAAGGCAGAAAATCCCACAATGTCTGCTTTGAATTGGATTGTCTGAGTCCACACTGCCAGATATTTCAGGTCAAAGCAGACAGTGTGGGATTTTATTCAGCTGTGTGGAAAGAGGCCTAAGGGCCCTTACACACAGCCCTATATTCCAGAATATCAAGTCAGAAAATACCAGAATATAGGCTTTGATCTGGGTTATCTGAGTCCACACTCAGATAATGTGGGATTTTATGCCTTGATATTCTGGGATATAGGGTTGTGTGGAAGGGCCCTAAGTTCAGTTGAACTTGTTCTCAACTAGAGGATACAGGACCCTTTAAAAGTGATTTTTCATGCAAGCATTGCCCTGCACCTTCTGGTACACCAAACAGAGATGTACAGTATCCACACTCAAGGATTTTTCTCTTCCTTTCTGTGGACCACATGATGATGATGATGATTATTATTATTATTGTGTTTATTTATATTCTGCTTTTTCTCTTCAAAAAGAGACTCAGAGCAGCTATAACATTCATACATAACACATGATTCACCGATCACATACTCGGATCCATACATGCCTGCCTAGGGACCTTTCCAGAGAGGGCTTTATCCCAGGAACATCCATGTTTAAAAAATGTGGATTGTCCTGGGGCCCTGTCCACCCCCCCCCCCTCAGAAAGCACATCCACCTGGAGACTCGACCCCTCCCCAAAAGTTTTAATCCCCCCCTTTAAAAAGTAAAAGTACTTACCCAGCTTGCATTGGAGAGCTGTGGCAGCTCTCTTGGTGTGTAGAAATGATGTGCCAGGAGAAAAGAATGTCACTGTCAAATTAATTCACCACAAACCAGGGTTTTCCTGATTTGTGGCAAATTAATTTGGGATTGTTCAGAATGCTGTCTGGACAGCCCCCTTTTTATTGTTGAAGTTTCTGCAATAAAGGGGCTGTCTAGATCCACCTAGCTCATCCATGCATTTACAAATGTGTCTGTCTTGTGTACATATTGAATTTTCATGCATACATATTATAAAAATAAGTGTACAGACTTGCTTGAAGCATCATACCCATAAATAGATACAAATCTAATGGGATCTGCATGCAGTTTATTTGACATTATTTCCAGCTGAATCTAACTGCACCATTCCTATGGAGAACACTTCTACTTTTCCTGTTCCTTTACCTCCAAGCCCTTTTTATTTAAGGAATCATATTGTTGATTGATTGCAGTACCGCTACAATGCTTTTGTTTTCAGCATTCCACTCCATTCCATTGTTTATTCCCTGGATGCACATTGACTGACCCACCTGTTATGTACTGAGAAAGTCTGGACTGATGAGTACTAATTTTTTAAAAGCTGCTCAGGGGAGTCAAATTATAGGGTTGCTATGAGCCATTAAACATGTTAGGTAAACAGTTTGTGTATGTAAATAAACAGGATTCCTAAAGATATCAAGTTTTTTCCCATTTAGCTAATGAATAACCTCTTCCTTTTGACTCTGGAAAATTCTTCCCATAAACTAATAATGAAGAGGAAGCCAGAGATTATACTTGGACTTTAATATAAGGACTTTTAAGTATAAGGGCACAGGTATTGTCAATACATTTTAAAATGAACAGACACAACCTACACTTTATGCCTTAGAATTTAAATTTAGTTTCCTGTTGAAGTGTAGAGTGCCTGCCAAAAGGGAAAAAATAGTTTCTAGGGCAACATTTAAAAAGAGTGATCACTTTTAACTCTTAGAGTTGAAGCACAAAACAACCACACCGCAGATATCCTTGAACAGGTAGATGTGCAGATATCCAAGAGGTGTGATTTGAGATGTGAATTGTAAGGTCACATTGATTCATTACATCATCGTCATTCTATTAACATGACTCCACTTTAACTGTCATGTCAACATGCTATATAATCTCGAACGTTGTAGTTTGCTGAGTTACTAGAGCTCTCATTTTGAGAACTCTATATGTCCCGTCCCCCCCAATTGGAAATCTCAGGATTGTTCGCTTACAATTACATCTTAGTATTATAATTGTGTAGTGTGAAACAGCCTCAGAGATTTCTGTCCAGCAATGAGTGGTCGAACCTGAAATAATTTTTCCAACTTTTCACACCAGTCTTTCTCTCCCTTCCTCTCCATTACCAGATGTTATAGGGAAACATGCCTTAATCTATGCAAGCAAAGCATGAAGGTACAAAACTATAAAAAGGAAGCTGAGATTCTGTTTTGCGATAGCTCATTACTTATTCTTCATGTCAGCTAAAACCAATCTGAAGTTAGTTTTATGTTGCTTTAGGATTGTTCTCTCTCCCTCTCTTTCTGCATATGTGTTATACGCAGTTATTTGGCTTTGAGCAGAGCTGCATCTGTTAGCAATGGAGAAAAATTTAGGGCATAAAGCATGTTTTCTCACACACACATAAAAGTCTGGGCCACTTGAAGGTAAATACCTTCGCCAAGCCTTTGCCAAAGACCATAATTTATAATAGCTGAACAAGTGATTCTGTAAAGCAGATATGAAATGATGGTTTGAAACAGGGAAATTCTGATGGTTGCCAGATGATAATCCTGCAGGTTTGTGCACAGAGAGTTCAGATTGGTGACCCCTGATACCTTCGCCCCACATCACAAGATGGAGCAGGGGATAATAAGATTATTCCACACCACAGTAAACTGAGGGCATCTGAATGAATATGCTTTACTTTTAATCTGCAAGACATACATTGTGCTGTCTTTAAAAAGTAATGGTTTGATGCCACAACTCTCATTTGTGCTAAATAGCCAAGCGGAGAACAGAATGCAAACTGCAAGAGCTACTGTGAGATACACCAAGTGCAAGATTGGTATTCAGAAGAATGGATGACATTGGCTGTTTACTGTCTGTACTAGTTGGAATGACATTCAAATACATTGAACTTTGACAGCTTTGAGCAAAACATGTTTTTGTGTGACAGATTGCATACAGGGGGAAATGCACTTCCGTGTACACAAATGTTTGCACAAGCTTTAAAAAAACTTCTTAAAGTCAGTGAGGATCATGACTTTGCCAACCTAGCAGTTTGAAAACATGCAATGCGAGTAGATCAATGGTTACCAACTTGGCAGAAAGGTAAAAGGGTACCTCGTGCAGACATACAGACATGGCAGCTAAAAGATCAGAGATACATGTATGGACAGCAGGCTCCTTTGGCATGGAAAATAGAACCATAGCACCTCCCCATGGCCAGAAATTGAACATTACTTCCAGACACTAGAAATGGAAGGGGAAAGCCTTACCTTTGCATTGTATGTTGTTGTTCATGTGTGTTCTGCAATCCGCTCTGAGTCCCCCTTTGGAAAAAATATGATGATGATGGATATTATTATTATGGATGTATCAAATCAGTGCCATAGTTTGAATTTAGCGTTCGCACATAGTATTTGTGTGCCAAAACCAATATTTCTTTGTAAAGAAAAAAATCCTGCACTGTACTATCAGTGTGAAAACATATTGCTCATTTGCACTATTTAGATTCTAATTAGCTTTCATTTCTCCCCACTAGAGTTTCCCAAAACTTATGAAAGATGGAAGAATTAAATACTGTCTACAACGAAGGAATGGTTGATGAAATCAACTAGTTTAAAAGATGTACAAATTGTCTAGTTTGATAAAGGAAAATTCAGTGGAGACAGTTCTTATAAACTGAAAATTCCTCACAGTGTTCCTTCCCTTATTGGTGGGGTTAGGTTCCAGGACCAAACGCAATAAGGTAAAAACCGAGATATAGGGATACTCTATTTATTTTAATATTTATACATTATTTTAGTAGTTATACACTATTTTAAGTCTTTATAAATTTAAAATAAAGTGAAGGAAAGGAAGGAAAGGCCCTTCAAGGCTGGAGGGAGGACTGAGGAGGGAAAGGGCCTTGGGGAGTGGTGGTGGCAAAACCTCACAAAACAGAAAAAATACCATGATATTTTTTGAAATCTGCGAAACAGTGAGTCCGCAAAAAGTGAACCGTGAAGTAGCGAAGGAACACTGTATATCTTTATTGTAAAAAAACCCAAAATAAAACAAAACAGGAGACTTTTCAATTTGATGACTAGATAGCATAGGTTTTTGAAATGAGAAAGCATGGGTTATTGACTAACTATGTACCTGTGACCACTGAAAGGAAGATCAGATGTCATATTTTATTTCAAGGTATTTTAGTTCCTTAACTTTTTTATTTCGAATCTTTATAATCTTTTCAAGTACTCTACATCTCTCAGGTTTTTTTTAAAGAAACATGTATTTCATCTATATTTTCAAATATTTTCAAGTAACCAGACATCTACATTTTTGAATTTGCAAGACTTTAGCGATGCTGTTAAAAACAGATGTCTTGGAGGTGTCTCATTCATAGGGTTGCCAATAATGATAAATTCCCCAACTGAAATGTCACAAAATGCTTTGTATTGGAGCAACTCACTTTCAGGCCTGGGGTCATATACATATCACATGCAATCACTTAAAGATACATTATCTCTCAAAATCCTCTGTGTATGTCTATCTGTGTATCAGTCTATTGCCAAAAACATAGCCATGTTTCAATGTAAAATGGATTGAGAAAGTAGATGTCATAATAATAATAGTAATAATAATAATAAAAGTGATTTTGTGATACGAAATCCAGCATATAGATCTTGTTTGCTGTGACATACTGTGTTTTTGTGTCAATAATAATAATATTCTTAGCTGCCTCTTATTTTATTTATTTATTTACGTTATTTTTATCCTGCCCATATCAGCCCAAAGGTGACTCAGGTCGGCATACAAGTCAGTGACAATTATATGCCATGTATAAAGAAACCATACATTGATTAAAAGCAGAAAAACATCACAATACATTTAAAAACCATAAAAGCAATAAACAGTAAAAAAATTAAACTATGTCTTTTTGTTTAAATCCTCATCCGTTCCATCATCTTAGTCGTTCCTAGTTCATTTTCCGATTTACATTTGTCTGGCTATGCTGAGGTTCCAAATGCTTTTGCTCAAAGAGCCAGGTTTTCTCTCTTTTTCAAAAGGTCGGGAGGCAGGGAGTTCCACAGCTGAGGGGCCACCACAGAGAAAGCCCTGTCTCTTGTCCTCGCCAGATGTGCTTGTGAAGCAGACGAGATCGAGAGCAGGGCCTCTTCAGACGATCTCATGTTCCTGGAAGGTTCATAGGGAGAGATGTGTTTGGATAAATGAGCTGGGCCAGACCCATTTAGGGCTTTATAGGCCAAAGCCAGCACTTTGAATTATGCCCAGTAGCAAATTGGCAGCCAGTGGAGCTGATGCAACAATGGAGTTGTATGCTCCCTGAGCCCTGCTCCCGTTACTAACCTGGCTGCCACACGCTGGACCATTTGGAGCTTCCGAGCAGTTTTCAAAGGCAACCTCACAGAGTGCACTGCAGCAATCTATACAGGATGTAACCAGAGCATGGACTACAGTGGCCAAGTCCTGTGGCTCGAGGCAAATTACAACACTGTATCTTTATCTTTATTGTATCTTTATTGTACCCTTAAGACTGTTTTAGCATGCATTTTTGTGGGTGCCAGTTTACTTCCTCAGTGTTAGAATATTCAAGCTATAGATATCAATATGCATATATGTAAATGCAGCTGTGAAGCTTTGTGAAAGGACTGAGAGAAAAAGCCAAACAGAAGCAACCAATGGAGATATAGAGAATTGTCAGGTGGAACATGCCTGACTACTTCTATGTCCCATGACCCATCTTCGCTACCATATAATGCAGTTTCAAACTGCATTATATCATCAGTATAGACTCATATCATGCAGTTTAACTGCACTGAACTTTGTAGTGTAGATGAGGCTCCAGCTGTCTAGGCAAAAAGAAAGAACTAGCGTGAATACCGTGTTTCCCCGATAGTAAGACACCCCCGATTGTAAGATGTATCGGGGGTGTCAGAGGGGTCGGCTAATATAAGCCATACCCCGAAAGTAAGCCGTATCCCGAAAGTAAGCCGTACCCCCGGCCGCCGCGTCACTCGGTCCCGCCTCCTCCTCCTCCGCCGCCGCCGCCCTCCCTGCGGCCACCTCTTCTGGGATCGGAAGAGAGGCGACTGAGGAGAGCCCTCAGCCGCCTCTCTTTCGTTCCCCGAAGTGGAGGCCACAGGGATAGCGATTGCGCGGTTCCCCTCCGGCCTCCTCTTCGGGGAATGGAAGAGAGGCGGCAGAGGGCTCTCCTCAGCCGCCTCTCTTCCGATCCCAGAAGAGGCGGCCGCAGAGAGAGCGATCGCACGTTCCCCCTGCGGCCTCCTCTTCGGGAACGGAAGAGAGGCGGCAGAGGGCTCTCCCTCAGCCACCTCTCTTCCGCTCCCAGCAGAGGCGGCCGCAGGGAGAGCAATCGCGCGGTTCCCTGTGGCCTCCTCTTCGGGGAACGGAAGAGAGGCGGCAGAGGGCTCTCCTCAGCCGCCTCTCTTCCGATCCCAGAAGAGGCGGCCGCAGGGAGAGCGATCGCGTGGTTCCCCTGCGGCCTCCTCTTCGGGGAACGGAAGAGAGGCGGCAGAGGGCTCTCCTCAGCCGCCTCTCTTCCGATCCCAGAAGAGGCGGCCGCAGGGAGGTATGGCTTACCGTCGCCCAATGTAAGCCGTACCCGAAAGTAAGATGTAGTGGGGATTTTGGGGGTAAAAAGAAAGTAAGACGCTGTCTTACTTTCGGGGAAATACGGTAGTTGTATGTCTACTTGAAAAGAATTGTGAAACAATTTTGAAGCACCTTGAGGACTACTTTATTTTAGGAAGGGCCTTTGTGGACTACGGTTCATTTTTTCTAATGCATCAATGGAGTGAAATCTTGAAGCCACACAAACTCCACCCCCACTTCCCCGTATTATTTTTATACTGAAACAAATTAAATTGAAAAAAACCAAATACTTCGGTTTCACCAACATCACTGAAAACTGGTATAAAATGTTTTTTCATTGGCATTTAACACCAGCGAAACTGGCAATTTTTTTATAAGAACTTGAAAGATAAATGCTGGAAATGCGATGAACATAAAGGAACCTTCCTCCACTGCTGGTGGTCCTGTAAAGAAGTCAAAAACTTTTGGAACTCCGTACACCACCACGTGGTGAAAATACTAAACTACAAACTTGACCTGAAACCAGAATGCCATCTACTCAACATAATGGACTATGAGATAAGTAACAATGATGACAAAATTTTCTTCTACATGTCGTCGTCGGCTAGGATTGAATTAGCAAAGAAATGGAAGAACAAGGAGCCACCAAGCATTGAAGACTGGCTAATAAAACTAAGAGAAGTTATGGAACTAGATAACCTGAAAATTTTGATATTTGATCAAAACAAAAAAACCAGTACAACTGGAGCCAAGTGAGAGACTACTTGAAAGAAATAGAACTTAAAGAAGGAAATGGGGGGGAAGGGGGGGGGAGCAAAGACCCAAGGATCTAAGGAGATTTTCTTGGCAAACCATAGTTTACCAAAGTGGAAGTGATAGTTTCAAGTACTTAAAATGTACCCTGCAACGGAACTGGAAGCCAACACACATACATTAGTTGTTTCGGGACTTACCCTCTATTTTTAACACACCTCCTATCAGTCTAACTTTCCCTCCTCTTTCCCCTCTTTCTATCTACCTATTATTCTATCTCCCCGCTCTCTTGCCTTTTCTCTACTCCACCCACTCCTCTATTCCTCCCTCTCTCCCCTCGCACACTTTACTACTAACCGCTTTACGCACTCCACCTATCCTACTATATTTTACTGTATGTATTGAAAAAATGCTGAATAAAGATATTAAAAATAAGAAACAAATTAAATTGAGTCTGCCATTCTAAATCTGATTAATTTACCTGATTATGACATCACTCAGCGGAGATATAGAAACAGGCATTCTTCTTCTTCTCAGTGTGATTGCAATCACAACTTGGAGCACTCATCTTATTGACTTTCCACTGACTTCAAATAAGATCCACTCGCATAGCATACTGTGTCCATTGAGGGAAAGCTTTTGTAAACATGTACTGTTTTCGGATTCCTAAGCAAATCCAGTATAGAATAATACAAAAAAGGAAACTACCCAGTACATACCAATGCTCCTGGAACCGAGACATGATCTTAAACCACAGGGGGAAAAAACTGGCACACAGTCCTCTGATCATTTGATTGGGAATCATTTCATTTTACTGACACTGACCTGGCAGGAAATGTGTATTATGGAAATGGGCATTTAGACTGCAGTCCTATAAGTCAGGGGTGGGAAACCTTTCGACCTCAAGATATTTTGGCTCGAAAGTCCCATCAACCCAACCCAACATGGCCATTGATCAGGAATTTTAGAAGCTATAATCCAAAACATCTGCATAACCAAAGGTTTCCATGCTCGCTGTAGCCATGTACCTAGGAGAGAATCCCATGGAATGTAACAGGACTTTTTGTTTGGGATGGAGGATTGCATTGTTCGAATATGCATTTTTCTTTTTTTTTTTTTCCTTTAATAGTTTTTTATTAACTTTTTTTCTTAATACATCAAAACAAAAAGAGGGGAAAAGCTGTGACAGATTGATGGGAAAGAGTGTGGAGGTCAGCGAGAGAGGTCAGCGAGAGAGGAGGAGGGGAAGGAAGGAAGTAGAGACAGAGTGCAAGCTAGAATAGGAAAAGTGAAAAGAAATAAGTTTGCTTCCAGTCAGGGTACTCTAGGGTTCCGTCGATATGTGATAGTTTACAGTTCTATGATGTCGACCATTCACCGCAGGTTTACAATATCCTCTGCATATTAGAGCTTTTCCACCCTCAGGTAGTTCTTCAAAGGCTGCCAATCCGTCCTCTTTTGGATACTTATATTATTCACTAGTCCCTTAAGCTCATCCATGTCAATATATTCTGCCCGTTTAATGGCCCATTCTACTATCGTCGGAGGCTCCTCTTGTTTCCACTTCCTGGCGACCACAATCCTTGCAGCCGCCGTCAGAAAATAAAATATCTTTTCTTTCTTTTTACCCATATTCTCTGGTATTAAATTAAGGAGGAAGGCTTCCGGGGTGAGCTCTACCTTCATCTCAAGTGACTTTTGAGAATGGGAATGGATGGATTGCCCGAATATGCATTTTTCATTTTAAACACAGAGAGGAATAAAAGCACTTTTGTACAGAATAGAAACACTATCCCATTTCTGAAGGGTTTCTTCTTTACTTTTCACCAGTGGAGCCCACTACATGCACAGAATGAACAAGTAAGGCACCATTCCCTTATTTAGCAATATTTAATGTAATACTAAGGAAAGAACTGTTCCTTGAAATAAGGAACAGGTGGCAAGCTTAAAACAAGTGACAAAATCCGTCTCTTCATCACAACATTCCCCAGAACAAATGGAGCATTTGAAATCTCCTGAATTTGATGCAGGGACTATAAAGTTTCCCTACATGTTGCAAACATATTGGAGGACTTTATCCCCCCCCCCCCCATCCCCGCCTTTTGGTACTGAATGTATTTTATATTCCTGGCATGTTATGTTATTTGAGTGCATTGTAATGACATTGAGTAACTAGAGATGGATGAAATAGTTCAGACTAAATAGGAACCAGCCCAAACCTTTGCCCACCTAAAAATGACCTCAACCCAGGCCTTCCTTTTTGCAGTTGGGATTGGTTCAGAGAGGTCAGCTGTTGGATTGTCAGCTGGTGGCCAGACCTGAGAACAGACAAACCCAATTAGTGCCTTCCTCCTTCAATGGGAGGTTAAACATACTTTGTGTGCTCCTTCCATATTACCGCAGTTGAGACCAGAATCAAAACCCTTCAAAGCAGCTCCAGGAAAGCCAATGACTACTTCCCTTTCACTTAACCAGTAGCTGCAAGTGACTGATTAAGTCTTAGATGAAGTTGTCCTTAAGAGAAAACTCTCATTTAGTATTGTCTACTCTCAGCATATCTCTCTCTAAAGTGATTTCAAGGATAAATTCACTAACATCATTGTTAACATAACCACCACCCCCCACTATGTTTTCCAGTTATCATTTCTCCACAAAGTACCTTTTGTCAAAAAATTGGAGCTGCCTACTCACTTCAGAGCTGTTAAAGATAGGATGACTTGAGGTGCACCTACCTAGTTAATGCAGTTTGGCATCATTTTCAACTATTCAATGTTATTGAATCCTGGATGTTAGAGTTTGGTGAGGGACCAACACTTTTTGGCATAGAAGGCTAAAGACCTGGGAAAACTACAACTGCCATGATTCCATAGCATTGAGCCAAGATAGTTTTATAAATAACAAGACTCCATTTAACATGTTACTATGAGGGTGGCATCATGATGACATATAGGAGGAATCTGTAATTTTTTATTTTAAAGTGTTGGTTTTTTTTTTTTAAACTATTGCATTTGTATTAAGCTCTTCTCACATTGCTTTCTGAACAATGCTTATTGAAAAAGAGTCATTAATTATATGGAAAAAATAAGGAGGAAAATCCCATGTTTAGAAGAGGAACAAGGTTAGGAGACACACTGTTTCTCTTTTCCTCTACAGCTGCAATGTCACACACACCATGGTTCTAGAAACCCCTCAACGATCTGAAGATAGCTATGGAGCAAAATAACCTTAAAGGAAAGAGAGAACTGATAAAAAAGTGTTCTGCATCATCCTTGCTACCTTTGTTGAATCAGAGCCTTTCAATCTATGGAAGTCAGATTCTGGATAACATTTGTAGCAGGTATAGTTCATGGATCCAACTCAATTTCAATAATTATAGATTATGTTTCTCTCCCCATTCTCCTTTGCAACTGTTGCACCTCAGATCGTGGCAGTAACCCCTAGATCACACACACAAGCAGTCTCTGTAAATATAGCTTTATTTAGAATAAAAGACAGTTCAAAAGTTAGAAGATGAAAGGCAAGTTCAAATCAGTTCCAATGGTAAATCCAAAATAGTTCTTGAGCTGGCAATCACGCTGACTTGATTTCACCACAAAACAAAAGTGCGTAGACAAGGCAAACCGCTCCTGCGGTCGGACGTGAACTTAGAGTCCTGAACCTGAGTCCTTCCAAGCTAAACGTAGCTTCAGGTCTGGCGAGAATCCTTTCCGCCTGGTCTAATAAAGGAATCTAACTTCTATGTGTCCACCGCACCCCCCCCCCCCTCTTCAAATTCCAATCCTTTCG
The DNA here is from genome assembly GCA_030556195.1 of Anolis apletophallus. Taxonomy (NCBI): domain Eukaryota; kingdom Metazoa; phylum Chordata; class Lepidosauria; order Squamata; family Anolidae; genus Anolis; species Anolis apletophallus. The sequence goes on from JARBWK010000003.1 coordinate 74,054,083, forward strand.
GGTGGATCTGATGTTTGCCCTTCTGTCGAAGCTCTGCTCATTAGAGCTCCCAGGTGCGGTGCTATCAGGCTGGGAAACATCCTCCTCCCCATCTCTGGAATTCTCGCTTGAGATCGAGGGAGTAAAAACACTCTCTTGGGAACCAAGGTCGTCCTGACTCTCACTGCCGAACTCTGAATCAACATCCATTTCTTCCTCCTCATCCACCTGCTCATTAACAGCAGGCCCACCAGGCAACCCCTCATCCCTGGCTAACTCAACTGGTAACCCATCATCCCTGTGTTGTCCAAATGTACCAGGCTGGAACACCACAGCAACTCAAAACAGATCCAACTGATGTTCTGTTCAAGAGATGTTGAAGAACGTAATCATTTAATTAAAACCCTATTGGCTGCACCAGTAGGATGGGACACAACTTCAGATAAACACTGAGACATATCTCTTTTTGGTGTAAGGTGAAATCTAATAAATGGTGAACTGCAATCTTCTGCTCAAACCGGGGTCTCTATTTAGCATCAGTAATTCTCTCCAAAGCATTTCATCTGAGAGGTCTCAAGGAATGTTTTACATTTAATCCCTCATATAAATGGATGCCTTCCGTGTTCACGCCATTGGTGCTTTATGGAACGTGGATGCCAGTGAAGTGGCCCTTGAAATGTACAAAGTTCATTCTTGATCAATGTGCAAAGAGCCTTGCCATTTTTCTTTTTCCCCTTTACACATGCTTGATAATTTGATTAACGCTGGTAAACAGCATGAAGTATCTGATCTGTGAAAAGGTTAAGGAAGGGTACATGCCTAAATATGTCCTTAATTTTAATCTACGTCAGGTACTCAAGCTGTTCTAATGAAAATATTTATGATGCGTTCTGTAAAAATGTAATCCAATTGCTTTCCTAATGGATGAACTCTTGCTTCAAGAACAATACACAGCTGCTCTTTTTCCTACCAGCTCCACAGAGGTAAAGTGTGTTTCCAGACCATGCTTTTGTGCAATCATTCTGACACATTTTCAGAGTCTGATGAAGAATCAAAAGTCATTATCTCTCAGTTGTAATCTTCCTTCTTCCTACTCTTCTTTCACCTTTTTATAGCCACAGTATGTAAAGGGGGGGGGAACAGAATAACTGAAAAGAGTTTGTGGTTTCAGTGGCAGAAACCTTCTGTATGAAAGCACCTCAAAGTCACTGTGGGTTCATCTGCACTGTGGACCTAAAACCATTTGACACCACTTTAGTTGCCATGGCTCAAGATTATGGAATTCTGTAAGTTGTCGTATGGTGAGGTACCTGCACTCATTGGCAGAGAAGGTCAAAGAGTTTGTAAAACTACAAATTCAATGAGTCCATAGCATTGAGCCATGGCAGATAAAGTGGTATTAAACTGCATTGTTTCCAAATCAGATGAAAGTTGGACCATGGTCTTTTCATACTTGTTGGTTGTTTGCATTTAATATTATACTTTATTGATCTGCAGGGACTTTTCTGTGGGCATGTTTGGCCTGCAGAAAAGAAGGCTGAGAGGAGAAATGATGGCCATGTATAAATATGTGAGAGGAAGTCATAGGAAGGAAGCTTGTTTTCTGCTGCCCTGGAGAATAGGATGTGGAACAATGGCTTCAAACTACAGGAAAAGAGATTCCACCTGAACATTAGGATGAAATTCCTAATGGTGAGAGCTGTTCAGCAGTGGAACTCTCTGCCTCAGAGTGTGGAGGCCCTTTCTTTGGAGGTTTTTAAATGGAGTCTGGATTGCTATCTGTCGGGGGTGCTTTGAATGTGATTTTCCTGCTTCTTGGCAGGGGGTTGGACTGGATGGCCCATGAGGTCTCTTCCAACTCTATGATTCTATGATTCTCAGGTATAGATTAACTTTGTTCCGTACATGTCATCACCTACTTCCCAGTGAAAGACCTTCATATGTAATACCTAGTGGTAAACATAAGATTTCAATGGTCTTGAATTTGAAAGGGTTCATCATTCTACATTGCAGCTATAAATTAGAATATACCTATTGAATCAATGGAGTTTATAAAATGTTAATTTATTAGGTTCCCTTTAGCCTGACTTCAGTCACTAATCTCATCTAAAGTAGATCTGTTCAATATATTATTGAATGATTAGCCAATACTTTTGTGAATTCCATTGACTCTGTGGATCTATTGTAATTCAGGACTAACATTTCAATACAGGTCTTTTTAATTGCTAGCATAGTGTAGTGCTTTGAGTGTTAGATTAGGATGTGATTAGGATCTAATTGCCTATTCAGTTGTGGAAACCCAGTGAGTGGTCTTTGGTAGGCGAAGCCTATGGCAACTCTCCCATGAACAAATCTTTCCCAGAAAATTCTGTGATTTGTTTTACAATCACCATAAGAAACACACAACAACTTAGAAACACACAACAACAACAACAACAACAACAACAACAAAACTTTTAAAATATTTTAATTAGTTTTATTCATTTTTCCCCATGTTGCCCATCTAGATGCATTCAGAGAAGTTTGGAACATTTGATATAGAAGGGATGAACACAAAAATAGCTCTTGTCATTGTTATCATAGAATATATTACAAAACTTGAACCCACTTAAGGGGGATAGTTATCCTCTTAAATAGCTTCAGAATCAGAACTAAAAACCAATGGAAGGGTGTGTGTGTGTAAATATTAGTGACATAATATTGAAACATGTGAGAATTTTGTACATTTTTTGCAAAATATATTTTAACTAGCAATCATGACACAAAACATCTATTTAAGGAAATAATGAACATTATGTCATCTTGTTTTGACAAGAGGTAATCATTTTGATCATAGTCAATGCTTAATTAAAAATGGATGTTAAGTGAGAATTAAGGACTTGACCACTCATTATATTGTGGTGCTATAAAATCTCTGAGCTCTTCTATTTTGAACAAAATGTTATAAAAGGTGCCAATTAATGAGGGTGAGTTGGATGATGAAACCTCAAGGTCAAATCCTGCAGGATAATAGCATGGATATTTTACTTCATAAAATTGCCATATCTAAGACCTTTATGTGGTCGTACATCTGACCCTTGCAAAATGCCATAGTTGTTAACTCTTAGGACATTATCACTGAAAATCATGACATCCATTAAATCTGGAATTATATATTTCAAGTGCTCATGTATTCTGAAACTGTAGTAATGATTGATATCTACTTTCAGTTTGCCAGGAATTGCCAAAATTCTAGTTTTAATCCTCTTGGTTAATCCCAACAAGTTTAATGAACAAACTTCTTAACTGCAAATCACAAAATTCATCAATCCCACCGATTTAGTCTAGTTGTGATTACCAATAGAACTTATGTCATGATGTTTCCATTTACTGAACCATTAGTCTGTTGTCCACACATACTTATTAATGTAGTTGTATTTTAATGTATTTTTAATGTATTTTAATTGTTGAAGTGTTTTGGGGTTTATATTGTTATTATGTGGGCATCGAATTGTGCCGTACTGTAAGCCGCTCTGAGTCCCCCCTTGGGGGTTGAGAAGAGCGGGGTAAAATCCCGAAATAAATAAATTATTTGAATCTTTCAAAATTAATTAGATTTTGAGCCATCACATGAAACACAAAAGGGTTAAGTCAGTCATGAACACATGTCAAAATCCAGCTCATAGCCATCTATTTTAAGGTTTAATAAATCAGGTTTATGGCAAGTTCCCTCCTTTTCCCCATGGCAACCAAAACTAAATAGACCTTAATAGGAACTTGTACTGCACATCTTAATGAATATATACCTCATGTTTGGTACAAACTAAAACATGATTGTATTTGTGGAACTGAAGTTTAATTATGTAGGGTATTGAGCTAGATAGTATGTCTCCAATATTCAGCGGGGCTGGCAGGATAGCAGTTTAAGACTTCACTCAACAGAATGAGTAGAAAGTCTTCCATATTTATAGTAGGGGTTATTCTCTACACTGTGGCCATCTAATGCAGGACTGAGAAAAGTGCTGCCTGCTGGATGTTGTGCAGACAACAATCCCTGTCATTTCAAGTTCAGTGGCAAGGAATGATAAGAACTGTTGTCTAGCAGCATTTGGATGTCCACATGTCATAACTCACTCTGTGGACTGAAAATTCAGCCAGGGAGAAGGCAGATTGGCAGGAATATGCAGGCCCCAAGGATGTTGGTCACTCTAAGAGCTGAGGCAAAGAGGTGGGTCTTACACCCCATTAAGAGATTGCAGGTACTGAAGGTTCATTACCAGCATTTATCAAGTGATGGAGAGACAAGGAGAGATTATGCTGGTCCTAATATTGTAAAGTGAGACACCAATTTAGGGTTCATCTACAAGAGCAATCCTGACTGTTCACATGTCATTCCTGCACTTCCAATAGATATTGCAGGGTAAACCTGATTAATTCAGTTGTAGGTGATGACTTGCACTTTAAATTGGGATGGGAAACTTATCAGCAACCAGTAGAGCTGTTTTAATAGGGATGTTGCCCGCTCCCTATAATTAGCTCCAGTTAGCAACCTGGCTGCCGATCTTTGCAGCAGTTGCAGTTTCCAGGCCAACTTCAAAGGCAGCCCCATGTAGAGTGCATTGCAGTAATCCAACCTGGGATGTAACTAAGGCATGGACAACCATGGCCAAATCAGGCTTCTGGAGGTATGGTATTTTCAGGGGCGGTCCGACGTATACGTGAAGTAAGCGGCCGCTTAGGGCGCCATGTTCTGGGAAGGGCACCGCCACGCCGGCCGCGCCGCCGTAGCAAACCTCCCTGCTGCTGCATCGACTTCAGCGCCTGGCCTGCAGGAGATTCTGGGCATGCGCAGAGATTTTCATGCATGTGCAGTTGCTCGGAGCTGAAGTTGAGCTCCGAGCCATTACGCATTCATAGAAGCTCCTGCAGGCGCAGACGCCGAAGCCTGTAACCACGGCACGTCCGCACTCCGTCCGTTTTTGGCACGCAAGGGGCGGAGGCACAGGGAGAGGTTAAGCCTCTCCCTTTGCCTCCGCCCCCTGCGTGCCGAATACGGACAGAGTGCTGACGTGACGTGTTTACAGGCTTCAGCTTCTGCACCTGCAGGAGCTTCTGGGCATGCACAGAAGCTCCTGCAGGCGCAGAAGCCTGTAAACACGTCACGTGACGCAATTGGGCAGGCAGGGGGCGGAGGCAAAGGGAGAGGGGGCAGAGACAAAGGGAAAGGGGGCGGAGACAAAGGGGGCGCCAAAGTAATGTTCGCTTACCATATAAAATAACCTTAGACCGCCCCTGGGTATTTTGTATATAATTAGAAGTGTTTTCAAACATATTTATTAAAAACAAACTTATTAAAATCTGTTTGCTTATGAACACAGTTTCTAAAGGCCTGTTTTTTAAAAAATCTTCACCAGCCAGCGCAATACCATGGAGGAAACCAGAGCCTAGGAGAATCTATGGAGAAGGCCCCCTCTGATGTTCCTATCTGAAGATGAGAGGCTAGAGAGAGGAGTGTCTCCTACATATCTCAAAACCCAGGCAAGCCGATATGGAAGAATATGTTATTTTGGATAACTAGAAATGAATCCATATAGTGCTTTTTAGGTCAAAATTGGCACTTGGAATTTTCCTGTAAAGTAGCAAGAGCTGATGTAATGAGGGAGTTGTGTGCTCCCTATAACCAACCACATAGTCTGTCTGTGACTCTTTGGATGAGCTGAATTTACCAGACACAATTCAACATCAGCTCCATGCATGCAAGAGTGATTCAAAACTGAGCTTAGGAACAACTTTCAAAATGCACTCTTGGTTACCACCGAAAATTCAGCTTCCAGGCTCAAGGTTAAATCCAAGCTGTGAGTACATCAAAGCTGTGAGACCATGTCTTTAGGGGAGCTTATCTTCTTGGGGCAGAAGGTGGAAAATATTATTTATTGCATGTGTTAATTATTTTCATATGAAATTAATTTCCATAAATAGATCTAGTAGTCAGATTTCTCTGTCCTAATTCTTTCTTCTGAATTGTCTTATTATGGCATGTTTGGGATCTGTCCTACATTTATTGCATTCTTAGCTAATGGTGACACTGCATTCCTAACTTGATGTTTGCCATGTGTTGGGCCTTACTTGAAATACATAATTCTGTTCTTTCCCTGCCCGGCACCACACAATTGCTAAACATTTTGTTCATGCAATAAGCTGCTCAATCCTATGCATGTTTACTCAGAAGTAAGCCTTATAATTCCCAAAAGTGCTTACTCTTTTACACTGCACACTGGTCTCAGTTTCCCAAGCATCATTTCAAACAAGTAGAAATTTCAGTCACATATTAAAGCCATCATGGTACTAATGTGCAGTATGTTATTTTTTTTAAAAAAGAACTTTCCATTTTTTTGCCTTTGCAATTAAAGCACCTTGAAAAATTACAGTCCTATTCTTTCACTCCTTTTCTTTTCTTTTCCTTTCTTTCTTTCTTGACCATCTTTAACTCTTGTTCCCTCATATGGAAATGGTGATATCTGGAAGTGAGTATATCTGTCTCTTTTTTCAGTCATGTGTGTTTATGTATTTTGGTATATGGTTCTTGTTCAACATTACAGAAGAGATTTCATGCAGAACCATAGAACCTGTTTAAAACAGATGAGGAGTGGTTCCCCAATATTGTACTCTGGAAACTCAACAGTTCAGTTTTGTTTGGGACACAACTTCTAAACACCTCCACTTGCAAAGAATTGAAGCAGGCTACAGTTTAGAGCTGGAACAATACTTCTCTCCTTCATAAATGTTGATGGTATTTTTTTCCTCAGCTATTCTTTGGCAGATCAAATATTCTCTGCTTTATACTCAGTGCTATTTGATACTGGTTCTTTAAGGTTTAACTGACATTCAATGGTATTTAGTATTTGACAGAACTGACCTGAGATATGTATGGCTATGTCAGAGTGTTTCTGCATAGCTTTCTCCTTTTGCTAATACTTTGTACAATGACATCTTCCATCTGCCCTTAGTAAACTAGGGATGCTGTTACCAGATTTTCTCAACTGCACGTGCTCCTTAACATAGAATTAAAAAGGAGATATCAACAAAAAGATTCACCATTCACCATTATGTTTTTTACCTGGCTCAGGGTGCTTTTACACAGACACCACAATTTAGCTTGAAGGCGGATCAAGGTTGGGGTGTCTACAAAATGTACATCTCCAATGTTCACTTCTGCACATTTAAAGACAGAACTTATTTTAAAAGCTTGCCAGAAATTCCAGAAAAAGCCACAAAATCTGCTGTGGTCAATCAGATCATATCCCATTCATGGACCAAAAAATTCCTCTCCTATTGGGGCAAGGTAGCAATCTTTTGAGCCAATGGCAGGCACCTTGATGCATATGTAATTATATCCCATATGTCCCATATAGATATTACGAGGAGGAAGAGGAGACACGTAACTGCAGATATTGAGACAGAAAGGTCCATAGTTGTCTGTTGCAGTGTATGTTCAATGTTTGTCTTCTTGCTGAAAACAAAAACAAAACCCTGAAGCACATGTAAATCGATAGCTTCCTTGGAAGAGAAGGTCACAGCACTGAAGCTATATGTTGAATCTATTCAATGCAACAGAAAACACAATAACGTCTTAGATAGAACACAGGAATAACTGATCCTACAGAGCCAACAGGAAGAAACTCCCAAGGAAAATGAAGTCTATGAGCATAAGGAAATACCTTAGAGGAATAACGTCTTATTTCCATAAGGATGGAAACAAGTTCCAGCAGGTTCAGAGAAGGGCAACTAAGATGATGTGGTATGGAGAACAAAACATATGATGAGAGGTTGAAAGAGCTGAGCATCTTCAGTTTGGTAAAGAGAAGGTTAAAGGATATCATTACTGCATTCTTTAATTACCTCAAGGGCTGTTACAGAGATGTGGTGGCAGGTCTAATGGCTTTCAGTTATGGGAAGCAGATTTTGCTTGATCATTAGGAGGAACCATTTGAACAGTTCAGCAATGGAACTCTTGCCTAGAGAGGTAGTGAGTTCTTCTCTGGACATCTTCAAAAATGGGTGGACAGCCACCTGCTAAGGATGCTTATACCTAGGGCCATAACTAGTACACTTAGCAGGCATTGGATCTGATGGCCCATGGAACCCCTTCTAACTATGGGTTTATGATTTATATGGGAAGCATCTCTTAAATCCAATCCAAATTAACACATAAAAATGTAGTTCTTCCATATGCAATAGATTGGATTAATTTGCCTGCTTCCTAACAAACATTTTTGGTCTCTTAGAATTAAATAGGTGGAGAGAAATATCTCCTAATACTTGAGCCAAAGTAATATAGATGATAACTGTTGAAAGTTGTCTTTCACATACAGTACTTCTCTCATTTTTAAAAAAATCCCAATAAACTTCAACAGAGACCCATTCATGTATCATAATTTACTAAGTACATACCTTTCAGTAGATGGAAGTGGATTTTTTTTCTTATGGTACTTCATATTTGATAGACTCTGTTTCAGATTTTATATATTTTCAGGCCTGCCCAAAACAAAACCATGAAAATATGCCAGCTAATCTCAAGTTCTGAGTTGGTTTTTTTTATTTAAAAAATCACACTCATAAATAATATGCAAGTTTTGCTTTGAATTTCCCATGAAAGAATAGTACAAGTATCAAAATTTAAATAACAAATTTATATTTGGAAATCTATAAATTCATGTTTCACTCAACTATTTCATGGGTTCCTAAGCAACACTCATGAATGAATTCTGCAATGCTATGGTTGATATAAAATATGAGACACACATGTGTTGAGTGGTAGTAGAAAAAGTCTGAAACCTATATTTATACCTGTATCTATTCTAGATGTAACGTCCATGACCTGATTTAATGTACACTATATAGTAAAGATACTGACTAGGTTCTTAACATGTATTCCCCAAACCAAGATATGATCCAGACAAATCCATGCATTTTTTTCATACTAATTTCATAAAAAGACAAAATCAATCTTTCTGCCATTCATTTCAGTGAAAAACTTAAGCCCATGCTAAAGTCTTTACTATGGGAATCTAATAGGGCTTTAAAAAATAAATCAAAGTAGAAGCATGGCTTATTATTTAATTATCCATGCATTTGATTGAGATAAGGAGGTAGTTGGTGAGACAAACTATGTGCTTGTTCTGTGATTGGCAAATAATGAGCATATTTCCTAACTTTCTTCTTCCAACTTGCTGGAGAACACCTGTACACCTTCACTGTTTTATGTCTGCTGTACGAAAGCAGGCCTGTTCAACATCCAAACAGGTAAAATGAAGGATTGTCTTGCTGCCTGTTTGAAAGGCAGTAGGTAGAAAACTGATACAAAGCAGACTTCCTGTTGCACCTGATGTGTGTCTGCTTCATGTCTGTAGTCTTCATGCATTTAGTTTAGGCTTGATTTGGGATCTGCTTCCCTTTTATGCCGGGGAGGGAATGCAGTGGGGAGTAAGGACAATGTCATCATTGAAGCATTGAAGATAGACCCAAAAGGCATAAATACTGTCTCCCGGTCTGCCAAATCAAGATAGGCCCTGGGAGATCATAAGCGAACTAAGAAAGATCTCAAGCCACTGGATGGGACAAAATTTATTGAGTTTCACTTGATGTATTAATGACCTAGATAAAAATGTGTGTGTTTTTCCACAGCAAGTTTGCTTGGTCTTTGGTTAGATATGCAACATTGTATAGCAGGCCAGTTATTCCATAGACAATGACAGTAAATTTCTCAACTCTAGGCTCACATTTTGGCTCTAAATATAGTTTTAAAACACTGGGGAAGCAAGTCCAAGTACTTCTAGGAATCACTGGAAGAGGAAGACAGCTATCCTAATAACACTGACCTCTCTGCTTGTTCAAGGCCAAGACTGCCATAGCGGAAGGAAAAATGCAAAGCAATTGAACTAAAAATTAAGCACTTCTTCAGTGAGAGGGCGTTAATATGTGTACATTAGTTCTGTTTTCTTGAAAATTTGATCTATGTCTGGCCAAAGACATCCTGATATGAAGATGCCACTCTATTCCTCAGTTCCTAGACTGGATTTACCTTAACACTGGTGACAATGGGATAGTGTTCTCCAAATCAGAGGCAACTGGTTGATGCAACACAGGACATGTGTTGTATGCACAAAAGCAATATCCAAAGACCTGGGAAATTGCCACCTCTTAGGACCTGAGCATTGGCCATATGAAGAAATTATCTTTCTGCCAGCTCTGATTCCTTCAGGTGACTTGCAACAAGAGAACATATATGAACATGGTTTATGTATATACTTTAATATAATCTGATCATATTTCCAAAAATACATCCCAATGAAGCTTATTTATGTAAAATGCATGAACATATGCAGCAATGCAATAAGAGATTATCACCAGTGAATGATTGATGGCAGGGCTGTAGCCAGGATTTTGATTCGGGGGGCTGAGTTTGGTTCGGGGGGCTGTGACTGGGTGGAAGAGGGTCTACCCTAGCAAACCTTTTGTATTGTTATCCCAATAACCCCATGAATGTAGGCTATAATGAGCATGGTGATAAGATCATGATATGAATAAACATAACAGTTTAAATAATGTACCAGTAAGGCCTTCTCGCGGACCACCCTGAGAATTGGGGGGGGGGGCTGAAGCCCCCTAAGCCCCCTCCCCCTGGCTACATGCCTGATTGATGGTAAATGCTAATATTTTGAATCCTGGAGTATCAACTGTACAGCAACAGTCAAAGTGAGCAAGATCCCACCATACTGATCATCAATTACTATTTTCCAGGTCATTAGGATATAATTTCAAAGAATTTGAGTCTACAAAGGCCAGAGTTTTTTTCCCAATATAAAATTTATACAGGTTGAGTATCCCTTATTACTAATTCTAAAATCCAAAATGGTACATGGGTGCTTTCTGTTAGCTCAGTGTACACAAGTGTTGTTTCATGCACAAAGTTATTAACATTTTGTATACTTTTTTCAGGCTCTGTACCTAAGGTGTATGTGTAACGGGTCCTATCTCCAAACCATCTCATTATGGACATATATGGAAATATAGTTACTCCATAATTGGGGGAGGGGGGATTCAAAATTCAAAGCACTTCTGTTCCCAAGCATTACCTCAACCTACATATTGAAATACACCCAGTCAGTAAAATTCACTATTTGTCTTAGTTTTCTTTGAAAACAGCCAAATGCCAGATCTTTTCTGTGCTATTAACATGAAGTCATACATCAGTAATCACCAGTTTCCTTATGTAATTTACAACTAAATTGTCACTTAGGCTGTGTCTACACTGACCAGTAAATGTGCAAGTATTGCCCTGGAGGTGGCCAAATGCACCATCTAAACTTACTGTAGCAGAAGGTTCAAATCCAGCCAGGTTGAGACCTCATTGGTGCCACTCCTTACCATCTATGTTGCTGTCATTGCTCCTAGCTGGCTACAGAACTCTGTGTGAGCTCTTTGCTATCATTAGTGACACATGCTAACACAAGCAGAGGCACCATACAACCAGAAAGAATGTGAGGGAGACTGTCTCACTCTTTCTTAGTGCTCACATGGGCACTTCTGCTGATGACCAGGACTTTACAAAGTTGAGAGCAATGATTGTGTTAACACAGACACAATCTGTCCCCCTTTTGTGAGCTGATGAGCATGTGGTTAGTGGACTGGTATGAATTGGACCTGATCTTGCTGTCTTTGTTGCTCCAAAGCTGCGGGAATACTTTGGAGTTGCAAGCAAACTCTGGACCATTCTTCAACCTTTACTAATTGGAACTTGGCTGAATTGCTAGTTAATAACAGTTACAACGGCAGACTTAACTGCAGAAACAATACTGCACTACTGAGTGCTTCCAAGGACCAGTCCTTTCAGTTTTAATATAATACACATGGCAGCTCTCTTAAATTATGACATAATTGCATAAAGGTGGGGATGTCAAACATCTGTAAGTTTGTATCAACACTTTCAGTCATCAAACTCTGTCTCTCATTTTATTGAGATTTTAAACTATTCTTCACAATAGTTACACACACAGAGATATGCTGCTTGTGCCGTTCCAATTGCACAGTATTCAGTTGGAGTTCATTATTAAGTGTTACCAAAATCCTTGTATAAAATAGTTTTGTGTGGCTTGCACAATATCATCATCCTTCTCTTGTCCTTCCAGGAGGTATATACAATAATAGTTATGAATTCCAGAACTTTTCAAACTTCCAAATTGAATTAATTTACTCTTTGGCAATGAGTTTCATTTTAGAACCATATCAGTGTTAAAAATGACTATGGCTATGTCCATTTTCCTCTGATGGAATTATGGAGTGGATAGCAACCTAATTAACTGGCTTAGGTAGATCAATTTTCACGGTATTGTCATGATCACATCAGCATTCCATAACATGAATGATCTCATCTTAATCAGGTTAGCTAGATCTTCTGGAAGTGATCTTAAAGAATACCTGGAGAAGATAGGGAAGCTAAAATCTTTAAATCATTTTCCCCCTGAAGTAGTCTGAGGGCTTGTCTACCCAGGCCTAAAACTCTAGTTTTAACCTGATATCGAACCTGGATTTTCATATGATGTCCAGGGATGTAGGGTAAAACTGATTAATCCAATGTTCTTCACATTAGGAGAGGGAATACTCAGTAATTTAGGGTTAGTGTGTACAGCTGGATCAGTTCTAATCCAAACGGGCCCAGTGCACATGGCCTGGCACTACCATACTCTTCTTCTCCCTGTGGCACGGAGAACCAAGGACAGATTATGGCCCTGTTCTCTTTTTCATCATGACAGTCACCCAGAGAGTTCGAGAGAATTCCTGCCCAGTGATGGCCACTTTTACTAGTATCAGCAAAAGTGCCACATGAGAAGAAGGAGGCGGCAATATCCGTAAAGATGCCAGGCAATGATCAGGAACTCTCCAGACCTGTCTACCCAGCTACTGCAGTGATGGAATCAACTGCCCAGATAAAAGTGATTGTCCAGCAGGGCTGAATTGATTTCAGCTTGATTGGAAAGACTGGACTCCATTTCCATTACTTCTATGGGCTGAAAACAAAGTGTCTGAACTTTGAATCCAGAGGCCAGACTGGAGCAGACATGCTGTGGACCACAATATGGGGCTGGCCCATAGCATGCCTGCTCCAGTCTGAACCCAGATTATATTGTACATGTTGATGAACCCTTCTAGATCTGCTTATTTGAGAAAATCAAAATGTCTCGAGTTAAACATTTAGATTCGCTAGCCTACAAATTAAGAGAAAATACAAATTTGACAAAGTGGTGTCACACTGCATTTATTCTACAGTGTAGATGCACCCAAGGCTCAGTAGTAATTTTTGTTGTGTTTTTACTGCCAGGAAGATAAAGAAATAGTGATGCGGTATACAGCCATATGCTAAAATCACTGGATTACCAGGTAAGTTCTGTGCATTTTTGTGAGGGAGCTGATACCATTTGCTCATTCTGCTCAGGTAGCAAAATGCCTTGGGATGGAATCTGTGTAGATTAATTTAATGATTATGTGTGGGCTTTTAAAAAACAATTTTTGACTTTATGACCCTTTTAGTCTTCACATTTTTAAAATACCTCACTGAAGTGTTAATATCCAGGAATGCTGGGAATATGTTAGTACCACAAAAGCAATTATATAAGGAATTACAGAATGACAACAACTAAAAGGAAATGAGTGTTATAAAAAATTACCCCAAAACTCAGAGGGAACTTGAACAGATCCAGCAAGTATGTGTTAGATACTTATCAATGATGTGCATGGCAATGTCTAGAATTCCTGATAATCTGTACTTTCTGGTCACATAAAAATTTTATATTTGTGTTAGTGTAAAAGCAAGAATAGTGCTGACCTATAAATACCAACTCCTTCATGGCTCACTAAAAATAAGCAGAAAAGGCAAAAATAAAGCTTTGAACAACAGGTCTAGAGTTCATGTTTCCTTGTTCATTTATTTATTTATTTATTTATTTATTTATTTTAGTTATACATATGCCCCACAAATGTTCTGCACATGGTCTTCATCTCATTTTATTTCTAAATCAACCATGTAAGGCTGAGAGACCGTCCCAAAGTCATCTGCTGAATTCAATAGATGATTGAACCTGGAACTGCCCACACCTTCTCCAACACTTGGATGCATATTGTTATATAACATTTTTATTGCGCTTTTACAAATACAAGGGGGGCGGGGAAGAGTTAGGAAAGGAGGGATGGGAAGGGAGGAGTGCGGGAAGTCTGAGGGGGTATTAAGGGGTTGAGAGGGGGAGGGGCGGGTGGGTTAGAGGGAGGGGCGGGTGGGATCAGGGTGGTGGGGGCAGGGGGGTTGGGGGGCAGGAAGGGTCAGGGAGAAGGGGAGGGGTCTCGGTGGTTTCCGTCTTCTTCCTCCAGTTCCTGCTGTTTCACACTTCGAGTGGGAGGGATATTGCTCTTAAAAGTACTGTCCTTGGATACTAGCCGCTGATATTCCTTCCAGTCTGAATTACTTGAAGGGCTCGGGTAGACTCCCGATGTCCCTTCCCCTCTGGTGCTGATCTGGTGTAGTTGGGTGGGTGTTCTCCTTTCTCGGTCGCAGATTCTTCCTGGACCTATGTTATGCCCCTCTCAGTTTTACGTTGTTGAAGGGATCATTTCGCCCATCAGGTAACCTCTTGCAGTATAATCACTCTATTGTCTTTTTCTCTTAGCTTTTAAAATCCTTCAATTATTTGGTAAGAGTGTCCATGTCCATTGTCCGTTCCTTGTCTTTTAATATAGTTGTATCCGTTTCTTTCATTTTCCTTGGCCTCCTTCCTAACCGTTCTCTTTAGGGGATTCTAGACCTCCTTCATCCACCTCTCGGGCTTCACGCCTCAGAAGACTATAGATTGTGCACATCCCTGGAGAATAAGGATGGCTTTTCTTTGAAATTTTCTTTTTTCTTTGTTGTGTCGGCTTCATCCGGCTTCTCTCTCTATTGAGCTGCACCCCACTCCTTTTGTCTTTATTCTTATTTGCACACATAGTGGGGCTTTTAAATGGTGTATCAACCTCCTGGTTCTCCTTCTCGTCTTCTTTTTGGGGGATAGAAGCCTTGGCATTTTTATTAGTCATTCGAATAGCTCCCAGTGTAGCGTCCACACTTTTTTAAAAATAAGGTTCTCTTTCTTCTGGTGTTTCTTGCAATTTTGTATTCACCTCCACTCTCTTTTCTAGACCTTCATGTATTGCTGCGTTTTTACCCTTGAGCTGAGGAATTTCTTTCCCCTCTTCATAGATGATTGTCAGCTCTAGTTTTTTAGGAATCGCTTCTTTGGTTAATTCTAACCTTGCATATTGCGGTTGTTCCTGTATTGTTTTGATTTGCTCTTCTTGTCGGGTCATCATTATTTTCGATCTTCTGTGAACACCCATCTTGTGCTTCTCCTAATTTTCGTAATTCTTTAATGATGTCCTTTAAAGTTATTTTTTCCTCCTCTGGTCTCCTTCCTTGCATTTTCTCATGTATTTTTGCTTCTGTGTTCAATTTGTTTAGTGCTGACATATTTTATTGTCAGTTGTTCTATTCAATGGAGGGATTTGTTTTGCTCTTTGGCAGCAAGATTCATAGCTTGGGTGATTTGAGCTACTTGGCAGTAGTAAGCTAGGGGCTTGGAGGGGGCTTGAACCTTGCCTTTGGGATAGGCTGGATGGCTTGGACCTCCTCTATGTTCTATCCTTTCAAAGTGTTCCCTAAAGGCTTGGGTAGCCTAATCTGACTAGCTAGGTCAGAGAGGATCGGTAGCAGGGGCCGGGTCCTGTGTTTGGGGGTCACAAACTGTGTGGTCCCACCCTTCGTGCTCTTTCCCTCTGCTCGCTTCCCCTGTGCTTCCCTTCTCCTCTCTGGTGTCCGTCGCTGCAGAGGCCTCGGATGTTCCGCTGGCTCCGCCCCCTTGCTTCCACACTCCTGGTGACTGCAATGGCGCTCCCGCCGAAGCCGCCTGTCTTCTTCCTCGGTACGAGGTCCTTTAAGGTCTGTCCGCCATCTTGGTTCTTTTTGTCCCCTCTCTTCCTTCCTCTTTTTTTTTGGGGGGAGGAGTTTGGACTATCGCAGGCTCTCTCGGAAGGGAGAGTGCCAGAATCCAGTTGGGCTTCTTTCTATTAGGTCCCAATCTTGCCTATTTCGGGGTTCTTGTGGAACCGCTGTGCGCCCGGCTATGGGAGGGACGAACCTTCCTTTTGGCACGATCTCCGCCGCCCGCTTGTTATAGGGGGTGATTTTCCCAATGCTCACGGCCGTTCGTGCCGGTTTCCTCCTCTTCTTCTGCCCTTGATCTTGGTGGGCTGGGCTGGTAGTAATTGCGGGTCGTCACCCGCTTCCCGTCCCTCGACCTGCTCGCCGACGCGTCTGGTGTCCGGGCTCTCTTGATCTCCCCCTCTTGAGGAGAGGGCGATCTTTGGAGCCGGCAGCACCATCCCTGCAGATTCGCAATCCTTTTAGACGTGGCTTCGTCCAAGGGAGGGGGCGCAAATCGCCCTCTGGTCAAGGAGACAGTTGGCACTCTGAGGAGCCTCAGAATGTCCATTCTGCCGCCATCTTTGCCCACCGGATCTGGATGCATATTGTTGATTGGTTAACTATTACATTATTTTAAGCATTAATGGTGGTAGTAGCAATGAATTATTGTCCAAATTTGTAATATTTAACATTATTGAGCTTATTTTCAAGCTCTGATTATAACTTTTATTCATAGGCCAATTGTAATCCATTGGTCACTTTGGTTGCTCTTGTTTGTTTATGCTTGATTGTTCTCCTCATGAGCTCAGCAAAGTATTGCTTGAATACCAAAGAAGCAATGAAAAATATGTTGTGTATTTTAAAAAGAAACAGAGGAAAGCTATATTGTAAGCACTTTTCTGTTGAAATTCTTCAGAAAGTTTTGGTATTGTAAGTATTTTCAAGAATTGTTCCTAGCCCCAAGAACTAAGTTTGTGAAATAATCCCTTGCCTGTTTTCACTTATGTTCACGTGTCATTTATAAAATTTATTTCCACTGGAACAATTGTTTGAATATGCGCTGGACTTTCCCTTCCTTTCAAAATGTAGGAACATTTACATATCATATTTTTTATCTCTCCCCACTCACTAGTCTGAAAATCTTATGGAGTTCTATCAGTACAGAAAAACAGCGGATGTTAGATAATAGCTGTATAAAATAACTTCGATGTACATGGCATTCTTTTTTACAGGATGATGATCATCAGGGATTTAGAGTAAAGTCTGCCAGAGAATGTAAGTGTAAAGAGTTACAGAGATTTCACTGATGCCAAGCCTATACTGGAGACACACATTTGGAACTGAAGAGGCTGTTGGAATTATACAGGAAACCGAGGGAATACACAGCAGGAGCAGATATTAATCAGAATTCTGCAAATGGATTTCATACAAAGCTACTTGAAAAAGACAGTGCCGACTCACAGGCAAATTCCAAACTGCATTTTGACTAGGAAGCTGAGCCCCACTCGAGGTCTGAAAATAAAATAATTTAGAATGTGTACGGCTATCTGACTGTGAGTTTCACTAAGGTTTTGGGGGGGGGGGGGAGAATTTCCAACGAAATCCCCTTCATAGAGATCGGCCAGACTTTCATCAATAGAGATAACTATTTATTATATTGTTGCACACCAGCCGTGAACCAGGGCCCTTTAAATATTCACACAACCACGGCTGGAAATAACAGTCTATTTATTGAAGCAAACAATGACCAAAAAATCAGTAAACATGAAAATAGCCAAGGCAAAAAGCAATCGAGTAAATCCCAGGAAATGTTCCCAAAGTCTCATGCTAATTAGGTTGTAAGGTCTTTGAATATAAATCCACTAAGAAGCAACAGAACTTAAAATTAGGTTCGTGCCAAAAAAGGCAAGCTCGAAGTTCTGTCACGAATGACCAAGGATTCATGAAATCAGGAGTTCATGGAACTGCTTGCAGTAGAATCGAAAGTTGACCAGGAACTGAATTTCAAACTTTACAGGGCTAATAACAAGATCTCTACATTCTAACATTTCCCTCCCTTTTCCCTGGGAAAGTAACAGCTGCGGCTAGAATCAGCAAGCCAGGTGTCTCAATTCCCACCCACTGGGCTCTCAGAAAAACTAAATTCCCTTAACCGAAGCCACAGAAGCCACAGGCCCAACAGATATCCTGTTACTGTGATAAGTTAAAATATCCACTGGAATGGTGTTTAGTTATGTTGAAACATCCTTTTGTCCTTTAAACAATTAAGAGGAATAAACATAAATGTCTAAGTATATATATGGCACTTTCGAATGTAGATGAGCAATTATGCTGGGGTGGATACCAATAGTTTTTCATATGTTGATGGACTTCAACCCCTAATATAACTGTAATAAAAACAGCTGATAGTGATGGATCATGATGAGAGGTATAATCCAAAGACCTCTAGAAAGCCCACTCTGATATGAGTAAAGAAAGTACCTGAAGCAATATTTTAGTATTAATATGTGGATAATATTATTATACAGTTTAAACATTAGGTGGCACTAGATTTAATTGTGCCAGTGGGAATTTAGGTGATTACTTTGGCTATTTTCATAGTTAAATGGGAGTGCCCAGTGGCGCAATGGGTTAAACCCTTGTGCTAGAAGGACTGGTCAGCCGACAAGTGGGTGGTTCCAATCCGGGGAGTGAGGTACGCTCCTGTCTGTTGTGCTCTAACTTCTCATGTGGGGACATGAGAGATACCTCCCACAGAATGGTAATCCTGAGCAATGTCCTTGCAGACAGCCAATTCTCTCACACCAGAAATGACTTGTTGTTTCTTAAGTCACTTCTGACATGAGAAAAGGTAAATAGTTAAAATAAAGTTCTTATCTAGTTTGTGGTCTGGCAAGTTCTCCGGCTTTCTAAGATAAGAAAATGTAGACATTTGTCTCTTTTCCTTTTTTTCTGCCTCATGCTTCTGTTTCCTACAAGATTGTGGCTCTTCCCCAATATCTATCTGGATGCCCTGCCAACATTCATTAATTTGGTATTTACCGGATCCCAAATAATCTGATCCTCACCTCTTGGATTTATCTGTTCATTAGATTTCGTACTCTATTGAGTGTTGTGAACTCCTAATAGCTTTAACTGGATTCTAGAAAAATCACAAGATAAAAGTAGTGTTATTCCTTGTTAACATGTTACAAGTAACTGAGTCATAATGGTTACATTTAAGAAGTAAATTTCAAAAGTCTGTTTAAACATACCAAAGTGCATAATAATGTAAGTAATTAGCTATGTTTTTTTCAAAGGTTTTTTTAAAAGTCAAAAATGGATTAATAAATGACATGGAATTGTGATTAAAATATACCCCTTGTTTTTGCTCAGAATTATTGGTTGGAACATGGGACTTACATAAGTATAAATTGTCTAAATTCTGTAGGAAATAGATTCGTACAAAGTCCATATTCAGAAAGTGTAACATAGTTAAGTTGTGCAATGTAGACCGTGATGTAAAATTGCACCCATTATTTTCCTCCAAATGTCAGGCGGTACTTTGAGAAGGATAATTTTTCCATGATCCTTACAGAAAATTATGTTTCTGAGTGAGTTGATAAATTATATTTCCACTTCAGCATTGGGTAAGCAAAATGGGTGACTGTTCTGGCTAGTCATTTGTCCTGCCATCTCTTTTGAAAGCAAAAGGAAGTTGCTTGGACTTTCCTGCTACTCTTCTCAGTCAGTCAGTCAGTAGCCTTTATTTCGGTCAACAAACCATTGGCTAAGTCAGGTGAAAATAGAACAATAGAATACAACATTAAAGAAATTAATAACATCGCATTTGGGTTATGATTAATAAGAACAAGTGTAGCTATCGGTTGAATTGTCTTTATCATTTAAAACAGGAACTGATTGCCAATTAATAGGAAGTGTTCTGGTACTCCTTGTTACACTCTTAACAGGTTAAATGACTGGCCACCTGTTTTACCCTTTTGTCAAGATCAGACAGTAAATAAGTACAGTACCAATGTAGGGTTCTTCCTGGCCATTTGGTGAGTAGAGGGGATATTAACCTTGACTGATTTTTTTTCTCCCAATAGGTATTACTTTGCAATACTCAGAAAAGCTATTGAGATTTCATAAATATTCAGATGGAATGCTCATGCACCTATTCACCTTAAAAGACAGGGGGAAGTGGAATATTTGCTCACCTCTCAGACTTATATGCCCCCCTCTTTCCCACCCTCTTTTGAGTATACTGGACTTTCAAAGCAATCTTCTGACTTATAGAGAATGTGTGTGCAATCTATGATCCTCTAGAGCAGTGTTCCTTAACCTTCCTAATGCCACGACCCCTTAATATAGTTCTTCATGTTGTGGTGACCCCCAACCGTCAAATTATTTTGTTGCTACTTCATAATTGTAATTTTGCTACTGTTATGGATCATAATGTAAGTAACTGATATGCAGGATGTATTTTCATGCACTGAACCAAATATGGCACAAAGACCTGATACACTCAAATTTGAATACTGTGGGGTTGGGGGAGGGCTTATTGATTTTGTCATTTGGGAGTTGTAACTGCTGGGATTTATAGTTCACCTATAATCTAAGAGCATTCTGAACTTCACCAACACTGGAATCAAACCAAAAATGGCACACAGAACTCCTATGACCCACAGAAAATACTGGAAGGGTTTGGTGGGCACTTACTTTGAGTTTTGGAGTTGTAGTCCCAACTCCCAACTGAGTCCCCCTTTGAGTTCACCTACATCCAGAGAGCACTGTGGACTCAAACAATGATGGCTCTGAACCAAACTTGGCACAAATATTCAATGTGCCCAAATGTGAACACTGGTGGAGTTTGGGGAAAATAGACCTTGCTGTTTGGGAGTTGTAGTTGCTGGGATTTATAGTTCACCTACAATCAAAGAGCATTCTGAACTCCACCAATGATAGAATTGGGCCAAAATTCCCACACAGAACCCCCATGACCAATAGAAAGTACTGTGTTTTCCGATGGTAATTGGCAACCCCCCTGACACCCCTCTCATAACCCCCCCCCCAGGGTCCCAACTCCCAGGTTGAGAAATGCTGCTCTAGAGTCTGACTCTAGTTTCCATCAGCCCTGACTAGCAGAGATCACTCACTCACTAGTCTCTGTGTATTTTTCTCTCTCCAGTTTTGGATGAAATATTTTTTTAAAATTCAAATACGAGGTAATAGACAAAAAAGCATTTCTCAAGTGTTGAGAAACCTTGATAATAATTATGGACAGAACATAATCTTTGGCCCCATCTAAATTGCCACATCATGCAGTTTCAAACTACATAGTCAGTGCAGTTCAACTGCATTGAACACATTAAATGTGTTTATACTGTTCTTATACTGTAGTTTCATACCGCATTAGATGACAGTGTAGGTGGGGCCTTTGTCATATGGGGGTACATTGTGCACAAAACTAGCACATTTTAACCCTGCAAAGGAGGCCATTTTACATTTCTGAGTTGAACATTTATTCAAAACATCTAGATTACTTTTACAGAATAAGTCCTGATTCCAATTACTTCTCATATTTTTGTAGTTTTTGTGGAGTTTCTCAGAACTTGGATAAAAATATTCATTCTTGCCAATAAGAATGAAATTTCTGGTGATGTCTCTATTTGTCTCATATTGGTGTCTCTTTGCCTCATAGATGTGCTTTGAAAGGGATGGTACAGGTCCATTTTACCCCTCTAACAGTCTTTCATCAGCCTGATTATATGTGCAGCAAAGTGGCTTAAGGGCTAACCGATCCACGTGATGTATAACTCGTGTGCGTATGAGTCTCTTAAAAGCAAGTAGGGCCCTCCCTGGAATGACCCCAAGGGCATCTAGTTCATCTTCGCTATACCAGGAAGAATGCAAGAGGCAGAGCAACCACCATATGGGTTCTATCCCAATCCACAATTCCTTTTGTCCAAATAATTGTATAAAAACCAGATTATGTAAATATGATCATATGTGGGTTCATTTCATTCATCCTTACTGTCGGGATTGCACACTTAACCTGAGGGGATGCAATCCTCTGCAAGAAAGTGAATTAACTGCCCACAAATTGTTCACTAGTTTTTGGAGAGAAGCCTCTAAGGTATATATGTACCAGAGGCATAGTATGAAAACTTTAACACCACATGTTTCCATTTGAACAGATGGAAGAGAAAAGTTTGACTGCAATGTGTTATTACTTAAGAGGGGAAGAGGAAAAAGTCTTACTGATACAGATCAAGGGGACTGTTTAAATTTACTTAGCAGAATGATGGTTGGATAATCCGTTCATGCTTGCAAGAATAATTACTCCACAACCCATTGTAAATGGCTAGAAAAGTTAGAGATTTTCTTGCTCTTGTGGTCCAGGGAGTAGAGTTCATTTTGCATTTAAATGTTTTCTTTAATGTGTCAAAAGACATATGAATCTGTGTCCAGATGCTGCTCATCAGTAGTTGTAGATAATACAGATGTCACTTGACATATTTTTGTGCAGAATATTTCTTTGTATTGTAAGACCCACAAAGTTTATTCCCCGTACGGATAGAAAACAAGTTCATTCAAATTCACACTTCTCAAAAAAAGTGAAGGAAATTTTCAGAAAATTTAAAACATATTTTTCCAGGTATTTTAATGTAGCTTCCCTGAACCAGAAATAAACATAAGAAAGCATAAGAAAGGGGGAAACGCATATGTGTGTGTGCAAAAAAAATAACTCATGGAAATGAAGTACAAAATTATAAGATGCAGCTGCTTGTAAAATGTGTTAACAAATCAGCAATAATAGTATAAAATTTCAGGAGAAATTTGTAAAGATATTAGCACAGGCTTTTTACAATTCACAGACTGAGGAGGAGCCCCCGGTGGCACAATGAGTTAAACCCTTGTGTCAGCAGGACTGAAGACTGACAGGTCAGAGGAGAGTGCAGATGAGCACTCTCTGTCAGCTCCAGCTCCCCATGCACGGACATTTATTTATTTATTTCCACCATTTCTACCCCGCTTCTTCTCAACCCCGGAGGGGGGACTCAGAGCGGCCTAATAACGGCAACAATTCTATGCCAAAACACAGTATACATATAATAGAAAACCAAAAACAGTCAAAATTAAAATACATTAAAATACAATTAGCATTAAAATACATAATATACATTCACATAAGTTAAAAAACAGTGTTCCGTCCATAATAGAAGCATTGGGCCATGTCCACCAGTTTGCCATTTCAATCCAATCTAAAGTGCTGTATTGTGCTAATGTGCAAATGCCTGGTCCCATAACCAGGATTTCACTTTTTTCCTGAATGCCAGGAGGGACATGAGAGAAGCCTCTCAAAAGGATGGTAAAACATCAAAACATTCAGGCGTCCCCTGGGCAATGTCCTTGCAGACGAGTAATTATCTCATACCAGAAGTGACTTGCAGTTTCTCAAGTCACTCCTATCATGAAAAAAAAACACCAAACTGATATAGAAGTGTAGCAAAATGAATGGACAACTAGTAAAAGGAACAGCTATAAGATAACAAAATTAAACATTTTTTCAATCTCAATTTCCTGATAAATGTGAACAGGTTTGCAGTATTGGTGTCGAATTCAGTGGTGCATTTCAATGCACAGATAGTTTTTTTTATTCCAGCAGTGGCCTTTGCTATTGGGAGAAGGGTGAGCTATTTTCTCCTCTTCATTCTGTATACAATCTCCCCCTCCCTCCCTCTCCCTCCCTCTCCCCCTCTCCCCCTCTCATATAGTTCCTGAAGATCCTCTAGTCAGCGCAAAAGTTTTCCCAAGCAGGATATTAGGAGAAGGGAAGGAAATCCATGTCTTCCATTCCATTAATACAGGGTGTTTCAAAATAATGGACCCAGTTTCAAAGTAGTATAATTCATGATGGCAATTAAATATATAGTTACAGTTGAATGACACCAAATTATCAAGTTTTATTAATCATTTTGAGCCAGAAATAAATCTTAGAAATAATTAGGCAAAGACAGTATATTTAATATGCTGCGAGGTTGCCATCTTGAGAATGATTGAGACTGGGAGCTGCTTGTTTGCTTGAAGAAGCATCTAGCAGGAATCATTTGAAACTCTATGGCAGTGTTTCCCAACCTTTTTTGAGCCACGGCACACTTTTTACATTTACAAAATCCTGGGGCACACCACCAATCAAAATGACACAAAATGACACAAAATGACACTCTAATACAGTAATACATAAAGTTAATAGGTTTTTAAATGTATTTATACACTCAGTGTGAAACCAGGGCCTGTTTTGATGAACACAACATAGATATCTTGGCAGGAATGGCAGAAAGACACACACGAAGGTCTTGCTCAACATCTGGGAGTTATAGTTTACCCGCAATCAAAGAGCATTCTGAACTTTACCAATAATGGAATGGAATCAAACTTCCCACACAGAGCTCCCATAACCAAGAAAAAATACTATAAGAGTTTGGTGGGCATTGACCTTGAGTTTTGGAGTTGTAGTTCACCTATATCCAGAGAGCACTGTGGATGGGAGGGATGAAGACGTGGGGCGAGTCTGCGCAGTAGCGCCTGCACAGGTCACATCTTCCTCCCTCCCCCCCCCTCTCGCAGAAGCGGCAGCGTAAGCAAAGCGAGGCAAAGCAAGCAGAGCGAGGCTGGGAAGAAGGGAGCTCGAGTGGAGAAGAAAAAGTGTTCGGCAGGAGGGGGAAGAAAGGATATTGGAGGTTCAAATTTCCCACGGCACACCTGATGATCGCTCACGGCACACTGGTTGGGAAACACTGCTCTATGGCCGATCTTTCCAAGGGGTAAGAATTTTATTCATGGACAGATCATGGTTACAGAGATACAGTGATTTCAAGTTGGATCCATCTCATTTCAAAACATTCAACAACACATCTCATTTCAAATTGGGTCCATCCTGTAGGATTGACTAGAGGTCCTTTTAATGAAAGGTTTTTGGTCCAGGCTTTTTCTACTTGAGCTGGAGAAAATATACAATTTTTAAAGAAAAAAATCAAAAAGCATGTTTCTTCACTTTGAGAAACCAAGTGTTACAGATCTTCTCAGGTCAGAACTCCTCCCCCCCCCCCAAATGCATATATTTTTGTAATGTTCTAACCATTTTTAATTTAGAAAATAAATCCTATATTTAGAGAAGAGGGGCTAAAAATAAAATAGAGGAGGAGGAAGAGTTTAAGAAGAAAATTATTTAAAGTAAAACTTAAGAGATGTGCATTAAAATCCACATACAATAATGAAGCGCATGGCGTGAATCTGAGCCACTTGATGTCACCTGAACTAACTGGAGTTACAGACTTTGAGGAGAACATGGCAAAAAAAGAACAATTTTTCCTCAGAAGACACAAGATATTATAATTGATTGATTCATTATCCCTTCAAGACTGTCATCCCTAATGTATAAAACTAAAACACATAGCTATGAAAAATTCACCTATGTTCACTATGAAATACACCTAAGATCTTTAACTCATTCTTATCATACCAATTAAATCAACCATGACACTAACGAGCTATACAAAGCCATGTCTATATTTGGCCCCACCTTCCAGCATAGCTTTTCTAAGAGTTATTTGAATCTTATTGCAGATTTTTACATTTATCATGGTATGTTTTAGCATTTATTACAGAAAGTTACCATAAAAAGTACATCTTGCAAGCATGAAATTTCAAAAGTTAACTAAAAATAATAGTATAATGTTTTTAAAAGAGTTTAAAAAGAGTTTTATGAGACAGACATGCAGATAAGTGCACTTTATGCCACATGTTGTTGAGCCTGAAAAGAGAATTAGTTCATTTTCCCCAGAAGATGTGTAAGAGGACTTTTTTTGTTTTGTTTTGAATAATACCACATATAATAAGCAGAAAGGTGAATAAGTGACACATTGTAACACACCATAGTGTACCAAAATGGCTTTTCTTTAGATTAGGTTGAACCTGTCTTGATTTAAAATCAGTGTGGGAAAGGAACATTGGTTTCAAACAGTGCTCAATTCTTATCAGATTTGGGGGTTAGCAATTATTTTTCCAGTATGCCACTGGCTATGATTCTTTCTTTTTTTCTCTTTCTCTTTCTCCTAGGACCAGCAGCTGATGACTCATGAACTGGGATCAATCCATGGATCACAATTTTACAAAGCACTGGGATGCATCTTAATCTGGATGTGAGGATGCTTTATGGCTCAGAAATCATATATATAATGTTTATTGGCCAAATTTAAGGAAACATCATTTCCCCAGGAATCTCTTGTACTTGGCACGTTTATGTTACAGAGTTTTGGAATGTTGGGAAGATGTAGGAAATTTCAATGGAGAGAAATAAGAGGTCAAAGAGACATACTACCTTCTTCTTTTGAGTGTCTAGTTTCCTTTGCCATCAATTGTCAATGGCAGTGTGCTGGGAGACTGCATTGCATGCATATGAGGATTGTACTGAAATAATCTTCAAAAATATTAGAAAAAACATTGAGAAACATAGTTTTCAAATATTGAGAAACCTTGTTGAGAAGAATCCAGGACTAGCAAGAATCCTTGAGTTTTGGGACTTATTCTGTGAAAACTTCAAACCACTATGGATTGGAAGCAGCATCTTCTATGCAAGAAAGTTTTTTCCTGCATAGAAAATGTTAGAAGTAAATACTATATACAATAATATAAATAATAGTACATGAAAATATTTTTTGTGCAGAAAAACTTAATTGCTCCACAGAAATTATATATAAGTAAATATTATAAAAGTTATGTAACTAATACAACTCAATATTTATTTCTGCGGAAAAGGCTATTTCCTGCATATAATATGTTATAAATTGATAATAATTTGAAATAGCATAACTATACACCACAATATTATTTTGTGCAGAAAAGACTATTTCTTACATAGAATATGATATAGATAAATAATATGTAAATGTCACATCCCAGCCTGCCTCAGGCCCTCAGCAAGAGCAATGCCATGTTAAATCCCCAGTCTCAGAGAGGCCTGTAAAGCCTAGAGACAAGATGCTACAGAAGCCCAAAGTTCATTCAGTGTTCAAGGCCAGAAACCGCTCAGCGCCAGCGCGGGCTGATAAGGACCGAGGGATAGCTGGAGATGGGGTGACTCCCAATCGTCCAGGTGCTATGCTAATTGGATGGGCATACCATTCCCATGCAGAAGGCCTGAGAAGGCCCATCTGGAGAACTGTTATGAGAACAAGTTCTGAAGTCCCAGTGCGTCATAACTTCAAAGCCTGTGAGACCTATTTAAGCCAGGTCTCAGAGATGGTTGCCATCTTTCGCCAATGTTCAGCATCAAGCCAAGTCTCCACGGAACTCTGCCTGGGCCTTGGGCCTTCTAGCTTTTGGACTCTGTTTGCTAAGTCTTTGTGCCAAGAACCTCCCTATTGGATTAGCCCATTGTGGCATCAAGACTCTTATTTTATCCTGCTTTCTTTGGACTATTGCCTTGCAACCCTGCTTACTTTTGGACAATTGTGCTGCTATCTATTGATACTTGAAGGCATCACTAGACTATAATCCTAGCCTCTTTACTTTATTCATTATTCTAAATAAAGCATTTAACCACAGCTGGTCTCAAGTGGTTTACTGTGGGGTCCTTCAGGTCTACGGTGCAACAGTAAAATAATGTAATTCATGTTACATAGCAATATTATTTTTGTGCTGAAAATCTGTTTCCTTGCATAATATTCTGTTGGTAATACAAAGCTACGCAGAAATATTATTTTCTGTGTAGAAAAACTGTCTCTGTGCAGAAAATACTGCTCTGAAAGCATTCCATACAAAATTTGTGTATGGCTAATTATAATTAAAAAGATCATTTTCTCTCCAGAAAATAGCTTATTTTTTGCAGAAAAATATTTTTGTATAGAAATGTTATTTTCTATTTTTAAAAGGCTGTTTCAGGGAGATACTGACCACTTGAAAGTTTTGAGCAGAATATATCCAGAACCATTAATACATTTTAAAAATTGTTTTAAAAAAGAAAATTGATAAATTAGTCATCACTTCCTTTGAAAAGAAAACCAGTAATGAATTGCATCCATAAAGTGGCACATTGGCCTTCACTTTGAAGGGTCTTCAAGCTAAATACATGCTTCTTGGCATGTATACCCAAGCTGAATTTCCAAAACTAAAGAACTAGGATAACTTGAAAACAGGATCAACTACATCGGCATGCTAAGTAACCACATAAGAATCTGTATGAAAGCTCTGTAACTGCAGCCATTGTGCTTGATCGTTGTGTCTACCTTTACTATGACTTACCCAGCTTCTGTGACATTTCTATCTCACTGGACACTGGCAAACAGTTACTGAGACTGGAATGTGAGATCACAGAGAACCCTGTGCTTTGTTATTGTCAAATGCACTATGAAAAAAATACAGTACATCATTTCATATTTTGAGAAGAATGGCATTTTCAATTTAGAGTACTTTCCCAAACAGTTGCTCATTGTTTCTTTTGGGATGGGTTACTCAACTGTGTGGGCTGTTCACTCATAGGAAACTTATTATTCTTAGAAATGTCAAAGAAGACTCTTCTTGCTGGGCAGACTAGGTGGGCTTCCCTGATGTCTTAAGGGTATCAGGACCAGCATAGATTTTTCTTCACTTACACAGCTGGGATATTCTGACACACACTTGGTCTGTACTGTCCCATGTGCTACCACAAACTGTTAAAACATCAATAACTCAAACGTTCTTTTGTTCTTTGTCTTCCTTTTGTATGTTTTACTCAGTAGCTTTGTTTGTTTTTT
Organism: Anolis apletophallus; assembly: GCA_030556195.1. Classification (NCBI taxonomy): domain Eukaryota; kingdom Metazoa; phylum Chordata; class Lepidosauria; order Squamata; family Anolidae; genus Anolis; species Anolis apletophallus. The sequence goes on from JARBWK010000003.1 coordinate 74,082,826, forward strand.
TAACATTCCTTTTTGTTTGCATTTCTTGGCAAAGGATGCTTGAAGGATTTTTTCAACTCTCAAATGTAGGCTCTTCTTTTGGTTTTTTTGCCAAGCAATATTGCTGTAACTTAACCACAAGTACGTTCTGTGGGCTTCTATTTCTCTAGAGCACCAAGGTTGTTACTACAAGACCAACATCCACAACAGAGCATTGAGAGAGTAATTGGAACCATTTCATAGTTTTCTTCCTCCATGTAACTATAAAAGTCCTAGTTACATCACAAAATTATCTTTCATTAAGTTACAATTCCAATATGGCTTTCCCATGCTTCCATTATTGAAAAGTGGGATTGCCCTATATGCTTCAGTATAAGTATAGAAATATTACTACAAGAATCAACCCAAAAAATCTGGGTCAATTTATCTGTGTGTCAGTGTAAGTACTGTACCTTAATTCAGTGTTTCCCAACTGCTGTGACGCGGCACAGTAGTGTGCTGTGACGGACTTCCTGCTGTGCCGCGAGAGAAGCTCTCTGTCCCCATTCCTTCCCCCTTCCTCCTGCCGAACTCCTGCTGCTTGGGGGAGGAGGAGGAAGGGCCGGGTGGTGGCAAAGAAAAAGTAGAAGGGGCCAGGGTGCCGACTCCTTCGGCCGTTTCCCCAGCCAACCTCCAATCTGCCATGACTCTCGCCATGACTCTCACCCCTCGCTCGCTGAAGCTGCGTGGAGGAGGAGCCCCGCCCTCTGAAGCCCATCCACCGCTCATGCTCCTCCTCTGCACTGCTTCCACGAGCGAGGGGCAGGAGTAATGGCGGAGAGCAGCACCAGGGACGGGGACCATGACTCCCGCCCCTCACTCACACTGCCCCCTTAAGGCTGGAGAAGCTGTGGGAGAGCTGAAGCCCGGGAGGGAGCGGGGCATGGTGCAGCCTGGCTCCGCCCCCTCCCCTGATTCAGCTCTCCCACAGCTTCTCCAGCCTTGAGGGGGCAGTGCCAAACCAGCATTGTGCTGGCTCTGCCACCACTGGCTTGGCAGTGCCCCCTCAAGGCTGAAGAAGCTGTGGGAGAGCTGAAGCCGGGGCGGGGGCGGGGCATGGCATGGCTCCTCCCCCTCCCCCAGTTTTGGCACTCCCAGCAGCTGCTCCCAGCAGGCCACCATCCCCCAGCCGTTCTTTACAGTGTTAGAGTGTCATTTTAGTTGGTGGTGTGCCCCCGAATTTTTTTAATGTTAAAAGTGTGCCGCGGCTCAAAAAGGGTTGGGAAACACTGCCTTAACTCATTTAAAAAAGGAACTATAATTCTCTGAATAGAGTGGTGAAAAGCAAGAACATTAGTCCATCCCAGAGGAACATAAAAGAAGCATAAACTCACTCTACATTTTCTGTTGTGGTGCAACTTCTGGCCTTTTTAAAATATGTGGGCAAGAAAAAATGTTGTGATGGTAGCTAGGAGTGGCTTTCCCCTCTCTCTGAAATGACCTTTGACTTATCCATAGGCTATATCCAAATTCATATTTTTGACCCCAAAATATGAACTCAACATACATGAGGTAGACTTATCAGTGAATATATACAGTAATTTCACCTGTTTGTTACTAGTTGCCTACCTGCTCCAGTCACAGTAGGAATTAGAACTATGCAAGTTCTAGCCCAGAATCTTGACCATATCATCTAACTACTGCAAACTGTATATAAATATATAGCTCATGAAACATTTCCATTCATCTTTGAAATTTGATTGAACTACAATAGTTAGGAAAACTCTTTGTAAGCCACCTTGGGTTCCAGTTTTGGAGGATAAGTAAACAGGAGAGGAGAAGGAGAGTATAAAACTATTGAGATGTTAGCCCATGGACCTTCTTTGAAGAAAGAGCTGCCTAACTTTTTATTATGGTTTTGAAAAAAATACATCTACCAGTAGGCTTTCAGTTACTGGCCTATCAGAAGTCTCCCTCAAAGAGCCAAATACCAGCGCCTCCTGAACTAACAATAAGACATGTTTTACTACTAGTGATGAAACATCTTCTATAAACACTCCCTACCTTACTGGCCATCCTTTTCCCAGTATTGATTCACCACTGAAATATTTGTGCCGCTGGAGTTCAAGTACATGAAACCGAACCTTCCGTTGCTTGGACTTGTACAAGCGCCATTAAAAGCAGTATGCACTTCGGCAGTTAGTGAATTAAATAAGCAAAAGCATCCTAATGGTCTCTGCGAAACCAGTGCCGCTGACCTTAGCAAAGGGAATGATAATAAAATGAAGAAGATAAACAAAGGAGAGAACAGTGTGCCTTTTTATGGTTCATATCAATGCTGCATGCTGGGATTTAATGTTACACATTATACTTTTCAGCCCCCACCTTCCCCAGAAGGCATAGAGGCCTTGTGTTTGCCATATACAGACTTGCTGGTGCTGACAGCATAGCAAGAATGGAGGCTACCAGCCCCCCAAAATATTTTCTTTTGCTCCTATATAACCTATGCTTTTCTTTTTATCTCTCATTTCGTTTTTTTCTTTTTCTCCCCCTTTCCTTCTTTTTTTGTATGCAATTATTAAATAAGTTTATTTCCCTCAGCTATCACCACCACATGCCAGCACTTTCAAACAAGTTATCTGAACATTTTTGTTAGATTAAAATGCACTGCAAGTAGTGCCAAAGAAAGCAACTAGCTGGTTACAACCAGTTAAGTTATATTACACTGGATATTGTCTAACAAAATGGTAAGTTTAATGGAATTCATTTATTTAACTGAAGAGATGGGCCAAATCGTTCTTTTCTGCATCCACTTAATTCAAGAATTAAGCTAAATGTTGGAATCCCAATTAAGTCAAACAATGCTGTTAAAAATAATTCCAGAATCAAAATATTTTTTGCTTAGTAAGTAGGGATTGGGGAAAATTCCAGTTTCTATATACAGTGAAATCTTGATTTGGTACAAGCTAATATGAGAGGTAGCACTAGCGTGAGAGCACACCCCCCGCCATCTTAACCAGGGCTTGTTCTTATCTATATTCAAGCAAAGATGGGGGACTAGGTGTGGGGCTCTCTCCCCCTTTGCAGACTTTTCTGTGAAAAGGAGGGCAGGAGAGGCTTTCTCCAGCAGCAGCATCAGTGCCAGGAGGGAGGTCATGGGAGGCCCAGAGCAGCACTGCCACATGAAACAACATGGCAGTTGATGGGGGTTTCACTTCCCCAAGGAACAAACAGAAACCCATGAGCTGGGTGGAAAGGAGAGGGATTCCATGCGGGGAATACAAGACATAGCCTTTCTGACTGTGCTTTTAAGTCTTTCTTTCAAGCGAAATTCACAGGGCTGGTATTTTCCAGTTCCTTCCTCTGAAATATTGCCTCCTCCTGCATCTGGGACCCTTGTGCGGTCTCCCATCAAAGTGCAAACCAGGACTGACCTGGCTTAGTGTCCAAGATCAGGACGAGGAAGAGAGCTAAGCAGAGATCTGCGAGGAGGGAGACATTGATCGGTGGGAAAAGAGGCATAGATGACCTCTCATCAGTTTCTGTCTATCTGGTTTGGGAGGGTGATGATTTTTGTTGTCTTAAAAGTACATTTTATACATTTTTATTTGGTGTGGTTTTTGAGGAGCAGGAATGGATTAATAGCATTTCAATGGGCAAATTTGCTTTGAGATAAGTGTGATTTGAGTTAAAAGATTCAGTCACTGAACAAGGAAATCTTAAGTCAAGATATCAATGTAGTCCTAAACTAGAGCTAAGTTCTAATTTAGGGCTAAGTAAGAATTGATGATGTAAAACTCATGAGCCCATAAGTCCAGGATATGCACTTGTAACTGCCATAGAGAATTCTGAACATTTTTTCTTAGAAAAAGCTTATAGCATGAAACCATCTGGCCAAATCTGGTGGTTTGGATTCTTTTTAAAGTGGCTCTGGCTGTAAATTGCATCCAAGTCTGACAAATAGGGGGAAAAGACATTTTAAAATATTTTCCGCAGCTCTCAAACATTCAATTTCCAACTGATTCTAACAAGTTGAGCTGGATGGCCTCTAATTTGGCCTCCAAACCATATCAGACCCTTTTGCAAAATCAATAAATTGGCATCCAAATCCAATGTTGCTATGGCTTCCCACCCTAGTATTTAAATGTCAGCTTGAGGGATACAGGGCTCAATAACCAGGAAGTAAGAGGATATTGGAGAAGGAAATAACAAGAACTTCTAAAATCTTGAAGAAGTCACTTAGGAAGGAAGGAATGAAAGCTTAAGTGAGCTGCCCTTTGTGTTTCTGTAAAGTCAGTTTAATTGCATGGCATTCTGTAGGGATAATATGTAGAGAAAATAGCATGATTTGGATGGCGAAGAAGATACAGAACATCTCTTTCATGCAACTTCCTTTTTGTACTTTATACCCTGCCTGCATTTAAAAAATTCTGGCCAGGGTTACCTTCAAGTTTGCAGATGCCTTAGGTAACAATATCAATAGGGACTTTTCATATGAAATCTTCCTTCAGCAGCCACATTCATCTCATCTAGAGCCTCATCACATTATCCTTGAATTCCATCCTAGGATGACTCTTAGGATGATTCCAGGATGGAACCAGGATGGAGACCACAGGAACCTATCACATGATGCAGAGCTCCATCCTAGCTCCATCCTGGAGGCTACCCATGTTCTCATAGCCTACAACGGAGCCAGTGCAGTGGGAAGCTGGGAGGCAATGCCTTCCCCCTTGGGATGGTTAAAGCAGTGATGCTGGCAATGTGGGGCACAGGGCAGTGGTTTCCCCCACTGTCCCATGGATTCGTCATGCTGTCTGACAAATCCGGTCCCCCAACTGTTCCCTGCTTTCGAAACTTCCATGTGATGAGGTTCTCAATCACCTCTTTTTCTAAACACACCTTTTCAATCACTGGTCCTCCCTTTTTTCTAGGAGGAGGAAGAGGAAGAAGAAGAAAAGAGGAGGAGGAGAGGGAGAGAGGATGGGTGAATGTCAATACAGAAAAAAGAATCTCAAGTAGGATGAATCCCAAGAGAAAAAGGGATTAAGAATAGAAGAAAAAGAGAGCACATGAAGTAACCTCTAAGCCAAAAGGGAGGCGCTCTGTATGCTTCTCCCACCACATGTAATCTTTGAATTTCAAGAGTCTCAAATCACTTAAAACACTGACAGAATCCATTTGCCACAACTTTGAATGTGGCTCAAGAATGTGGGGAGTAAGTGCAGAAAAGACAAATAAGGTACCTATTTTAAACTGTGACAAGAATCTTGAGATGTTTTGTCTTGATTGAAACAAAGGTTGGCAAGACAAGTCGTTTGGCAGAGGAAAGATTTTGCTGATAGCTGACATTCAGTTGCATAAGAAATAAAATAACCTTTGACAGTATATGACTCTAACACACACATTGGATGGAATTCTGTTGGCAATATATTCAGGCCTTTCATCATGCCTGCTTTTCAGGTTATTGTGGAAGGAGCTATTCAGTATCTCAGGCCCCATCTACGCTGCCATACAAAAACCAGATGATCTGCTTTGAATTGGATTATATGACAGTGTAAATTCTTATAATTCAGTTCAAAACAGATAATATGGGTTATCTGCTTTGATAATCTGGATTATATGGCAGTGTAGAAGGGGCTTAATAGTACAATGACATCCCCCGCCCCCAAAACAACAACTCCAAGATGTCGCTGCCAGCAAGTATATTGAAGGTCTTGGAGGGTAGCGGCTCTTCCTTCTCTGCAGCTGCAAAATGGTAGCTGGATGGGACCTGAGATTCTCCTGTACCCTCAGTTGATTGATTACTCGTCTACACATCCCAAGATCGGATTGTAGGCAGGAGCAAAAGGGGAATCCCAGTGAAAATGGACCAGACAACCACCAAAAAACCTTAGCCATAAGCCTCAGCAGCACTAGAAACATTGACAATCTTTTTGCTTTGTTTTTTGGCGGGAAGGTTCAATTAGAAAACTATATGGGGAGAGAGGACCCAGGGTGCCACATGCTGACATCTGATCCAGAGATTTCTTGTCTTCTAAAGGTTACACCAAAGTAAACATAATATTCCTTTTAGCAGTACAAGACATTTTTTCATATGTGTTGAATTGAGCCTCCCTGATAGCAGTGTTTCAATATCCTACTTATATCTCAATTCTGGCAGTCATTCTCTTATGTAAAGCCCACTGGAACAAACTGAAGTTCAAAACATTAGTATTAAAAATTAACGTATCTCTATTATTTTAAAGGGTGCAAATATTTTGCAAGTCTTATGTCATTCTTTCTCCATTCTAAAACACATTGATTTAAATTGCATTTATCATCCTGAAATAAAGAATAATGATTTCCCTCAGGCTAATCAGTAAATTCTTAATTAACAGAAGAACAATTCACTGTGGAAATATCCTGCGGTAACTCTTTTGTATTGAAGCCTTCTCTAAAGTTTGCACAAATCTTAACACAGTAATTTATGGGAATACAATGTGTGGACAAACATCTCTTTGTAAATAGGCACCAGTGACTCTGTCAATTATGGTTTCTTTCCATTTCTAATTTTTCTAATATCCCATCCCGACTGTCTCCAACTTTGAAACAATTGAGATGTGAATTACATAGGCATTTGCACACATTTGATGTACATCCCTTCTAATGTAGGCATAAATTCACACAATTATGTATAATATATGCATCCTAATGCATAATGAAAACATGTTTCTTAATTTGTTGCAGTCCTTTCTGTCCGCACTTTCTCTTAATAAACTGGAGGTTTTTTGGTTGACTTCAAAATAAGACTGGATAAATAAATATAAAATTGTGGATAGATTCATCCCCCTTCCCTAACTTTGAGGTCCCCCAATTCAGAAAAGCTAATATATATCAACATAAGAAAAGAGAGCTAAGGGGGCAACCTATATAAACATGCCTATTAGGGAAGAAGTCTGTGTGAGATTGGACCAGCCTACATGTGGCCACAAAAGACATGGGCTGATCTAGTTTAACCTGGGGAAAGCCACTTAATATGCCTGCACCTTGGGTTAAAATAGCTAAGGGGAAAACCTGAATCCTTGCAAAGAACCCTACACCACAGTGTACAAAAATAAATGGGATTGGCATTGCTAATAATATAAGGTCAAAACAGCTTAATTCTATGGCCCCTTCTACACTGCTATATAATCTAGATTATCAGATCAGATAATCCACATTATCTGATTTGAATTTAAATATATGAGTCTACACTGCAACATAATCCAGTTCAAAGCAGATAATCTGGATTTTATATGGCAGTGTAGAAGGGGCCTATGTGGGATATCATGGGCATTTTGCTGCATCCTCTGTCCAATCCCCTTCCTTCACTCACAATGTACAGCTTTCTGTTTTTGTTTTAGAAAAAAAGGACAAAGAAAATTTCTTTGATCGTAGCTGTTAGAGAGATGAAACATGGCAAAATCACCTTTCTTGAAAAAGCCCTAACAATGCTTGAATATCAGTTTCCTTGGGTTATAAAAAAAATTATTCCATGACCTGATTCTCTGAATGAGAAAGGTGTTTCACAACGGAAGGTTAGAATAAAACCTAATGCTCTGTGACCCTCTTGAACTGTGCTCAGTATTCTTCCTGCCCTGATTTTATGTGAGCAAAAGCAAAATGGATAGTGGGATGCCATGCCTTGAATATAATCTGGCTTGGTTTAACCATCTGGTCCTTTCCCCTCTTATATCACATCTGAATGACTCCCTGAAATTGTCTGCTTTTTTCCCTTTCTATTTTATCTACTTTTTCTTTTTCTTTTGTGTTGTTATCTGTATCTTCAATCTCTATTCCTCCTTTTCTGTAATATGTTTTAGGCAATGTAGATGGCTGTTGTCTGTTCGTTTTATTCTCAAACCAACAATTGGCTGAAAGACAGTGGCTTGTTCAAGATTACTCAATGGGCTTTATGGTTGGAGATAAGAACCTGCATCCCAAAAGTTCCAAAACTCTATAACCATGATGTTGGACATTTAGTTACAACCATCAGAGGTACTGTTATGCTGTTGTTCATCCATTCTGTAGCAAATAACTGAGAAAATGTGAACAACAGCAGTATTGCATGAAAAGATGAGATTTGCCTTGTTGAAGGCTTTTATGGCTGGAACCACTGGGTTGCTGTCAGTTTTGCAGGCTGTATGGCCATATTCCAGAAGCATTCTCTCCTGATGTTTTCCCACATCTATGGTAGGCATCCTCAGAGGTTGTGAGGTCTGAGGATGCCTGTCAACCTCCAAGGATGCCTGCTATAGATGTGGGCAAAATGTCAGGAAATAATGCTTCTGGAACATGGCCATACAGCTTGGAAAACTCACAGCGACTTAACTTTGCTTTGCACAGAAATATTTAATGGGGTTACTATATATTCACTGCCTTCTCAAAAGGATCTTTAGAGACTTCTATCTTACAAATGGCATCTGCCTATCATTTTTGGTATGTGACTGGAAAGGCAAGCCATTTTGAGAGTCTGAAATCATACTATTGGGTGGGGGTGGGAGGCCTTCTGGGTTAGAAATACATCTGTTTAATGTACATGTAGATTGATGCCCCTGTGTACACTCTGATTAAATGATACATTCTAGAGAGTGATACTGTAGGGACGCAACTATTAAAATAGGCTGCTAAAGTAGCTAGTGTTTCCTTCTAACTACTGTTCCTTTCAAGCAATCCCACACACTATTGTTCAAGGTCAGCAAGTCAGGGTAAGACCACCCTGGTTGGGAGAGATATGGGGAAGGAAAAATACACTTCTGACACAGAGTTGTGCTGAATCCCTCAGCTGAGAAATGTCATCTAACACCTTTCATATTTATGGTGACTCATAAACAGGAAGCTCAGTCTTGTCCATGACACTGTAGCTTTGTCATTCCTAGATCTTGCTACGGAGGGAAGGACAAAGCCCTACCTCCCCCCCTCCTATGACACACACACACACACACCCCAAAATTAAACAAAACAAAGAATTCAATGGGCTATTTAATGTGGCTGTGCTCTGCACTTTTTGCCAAAATAAACATTGCCAAATTAGTTAGTCACCGCTGAACAACCAAAGCACTAAGCGCAAATTCATCAAGTGAAATAAAATGGGAGAATAGCAAAGGAGACAGCAATGTTATATATACTTCATCTTTTGTATGTAGGTGTTTTTGTTCCAACATTTGCAATAAAGTGGCATGGGAACAGTAACAGACAGAGAAGGAATGCTTGTTGCAGCCATGATAAAGAGCTTGTGTTACAAAACCCAAGAGCGTATATTTGAACACACATTCTCAGTCAAACATATCTTCTGATACTAAGACAAGAAAGCAACAGATTACATGTAATTCCAAAATACACATTTTAAAAAGGAGTTGGGAACTTCCTTGGGAAGTTTCAGAGACATATTCTGCATCTAGAGTAGGCACATGCAAACTTTGGCCCTCCAGGTGTTTTGGACTTAAACTCCTAACACCCATTAGGCTGGATGAAGTTTCTGGGACTTGAAGTTCAAAACATGGAAGGCTAAAGTTTGATCTAGAACAACTATCTCTAGAGGTTTGGGGTTCAATGTCCAGCGCGCACTGCCTATTTTTCCCTGTCAGTTTGTGATGAGGAGGTGGTGTTGGAGGGATTGTAGGTTATAAGATCTGAAGGGTGTTTATTTGAAGAAGGTAAACTAGCATATATGGGGGTAGTTTGAGATGGATCCTTCTGAATGCAGATAGGTAAATATGTTTATTAGATTGTTTATCTCTTCTCAATTCTCCATTGTGCCTCCCACTGTGATGCACTACAGATTTTTAGTTTAAAAAAAAGATGTGTTAAAAATCACTGTGTTAAAAATCCTGATCGGGAGGTAGTCGTAGCATAAAACCATGTGGCCAAATTCACTTTTCCTGTAAGTTTACTAACTAAAGTGCATCACAAAAGTCTCCTGGCCTCAGAAGCCATTTGGACTCCCAGAAGCTAGTTTATCAAAAGAAGGGCAACTCCATCTAAAATAGTTGTAATCACAATAACAAACTGGCTTTCTTGCCAATGAAGATTAAACTATGATGCTGAATAAGGGAGGAAGAGCTGAGATTGGCTCCCACTGTCCAGAAATATAGTTAGTACAAATCAGAATTTAGAAAGCTTAAATACGCCAGTATCCCTCACTCCAATGAAAGTAGAACTTTTACTATGAAGCAGAACTAATGTTCCTCATTAGTAGGAGCCCATTGAAAAATTACAAAAGCTCTCTTCACTGGAGGGTGCCAACCAACACCCTAGAGTTGTTTACATAATAATGTTAAGTAGTAAGAAGGATTTACTGAATAAAAGGACTATATGTAACCAATATAACTAGGCCCCCATCAATCCATCACTTATTAAAATTTTCCCATCACCCAGAGGACATTTTTATCGGCTGCCTCGAGATTATGGAACGACCTGCCGGAAGAGCTCTAACAGCTAGATCAGCTGTCAGAATTTAAAAACTGTCTCTTCTTCCAGGCCTACCCAGCCATGAATTTTAATCTCATGTCCTATGTTTTGGTCTCTGTCCTGTGTGATTAATGAGTATTTTACAGAAATGTTTTTATGTGTATCTTTTATGGAACTGCATTTTAATATTTGTTTGTAGAATTGTATAGTATTTGTGTGTTTTTGACTGTGATGTGACCCACCTTGAGCTGTCGGAAGAAGCAGGTAAGAAATAAAATTATTATTATTAATATTATTATTGAGCAGTGATAAGGGGAAAGGATGCACAAAACATAAACTTATTTATGGCACATTCCTTATATGTTAAATGAATGGCATAAATTTATATCCACCCAAGCTTAGGCTGTTCCTGAATACAGACTTGTGATTTGGTCCATTAAAATTAATGCTTACTGTACTACTGTATATAGTTCAGAAGTGGGGAAAAGTTTCCTACTGTGTTGGGAAGACCCCAAAGTCATATTTTACAACTACAGCAGACTTCTCAGAAGCTGTGCCGTTAGTGAAGAGGGTTAAGGATTTAAAACTTCTGCTTGTAAAAATCGCTGCAAAGATGTTGTCCTGTTTCCAACTTCAGTTTCTTGACACCTGATGCAATGACTTAATTTAAGAAATAACTTGTTCCATCATTTAGGAGTAAACAACTGTGGCCCTCCCGATGTTCTGGAGCAGAGGTCCTTAAACAAAGGCCTGGGGGCCAGATACGGCCCTCCAAGTTCATTTACCCGGTCCTCACCCAAGGTCAACCTAAGTCTGAAACAACTTGAAAGCACACAACAACAACAATCCTTATCTCATCAGCCAAAAGCACATCCACACTTCCCATTGAAATACTAATAAGTTTATATTTGTTAAAATTGTTCTTCCTTTTAATTATTGTATTGTTTTCAAATTATAATCTGGCCCTCCAACAGTTTGAGGGACTGTGACCTGGCACTTTGTTTAAAATGTTTGAGGACCCTTGTTCTGGAGTGTACAACTCCCATCTGATGCCCACTCATAATGTACTTAGAAGGTCCACACTCCAATGTCCCAAGATTATGTTTGGCAATATATGGAGGAACCTCTGTGGTCTCCTTCCATCTCCAATTTCGTATGCATTCCACCAGCTCTAGTGAGCAACTTGTGGACTTCTGCTGCACTAGGACTCCCATTGACCCTAGTCAATACATCCAGTAGTGAGGGGTGAGTGGGATTGCAATCTAATACCTGAAGGGTCACATATTGGCCATTAAAACATTCCACATGTCTGAAGGGCCACATAATTCTCACATTTTAAAAGGGAGGAAGTAGTGTAGCCTTCTTCTGCACTTGTTTGAACATTCTACTTTGTGATGTTCTTTGTTACTCCCAGAAGTTTGAATTTTGAGAAGAAGCCACTAACATTGTTTTTCTTTCATTTATCCATGTTTATCTTCTTTATTGAAGTAAATGGATCCAGCTTCCCTTAAGTAATAGGAAGCACATGGGAAAAGGCCAGGCTGAGTTATATGCTGAAAAGAACAAAAACCTTTCGGTGATTCTTTCCTATCCATTTTATCATACAGAATATTATCTATTTGCCCTTGAACTTTACATTGGCATGCTGAAAAATGCATGATTCTAGGTAGTTCCTTGTTTGCCTTAAAATAAGTGAAGCCATGGCAAGAGAATTGTGACAGAAATATTGAGTGCCCTTGACATTTCTTTCAGGAACACTATTTTCAGAGCCATGTCATGTGAAAGGTACATTCTGCCAAGACACCCATTCTTGGTCCAAGTCACACTCTCATATGGAGCTCCAACAACTGGAAATGTACCAATAAAACAAGGAAGAGTCCAGAACATCTGGGTCTATGAATGAATATTCAGTACAGAGTATTACACATTCATTGGAGCAGCAAATCAAGCATGGAGCCACTGAAGCAAACATAATTTGAAGAATTCAAAGAAACAGGGCAATGGTAAAATTGGCGGGCAGTACATACAAGGTCATCTTCACACTGACATAATAATTATGTTAAAGTGGGCTTTTATTTCTTCAGCACAGCAGCAATTGGAGCATGGTGTGTCTTTTCCCATCAGGACTCATGCATGGATGCCAAGCCTCATGATGCCCAAGAAGCAAATGATATACCTCATATGAAATGGAGCTCCTGCAGCACTTAGGAAAAGTCCTGTTCTTTGGACTGCATCCCCACTGGCAATGTTCACTAGGGGACTCCATTTTAAGCTGTTTGTTGGGCAACCTTCACACTGATGCAAGCTGTTATGGTCATCCTTCTCCAAGGAAGGTATTATGGTCTAGCCGAAGCAAGCAGGGGAGCTCGCCGGGAGGAAAAAAATGGTAGAATTGCACTAGAACCAGCAGTCTATATACGGCCACCTATTGAGCCAATTCCACTTATGAAAACTAACTAGTTCTACTCTGGTAATTAAATGTTCTCTACAGCCTTATCAATTTCACATCATTTTGTCCATCCTAAGGAATCCTGGGATATGTAAACTGTTGAGGTACCACTACTGAGAAGGCATTGGTTGTTGTTGTTGTTGTGTCTAAAAGTTGTTTTTCAAATGTGATGACATTTTACTGCTCCCCTCTTCTGAGGATGAGAGAGTGCAACTTTCCCAAGGTCACTCAGCCTTTGCCCTCCAGATGTCCAATACCTAGAATTACTGACTATTGGCCATACTAGTTGGAACTAGTTGGAAGTCCAAAACATCCTGAGGACTAAAGGTTAAAAACCATCAAACTAAAGAAGAATGTTTAAATCTTTCAGGAAATTAAAAACCTAAAGATTTTAGAGGATGGGCTATGATATTTAACAGTATCAGACTGCCATAAATGTATTGGGGAGATACGAGAAGAAATTGTCCTTCCATCTGGAGCCAGCGTATGAGTTTTAGCTTCTACATTAAGTGAAGAACAGCTTTCAAAGATAAAACTTTCAGATTCTCATTATAATTTCTGAAACTTTTGTGTGAGTAATGAAATTAGTAGGTTACTACTATTTGTTTGTTGTGGATTGAGGTTTTGTGTACTTTTGGCTCTCTACCCAAAGGTTATCTCATAAGCCAGGTACCAATGATAGGAATGGAGAAACACAGTGGTTAAGTCTTCCCCATGACAAGAACAGTCAAAGCAGAGCTGGAAAAAAAACTCTGCAGAGCCAATTATCTTTTATGGACAACATACTCTTACATCCTAGGCCTTATCTCCTGTTTGGGGGCTTCCATATTTTAGAACTTGTACATATAGAGACATCCTTTTCTTTTAAAAAAAGAATAATATTTTCAAATAATCTCATCCCATCAATAAAGCATATGGTTCTGTTTTATTTAATTGTTCCTCTCAGTAAGGAGACTGGAGATAAAAGTGGGTTTCTGCGATATCACAGCTGTATTGCCAGCTGCAATATTGGCCAAAGCAGTCATTTAACTCTGACAGCTTCTTTCCTTTTTATATGCATGATGGATAGCTCTGAACCCTGTGGTGCCGATTCATTTGTGTAAACTACCACAGTGAAATGTCAGGCCCACCCTTCAGGCTTCATTCATGAGAGTGTATCCCAGTCAGGGAAGCATTCTGAGAGAAAAGGTCATGGAAGCAAATGATGCCTTCCTTTTTGCCAATGCAGCACAACCAGGTGAAAATTCATGGCATGATTTTATTTGTGGACTGTCCGCCATTCATGCTTACCTCTCCCCATTCCATGCCCCAAGCCAGCTTTCTAACAATGCCTAATTGTGTTAGGTACAATGTGAAGAATACCAGATCTACTTGACAGTATTTCAGGATTAGTGCCTTTACAAGCTGTAACAATAATGCTATTGTCTGTATGGCTCCTGGTCTTGTTGCTTTACCTTTGAGGAAGTTGAATCCTAGATAGTCATCTTCATAACATGGAAATTGCGTAGAATGGAGACACTGACAGCCACTGAATGGAACTCAATCCCTGGATTATTCTTTACAGGAGAAGACTGTTTAACTGAGGTGGCTGTTTCAGTATAGGCTTCAGTTGCCATTATCAGGTAGTTCATAAATTTGTGTTTGTTTATAGAGAATGAAGGCCTCTCTCTCTCTCTCTCTCTCTCTCTCTCTCTCTCTCTCTCTCTCTAGCTTGCAGAGACAAAAGTAGTATATTCTTTCTAACTGCAGTTTAACAAGATCAGTTTTAATCTGATTGGTCTCAATGGTTTTAAGCTTACTAATTCTGTTGGATGGTGGACATGATGGCTAGCAGAAGCTTTGTATGAACATAATGTTGAGAACTATGCTATGAATTGATTATACCATCATATCACAGTGATGTGTCAATTGAGGGCAGTATTTTCAGATGTATTTGTAAACATAGAGCCCCCTCTTGCTTGCTTACTTTCAATATTTTTTATGTTCGTCATTTTCTTTCCACTCTGCAAAGCCTTCTGAATGCCTCTGCAAATTAGACACCCTTGAAAAGGTCTACTTACTAAAGAACTCAGAACAACATGAATGTCTAGATATTAATTTATGTAACAAAACGGGTGTGGTCGCTGTAGATCCAAGAAAGGAATCTGAACACAAAGTTTCTCAGAATATCAATATATTTTGTTATAACTGCGACATAATATCAGGCAAAATCAACATATAAACCCAAGTTGGGTGCCCGACCCCCACAGCTGGGCAAACGTGAATACAAGTGTCCTGAAGTCGAATTATCGGCAAAACAGCAAGTGGGGTAACAACACAATAGTCAAAGTGCCGCCGCTGTAAGGTAAAATAATCCACCCCGATGGGTATTTGTATTTCTACCCGGATGGGTATTTGTAATCTAATGGTAAGGTGTTGGAAGCAAACGAACCCAGAGCCCAAATCAAAGGCTAAGTAGCTCCTCCTATGCGGGAAGATGAGGGTGCAGGTGTCGACTGCGAAGTCTTCTGGCCGACGAGGACGCAATTGTTCAAGGGTCCCCCCTCGTTTCGACCCCCCGGGTCTTTTTCAAGGCCAATGAGCAATGATCCTCCCAATGCGCAACACAGGGCGTTAGGCGGCGAGAGTCTAGTATAAATACAAACACGCTAGTCATATATTTCAATGCATAATGCAAGCGTTCAAACAAAGTAACCACTATAATTTTACAACATAATGATAATGGAAGCACATAAGAAGCACAAGGTACTACAAGTCACAACTTTACCTTGGAGAAAGAGTCTCCGGTGTATTCCACCACAGTGGGTGGGGCAAATGCTCAACACAGGTAAGTAAGGGAAGGTTTTGTAGGTAAGGCAAATCGACAGGTGGGATGATTTAAAGGAGAAGGTTACTGATGGGTATCTTTTCATTCAAGCCCCATGGTTGCTCGGTTTTTAGGAAAACGGTCCATTTACTTTCAGCTCGCAGTAATGCTTTCTGGGCGTCACCATGGGGTGAGACCTTGACGATTTCCAAGCCCAGGAATCGAAGATCATCCGGGCTGTGTTTGTATGATTTAAAGTGTACATAGAGGGGAGAATCCTCCGAGTGTTGGCGGATCCTCGACCGGTGCTCCGAGATCCTCGTTCGGAGGCTCCTCCCCGTTTGGCCCATGTAAAGAAGGCCGCAAGTGCAGATCAGGCAATAGACGAGGGACTCATTTTGACAAGTACAGAAGGTAGATAAGGTGAAGTTGCGCTGTCTCCCAGGACTGTAGATTTCCTTCCCTGAGAATACAAAAGGACATTGGGCGCAGTGGCCGCATGGGTGGGTTTTTGGGGTCAAATTACTTCTACGGATGGGTTGTCTCAACATCGAGTGTACTAGGGTGTCCTTTATGTTAGTAGTCCTCTTGTAGGCCACCATAGGAGGGGTATCCAAGCCCGGAATATCTTGAATCAGGGGCCAGTATTTCCTCACAATGTATAAGATCTTCGGGGATTGCTTGGTCAAAGTCAGTGGCCAGACCAGTCTGTTGGATGTGGGTTTCACTTTGGGTGTGAACAGCGAGTCTCGGGGAACCCTGTCAGCTTTTTCTTTGGCTTTGAGAAGAATCTCCTCAGGGTAACCCCTAATGCGAAATCTCTCTATGGTGTTCCAAGCCTCATTGTGATATGTAGTCTCAGAAGAGCAGTTTCTCTTGACCCTTATGAGTTGTGAGTATGGTAGACTCTGTTTGAGGGCATGGGAATGGAAGCTGTCAAATCTCAGAAGTGAGTTCTTGCTGGTGGGTTTCCGGTAGCTCTTCACCAATAGGGAGAGGTCGTTGGTATAAATGGTTACATCCAGAAAATTGATGGAGGATTCATTATATTCCACTGTGAATTTAATTTGTGGGTCCCAGGAGTTGAGCCAACAAGTGAATTGTTCACGAGGAGTCCCATTGGCTATCACTACAAAGACATCATCAATAAATCTGGCGTAAAACCGGATGTTCCGGGCCATGTCCGATGGGTGAGCATTATAGACATGCTGTACCTCCAAGTTGTTCATGTACAGATTTGCTAAACTGGGTGCAAGAGGGCTACCCATTGCGACACCAGAAATTTGTAAATAATACTCTTGATTAAAGGCAAAATAATTATAGTCTAGTACACAGTCAGTTAACTCCATCAAAAATGGGAGGGGGAACGTCACTGGTCTGTATGGCAGCAAAAGAGTCATATAAGATAGCTCGAGCCTGGTCTGTAGGAATGTTGGAGTAGAGTGAATTGACATCCGCCACCACTAGGGTGTCACCTGGTTGAATTTTGAAAAGTTCTATTTTTCGAATAAAGTCACTGGTATCCCTGATGAATGCTGGTTTAGTTTTTACTAGGGGTTGAAGAAGGGAGTCGAGGTACGTGGCTACTGGTTGGAGGAGACTCCCTGTGCTGGAGATGATGGGCCTACCCGGAACCGGCCTGGTGGTTTTATGCGTCTTAGGAAGATGGTAGAACACCGGTGTCCGCGGGAACAAATTAGTCAGGTATTTCGCCAATGATTTAGAAATGTAGCCCATAAGTTCTCCGGGAATGATAATATTGTGAACTATAGCTTTATATTGGTTGGTGGGGTCTCCCGGAAGATGTCTATAATAGGTCTGATCGTTGAGTTGGCGATAAGCTACTGTGAGATAGTAGTCAGTGTCCATCACCACCAATCCTCCGCCTTTATCTGCTGCTTTGATGGTTAATGTTGGATTGTCTCTTAGTTGATGTAATGTCCTCATATCAGTGGTGGAGAGATTGGTGTGGATTTTTTTGTACGAGTAATTGATGCGACTCACTTCTTCGGACACTATATCCTCAAAGGCTTTAACTCTATGATTAGTGCAGATGGGTGTAAAGATACTTTTGCATTTTAGATTGGGGTTACTTTGAGATTCAGGGGAGAGGTCATTGGTGGTATAGGCTTCAGTTGCCATTATCAGGTAGTTCATAAATTTGTGTTTGTTTATAGAGAATGAAGGCCTCTCTCTCTCTCTCTCTCTCTCTCTCTCTCTCTCTCTCTCTCTAGCTTGCAGAGACAAAAGTAGTATATTCTTTCTAACTGCAGTTTAACAAGATCAGTTTTAATCTGATTGGTCTCAATGGTAAGTTAAGCTTACTAATTCTGTTGGATGGTGGACATGATGGCTAGCAGAAGCTTTGTATAAACATAATGTTGAGAACTATGCTATGAATTGATGATACCATCATATCACAGTGATGTGTCAATTGAGGGCAGTATTTTCAGATGTATTTGTAAACATAGAGCCCCCTCTTGCTTGCTTACTTTCAATTTTTTAATGTTCGTCATTTTCTTTCCACTCTGCAAAGCCTTCTGAATGCCTCTGCAAATTAGACACCCTTGAAAAGGTCTACTTACTAAAGAACTCAGAACAACATGAATGTCTAGATACTAATTTATGTCAGGGGTCCCCAAACAAAGGTTTGTGGGCCGGATGTGGCCCTCCAAGGTTATTTCTTCACCCCCACCCTAAATTTTTAGATCTAGGGTCACCCTAAGTCTTAAACAACTTGAAGGCACACAACAACAACAATCTTAATTAACTTGACTATCTCATCTGCCAAAAGCAGGCCCACACTTCCCATTGAATTACTGGTAAGTTTATGTTGGACAAAATTATTCTTAATTTTGAATAATGTATTGTTTTCCATGTTTTTTGCAATACAAATAAGATATGTGCAGTGTGCATAGGAATTAATTCATTTTTTTCAAACTATAGTGTGCCCCCCCCCTCAACAGTCTTTTTTTTATAAGGCTTTATTGAGCATAAAAAGAAGAGACATACAGTATCTAACATTCAAGCCCTCCACCTCCCCCAGGTCAAGAACACTTGAACCCGGGGGCACACAACCCACATAACATAGAACATGCCAACCCCTGACAAAGACACATCACCATTCGCTCCCTCCCTCCCCCCCACATAAAGACATTCTTGACTTTCTGGTCCCGTTGTGATAGCTATTAGTTGTCCTTTACAGTATATTTGTGTTCCCCCACTCTCGGGGGGGTTTCATATGGCCCGAGGGTTCATCTCTGCTTATTCCCTAATCAGATATTTGTATTATCCACCTCTTTCGCTCGTCCCCTAAACTCAGATATCATAAATATTTATATTTGTTCTTTCTTATAAAGCTAATGAATTTCTCCCAATTAGTGTGGCTTGCGGGTTTTCTATTTTGAGCTAACCTTTGCATTAGTAAATCCATATTCATAATATCTAAGGATTTTATCATCCAGTCATTAAATGAAATAACTTCTTTACTTTTCCACTGTCTGGCAATACATATTCTTGCCGCTGTGGTTAAATAAAAGAAAACTTTATCGTCATTATATGTAATTTCAAAATCAACCATCCCCAACAAAAAGTACTCGGTTTAAATTCAAACCTCACATTGAGAATATCCTTCATTTTGTGATATATACCCACCAGAATTTTTTGACGACTTTGCATTCCCACCATAAGTGGAGGAATGTTCCTGTGGATTTCCCACATTTCCAGCATTTCTCACTGGTCTTTCCTTTGTTATATTTGGACAGTTTTTCGGGCGTTAAATACCACAGGTAGAACATTTTTATCCAGTTCTCCTTGATCTCCGTTGCATACGCATACTTGAGCTTCTTAGACCATATTTCCTCCCATTGCGCCAGATCGATAGAGTGGCCCACCATTCTTGCCCATTTAATCATTACATCTTTTATTTGTTCTTCCTCTGTCGACCATAGAAGTAGCTGTTGGTATATTTTTCCAATTAGTTTCTTCTCTGTTTTTAATACCTTATCCCAGAAGGTTTCCTTCGTCTCAAAGCCCCTTTTTCTATCTATTTTGAAGTTTTCATTGATCTGCCAGAATTGGAACCAAGTTATTTTTGAGTCAGACATGTGAATTTCCTCCAATGTTTTCAGGCTTATTTCCTGTTTGTTAATTTTTAACAGTGCATCATATCTTAGCCATCCAGCATAAGGGGTTTCTCTTCTCTGTTCTGCCTCATTTGGAGAGAACCACATTGGTGTTTTTAGACAGAACCGGTTTTTATATTTGTTCCATGTTTTTAATAATGCTGATCTTAGGAAGTGGTTGTTAAAATTCTTTTCCACTTTTTCCTTCTCTCTCCATAGGTAACCGTGCCACCCCCTACGCAGTCCCTCTCCTTCTAATGCTAATATCTTTCTCTTTCTTAGGGTTGCCCAATCCCTCACTCATGTTAGCGCAGCCGCCTCATAGTAGAGCTGGAGGTCCGGTAGTCCCAGACCTCCCCTACTTATATTGTCTGTTAGGTGTACCTGTTTAATTCTCGCCCTTTTATTTTGCCATATAAATTTGTTTATGTCTTTTTTCCACTTGCTGATTGTGTTCTTTGATCTTAGAATTGGCAAATTCTGGAAAAGATATAAGACTTCTGGCAGAATGTTCATTTTAGTTATAGCTATTCTTCCTAAAAGAGATAGTTGTAGTTTCTCCCAGCTCTTCATCTTATCCTTAATTTCCCTCCATTTTTTTCATAATTATTCTGGAGTAATTGAGCGTTACTCGCCGTAACCTGTATGCCCAGGTATTTTATCTTCTTTACTATCTGTATTCCAGTTTTTTGTTGGAGCTCTTTCTTCTTTTTATCGTTTAGATTTTTTGTTAAAAACTTGGTCTTGCTTATATTTATTTTTAGGCCAGCTACCTCTCCATATGCCTCTAGCTCGCTCCACCATTTCTCCCACTGCCTTAAGGGATCTTCAATCACGCAGACCATGTCGTCTGCGAAGGCTAATATCTTAAAACTGTTGTTTACTATCTTTAATCCTTTGATCTCTTTGTTATTCCTAATGCTTTCCAAGAGAATTTCTAAGGTCAGTGGCAGAGGCAAGATGGCGGACGCCATGGTTTGTTGAGGCTCCTCAACTACCGCTCCCTACCAGGCACTGAGGATAGAGCCATGGCTCTCCCTTCTTGGGCAGATTGAGGTCCAGAAGTGCGAACCCAACAGGCAACAACTGTCAGTGTACAACTCATCCCTCGGAAGAGGGCTGGAGACTACAGACAGCTGGAACCCAGGGCTGCACAGTGCGGTAGAGAACGCCTGCACCAGCTAGCCTGGGCAGGACAGAACGCCAGCCTCTGCTTTTAACGAGAAAGAACAAATGAAAGAAAGGATACATAAGAAAGAGGTCACGAAGTGATAGTGAGAATCTCGACGATAGAAATAAGCAAGCAAGCAAATAAACAACAAACCACTCTCAACTGGAAAGGCGAGGAGGTCTTGAGCTGGCCTGGAGGAGAGCTACCAGCGTGTTCCTGGAAAGAACACCACAAAGAACCCAATGGAGCTAAACTTTTGACGTTCAAAATACATCAGTCTGGGAGCTTCTTTCTTAACTCTTAACTCTTAACTCTTCAACCAGTCACCGGTATAGAGATTAAATAAAAGCACAAAGAGAAAACGCCAAGGCAAACCTGATAGAAGACACAGAACCGAAGTATGCTACTGCCGCTTTAAGAGGGAGCTTGGCTGAGTGCGGCTCGAGAGAAAGCCCCCCGCCGGGAGAGGCAAGGGAGCTGAGGAGGAGGAGCAAGAACAGCCAAAAGGAGCAGCGGGAGCGCGCGCGTGGAGAGAAGGAGACCCAGAAGAGAGCGGGGGCAAAGTCTCGGCACACAGGAGACGCGCGCAGAAGAGGTGCGTCGCGACGCAGGACGTAAGACGTAGCACTTACGGGCGAAGCGCAAAAAAGTTGCATACGTGCGGGAAGAGCGTAAAAAGCGCGAAAAGCGTGAAAAGCGAGGCGAGAAGGAGTAAGCAAATAAACAGGCTACCAGCATAGCCAGAGACACTGAGGCATTGCTCAAGAAGAGTGAGAAGATAGGAGAGGGCAAAGCGGAGGCCCCATATCCCGGATGCGGACTGGACAGGGGGTATACAAATGAAGCCGCCAACAAAAGCTGTCAGCAGGGAACAGAGGAGCAGAGGCTAAAGTGAGGCGGAGCCCCATAATATCTGCGGTACCCAGCGATATCCAGCCATATTTGGTGGTAAGAATCTTGGACTCTAGGGATCAGATAAACCAGAGCCAGACCAGACTAGACTAGACACACCAGAGACAGAAGCTACAGCGCCCCCCATAAGGACTAAAACTATAAAACTGCAAAGTAACAGATAACTCTCAGCTGGCAAGGGCCACTGGTGGGGTGTAATAATCTTTGGTGCTACATTAAGGCCCAAGGAACAGAGGGGGGAGAGGAGGGGAGCCCTCAGATTTGGAGAACTGAGCAAGTTTTAACAAGAAACAAGGTCTTAACCGATTCTGGGGGGGGACATAAAGGCTCAAGTTGGATTAACTGTATAAAGTGGGTAAATTGTGTTAAAAATTGTGTTAAAGGTGTTAAATGAAGTATTTGTACTAAGCATTTTATACTGTAAAACGGAAAGCTGTGTGGTTCAAAGACAGAGAAGGAACTGAGAACCTGACCTGGGCTCTAATCCCTAGCAAATATAGAGAATACGTGGGAACCTCAAGGTAGGACATAAAACAACATCTGGGCACGAGAAGAAATTAACATTACAAATACTAGAAAATTCTGAGGAATAAGAGGAAAAATAAAATAAAATACAATACAATAAAAATGTCGACTCCAAAACCCAAGGTGGACAAAGACAAAGACAAAAGAACGATAGGACCTCTGGCAAGGAAAGAATCTCTAACGGAGGATTACTCCATGAAAGATATAATGAGGGAAATCATGAAAATACAAACAGATGTTCAACAAATCCAATCAGATGTGCAACAGATCCAGGAAAAACAGGAAAGACAATACAACATCATTAGAGGCGAGATGACTGATCTGAAGAGGGAGTTAAAAGAAGAAATGAAGACTGTGGTGAAAGAGGAATTAAAAAATATGCAAAGTGATATTGACATACTAAAACAGGGGAGATCTGAATGCGTCAAAGAAAATAAGGGAATGAAACAACAACAAAAGGAACTGGAAAAAACAGTCCAAACCCTTGAGAAGACATCATCAACTCTCAAAGAACAACAAGAGGCCATGGAGATAAAAGAAAAGGAGTATCAACTCTGCTTTAGGAATGTTGGCGAGGAGGAGAAGGAAAACGTCAAAGAGACAATAACTAAGGTCATTGCCGACTTACTCAATATCCCGCTGGACGAAACCCGAGGAAACATAGATAGAGTCTTTAGAGTACACTCCAACTATGCAAAGAGACACAAGACCCCAAGAGACACGATAGTTTGCTTCGGGAGGAAATCAATACGTGACGAAATATTGAAAGAAAATGCCAAGACGCCAATCTTCCTAAAGGGCAAAAAGGTTGCGATATTAAAGGAATACCCAACCTCAGTACTGGAGAGGAGAAGAAAATATTTTTTCTTGACGGATATATTGAGGGGGAAAAATGTCAAGTTTAAGTGGGAGCGAGAAGGATTGATGACAACATGGAGGGGTGAAAAACATTGGCTCACCACAGAAATGAAAGCAAGGGCCTTCTACGAAAAATACTTGTATAAAGAGAGTTGGAAGTAGAAGAAAGAGAAGGCAGAAAAAGCGGATAACGACGACTCCCAGAACGAGGAACTCCAAAATGAAAAACAACAGGATCAGTACTCAGAAAGGATGAAGAAAAGACCCAGAGAGGTTTCCCCCACAGAGACAAGTGCACCAATAGTACCGGAAGGATTTGATAGGGAGGAGGGAGCAGAAGGAAAGGATGGACCAGAAGCTTAAGATATATACACACAATGTAAATGGAATCAACAGCCAGATTAAAAGAAATAAAGTTTGGAACCAAATTAAGAAGGGTGATTATGACATTATTTCGCTACAGGAAGTGCACATCAGACACAAACATAGTAAATACTTAATTCAAAAGCAGTTAGGGAATGCCTACTACTCCCTATGTGGAGAGAAAAAGAGGGGAGTGGTAACGTATATCAGTGAGAAACTAGTTTCTAAACAAGTCTTTAAAGATCAAGACGGTAGACTAATTGGTGTGAACAGAGAGAGAGGGGGTACGAAAATTCTAATTTGTACTATCTACGCCCCACACGGAGCCAAAAATGAATTTGTGGAGCTGATGAGTTCTAAGATACTAGAACAAGACTATGACCAGTTACTCTTAGTCGGGGATTTCAATGGAGTAATTGACGAAAATTTGGACAAAACAAAAAAGGAGGAAGAAACAAAAATGGATCTAAATCAGAACTTTCGAAATATTTCAAAAAATGGCTGGAAGAGCTAGGGCTCAAAGATTTATGGAGGCATCAACATAAGAGCGAAAGGGACTTTACGTTCTACTCAAATCGGCACAAAACCTGGTCCCGAATTGACATGGTTTGGGCGTCTACAGAACTAGTACTGAAAATGGGTAAAACTAAGATACTCCCTAAAGTCAATTCGGACCACGCACCAGTGGAGGTCACTATAAATGGGGGAAATGGAGGAGATAGGAGTTTCAAGTGGAGACTAGATGGAAACCTCCTCAAAGACTCAAAAGACCAGGAAAAAAATAGGGAGGCCCTAAAGGAATTTTTTTAATTCAACCTACTAGAGGAGACACCGCTGGATGTGGTATGGGACACTTCAAAAGCATATATGAGAGGCCAATTCATCCAGCAAAAAGCATGGAAAATCAAAACCAGAAACGCTAGACAAAAAAAATCGAAGAGGAAATCACTAGAGAAGAAAAAGAATTAAAGAAAAGCCCCAAGAACAAAAGATCTAAAATGCAGTTGGATATACTATACAAACAATTGGACACGATACAGTTAGAGGAAATAGAAAAGAACTTAAAATTCCTGAAACAACGACACTTTGAAAACGCTAATAAAATAGGTCGATGGTTAGCTTGGAAAACCAAGAAAAGAAAGCAGAAGCAAATCATAACTAAGATAGAGGAAAACGGGAAAACTTTAGTCCAACAAAAAGAAATAGAGAGGGAATTTGTTAAATTCTACAAAAACCTATATGCCGATGACAACATTTCAAAGACGAAAGTTCTAAATTATTTAGCAAAGCAAAAAATTGCAAAGATCTCGGACCAACAAAGGGAAATTCTTAATCAAAAAATATCAGAGGCAGAAATAAGAGAGGCGATTAAAAACCTTGCGCCAAGCAAAGCTCCAGGACCAGATGGTCTTACGTCCATCTATTATAAAGTTTTAATTGATACTTTAATAAGTCCGTTAAAACAGCTAATGAATAACGTGTTAGAAGAAAAGAAGATGCCGAGAACTTGGAAAACATCAAATATAACTGTGATTCCAAAAGAGAATCAAGACACCTCTAAAGTTAAAAACTACCGCCCGATCGCACTACTAAACACGGATTATAAAATCTTCTCAGGAATCCTAGCGAAGAGGTTAAAAATAGTGTTGAATGATAGAATTCATGCCGATCAGTCAGGATTTTTACAAGGACGTCAAATCAGAGACAATACCCGAACAATATTAAACATCATCGAATATTACGATAAGCATATCGAGAAAGAAATAGGACTATTGTTTCTTGATGCCGAAAAGGCCTTTGACCGAGTAAATTGGGGTTTTATAATAGAGCTTGCTAAAGAAATGGACCTGGGCTACTACTACACTAACGCTATAAAAGCGATATACGGACAACACCTCGCAAGAATAATCATTAATGGGCAGGCTTCAGAAGAGATAAAGCTAGCAAAAGGCACCAAACAAGGATGCCCCCCTCAACAGTCTGAGGGACTGTGAAATGGCCCTCTGCTTAAAATGTTTGAGGACCCTTATTTAGATGAAAGTGTTTTCTGTAGCTCTGTGAAAAATGAAAGCATTCTACTAATATCATTGCAACATGAGAGCACTGGCAACATGCAGAATCCACATGGAATCATATTGGCAAATGAGATAGTGTACCTTCTTTCTGTTCATGTTATACCCAAGTTTAAATAGCTCATTATTCAATATCACAGCATAACTTCTCCCTGTCAAATATATTGTGTTGAAAGTATTCTCCCCCCTCCCTCTGATGTACATTATCAGACGTCCTTAAAGTATCCTATATACTCATGTATACATCTCAAAAAATTTAATCCAAAAATCAACCTAAAAAATCTGGATTATTTTTTCCATGGGTCAATTGGACTACTGTACCTTAACTCTATCAAAAAAGGAACCACGCCCTACTCTGAGTAGAGTAGCGAAAGGCAAGAGCTTAGTTTGTCCTGGGAGACCATAAAAAACCACTGCCCCTTTCCACTCTTTCTGCTATAGCACTGCCTCTGGCCTTTTTGAGTACCTGGGCAAGAAATATTGGCAGCAACCAGAGGTGGCCAAATAATCATTATTTAAATTTATTTATTTTATTTATTTAAAACATTTATACCACATCCTTCTGGAACTCCACAGAGGAACTCAGAAGAGCTTCCAAACAGGCAACAATTCAATGCCAAACATAGTATAAAACAGATAATAAATACATAAGCGCGCGCACACACACACACACACACGGCTTGTTTGATCAAGGAAAAAATGGTTCAAAACTCGTTTCGGATGTAGGGGGTACTGGTGATTCGATTCTGAAATGATTTCAGAAATTTTCCGAAAAAGTCAGAATTTTCCAAAATTTCTGAATCGCTTCATTAATGGCGGGCGCAATTGCGTAATACGCAAAAACCTGCAAATTTGGGGGATTCCCTTTCCCTCAGTTTTAGAACACTACTGACAAAACTTGCCACAGTGGTAGAAAAGATTCTCCTCTGTCATCATACTAACTTTCAACATGTATAGAAGATCCCTGGGGTTTTGACAATTTTAAAAGTAATTTCAGTCATTTAATAAGGAATATTACAAGAAGAAATTTGCTGTCTCCTGGATTCTCTTGGAAAATTTAAATCTGTTTTGCATATTTATTTAGAGCACACCCCTCTGAATATGAGGAAATGGAATTTATCTTATAACATTCAATTAATTTACTACATTTGCTTGCTTTTTTCCAAGATAAGCAGAGGCCAGGCCACTGTTCAACATTGCCCCATGCTCCCAGATCAGGAGGGAGGAATCCCCAGAGAACCGATTCCTTGATCGCCCTGTGACAGCAGCATCCCACCCCGGCCCTCCAAGTTGTGGCTGCCCACCATTGGCCAGCATTCCACCACACCATCCCAACCCTCAAAGACCAGGGGGGGACGAATTCCCCTGATGACTGACCATTTGCCTGCCCTGTAGATGCCAGCAGTCCTCCCTGACCACCCCCGCTAGCAACTGGTGGATGGATGAATCCCCCTGAGGAATGTAAGTTTGCCTGCCCTGTGGATGGATCCCAGTGGTCTTTCCCGACCACCACCTCTAGCAACTGGTGGATGCATGAAATCACTCGATGAATGACCATTAGGAGATTTCTTTGTCACGAACGCCGACTTAGAACTGCCCCTTTAACACACACACGGAGACGTATCAAAGGCTAACTAGTTTATTGAATATAAAAACAGTCCAAAAGGTATATAGTCCAATAAATGCAAGTATCCAAAGTATAAAGTCAATAGTCCAAAGTATAATGGCAAATAGCTTGAAGCGAGGCAAGGCTCCGCAATTCAATGCGGATCAGGAAACAGGGCAAGGTTTCGCATCCAATGCGAATCAGGAACCAGGGCAAAGTGCCGCAAACCACTGCGGCTCAGGAAACAAGGCAAAGGCAAGGCAAGACTTGATGACCACGGTTAACTTGTGGTCCCACTCCGCTTCGCGCCTATTCAGGATAGACGTGGCCGGAGAACTGAGGATCAGTTCCCACGGGCCGTATTTAATCCCTCGGCCGGGCCCCCGACGATCTAGGGCCCGGCGCCTCCAGTCTCTACTTTCCGAACGGTGACGGTCTAGGGACAGGTGCCAGCTCCTCCTGCCCTCCTCTATGTCCCTGCCCCCGGGAGAATGCTCCCATTCGAAATCCCAGGCTAAACTCTCTGGCGGTGGACTGGGCAAAGGCACCGCTGACCAATCTTGCTCTGGGCCTTCCAACTCATCCTCCGAATCCCTTTCAGCCTGTGCGGGTCCCAATGCCAACGGGACCCCTGGTGCATTACCCCGCCCCCGGGGCCCGAGCGGACCCATGGGTGCTACACTATCCCCCCTCAGGGCCCCCTGGGCCGCCCCGGGCTTGGGCTTGTCAGGGTAGTTGCGGTGGAAGCGAGCCACCAACTCCGGGGGCGTGAACATCTCGAGCCATGACCCAAGCACGTTCTTCCGGGCCAAACCCCTTCCAGTCAATGAAGTACTCCAACTTCCTGTAGCGGAGGCGGGCATCCAAGATGTCCTGCACTCGACCTCCCCCCGCCCTCCCGCATCACAGGGGGAGGAGGCGGCTGCGGCACGTCAGGCCGCACCCCCTTCGCCGGGCGGAGCAACGAACGATGAAACACCGGGTGGAGTTTCATGTCCGCTGGGAGTTGTAGTTTGAAGGAAACAGGCCCCACCTTCTCCAAAACCTTGTAGGGACCCAAAAATCTCGCATCCAGCTTGCGGGTGGGTCGCTGCGTGGGCAAATTCTTGGTGGACAGCCAAACTTTATCCCCCACAAGGATGTCGGGGCCCTCCTGGCGCCGCCGATCAGCCATCCGCTTGTAGTCAGCTTTCGCCTGGTCCAATTGAGTACGTAGCAAGTCTTGGAGTGCAGTGAGCTCCCGAAGCCAATCCTTAGCCTCGGAAACATCCGCGGACGGGTCCACCGGCGGGTAGAACCGAGGGTGGTGTCCATAGTTGGCAAAGAAAGGAGTCTCTTTGATGGATTCCTGCGTCGCATTGTTGTAAGCAAACTCTGCCAAGGACAACAGGGACGCCCAATTGTTTTGCTGATAGTTGACATAGCAGCGCAAATACTGCTCCAAGGTGGCATTGACCCTTTCGGTCTGGCCATCGGTCTGCGGGTGATGAGCCGTGGACATCCGCACATCAATCCCCAGCAGCTTCTGGACGGCCTTCCAGAACTGGGAAGTGAATTGAGTGCCCCGGTCAGTCACCAGGCTCTGGGGAAGTCCATGCAGCCGAAACACATGTTGCACAAACATATCAGCAGTCTCTTTGGCGGTAGGCACCCCCACACAGGGGATGAAGTGACCCATCTTGGTGAAACAGTCCACCACGACCAGTATCGTGGTGAAGCCCTTGGATTTGGGGAGGTCAGTGATGAAATCGGCCGAAATCATCTTCCAAGGGGCAGAGGGGGTCGGAAGCGGCTGGAGCAAACCGGCCGGCTTGCCCCCCTGGTTCTTAGCCCGATGACACACAGGGCAGGATCCCACATAGTCCTCCACATCCCTCCGCACTTTAAGCCACCAAAAGTCCCGTAGGACCAGTTGGAGAGTCTTGAAAAGCCCAAAATGGCCTGCGGCCCGGCTATCGTGGCAAAGCTTGAGAATGTCCTCCCGCTCGGGCCCAGGGGAAACATAGACAGAGTCCCGGTGGTAAAGTACCCCATTCTTTACCTGAAACGGAGCCGGAGGTCCCTTGGTCAGTTGCTCCTGCACCCACGGGTCGGTCCGCTGGCGAGCCTGGACCCGCACACTCAAGGGTCTCTTGTCGCCAGGGGCTGGCGGAGCCACCGGAGGGTTGACAGGACGCGCCCGAGCCGCCGCAAAGTTCTCCGCTTTAAGCAACCGGGCCTCGGACGGCCCGTCGCCCTCACGAACATACTCCGGCTTTCGGGACAGCGCATCAGCTTGCTTGGTCTGCTTGGGGGTCACATAGTGAATGCGGAAATTGAATCGCTCAAAGAACAGGGACCATCTCTGTTGCCTCTGGTTCAATTTGCGCTGGGATTTCAGATGCTCCAAGTTCCGGTGGTCGGTGTGAACCTCCACCGGGAACTTGGCCCTTCAAGCAGGTGCCTCCAGACCTCGAAAGCCACCTTGATGGCCAACAGTTCCTTCTCCCAAATGGTGTAGTTCTTTTCCGGAGCCGTCAGCTGCCGGGACTAGTAGGCACAGGGCAACAAGTCCGTCCCCTGAGGCTGTAGCAGGATCGCTCCCACCGCCACATCCGAAGCATCGGCCTGACGATGAAAGGGGTGCGGGGTTGGGGTGCTGCAAAAGCGGCTGAGTGGTGAACAGCTGCTTCAACTTGCGAAACCCCACATCGGCCTCCGGAGTCCACCGGAACGGCACCTTTCCCCGCAAACACTGGGTGATCGGATCAGCCCACTTGGCAAAGTCAGGAATGAACTTTCTGTAGTAGTTGGCAAAGCCCAGGAATCTTTGAATGTCTTTTTTTGCTAGCAGGGGGTGCCCAGTCAACCACGGCTTGGACCTTGGTGTCATCCATGGCAATGCCCGTAGGTGAGATACGGTAGCCCAGAAAGTCCACCTCACGCAAGTCGAAAGCACACTTCTCCAGCTTAGCATAGAGCCCGTGGGCCCTCAGTCTCTGGAGCACTTCCTTGACATGGCGATCATGGGTCGCCTGATCCGGAGAAAAAATCAGCAGATCGTCTAAGTAGACCGCCAGATAGCGGTCCAACAGGTCTCGGAAAATGTCATTCATGAAATGTTGGAAACAGGCGGGAGCGTTGCACAAACCGAATCCCATCACCAGGTATTCAAAACTGCCCCACTTGGTCTGGAAGGCCGTCTTCCATTCATCGCCCTGTCGAATCCGGACAAGGTTGTAAGCCCCCCTCAGGTCCAGTTTAGTGAACACCTTAGCTCCCCCGCATCCGCTCCAAGAGCTCGGGGATCAAGGGCAGGGGATAGCGATTCCGGATCGTGATCTTGTTGAGTTCCCTGTAGTCATTGCTCAGCCGCAACTCCCCGATTTCTTCTTGACGAAAAGAATCGGAGCCCCAGCCGGGATTGGGAGGGCCGAATGAACCCCTTCCGCAGGTTCTCATCCAGGAAATCTCGGAGAGCCTGTTGCTCTGGTTCCGAGAGGGTAGAGTCTTCCCGCGGGATCGGGGCCCCGGTTGCAGTTCAATGGCACAGTCATAGGGCCGGTGCGGAGGCAAGCGTTCCGCCTCCTTCTCACTGAAGACATCCCAAAATCCGGCATACTTCTTGGGCAAGGTAGCCACATTCTCCACTTCTTGGGCCAGGCACGCCCGGGCCGTCATGCAGTGGCCCTGGCAATGGTCCGAAGAAAAAATTAGCTGCCTCTTAGCCCAGGAGATCTGGGGGTCGTGGAGTGCGAGCCACACAATGCCCAGGACAATGGGGAAATCTGGGAGCCTGGTCACAAGGAAAGAAATGTCCTCTTTATGGGAGCTAGTCCACATCCTAGTAGGAGCCGTATACTGCGTCACAGCCCCTGTTTTCAGGACTCTCCCATCAATGGTTTGGACACCCTTAGGCTCTTGGAGATCAAGAAAATTTAATCCGGCGGACTTGGCATAGTCCGCATCGATGAAGTTGTTGGTCGCTCCCGAGTCAATCATGGCATGGACCATCATTGGCCCCTTCTCTGGCGACCACAAACTGACCATTACAAGGAACAATTGTCCAGTCTTGGGTTCAGGGGGGAGGTTAGCGACGTCGGCCGAGTGAGCGAACCCTCTTACACCCGGCCGGCCCTTCTTCCCCGTCGCCTGAAGGGCCTCCTCGGGCTCTGGGGCCCCTCCGAGGGCGGCAGAGGCCCGAGGAGTCTTTCCACGCGGCTTCTGGGGGCACTCCTTAGAAAAATGTCCAGCCCCCCCGCAGTACCAGCACAAGTTGAGGCGCTGACGCCGGGCCTTCTCCGCTTGGTCTACTTTGGGCCGAACTGTACCCAACTGCATGGGCTCCGGGTCATCCGGGCCCGCCGGCACTGGTAATTGCCGGGGTTGAAATTGTCCAGCCCCTTCCTTCCGCGCCACCGGTTTCTCCATCACGCCCTTGTCCCACCGTCTCCTGGTTTGCAGTCCCGCTTCCAACCGAAGGCTCAAGGTGATGGCAGCCTCCAGATCTGCGGGCCGAGGATGTTTGATCATCTCCTGTTGCAGTTCCGACGGCAATCCCGCAATGTAGTGATACCGCAACGACGGCAGACCCCACTGCGTCTGGGAAGCCAGAACACGAAAACGGGAGATGTACTGGGACAGGGAGATATCCTGCACGTCAGCCGGGCCAGATCCCTCTCAGCCAGTTCTTCATTCACCGGGGCCCCCCATGTTTCCCTGATCGCATCCAGGAAAGCCTGCAGCGTGTTGGTATGGGGGGACTGCGCCCGGATCAATGCGGTGGCCCACGTTGCCGCAGACCCTTCCAGCAGATTGAAGCCCAATTCTCGTTGCATGTCTTGCACCTGCTGATCCGTCAGGTTAGCCATGGCAACCGTGGGGACGATGGGAGCCTGAGTGCGCTGTCTGCGGTTCCTGGTACGTCCCGTGGTGCAAAAGGGGTTCGAGGAGTTCTCCGGCCAACTGTCACGAACGCCGACTTAGAACTGCCCCTTTAACACACACACGGAGACGTATCAAAGGCTAACTAGTTTATTGAATATAAAAACAGTCCAAAAGGTATATAGTCCAATAAATGCAAGTATTCAAAGTATAAAGTCAATAGTCCAAAGTATAATGGCAAATAGCTTGAAGCGAGGCAAGGCTCCGCAATTCAATGCGGATCAGGAAACAGGGCAAGGTTTCGCATCCAATGCGAATCAGGAACCAGGGCAAAGTGCCGCAAACCACTGCGGCTCAGGAAACAAGGCAAAGGCAAGGCAAGACTTGATGACCACGGTTAGCTTGTGGTCCCACTCCGCTCGCGCCTATTCAGTATAGACGTGGCCGGAGAACTGAGGATCAGTTCCCACGGGGCCGTACTTAATCCCTCGGCCGGGCCCCCCGACGATCTAGGGCCCGGCGCCTCCAGTCTCTACTTTCCGAACGGTGACGGTCTAGGGACAGGTGCCAGCTCCTCCTGCCCTCCTCTATGTCCCTGCGCCTGTTATGAGAACGGCCCCGCTCTTCCAGCCTAGTATCGCTATCTTCCTGAGAAGTAGCCTCCCCCGAAGTTTCCCATCCGCTAGCCTCCATCTGCTGTTCAGCCAGCTCCTGGGAACCTCGGCCAGTTGGGACTTCATAACTATCTCCGCTATCTGCTTCACTGCCTCCCATCTCCACCTGGTCCGCTCCTTCCCCGGGAGAATGCTCCCATTCGAAATCCCAGGCTAAACTCTCTGGCGGTGGACTGGGCAAAGGCACCGCTGACCAATCTTGCTCTGGGCCTTCCAACTCATCCTCCGAATCCCTTTCAGCCTGTGCGGGTCCCAATGCCAACGGGACCCTGGTGCATTACCCTCCCCGTTGCCCGAGCGGACCCATGGGTGCTACACCCACCCAAGCAGCCTGCCCTTGTCCCTTTCCCTTTGCGTCCCCAGCTCGCAATGAGACCACGAGGCACGAATGGCCCTTTTAAAAAGGCAATGCCTGCCGTGCCGAAACCCCGCCTCTCCTGAGGTGGTTTCTCCTCATTGGCTGGAGGCAAGCATCCCAGCATGCAAGCAGCTGCTTGCCTCCAAACGCGGACTCATTTCCGATTCACTTCCTGAATCAGAAAAAAAATGGCAATAGTGGCTTCGAAAGGGCAAGGATATTTGTGGGTTCTCAAATAGCTTCAAAAAGGAATTTGATCTGAATTTAATCCGAATTACGAAGATTCCGACTGGACCTAACCATGCCACACACACACACACACACACACACACACACACACAACCTGCGCACCAGATTAAAATCGCCAGAATTAAAATCATCTTCCAAAACAGTTCAAGTCCGGTCCAACAAATCTTCTCTTCCCCAGTAAAACAAATTATCCTGTGAATGCTTGATCCCATAATCAGGACTTAATATTCTGTCGGAAGGTCAGGAGGAAGGGTGCAGATGTAATCTCATTGGAGAGGGAGTTCCACAGCGAAGGGGGCCACCACTGAGAAGGCCCTGTCTCTTGTCCCCACCAAACGAGACTGCAATGGCAGTGGGACTAAGAACAGGGCCTCCCTGGATGATCTTAAGGTCCTAGACGGTACGTAGGGGGAGATATGTTTGGACGTGTAAACTGGGCCGGAACTGCTTAGGGTTTTGAGGCAGTATTGGTGTTTTTACTTCTCTGCAGAATGGTCCTCAACTTATCCACAGCTCAAACCAAAATCTATCATATTGGTCTCAAATCCTGCCCTCAACTTATACATGACCTTGGGTTATACATGAGAATAGATTATATATGTTTGAATCTAACTTGGGCAGTGTGAGATGATGGAAAAGAAAAAGAAACTCTGCTATGTTTATTGTTCTAAGAATTTACTAGTGGTGTCTTCAAACATCTTCCTTCTTCTGCTGTCAAAATACGTACTACATAACTTCATGACAGAGTCTCTCTATCCAGGAAATGTTATTCTCCAACAATCCCTGAAGTAAGTGTGCCACATTCCAGGAGCTCAATCAGGCAGATGAATGAAACTATTTTCATTTTATCGTTAACTGACTTTGAGAAATGTGAAGCAGCATGTTAGCATTTCTCCTTGCAACAGAGTGCTGTTTAGTTTCTCACATTCAGCAGCTTGATCAGAATGGGGGGTGCATTGGAAATTTGATACACCTTCTCATTAAAAAGCAATTGTGAAGGGTGCAGCCCTATCCTGCAGACATGTCAATGCAATCCTCTTTAGTCAAAGCTTTCCTCTTTCTTTAAATCTAAAATATGCTATACAATAACATCTGTTCTAACACAATAGCTCTCTATGCTGCTTTCAGCAATGTTACTGTAACCTAGTGTTGTGTAATTTCTTTTCTTTTTGACATAGAACAAAGAGTGTATATGCTTAGCCTGCAGAGACTTAGAAGCAAGTTATACTCTTTCCCTGAATGTTTCTATGAAGAAACATGCTATAACATCAATATACTGCCTAAACCACAGAATATAGGACATTGCTGGCATCACAACAGCTCCACTGACTGATTCAAAACCTTGAGAAAAGATTTTTTTTAAAAATGATGAGGAAGAAGAATGCCTTTCACTATTTTAGAGCAATGGGTGTTTATTTTATTTATTTATTTATTTATTTGTGTTTCAAACTTTTATACCGCCACTCCCCGAAGGCTCGGAGCAATTTACCTAGTTTGGCACATAACAGAAAAACAGCAAGCTAGAGTACTACTTTCTGAGCCCAATGACTTAGAAGTGAGTCTCTTGCCTATTGCATTGTCCTGCTTCCAGGGCTGGGAACCCACCGGAGAGTGCTCCCAGCTCCTGGAATTGACATTCCAAAAGGTCCTAGTGTGGAACCTTCTCCGCTTCTTCGTTGGCATAGTCCTCGGCTGGTCAGCTGCAGGTGGGC
This sequence comes from Anolis apletophallus, assembly GCA_030556195.1. NCBI lineage: Eukaryota > Metazoa > Chordata > Lepidosauria > Squamata > Anolidae > Anolis > Anolis apletophallus. The sequence goes on from JARBWK010000003.1 coordinate 74,117,954, forward strand.
AGCCCCTTGGCCGAGCTTCAGGGACCGTAGCAGAATTGGAAGACACCATCACCCCCTGCTGAAGCAGGGGGCGGGAGATTAAACAGTTCCCTGAACTAGAAACAGAACAAGACTGAGGGTGGTGCCCTCAGCAGGCTCTCGCGGTAGTTGCAGGGACCTCCTGTGCTTCATTCTGCGGCTCCCTCTGCGCCTGCGTGAGGAGCTCAACCGGACAGCATGGTCAAGAGTGTCCCCAAGGTCATCTGGCATGCTCTCCAGTCTCCGCTTCAGCCACCAATATCTCCCCCCAGGCCTCCCTCTCTGCGAGGGCCAGGCATCAGCGGTTACGACGGAGGGCCTCATTCCTAGGTGGAGGGCACTGTACACCAAGCTCTCCGCCGGAGGCCCCCTCGGCAGCAGCAGATTCCATGGGAGAGACCTCTGTGTCAGCTCTGGGGCCAGAAACAGCCGGGCCACACCACTCCGACCAGGGGCAGGCCAGGACCTGGCCCAAGGGGCAGCAGCCCCCAAAGAGACAGCTCCGGTCACTCACCCCATCGGAATGAACAACCCAAGGCCCAGTCACCAGCGACGGCCGCGCATCTGTCCCCGATCCGCCAGAGCTGCACATCCATTCCTGGGGAAGACTCGGCAGGCAAGGGGGGGGGGGGGCTGCTAGATGAAAAAGAGTAATAGGCGCTATTGGTTGTCATGCCAATTACCCTAAAGCTAAACTTCACAAACAAATTGGCATGTGGGATGATGCCACTTTTCCTTTGCTATATGTAGTAAAGCAAAACTCATGCTCAAACTTATTTTTTTGCATGGAGAGAGTCAGGGGTAGAACAAACACTAAGGTGGAAATGTGGAACATATGGCCCTCCAAACATTGTTGAACTACCATTCCCATACTGTATCCCATGTTAAACTAACTAAGGGGAAATGGGAACAGCTATCTGACAAGATCTGGAGGACAATAGTCACCCGTTCTGTGATTCAATCCTTGGCAGTCTGTAGAAAGACTCAATCACTAGCAAATTTGGTAATTTTAAATGTTGAACATTTTTGATGTTTTTTCTTTTAGATGGTTCTTTACCACCATTCTTTTTTTATTTTGCAGGTACTAGTGATCAATTAAATCTGGATAATTTTGGTGTCTCCGCCATCAGAAGGGCAACTGAAATAGTCCAGGTTTCAGTCTGAACTACCCTAGAAGCTGAACCAATTCAAGAAACAGAGTTCAGCACTTTGGATAGCTGCTTGAAAATGAAAGGAAGAGATCGCATTTGCACCAAACCCATCCTCCAACACTGTTTCACTGTTGGATTATTAACCTTCAAAGCATATGCCTTATAATTGTGTTGGTTTTTTGGGTACCACAAGACCCTGGAAAGAAATCTTGGTGAGCTATGTCCAGTGGTCTTGATGAACCAAGGGCCTTAGTTGATTCATCAAGTCAATTCACTGCAGGAGTTTCCAATGTTTTCTTTACTAAAGGAATTATCTTCTAACCACCAAATACTTCCATTCATTGTTTAACATGAAACTGTTTTTTCCTCAAGGTCTTCTTGAATCTGCCTTATGACCAACTTCAATTAGAAAATAGAGATCTAATAGCCATTGTTTAACCCTACTTTTGTTTTCATATATATTCTCCCACACATTCAGGAACCTTAAGAATGTAAAAAACCTTTACTGGATTGGATCAAATGCCTTTCTAAACTGGGGTTCTATTCACACAGTAACCAATTCCTTTGGGGGAAAATTAAAATAGTTGAATTAATAAAACATAGCTAAATTAAAACCACATTTTGAATGCATCAGTGATTGAAATGCAGCAGCCAGTTGGTAAGAATACTATTTTCAGCCACTAGTTAATTGTCAAAGGTGTATCTGAATATAAGGATATTTTCATGCCGATAGAAGGACAACAAGGAGCTTAGCCTCCCTTGGAATGGAGTTTGACTATCTAGGATCAACCGCTGAGGAAAGATTCTCAGTTGTGTCCCCCTTCAGAGAGCTGTTAGACTGTGAGAAGGGCCTTAAATCCCAAGTCTCTGAAGTAAATAAGATGTTCCAGGGATTCTTATGTAGTCCTTCATGTAGCTAGGATCTATGGCTTAACCCTTTCAAGAAGTTATCTTCAGTACTATTTGGATTCAAAATGACTATCTGGGGCCTCGGGTATACCCAACCATCTCATATTCTTTGTAACTGCCAAGGTCAGGACTCCAAAACCTTTTGCATCCCAACCAAAGCCTACCACATGAAAAGCAGGTTGGGACATTATCTGTTATCTGTTGAGATAGCCTTTTTGGCTTCTGAAATTAGAAAGCAACCGAGGCCATGACCTGGCCAAAATTGTGGTATCCAAGTGGAGCCTACAAGTTCCATTAAAGGCTTACCCTGATGTTTCCCATCATAACATAAGTACTCTCTCCACCACTGAGCTATGGCCATCTTGAAACAGACTGTGAAAGTGATTCACTGTTTCTTTAGCAAACAAAAAACATACTCATCCCTCAAAGGCCTTACAGTCTACAAAGGTATTTATCCAAAGGAAGATCAGCCAGAGTTCATTTCTTCTTTGCCCATGACTCTTCATATAGATAGATGAATCTAGTATCTACCTATATTTATTTTACTTTCCTCCTTTTCTTGACATAGAATCAAACTACTTCGAAAGTCACCATAGAGGCATTGTGGCACTGGGCCTGCAGAAACAAGAAAGAATGCATTTTAGTCTCTTTCAGTGACTTTGTGAGGATTGCCACACTCTGCACTTTTACAGTTATTTTTACAAAAAGAAGGTTGTGACTGGTGGCTTTCTCCATTTCCAGATTTTATCATTGGCCTGCAAAGAATATGATGGGCCAAGGTCAGTAATTCTTCTACTGATGATGTTAATGAAAAGCAGGAAACAGGGAGATATTATTGCTTCTTTTCTTCTGAAACAAATGGTCCCAAAAGAATACCATGTAACATTAGTCAGTTCCAAAGTGCATCTGCTTTTTAAAATGAGAACAAAGAGGTAGTAGCCAAAGAAAGAGCAACATATGACAGCCACACACCAGTGGAAAGTCGAATCCTTTAAAACAAAATGGCATTGCTGTCTTCCCTCTTCTGTATTTTCTTTCTATTGTCTTGTTTTTCTTTTATAACAGTAGTCCTCAGTCTTCCTAATGCTGCATTCCTCATGCTGTGGTGACTCCCAACCATAAAATTATTTTAGTTGCTATTCCACAACTGTCATTTGTCTACTGTTATGAATTGTAAGGTAAATATCTGATATGCAAGATGTATTTTCATTTACTGGGTTAAATTTTGCACAAATACCCCATACGACCAATTTTGAATACTGGTGGGGTGGGGGAATTTATTTTGTCACTAGCTTGGGGACCCGGCCCTGCCCGGGTCATTTGAGAAGTGCAGCAGGATGTAGAGTGGGTCATGGGGGCTCTGTGTGCCAAGTTTAGTCTTGATCCATCATTATTGGGAGTTGCAGTGGCATCATGAAATTACTGAAGGTAGTGCAAGTCCCATCATCTCTGTGTGTCCCGTCCCCCCCAAAGTGTAGTAGGATGTAGATTGGGTCATGGGGGCTCTGTGTGCTAAGTTTGGTCTGTATTGGTGAATGGATGAGGGATGCATTGTTTTTCGGAAGTGAGTGAAGGTACTTCAAGTCCCATCATCCGTGGTCCGTCTCACAGTAAACCACCAGGCTGTAGAGTGGATCATGAGGGCTCTGTGTGCCAGATTTGGTGTTGATCAGTCATTGGATTAGGTTTGTAGCAGGATTGGGAAGTGAGGGAAGGTACTGCAAGTCCCATCATCCATGTTCTGTCCCCCTCCAAACTTCAGTAGGATGTAGAGTGGGTCACTGGGGCTCTGTGTGCCAAGTGTGGACTTTCTCGGTGTTTGTTGGGGGCCACAGTGGTCTGTGGGAACAGAGGGGTGTAAAACTACTACAAATCCCATCATCCATTGTCAGTCCTCCCCCAAACCTCACCAGGACGTGAAGGCAGTCGTGGGGGTTATGTATGGCAAGTTTGGTCTCGATCAGTGATTGGATGAGGGTTGCAGCGGACTTTGGAAGTGAGTAGAGGCACTTCAAGTCCCATCATCCATGGCCCACCCTCCTCTGAACTGCACCAGGACGTAGAGTGGGTCATGGGGGCTGTGTGTGCTGAGTGTGGTCTGTATTGGTCCTTTTGGTGGCCTCAGTGGTCTGTGGGAACCAAAGTCTTGGAAAGTACTACAAATCCCATAATACGTGGGTCATGTCATAGGGGGTTATGTGTACCAAGTTTGGTGCAGGTCCATCACCCGCGCTGGTCGCTGTGGCCTGTGAAAGTGGCTGCCACATATCCGCCCTGGCCTGTGAAAGTGGCTGCCACATATCCGCCCTGGCCTGTGAAAGTGGCTGCCACATATCCGCCCTGGCCTGTGAAAGTGGCTGCCACATATCCGCCCTGGCCTGTGAAAGTGGCTGCCACATATCCGCCCTGGCCTGTGAAAGTATACTGGTGTAAAACAGAAAGGAGTAAAAAAAAAATGGAAAAGGCCTGCATGGAATGGATTCTGGGTTGCTGGCTTTTTTCCCCTCAGTGGGAAGAAATCCTGTTGTTTGAATGTAAAGGCCTGGATTCTGGGTTGCTGGCTTTTTTCCCTCAGTGGGAAGAAATCCTGTTGTTTGAATGTAGAGGCCTGGATTCTGGGTTGCTGGCTTTTTTTCCCTCAGTGGGAAGAAATCCTGTTGTTTGAATGTAGAGGCCTGATTCTGGGTTGCTGGCTTTTTCCCCTCAGTGGGAAGAAATCCTGTTGTTTGAATGTAGAGGCCTGGATTCTGGGTTGCTGGCTTTTTTCCCTCAGTGGGAAGAAATCCTGTTGTTTGAATGTAGAGGCCTGGATTCTGGGTTGCTGGCTTTTTTCCCTCAGTGGGAAGAAATCCTGTTGTTTGAATGTAGAGGCCTGGATTCTGGGTTGCTGGCTTTTTCCCCTCAGTGGGAAGAAATCCTGTTGTTTGAATGTAGAGGCCTGGATTCTGGGTTGCTGGCTTTTTCCCCTCAGTGGGAAGAAATCCTGTTGTTTGAATGTAGAGGCCTGGATTCTGGGTTGCTGGCTTTTTCCCCTCAGTGGGAAGAAATCCTGTTGTTTGAATGTAGAGGCCTGATTCTGGGTTGCTGGCTTTTTCCCCTCAGTGGGAAGAAATCCTGTTGTTTGAATGTAGAGGCCTGGATTCTGGGTTGCTGGCTTTTTCCCCTCAGTGGGAAGAAATCCTGTTGTTTGAATGTAGAGGCCTGATTCTGGGTTGCTGGCTTTTTTCCCTCAGTGGGAAGAAATCCTGTTGTTTGAATGTAGAGGCCTGGATTCTGGGTTGCTGGCTTTTTCCCCCTCAGTGGGAAGAAATCCTGTTGTTTGAATGTAAAGGCCTGGACTCTGGGTTGCTGGCTTTTTTCCCCTCAGTGGGAAGAAATCCTGTTGTTTGAATGTAGAGGCCTGGATTCTGGGTTGCTGGCTAATCAGTGGCTATCACTGCCCTCTGTCTGGTGCCTTAGAATTTTGGAGTGGCAAGGCTGTCCAATCAAAGGACTTTATGCAAATAGCTGCCCTTCCGCCCTTCCGCCCTCCGCATACACACACACATACACACATACAAACATTCTGTTTTATAAAGGTATACAGATTTGGGAGTTGTCGTTCCTGGGATTTATAATTAACCTACAATCAAAGAGCATTCTGAACTTCACCGCTGATGGAATTTAACCAAACTTGGCACACAGAACTCCCAGAAAATACCAGAAGGGTTTGATGGGTATTGAGTTTTGGAGTTGTAGTTCACTTATATCCAGATGACACTGTGGACTCAAACAATGATAGATCAGGACCAAACTTGGCACAAATACTCAATATGCCCAACACTGGTGGAGTTAGGGGAAAAATCTACCTTGACATTTAGGAGTTGTAGTTGCTGGGATTTATAGTTCACCTATAATCAAAGAGCATTCTGAACCACACCAAATGAGAGAATTGGCCCAAACTTCCCACACAGAATCCCCATGACCAACAGAAAATACTGTGTTTTCTGATGGTCATTGGCAACCCCTCTGACACCCCTTCAAAACCACCCCATGGGTCCCAACCCCCAGGTTGAGAAATGCTGTTTGCTCTCTTCCTTCTTCATCTTCTCCCACCCTGTGAGTATTCTAGGTGGGTCACAACATTGGGATTGTGACCCACCTGAGTATTCCAGCAACAAATAAAAAAGATAAAATACATCAAAAGCATGCTAAATACTGATTACTCACTATGGCCCTTTTACACATATGGTGCAGTGACTTCATTTTAACTGTCATAGAAGAATCCAGTGGAATTCTGGTATTTGTTATTTAGAGAGAGGCATTAAGACCCTCAGCTAAAGAGCTCTACTGCTTCACCAGACCACTAACCCCAGGATTTAATTGTATTAAGCCACAGTAATAAAAGTAAAATCACAGGGCTATAATTGTCTACTGTGAAAGGGTCAGAGGTCTTATAAAGACCTGCCTGTGAAATTGTACGCAGTTGATGTAGTGAATCGAAAAAATTGATATAATGCATAGATTAATATATTTGTCACTAGTTATCTAATGTAAAATTACAAAGCTGTAGCTAATAGCACTATTTTGGAACAATTGGATTACAAGATTGGATTATTTTTTTATCTAGGAGATGTAATGTTGTTTTTATTATTGTTATGGTTTTAATTTTTTTGATAATGTTTTTAATTGTTTTAAATGCTGTTTGTATGATACTATTGGCATTCAATTTGTTGCCTTGTGAACTGGCCCAAGTCGCCTTCGGGCTGAGAGGGAGCGGTATACAAATGTGCTAAATAAATAAATAAATAATAAATAAATATTTTGCCCCAGGACTAGTGCTATTCAATATTGTTATGAATTACTTGGATGACAATAAAAAGAGTGTGCTTATCAGTTTATTTATTTATTTGCCATGCTTCTATACCGCCTCTCTCAGCCCGAAGGCAACTCGAGGCGGTGAACAAGCAGCAACAAGTGCCCATATACACTACATCACAAGATAAAAACAGTCATATAAAAACATATAAAATTAACAGTTAAGAACTACAAAATACAGATCTCATCTCCACAATCTTAAAATCAGTTCTGCACATGGAACCAAATTAGAAAGGGAAGATGACATAACATATAAGAATTCAAAGTTACCCTTTTCAGAATGGAGAGCTGAACCAAAGCTAACAACATGAATTTCAACAAGGAGAAATGTTAGACAGGGGAAAAAATGAAATACACAGGATGGGATAGATGAAACCTGGCTGTAGATCCCTTACATGTGAAAGGGATCTACAAATGTCAGAATGCATCTACACTGTAGACCTAATGCAATTTGACACCATGGCTCAATGCTACAGAATCATGGGAACTGGATGTTAGGAATTGTGGGAGTTGAAGTCCAAAACACCTGGAGGGCCGATTTGCCAATGCCTGGTCTACATCAAGGGAACTAAGAGCACTATTATATTATGCTTTGTCAAACCTCAACCTGCTGTGTTTAATTGACTCTTTTAAGTCAGTAAGGGTTTATATGATGCTTTTATATACTTTGTTTATGTGGACCTTATTTTCATTGTGTTATTTTGCTTATGTACTTTGTTGTATTTGCACTATTGAGTGCTTTTGTGAGCCACCCCGAATTCTGAGCACCACAATTCAACAGGTTGTTGACAACCTAGATTGTTTTTCAATAAGGGGGTGATCAAAATGGTAAAAGAGCTGAAAATTGTGTGCTATGATGAATGGCTTTGGGATCTGAGTATGGTGACATGATGTTTGCTAAGATGTATAATTGCAACTGGGGCAAGCTTTTTTCTGCTGCTTCAGAGACAAGAAAATGGAGAGAAGGGGAAAAAGGAATAGCAAGACCTATAATACATTTGATTTAATAATCCTACTATACCAATTATGTTGTTGCAAGCCTTGTGGCAAAACTGTTCAGAATTTCATTTATCTAAACATAGTTAGAAAGAAAAGAAAAGAAAGAAAAGAAAGAAAAGGCTGCATGAACAATGTTTCATTTATGTGGCCAACATCTGGATGTCAACATTGAAAAATCTGCATCTGGGGTAGGAAAAAAGGGACAATTTGCCCCTTGAAAGTCTCTCATTTAGCAGTTTCCCCCCCAATATGTAGTCATGGTTTGATTTTCAAAGATTCCCACATGTCAGGGATATTGTGTTCAAGGGTTTCAGCTCTCTCTTTAATTTAGGATATTTTTTGCCTTCATTGAAAATAGTCCAGCTTGTGAAATGGATACTCTCCTTGGTGTAAAATCAAATTCAGCACATAAATCTGATGCAGTTCATTCCCCCACCCCGGCTGCCTTTCCTCCCTCCTCTTACAATTACTTTTGCAAATGTCCTTTTCAAAACAGGTTTCAAAAGGACAGCAGCACGTTTCCAGTACAGTGAACATCGGGAATTTGCTTGCTGATAGAAGTGATTGGGCAATCTTCAGTAGCAACATCTCAAATGAGACATTTTAATGGAGATCCTTGACATGGAGACTCAAAGAGGGAAAAGGTTAACACCACTGTACTAACATGATACTGTACAGTCTGTTGTTTCTCAACCTTGGGATTTCTCCAACCATGAAAGATTTATAGGTTCATGTTGTACATGGACAATCTTCAGAGCGATGATGGGGTCTGTTAATTTTGCTTCAGTTGTGATCAATGGATCAGCACGTCATGGAATTCTTGATGACACAGTCTATTTTATAGGCTCAAATTTAATGGAAATCAGCAACAACAACAAAAAACAACAACTCTTCATCAGATTTCTTTTTGTCATAGTATGCATGAAGATAAGACACCTATGACTAAAGGTATTCAAAACCAGCTCAGCATCCAACTTTTGTTTCCTAGTTGTTAATTTAGGTAATTCCCAAGTTACAAACATCTGACTTACAAATGACTCATCGTTAGACAACAGGAAATGAGAGAAATATACTCCTCAAAAGTGAAATTTGCTCCTGAGAAAGTTTTTATAGAGAAAAGGTGTCTTTACTGAAGCTTTATCACCAATCCTGGTTTCCACAATAAGCATTTTTTAAAAATCCAAATATCACAGGGACAGAAAGTGAGGTGAAATCAGGAGTGAAGAGATCAAATCAAATTCCACAGGGTTGTTGACCCTTCCCTATGACTCCCAAAGTTGATATAGATACTAGGCTTGTTTGATTAAAAAAAGGTTCAAAACTCATTTCAGATGTAGGGGGGGATGGTGGTTTGGATCTAAAGTCAATTACGATTTTCACAGAAAAAAAGTTCAAAACTTTTCAAAACTTCCGAGACTTCCGAATACTTCATTAATGGTTTCAAAGTGTTATTTCCTGTTTCATTGGGTGGTCTTTATTTTGAAAGTAGTTGTTTTACTCCAGAAAGGAAGGGGGAGCAAAGGGAAGAAATCCATCCACTCTGGTTAAAACCTCTTCTCCTGCTTAAGACTGACACGGGAGGGAAAGAAAAGGAATCTATCCAAACTGGTTTAAACTGACACGGATCCATCCCATCCACACTGGTTTAAACTGATGCCGGAGACAAAGGAAAGGAATCCATCCCCACTGGTTTAAACTGAAACAGATCCATCCACACTGGTTAAACTGATGCGGGAAAGAAAGGAAAGGAATCCATCCACACAGGTTTAAAACTGACGCAGGAGAGAAAGGAAATGAATCCATCCACACTGGTTTAGAAGGCTTCTCTGGCTTAAACCGAGGCCAGGGAACAGAAATGAGGGAAAAGCTGAATCATTTCCGACTCACTTACTGATTCATAAGAGAAATGGCAGAAAAAGCTATGGAAGGGTAAAGGGACTTCTGGTTTCCTTAAAAGCTTCAAAATTGCTTCCAAAAGGAAATCTTACCAAATTTATTCCAAATTACGAAGATTCCGAATGAACCTAACTATGTCTAATAGATACCTGTTCTAACTTACAAACAAATTCAGTTTAATAACAAACCTACAGAACCTATCCTGTTCATAGCTTGGGGATTGCCCATATTCACAACAAACCTTCTGGACATTTATAATGAACAAGGGCTATAGTCTCTTGCTTCAAGGTTGGATTTCTCATGCATAGAGCATAGAAACATTAAATTTTCTACTTCTAGAGTTCCTGGATTCCCCCAATCACTGTGGTCACTGGCTATTTGAGCTGGGGATTCTAAGAGCAGTAGCCCAAAAAGGTAACTTTTGGCAACTCAACTTCTTAAGCTTTACAAAATGTGAACATTTACATTGATGGACATTCTTCAGAAGAAGAAATCTTGCATTCTGGAACAAAATGGAAACATTCCTTTAAATGTACTGTGAGATAATGTGTGGAATAATTTTCTGTGGCTACTCAACAATTGTGGGCTGTTAACAATGGATGTGCAAAAACAATCTTAACAAATTTTAGAAACTTTGAAAAACGTGTACTTGGTTGAGTATATAGATCAAATTGCCATTGGGTTTGTTTTAATTTATTATAGTTTTCTTTGTTGTCTTGTATTTTTATATGTATGTGTTTGCTTTTGTAAGGCTGGGCTTTAGCACAGCAGGTTAACTGTCAGCTGCAGTAAATCTTGCTAACCCAAAGGTTGACAATGAAAAGCCTGGGTCAGGGTGAGCTCCTGGACTTTAGCCCAGCTTCTGCCTACCTAGCAGTTTCAAAAACGGCAAGGTATATAGGTACCACTTAGTTGGGAAGTTTTTAAGGCACCCATAAGGAAATGCCAGAAAAATGCTAGTGATTCAATCAGAGAGGAAGTTTACAAACAAACCTCTTTGGTAGGGAAAGTTGAGTGATAGCACCCCTCCCCACATGGCTGTAACTGAGCACAGCCTCCAAGATGCCAAAGATGAGAAAGCCTATATACCTCTATCTATGTAAAACTGTCTGTCTTTTCAGGGTATAATGGCATCGAATGTTTGCAGTATATGTGTTCTGAAAACTGCTTTGAGTCCCCTTCAGGGTGAGAAGGGTGAAATCTAAATACTGTAAATAAAATAAAATAAATTTCAGAGGAAGGAAAAGGAACAAATCATATCTGAGTACTCCTTGTGAGAGAAACCCCTATCAAATTTGTGACGTCACCATAAATTGACAAAAGAGTTGAAGGCACAGACACATATGCATGTGTGTGTCAATGTATATAATCAAGAAAAGGCCAACTGTTCCACATCAACAATATACAAAGGGAAAAGCAGCGAAAATGATGAGCAATGCAGGTAAACACACTATATATACACAATGCTAGAGACAATAATGGAGTCTGCTCTAGTAAGTCTACAAATATATGTATTATATCATAGATACATCACAGTTATACAATCATATTAGCATGAATATCATCATAATGAATCTCAAAACAAAAGCGGTGACTGGACTCACACAGAAGTGAACCAGGACGCCCAGGCTCCGAAGAGAATGTGTTGGAAAAGGCTCAGGCACAGTCCCAGACGCCTTCCCAGCAAGGCAATAATGTCCAAAATAATGTCATAAACAAGTTGGTCTCACAAATAATTCTGGTGTGAAGGGGAGGACGTCGTGGGGCCGACGAAAAGGGTCCCGCGCGGCCGTTTCACCCCGTGGGGCTTCTTCAGGGCCGGGGGGCGTGGCCTAGATGCCGAAATCTCACGAGCGTCACGGTGGGATTTGGACACTAGAGTTACAGTAATGTATAGATTACAATTTGCAAATATCATATAGGCTTAATTAATACATAAAGCGCCACTCGAAAAGGGGAACAGTTAGGGTCATGAGGAAAATATCTAAGCAGTGTAATGCGGAAGAGACAGGCAAGTACATACCAAAGCCAGGAGCACCGCAGGTGGAAGCAGTATCCGTAGATACTGGGCAAAAAGCACTGCGGTTTAGGTAGTTAGCATTTAAATAGTATCAAACACAGGTGCCCCAACTAAACTAATAATTCGCTGACAGATAACTTGTCATTGAGCCCATGGGGGGTCTCGCTATTTAAAGTGATTATCCACTTATTTTCAAGGCGCAGTAGGGTCCTTTTGATATCAGAATGGGGTTGTGGGTGGATCTTTTCCAGAACAGTCACAGTGAAGTTATCATATCTGCTATTGCAGTTTTTGAAGTGCATGTATAGCACAGAATTGTCATATCCAGTATGGAAGCGTGACCTATGTTCACAGATCCTATTTTTTAATTCTCTCGTTGATAAACCGATATAAAAGCCCCCACAACAACCACAAATTATACAGTAAATTATATTTTTGGAATTGCAGGTTGCCCAAGTACGGATTTTATGTGTTTTCTTGGTATAAGGGTTCTGAATTTGAGTTATGGGGAAAATATGCCTACAAATACTGCATCTCCCACACTTCTTGGTCCCAAAGGGGAGGGGGATAGAGGGGGGACGGTTATCCGAGCTGTCATCTTTTGTGTGTACAAGTAGATCTCTAAGATTTTGGGTTCTTTTGAATGCTATAAGTGGTGGGTTTTCCAGGCCTGGAATAGAGCTCACCAGGGGCCAAAGATTGGTGACTATCTTTTTGATTTGATGAGAATGAGGAGATAGTGTTAGAGGCCACACAATCTTAGAAGGAGAAGATTTGCGTTGAGATGTTAATAGTTGATTTCTAGGTATATTGTTTACTCTAGTAAGAGCAGTGTTGAGTACCCTATCTGGATAACCTCTTTTCTTCAAATTATTAATAAAGAGATGGGCATCTTGGGAAAAGTGATGAGGGAAGGAAGAATTCCTTTTCAGTCTTAATAGAGAGGATAAAGGTAAGTTGTTCTTTAGGTGATGGGGATGAAAAGAAGAATAATGTAGAAGAGAATTAGTATTGGTGGGTTTCGAATAATTTCTTACTTGGATATGATTCTTATGGGTGAATACCATCAGGTCGAGAAAGTTGACCTCCTGGTTACTAGTTTGAAAAGTAAAGTTGATATTAGAATGCCAATTGTTCATCCATGCCTGAAATTTACATATATCAGTGGTGCCATCCACGATGCATAGTACATCATCTATGTACCTAAAAAAATGTTTAATATGGCTAGAAAATTGGCTGTGTTCATCAGAGAAAAGAAAATTATGCTCTAGGGCCCCTACAAAGATGTTGGCGACCGTCGGAGTTAGGGCCTGGCCCATGGAAATGCCACCCACCTGCAGGTAGAATTGGTCCTTGTATAAAAAATAATTGTAATCAAAAATTAAATCAATGATGTCTAATAGATATGCTGAAGATGGGCAATGGGGGGTGGGGCGGCTATCCAGGGTGTTGTGTATAATATGTCTGGCTTCATTCAACGGAATGTTTGTGTATAAAGAAGAAATGTCAGCAGAAATCAAAATGTCTGAAGAGGAGATGGATATACCGTCCGTACTTGGGCAACCTGCAATTCCAAAAATATAATTTACTGTATAATTTGTGGTTGTTGTGGGGGCTTTTATATCGGTTTATCAACGAGAGAATTAAAAAATAGGATCTGTGAACATAGGTCACGCTTCCATACTGGATATGACAATTCTGTGCTATACATGCACTTCAAAAACTGCAATAGCAGATATGATAACTTCACTGTGACTGTTCTGGAAAAGATCCACCCACAACCCCATTCTGATATCAAAAGGACCCTACTGCGCCTTGAAAATAAGTGGATAATCACTTTAAATAGCGAGACCCCCCATGGGCTCAATGACAAGTTATCTGTCAGCAAATTATTAGTTTAGTTGGGGCACCTGTGTTTGATACTATTTAAATGCTAACTACCTAAACCGCAGTGCTTTTTGCCCAGTATCTACGGATACTGCTTCCACCTGCGGTGCTCCTGGCTTTGGTATTTACTTGCCTGTCTCTTCCGCATTACATTGCTTAGATATTTTCCTCATGACCCTAACTATTCCCCTTTTCGAGTGGCGCTTTATGTATTAATTAAGCCTATATGATATTTGCAAATTGTAATCTATACATTACTGTAACTCTAGTGTCCAAATCCCACCGTGATGCTCGCGAGATTTCGTCATCTAGGCCACGCCCCCGGCCCTGAAGAAGCCCCCACGGGGGTGAAACGAAGCCGCGCGGGACCCTTTTCATCAGCCCCACGACGTCCTCCCCTTCGCACCAGCATTATTTGTGAGACCAACTTGTTTATGACATTATTTTGGACATTATTGCCTTGCTGGGAAGGCATCTGGGACTGTGCCTGAGCCTTTTCCAACACATTCTCTTCGGAGCCTGGGCGTCCTGGTTCACTTCTGTGTGAGCCCAGTCACCGCTTTTGTTTTGAGATTCATTATGATGATATTCATGCTAATATGATTGTATAACTGTGATGTATCTATGATATAATACATATATTTGTAGACTTACTAGAGCAGACTCCATTATTGTCTCTAGCATTGTGTATATATAGTGTGTTTACCTGCATTGCTCAGCGTTTTCGATGTGTCAATGTATATGTCACACATTTTGATTCTTGTAATCAGTATGTCAACCCATATTAGTTTATTCAGGTTTCTTATACTATGTCAATTATTTGACTTACAGCAGGTTGGCCAGTATGTACCTACCCTAGAGCAGAAAAAGACTAGAAGGATGTTTGATTGCTAACATAAAGGTTTCAAAATAGCATTCCTTGTTTTCTCTATTTATAATTTATCTTTAAAGAGGCCTCATTTTCCACTTCCCTGTTCCTGACCCTGCTCTCTCCTTCTTCCCCTCTTTGCTATCCATTTCTCATAATTGTCTCCTACTGCAACTGCCTGATGCTCCCTGGCACACACTCACAGCAGTGGGAATAGGGCATATCTCTACTTATCAATTCATGAGCTGCTATGCCTGGACTGGTAAGTTATCAGAATGGCCGGTGAAGTTTTTATTGCTTTCCGTCTTTGCTGAGATGTTTCAAAGCCTGTAAAAATAGTTGTAAACATCCCTCTTTACAAATCTCTCTGGAAGCTTGAAAAAGATTAGGATCTATGCTGCATTCCTCTTCAGTATCCCACACTAAGTGCATAGCTGTCTCACAAACCGGACTAAGGTTGTACAAGCAAAAATGTACCTCTGACCACCCACTAAAAAAAATCTGCTTAGGTTTCCTGAAACATTTTGCAGTGATCTCCTGGCTTCTGAATGAGCTGTGTAAAATTGGTAGCTAGTCTCTCAGACCCAAATAGCCACATGCCCAGGCTTCAGAAAGGGGGAGGGGGTGGAGGGAGGGAGTAAAAAATAATATGGGCTAGCACAGTGTTTAGCAGAATGAAAATCTTGGCTTAAAATCAGTCCAGCAACTTCCAGAGTGGTACCCCACCCCCAGATACTGTGCATGCAGTTAGATCAAGACCACTTGTATATTTGAATCTTCTACTGATTTACCTGCCTTTATCTGATTATTCTAAAATATATAATTTTGGTTGTACCAATTAATTGATAAATGTCAAACGAACACTGCATGCCAATAACAGAAATATCAAAACCTGGGCATACTCACTGAGGAGGTTAAATGGCCCTATTCTCTGTCTTCTACATAGATGTGAGAACAAACATGTGTCTAGCACAGTGGTTCTCAACCTGTGGGTCCCCATATGTTTTGGCCTTCAACTTCCAGAAATCCTAACAACCGATAAATAGGCTGGGATTTCTGGGAGTTGTAGGCCAAAATATCTGGGGACCTAGTTTCCTTTTCTTTAAGGGTTCCATAAGCAGCTCAATCCTAGGCTGATCTCCTTTTCAAATTGGTAGAGTGTGAAGTTCCAACAGCATATTAAGATTCTCTAGTTACTTCCCAGTGTCATATGTGGCCATTCTGGTATACATATGTGCCATTGCTTTACATTACAGGGAAATGGAAACTCGTTGGGTAAAGTTGTGTTGAATTCCTACTTACTCAAGCTTATACAAGCGCAACCCCAGTCTAAACAGTTCTTACACTGGTGTAATGCACAATAGGATCCATGCCCTGAAGTAACTATGGCTATAAACACAACAACAAAAGAAAATATAGGACAACTAAGGGAACATTTACACTGTAAAATTAATGCAGTTTGGCTCCACTTCATCTGTTATGGCTCTAATATGTACATGGGTTAGAGAGAGCCACAGGCATCTGGCTCTTTACATTCCACCTTCCCCAAGGAAGATTTTTTAAATGTCCTGATCTTTATATACTCCTGAGATGCTCTTTTGGTCAGGTCCCTTGAAACCGAGATTTGTATACTTGTGCAGCCTAACATCACCATGTGCTGAACAAAGTCCTAATTTAGTCAAATTCCCCTTAGCTTGCCAGCATTATAGGAAACACATTTATTTACATCATTCCAGAGTTGCTGATGCATTAACATTTTGGAGCACATTATTAGCCACACAGGAATAACTCTGTTGGTGTTAAAAATAGTTTGACACTGTCACTGCTATTTGTTACTCATTGTCAGTACTTTTTGCCAGTGCAACTTTCCCTAGAAAAATGAGACTGGAAGTTTTGTCTGAGGCTCCTGAGGATTACGCAGAACCTAAGAGCAGCTCTTAATACATATAGATCTTATGATCCATATTTGTATTCATTTAAGTAGCATTTAAGGGATATTTACTCAAAACTGGCACATAATCCTTTAAATAGTGAACTGTGGAGTTAGGGGTCTTACAAATAAAAAAAAGTATGAAGGAGTTGACAATGAAATGAAAAGAAAGTAGTGGTTCTCAACCTGTGGGTCCCCACATGTTTTGGCGTTCAACTCCCAGAAATCTTAACAGCTGGTAAACTGGCTGGGATTTTTGGGGGTTGTAGATCATGGAAGTTGGGAGCAGGGCAGACAAGTGTAGTCCTGTTTGCCCTCAATGAGAGTGGTATGTGCAATCCATATACTAATAAGAGTTTCCAAATGAAGGTGTTCATATACAAGGCTTGGCAAAACATAAATATACTTAGCTATGCAGACACTAGAAGTGCATCTACAATACAGAATTAATGTAGTGTGATACTATTTTAACTGTCATGGCTCAATGCTATGGAATCCTGGAATGTTGTCTTGGTCAGTAGTCTGGCTTGGCGGCTGCTCGAAGCAGGTCTCCAGCAGAGGAGGACTCTTCTCAATACTCTAGAAGATGTGGGAAGGGTAAATCAGCTTTAGGAACATGGAAGGGGCTACAGGTTCCAGTCATTATCTGTGAAGGCTTGCTGAAACAGGCAGAAGCTGAGACCTCATGATAAAAGAGCCTGGAGAAGAATAGCTCTTCTGCAGATAACTTCAGATCTTTATCCTGGACCTTGACTCTGCTGCCCTCTGGTTAGAATTCTGGACTCTGACCCTGGTTTCTGTAATCTTGTTTCAGACCTTGTTGGTATTATGAATTCCTGGCTCTGAGTTCTGGACTGATTTCTGACTTTGATTTATGGACGTTGACTTCAGTTTTTACTCCTGACATTCTGGCTTTGACTTCTGAAATCTGACTGCAGTTTTATTTCTGGATACCTGACCTTTGATACATGGGCCATGCCAAGTGGTTTACTGACATCTGACCATTGGACTGTAACCTCATTATTCGGTTTGTGTGTTATATTTATGCTATTTTGGCCAGACAGACCTTGCAAGACTCAAGGTTTTAGTTTTCATTGTAAGTTAAATATGGTCTAGCCTTACTTTGCTTGTATTTAATTAAACCTTAGCCCTGATACAGGAAATGGTGGAACACAACAGATGTAGAGTTTGGTGAGGCACCAGCACTCTTTGACAGGGAGGGCTGGTTCTTATAAAATTACACTTCTCCATTGTAAAACTAAAATTTACCTTGTAAAACTATGGCTCCCATATTCCATAGAATTATGCCATGACAGTTAAAGTGATGCCAAACTGCAATAATTCTATGGTGCAGATGAAATCTAAGTTACACAGAAACATACAATGCATTTCTATGTTCCCTCAACAGGAGTAGAGTATCCAAATAAAGGAAAGTAACAATGTCATTCTATTTCACTTTCCTCAGAACTCACCTGGAGCATTTTGTCCAGGGTATAGAGAAATCGAAATTGTTAGGTGCACTTGTAATCCCATTTTCTGGATTTTCCTTCAAAATAGTATGAGAAGTGACTTCAGATATTAAAGAGAGTCTGCTAGAAGGGAGTACATCTCCATCCCTTTTACAGAGGGCCACATCAGATGAGGTAAATTTATTATTTTTATCCTGTCTTGGGGACAGAGCCCCACACCGGCTGCCACACGACATTGTATGACTTCTGGTGGAGGCCCCTCCTCCAAATGGGGTGGAAGTATCGTCAGAGGCTTCCCTCACAACTTGGGGGACTTCCCATGTTGTGACAACTCCAATGGAGCCAGCACAGGTCCTTTGCAGAATGTGGTGCTTCCCACATCTGATGGAAAAAGCATCACCAGAGGGAGCTGGTGCCCCGTTGCCCCTCTCTTTTCGCGATGATGCCAAGTAAAGTGGGATGCTTTGCCTGGCCTTTCTGATGAGGTCTAAACAGGGATGTAGAGCTCCATGCAGACCCATGACTTAATCTGGAGTTCAACAAGAGTAATAGCCAACACAGAAAATTAGGTTTACATAGACAGATTTGTTTTTCTGTCATTTCCAGTTCATGCATGAAGCTGAAACTTCTATACTAAACTAATCCTTGTTTTTGCTGTTTTCAGGCTATAAGGAACATGAGACTTCCTCCAGCTCCAACTTTACTAAGAATGTGGGAAATATATATTGTATCATTTCTTAAAAAGTGCTGATGCATTAACATTTTTTCGGCATATTAATCACATTGGAAGATTGGCCCAGCATTACAAATAACGTGACACCTCTTTAGATTTTGCTTTGCTCATTATTTATACTGAGCACTGCCAGCAAAGCATGTAGTAAACAATATAAACCCCTCCCTGGGAAAACAAAGCAGGGAATATAATGCCTTGACTAATGACATCATCTCTCATTATTGGCTACAAATCTTCCAAAAATGTGTTAGTGCAAATGTAAACCTTGGGAGGTGATAGATTTTACACCTACAAATTCATGACATCCATCCATTTGAGGACATCCAGCCTTCTCAAAAGAAGCCTTGATGCATCCTTATGTTCATGGGAGGGTGAACAAATAAATACCCTTCTCTCCGAAATAAGTGACTTTCCGCCCAATGTCAATTTAAAAACAAAACAAAACTATACGCGGCCTCTTGAACAGTTTATGCCTTAGGTTAATGTTACAAATTGAATGCAAGAAGCCAATACTGCAGAAATATCATGGCGTGAGTGAGTGTTAACAAAGCGCTAATGCCATTTGGACAGGATAATTCGACTTAGAATATCCAACGCTCTTAAAAGAGCAGTCCAAGGCTCCTATTTTGCCAGGTGGAAAATTCTCCTCACTGCATTGGCAGAGCATCTTTTTAGCTGCTTACTGGGGTGCAGGCTATTTATGAATAAGATAAGAAGGGAACAGTTTGTATTTCACCAAAAAGTTCTGCATTCGTAGATGTAATTTCAATTGCCACGGATATAGTAATGTTGTAACACCCCCTCCCCCAAAAATTAATGTTACATCCAAATATGGCCAAGTCTGCAAAGTTTTTCTTGACTATTTTGCAACTTTTGGTCTTAATTAAGGCATTTATTTATTATTTGGACTTATACGCCGCCACTCCTCGGGGGCTCGGAGCAGCTTACAGTCATATAAAAACACAACAGAGGTAAAACTAGATTAAAAAAGGTTTTCCAGCTTAGCAGTCAAATGTTAGCCGGAAAAGATGAGTCTGTCAATGTTTCAGTACTATTACTAGCAAAGGTACTCGGTACCACTAAATGCCAGGCATTGAACTAACAAAAAGCAACCATTAAATGCCATGCATTGAACTAAAAATTAACACTGTTTAATCAATTAAAACAAGTATAAATATTCAAAAGTTAATTTTTTAATCGCTAATTTAAAATCATCGGTTTTCCTATCTCCACTGTTCTGGACTCTTCTGGCTCAATGCTTTGGAATCCTGGGAGCTGGAGTTTGGTGAGGCTCCATCACTCTTTGACAGAGAAGGACAACAGAGCTTGTAAAACTATAACTGTTAAAGTAGTATCAAAGTGCATTAATTCTACTGTGTAGATGCACCCCCAACTCCTTATCTCTTAATAAACTGGAATTTCTGGTCCTACTACTGAACTCTTCACATATGCTAGCTTAATTGTATTTATTCTGCTGCTTATGTGCTTCATAGAATCAGAGTATTGGAAGACATCACAAGGACCATGCAATTGAACCACCTGCCATTCAAGAACTTCTTGTTCTTATATATATATATATTTATTTATATATATATATATATAATAAAAATGTCAATAAAAACTGAACTACATCTTAGTATCATGTAAGGTTTTTGGGTCCCCCTGGGGAAATAGGACAGGATATAAATAATTTATTATTATTATTTGTATTATTATTTTTTGGCTACACATGTATGTCTTGCGTTGGAAGGGAATATAGGTAACCGGTTTTCCTCACAGAGTGCTGAATTTCCTTCAGAATTATAGACATTCACTTCAGCCAACAAGATTGTGTATGCAGAAATTAAAGGTGCTGGCTTGCCTCCAGATGAAGTTAGGACCTTTTGAATTCAGTGTGAATAGTTAGCCACAAGCGATATAATCTCCAGTCTTTATATGGTCCCATCTGATTCTGTATCCCTCCAAAGTTCAGTGATGGCAGAACTGGCGCCAGTATGGGACTAAAACTTTTGTCTATTAGCAGTGCTGAGTGGCAGTGGCTGCAAAACAAGAATGCTCTAGTAATAAAACATAAATACTTTACAACCCAATGTGCAGATGTAATTTTCGTGCACCGGCATTTTTTAAAAGTACTTATGCAGGTTTGACAATTAGGAACAGCATACTGGAAAGAGTTTGTCTGGATTTTCCACTGTTCATGGCAATCAGCAGCACTCGGAAAGCCTCTCCGATTTCAGCCATCCTTGTTATATTTACCACAGATCCAATTGAGAATATGTATGTGGTCTACCAAGGTGAAACCGATTAGACAGAGACTTAGTGCAGGCAACTTAAAAATCAAATTTCTGGGGCATTTCTAGGTAACTGAGAGCTGAGGGTGAAAACATCTTTCTTGAGCTGATTAACAAAACCGTGAAGGATATTATATGATATCGGGTGACTATCCGCCATGTTTTCTGTCTTTCTCTTTTTATCGTTCCTGGCCCAAAGCCATGCATTGACCTTTCATGGGCTTTATCTGCCTTCAAGGAATGAAGGACCACCCAATTTTCCTCATTAGGAGTGAATTCAAAGGTTTAGTGGTAATTTCTATTAACTGCCACTGTTGAAGATTACTCTTTAAAGAGTGGTGTGCTCAAACTTCTTGTCTCTTTTCCTTGCCTCGCCCAAGCAGGTGTTGGGTGCACGGAGATGCTGCAGTACTCCTACTACTTGTACTGGATCGAGATGTTCCATTAGCCAAATTCAGAAGTAGATATTGCCTCCTAAATTATCTCTTTCATCTCTTACTTGAAAGGGATAATTTAGAAATGAAGGTGTATGTGTCATAAATTTTGATGCTTCATGATCCTCCTTTGTAGCCAGGAATTTAGGCAAGGGAAGGACAATTGAACTGGATATTGAAACAGAGTGTTCAACCGTCAGTTGAAACCCCTAGAAATGGAATTAACATGGGTGGTGTTTTAGCTTTTAAATTGTTTATTGTTACATTAAACTTCATCATATTAATGCAATCTCAAAAAATATAAATTAAGATGAAGATTAATAATAGGATGAGGCAGAAAGGAGTTAACCAAACATGAAATATCTCATGAAAGTATGCATTTATGCATTCTTCTTTACACATCTGGAGCTGGTTTATATTGTTTTATTCATACTGCTTTAGACATATTTTGAAATTTACAATTGGACTATTTATTTATTTATTGTTCATTTTTATATATCGCTCCATCCAGCAGGCTCGGGGCGGTTTACATAAAATCAATTAGTAAAACAGCAACATTTCAATTTAATAACAGCAACAATATAAAACAGAGCATAAAAACAACAATCTACATAGGACTCAAGGATTTGGGCAACTTTCTCAGGAGCCATTTAGATTAAAGGCCTGCCTGAAAAGGGTCATTTTACAGGCTCTCCGAAACGGGGCCAGTTCCTTGAAGGCACGGACTTCATCTGGCATTGAGTTCCATAGCGACGGGGACACTACGGAAAACGCTTTTGATCTGGTTGTAGACAGACGACAGGAATGAATAGATGGAACTACTAAGAGATTTTGCTCTTCCGAGCGTAGTGATCTCGGGGGAACATATGGGGTAAGGCGGTCCCTCAGATACACCGGCCCTAGACCATACAAGGCCTTAAAGGTCAACACCAACACCTAGAAAACAATCCGGTACTCTATTGGTAGTCAGTGCAGTTGCTGCAGAATAGGTGTAATGTGCTCTCGTGCAGGTGCTCACACAAGCAGTCGAGCAGCAGCATTCTGCACTAGAGTTTCTGGATTGATGACAAAGGAAGGTCAATGTAGAGGGCATTACAGTGGTCCAGTCTCGAGATGACCGTTGCCTGGATCACCGTAGCCAGGTCGCTCCTGGGCAGGTAGGGAGCCAGCTGCCTAGCCAGTCGTAGATGGAAAAACACGGCCCTGCATACCGTGGAGATTTGCATCTCCATTGATAGCAGCGGGTCCAATTGCACCCCCAGGCTTCTTATTGAAGACGACAGGCTTAAGTGCTTGCCGTCCAGGGTAGGCAGCCGGCATCTATCCATCCAACTATAAATCCTTAACCTATTTAAATACATTACTTCATCACACTAGAGAATGAATCCACTTTAAATCCAGTTTCTGCCTCCTGTTGAATTCTGGAGGTTGTAGTTTAGTGAGGCTGTTCAAGGTTCCTCCCTAAACTACAAACCCCAGAATTCTGCAGGAGGCAGAAACCAGATTTAAAGTAGATTTATTCTCCAGTGTGATAAGATCAAAAGTCACAAAAGAATCCAAGCCGATGTTGCATATTGCTGTCCTCTTTTGACAAACTTTAATATAGATTCTTACAGTGGTTCCCAACCTTTGGGCTTCCAGGTGTTTTGGATTTCAGCTCCCACTGCTCCTAACAGCTGGTAAACTGGCTGAGATATCTGGGAGTTGAAATCCAAAACACCTGGAGGTTGTGGGAACCACTGTCCTAAAACATGTAACATGAAATAAATTTTTTAACTGCCATTTTCTTCATGGCCTTTTGGAAAATCCCTGAATAGATCCTTAGTCTGCAATGCCAGCACATGTCGGAGGTGTTTTTTTTTTTAAAAAAAGTCATGTTTTTTAAAACCACCCGTTTAAGGTTCTCAAAAAAGTTTTAATTCTGCAACTCCTAATGA
This sequence comes from Anolis apletophallus, assembly GCA_030556195.1. NCBI lineage: Eukaryota > Metazoa > Chordata > Lepidosauria > Squamata > Anolidae > Anolis > Anolis apletophallus. The sequence continues at coordinate 74,141,353 of JARBWK010000003.1, forward strand.
ACTCAAGGATCAGCATGCCCTTAACATTATGAATAATTGCTGTGTTAGACCAAATAGAGTTATAATTAGAGGAAATGTTAATGCATTAGACAGTTTGGCAGGACAGCAGTGGGATACAGAAAAAGAAAGAAAGCAAAACAAATGTGTTGGAGGTATTTTTATTTGGTCCGAGAAGCTAACTTTGCAAACCTGGTTATTTTATTTGCTGTAATTGAAAATCTCTTGGACCGGTCTGTGCCAAATAAATGTGCAAAACATATGTAAATAATAAGGATAAGGCTTTGGGTTTTCATTGAAAAGAGGGATCATTATTATGCAATATGCAGAGTGGAGGACTGCATGTTACAGTCAGAATTACAATTACTGGTTTTAATTAAAGAGACATACCAATGGCTGGCCAATTTGGGGTTTATTTTAATTTGAAGCTTGATCAACCTTCTGAAGATTTTCAATTTCTAAAAGAAGATGATGATGATGATGGGGACAAAAAACAGTAAAAGGAGGGAAAGTATGATGAAATGTTCCTGTTTGATGGGGCATGATATGATTTATGGGCATTCTAAAGTCCTGTGCATGTTGAAAGCGGGTTGCTGTATCATAAGGAGTCATAAATCATTCATACGGGAAACCAGAACAACAGAAAAACCCAGGACCTCTTAGGCCTCCCCTTTTTATTGAGGCACTGACATCTTTTGGGCTCCTGTGTCCACGTTGTGAAATGTGGTACGACGGGGTAAGTCACATCCTGGTCAATACTGGAGCCTGGGAAATATGAGGAGACTGTTGTTTCTGAAAACAGAAAGCTCCTGTAAATTTTTTTATTCTCCTCAGCAAAACAAACAGGCACAAATTCCCGTTCCCCTGTAAAACATTGCTGCTCAAATATTTTCATGAGTAGCCAGTATACTAAGTATGAAATTGTCAGCCCCCATCTGCAGGCACTTTCCTTGTTTTCAAGACTGCAATCTTGAGTATGCTGGTGAGCAAGATTGCTGAGCTGATTGTCCTGTGAGGACGTTTTCACAACTAGCCCATATCTGAGGGGAAACAAAGACATTGCAGAGTTATATTGATCTCTCCTTTGGTATGTAGCTTTGTTACAAAACCAACCACCGGAATCCTGTTATGGCCTTGCATATTCGTGAGTGGTTTTATGCCTGTGGAAATTAGAATTGTATTCAATAGAGCAGTGGTTCCCAACCTTTTTGTGACCAGGGGCCACTTGACCAGGGACCACTCTCCAATATTAGTACCAAAAGGGCTACAAATCAGGTTTGAGTCAACTTTAGATTTGTTTTGGGGTGCTGATTCAGAAAATTGCACTAAATAGATCACATCAGCTCTAGTTTCTGATACAGAACATATGTCATGGTCAATGACAGGGAAGGAGTGGCAAGCAGTGCAAAAGAAGCAGAAACAAAACAAAACAAATAAAGAGGAAGGAGGCTTGCTGACAAGATTTTCAACCTCGCAGCTCACTGGTGGCTGTAGCCCATAAGTTAAGAACCCCTGTAATAGAGGATTGCTGTGACCTTATCATGTAGCAATTCCAGCAAATGGACAAACACATCAAAGCACAATGGACACCAATGTGTGATGTGTGCTGGTGCATAATGCACATCAGTGTGCAGTGCATAACAGTGTTCAATCCACATTTGCAATGCACATTTGACTCTAATGTGCATTACACACCATTGCATATTGGCTGCTCTTACTGGTGTCTCCTAATTCAGTATAGCTCTTTATAGCACATGTGCTATGTACAGTATGTATACAGTAGGCATGTCCGGTTATGTAATGTAACAGGTCATCTGGGACTCCAGTGAAAATCTCAAGTCTTCCAGTATTGTAACTAATTCTCAAGGCAATCTGTCTTTCCCCTTTGCTGTGAGAAACACCTCACACTGTAATGTGGCATATTAGAAAAATGGGTAGGACCCACCATATCTATGCTACAGTAGATATTCACAACAGTCCAATACCAGTTAAAATTGCTTTGTTACTAATTCCTACTGAATTTCTAGAACTGAAATTCCACTGTCTTTAGATTACAGTATTGGAGATATCTCACTGTGAATTCTAAGTAACCCACTGAACTACAAATCCTGATTCCATGGGAAAATGGCATGCATTTAAAGTGGGGTTGAAATGTTGTAATATTACAAAGAGAGTCATGCTGGCTATTAAACAAAATACAAAGTCAAAAATATACATTGGTGGTATCATTTTGTGTTCAAAAATGAGGAGCAGCAGCAGCCTACTATTCCAGAAAAAGTGGGGGAGGACAAAGGAAGTAAAATGGGGCTTAGCTTAGCTTTTCATACAGTTACAAAATTATAGAAAAATATTGATCTAAATCTAAAAACAAAAGAGTAGCACAGAAGTGTTGAACCTTAGTGCCTATTCTCAAGACATATCAATAAAAATAGGTTGATTCCAAACATGGTTTTGCTTATCCATGCTTGAAAATATATACTCCCCAAATGTTTTGTGGGCCTCCTAAGATCATCCTGTGCTATTCTATGGTATGTTTCTGGCCCAGGTATAGTAAAAAAAAAGGGTTTAATATTACCCATAGTTTCAGGTATCTATTTAGGGTCTTGGAAACTATCCCTCATGGATACGTGATGTGGTACTCTACTTAGAAGAGAACAATTGAACTAAATGAAATTTAAACTAAATTAGCATTGGTTTCAATAAGTCTGCTCTAAGAATAACAAGCCTGGGTCCTACTTGCATGTATGAATATCTTCAGGTAATTATTTTTATTCCAGACACATTGAGAACATAGAGCAAATCCTCTAGCTCATAGTATATGGCTTACAAAAAGCCATGAGCAATAATAAAATCATAGCATTACAGAGCTTGAAAATACCACTAGGGCCATCCAGTCCAACCCCCTGCCATGCTGAAGCAAACAATGAAGGCACTACTGACTATCTAGTCATATAGTCTCTGCATGAAAGCTACTCTTTTCCTTCTTGAATACTATTTGATATCCATAGTAATGGCAGTTCTTATGCAATCCTACTTGGGTCCAGAAAGAACCTTTAAATCTTTCTCCAAATCTGAATATTGGAGAACATTTTTCAATACTCCAGAAGGCAATAGTTTGGCATAAGAGCTTTGCAACAGGCTAGTTAGCACTCTTGTGGCTGCCCCCAAGCATTTGTCTCTTACATCAACAACCTAATTCAGTCTAATAGTAGGGCCAGCCCTGGAAATGCAGTATTATCATTTGATCAGGGTGAGTTATGGGGAAGTGAGAGACTTTAACAATCTCTTCAAAGTAAACCAAAACTGTTCACTGTTAATTTCCTGCTCCTGACACCTCCAAGAGATCTTCCCAGTACAGTCCATTTTCAGGACAATGTCCTGAGATGATCTCTCCCCATGAACACAAGTTTCTCAAGAGAATGAAGTGTGGAATGAGTTGGAGCAGTTCTGGGACTAATTAGCTTGTCATAGCAACTGTCCTTAAATATGCTGTCACATTGCAGAGAGAGTGGTTGCACAAAAAGGAATGTTGCTTATGTTCATCATGTTTGATTCTGGAGTCCCACAGATTTTGCACGCTTCTCTGGGGTCCTTCTTTGAGTGACACATCAATGGCTTACTTGAGAGCCTAGTGTGTGGCACACATTCAGTCATTAGGTTGGATGCCTGCCACTTCCTTGGTTGCACATTCTGTTCTAGGGACACACTGCTTTTGGAAATATCCATGTTACTTGGGGGGTGGGCATGCATCCTGAGAATAGATGTGGTGTCAGATGGCAAACTGCATTGTATCTTACATAAGCTTATCTGGAAATGGCGATACATATTGTTTTGCTATAGTTTTACCAATGAGCTATCACACAGAACTGTAACCAGAATGTAATACTCCAGAAAAATACCTTTTCCTTTTCTTTTTGTAAATTCCCAAGCAGCCTTGGGGTGAATAAGTTGATTTAGAAAACAAGTATTTCCTTCTTGATAAATAGGAACTTCTTGCCAGTCAGTTTTATGTCTTTGACCGACAAGAACACCAGGCTGCCATTATGTGCTTAAATGTCAGGCCTAAAAGGATCATCATGCTACTGCTTGACTGAGATAGAACTGCCCTTGACCCCCTTGGAGCCTTCTGTGCCAACTGAAAACCAGAGCCAATTTCATGGATGGAGAAAGGGAAAGATCACATTACCTCCCTTCCATTTATCTGAGTAGAAGGAACCTCATCAATGGAACAATTACTCTGCCGTTTGGCCTCAGGTTATTCTCATGCTCACTATCTGGGACTATTTCGGAAAATGCTTAGTAAATTCAGTTGGCCCAAAGAGTTGTAGCTAGATTGTTGACTACAGCTGGCTACAGGAAGCTCATGACTCGCTCGTTGCAACAACTCCTCTGACTGCCAGTCCATTTCTGGCACAATTTCAAGTGCTGGTGTGGATCTGTAAATCCTTACATTGGTTGTCTCCATGTTATTTGAAGGACTGTACTCCCCTTCATGAGCCTCTTAAAGCTCTAAGATTACCTCAAGAGACCATTATCTCTGCCCCATCTCCTTCATGGGCCATCTGGTGAGAACAAGACTTCTCAGTGGCTGCTCTTAAACATGAAACTTCTCCCTTAGGGAGACCAGGATGGCGCTGTGCTATTCTTGCTATGGTGGCAGGAAAAATCACTTTTGTTCTTCCAGGCCTTAATAATAATAACAATATATTTTTTTGTTACCCACCTCTCCCCACGGCTCGAGGAAGGTGACAACACATTTAAAAACACACACATACTATAAAAATTCTACAAACACACATTAAAATTCAGTTCCATAAAAGATACACATCAAAGCTTTTCTGTAAAATACACATTAAACACACAGGACAGAGACCAAAATATATAACATGAGTTTAAAATTCATGCTTTAAGACTGTCTGCGTAGTCCTGCTTGAAGAGATAGGTCTTTACATGGTTTTAAAATTCTGACAGCTGATCTAACTGTCAGAGCTCTACCAGCAGGTCATTCCACAGTCTTGGGGCAATCCATGAAAAGGTCCTCTGGGTGATGGTTGCCAGTCAGGTATCTGGCTGGTTGGAGCAGATGCCCTGCCAAGGACATCAGTGTGTGTGGTGGATTGTATGGGAGAAACCAATCCTTTCAGTAACCTGTAATCAAACCATGTAGGGCTTTAAAGGGCAAAACCTTGTACTTTGCCCAGAAAGTAATTGGCAGCTAGTGGAGTGACTTTAGGATAGGTGTGATATGCTCACTCCTGGATGTTCCTGTGACCAATCTGGCTGCCATATTTTGAACCATCTGGAGTTTCTGAACTTAGTACAAATGTAGCCCAATGTAGAGCACATGGCAGAAGTCCAATCTTGAGGTTACCAGTGTGTGCATTACCCTATTTTGGGGGATTTCTTTCTTTCTTTCTAGAAATAAAATCACCTTTAAAACATTTACTCTTTCCCCCCACTGGCTTCTCCCTCTAACTTCTCCAGGAACAGCAGCAGGAGGGAGGCAGGGCAGGGCTGAGCACCATTCTTTTCACGAAATGATGCGCCACACACACACACACACACACACCACAGAGACCAGCCAAACTTACTTCTTCAACTGGTGGCAATGGGGGAAGAGAAATTCTCCTCCCCATCATTTTTGGCAATTGCATTGTTTGTCTTGGAGCTGCCATCTTGGATCCTTGCTTGCTTCTGTTGCTGCTGCACTAGGCACCCTCCTCAGTCTCCTTTGTCTCTCATGCAAGAAAGGCGCCTCCAGCCCCACTCCTCTTCCTCCTTCGTATCTCTTACCCTCCCTCCTCCTCGGCTCTTGGAGCTGCTGTTGGTGCCTTGGGTCATTGCTGCCTGGTTTGCTCTAGAGTAAGTGGCACAAAGGAGGAAGAGGAGAGAGCTGGAGGAGATGCTTTCCTTCCATGAGAGATTGAGGCAGCAGTACAGCTGCTGCAACGAATGACCCAAGGTCCAAGAGCCAAGGAGGAGGGAGTCACAAACCCTCCAAGGCATTTTAAGGAGGGTTCCCACTTGCAGATAAGGAAAAGTGATGACCTCCTGGAAGAGGACAGTAAATGAGGTTTTATTTTTTTGGTTTGCTGGGAGATTAATAAAAATGATTACAATGTGCTGATGAAAAGCAGGCAAGGAAATGGTACCCACTCCTGCTTTCTTTCGTTTTGAGCTAATTTTCGTTCTGGGGGCGGTGTACTGTTTTGTGCTCCAGCCTGAAACAAAAGGAATGAAAAAATGAATGAAATGGGAAAAATGGGAGAAACGAGTACCGCGCACACCTCTACTAGTCACATGCCCAGTGCCTGTTGAGGTTTTTTTTAATCACAAGGAGCTTTGATGGAGGAAAAAACAGAAGTGGAGGATGTCCCTGTAAAAAAAACCCCAGATATACCAGCTGCTTCCGTGGTTGCCTTCCAGTAGCAATACGCAGCAGGGTGAGAACATGAACAAGTCCCTGTTTTCAGCAGAAAATTATAGCAGAGGGTTTTAGATCCACAAGCCTTTTTCTATTATGAGATTTAAACTTGCAGTCAGATAATCATTCACTATATGTTATTCATAATGTTCTACACCCCATGCTACTTTCATACAGTTTCCTGTTACGTTTATGTAGTTAGTCTCAAAATCAGTTATTCTTAGAGCTTTTTAGCATATTATGAAAGCCACTCAGTTTCTATTAAAACATTCAAAAGTAATCAGTGGGATAAATTTTGGCTGTATGAAGCGTTCCATGGTTATATCAAGGCATGGGAATTAACATGTCAATTAACTGTAAATATTTACATTTTCTAGCTGTTAACTTTAAGTAATTTAACACAAATATTAACTTATAGTTTTTAAGTATAAGGTAGAAGTTATAAAAGCTGCCTTTGCAGCCATTTTTATAGACTTTATATGGAATGAAGCTCCAGGAGTCTTTGTATGAGAGACAAAGGCATATTGGTTGGATTTGTGTAACCTGTCCTGGCCCAACTTCTTCCCCCTCCTAAAACAAGAAATCATTGCAGAAAGGTTGTTTACCCATGCTCCAATTGTCAGCGAAATGGATTTCCTTCTTCTCATGCAAATGATGCTTGGTAAAGTAGGGAGACGTAACAATTAATAGTGCTGCAATTGTGACTAGCTATCATGAATGTAAAACAGTTCTAGTTGACTAAGTCTAGTAAAGGTGTGCCAACAAGGTATTCTCTTTATGGCTTTTTGTACAATAAATGTTGTGTTGAAAACTGTGTGTCCCTCCTGTAGTGTTGAGAAGAGAGTAATTTTCATATAATATTCTTAGCATATAATTGATTTTTAAAATCCAGATCCTAATCTAATACTGTGTGACCTAACAGTTCTCAGTAAAACATTTTATTGGGTATAGCAAGAACTATCAGATTATAATTTTGTAAACTGATATAAAAACATTTAATTTTCTTATTATTTGCAATATGTGTGTCTAGCAACTGGCAGAGAAAGACATTAACAATTTCACTGGGGAAATAGTGTTTTTAATGTAGAATATGCATCAGTAATTATTCAGGATGTTTCTCACACATCAGAAAATGTGTGCTTCTAACTAAGAATTAATTTTTCCCCATCTTTATGTCAAAACCTTTTTGTAATAATGAATAATGGAAGCTGTTCTTTTATCCCTTTCAAATGCTGTTGAACTAATAACTGAAGATAATACTAATAATAATCTTTATTTGTACCCTGCCATCATCTCCCCAACGGGGGCTCGGGGCGGCTTACATGAGGCCAAACCCAACAACACAACAGCAAAATAAAATCAATCAGAAAAACAACACAATCAATTACATAAAACATAAACTGAAAATACTACAATCAATATAAAATTACAGTAAAAGAAAACCATTTATGTCACAGGACAATGAGCAGCCCGCATGTACAGAATTAAAATAGAAGGAATAAAGATAAAAACAGGGGGGTGAGATACAAATGGTTGGATGAAAATTCCACAATCAAGGGGCAGCTCGTGTGATACTTGCCTACACTTCTGTTTCCTTCAATTGAGTCAGGCTCTTGGACTCTCTCTGTAGAATGCAGTATTCCATATGGCAACAAATGAGATTTCTTATTAACAGCCACAGGTAAGATGACCATGTAATAAACACCGACCTGGTAAGGAGGTATGTGTTTCAAGTACCTGCAAGTACCCTGCAAGAACCTGTTCACACTTGCTGGCTTTCTTCTGGCAGCTCTGGACTCATCATCAAGCAAGGGTAATGAAACGTGATTCCCAGGATACACATGCACATTAACAAGTTCTTCTTCTGAATGTAGATTTGAGTAATTGTGGCCCTCCAGATGTTGTCACAACTCCAATCATCTCTCTCTATACTGTTAAGGTGATGATGGGTCTAAGGGTACTTCTAGGGAGTGCCAAAACACAGAACAAAGAAGTGGGTTTTTAAAATGCGGGACCCTTTGAAGTCCAAACACTTCCACTGCATTGTCCCCTGCCATAATCACAGCTGCTTTTTTTTTGAAGTGGATTAAAATGAAGGGCAGTTGAGGAACCTCCAGTGGAAGTTTTTAAAAAAGAGGAAAAAATCACTCCAGAGATGTGCATATGCACATATGAGGTCTAATGCATAATGGAGCAATTAAAATTGAGCTCTGTCTCCCCCGATTGTTTAATTCATACTCTGTTTAACATTCCAATGTGTAAAAGACAGTATTTGAGAGAGTTGTACGTACTTTGCACTTGTGCTTCCCTGAGCCACTTGTGTCTCTATTTGACAGCTCATCTTCTGTTTGGGGTTTTCAGAAGCAGCACATGCTCTGGAGGAGTCCACACAGGGAGAGGAAAACAAAGCATGTGTTTTCCATGACTGCTGGGATATACAGGCACGGAGAGGTGTGTGTTTCTCGGGAAGAATAGGGTTTAAATGGCACCTTTTCAACATGTGTTTTCCAGTCTTTTACCCGATTCCTCCTGGTTCCTTCCACACTTTGGCACCCCCCGCCCCAACTTTTAATCTGCTCCTCTCAGGTTTTAATGCAGATGTAGAAGGGTTCTATCAGGCAGAGAACATCTGGACAACTAAATTATCAACTTCTGACATTTGCAAACACACGCAATTTTCAGTGACTTCTTGGTTGGGATATATGTGTAGCAATAATAATAAATGTTTATTTTTGATCTTTTTCATGATGCCTTTTCCAAACTTCTGAACACAGAGCTGTTAAACTCTCTTTTAATGATGTTGATCTTCAGCAAGAGACATTTATTACAGAGCAGAAGAGGCAAATGTGTGGTTCTCCGAAATTGCTAACTCCAACCATTTTTCTCCTTTAGCTAGACTAACTAGAACTGTAGATTTGTCTGACTAGAGCTGGAGGGTTGCCTGGCTCCCAACTGTTTTCTAAAGACTTTGGCAGAGATGGTCATTGGGCAGATGTTGAGTTTTGGGTACTGCACAGCAGAGGTTTGTTCACCCAGCAACCCATCTTGTATCCTTCAGCTGCCTTCCAGTAATGTTGAAAATATTATCTTGTTGTTCATGTTGTTCGCACCAGTGGGATTGGTTTCTGTACATGAAATGGTTATTTTCTTCAGTCAGGAAATTCCTAGAACTATAGGTAATGTTTGGAGCCAATGGGCATTAGCTGTGACATTATACCTATGGACAAGTTCCTGTCTTCAGCAGAAAAGTATAGCAAAGGTTTAAGCTCCCGAAGTCTTTTTCTTTCCTTTTCCTTGGTTGCTGGTCCTTTGATATACTACTACTATGAGGAAAATTCTTTCATAACATAATGGGTATGTTAAAGCAAAAATAAAGCAAAGTAGCCCACCAGCAGCCTGGCGAGAAAACAGTCCCACAGGTTGTTCTCATGCTGGCCTAGAAGCAGGTATATATTCAGTCCGGCCAGGAGCCTGTGCCAGCTCCTTTTCCAACTGCACGAAATTTTCATTCCAGGGCTCACATGTGTATGCAACAGCTGCCAAACATGTCCTATAAGTGAGGCCAGAAGTAGAGTCAACAGAGGAAGAAGAAACCAAAAAGGAGGCCGCCCACATCCCACATTGCATTAAAATTCTCTTGGGCCGCCAGCTCCATGACATCATCCTTGGTTATTAATGGCTCTCTATTTGTTTATTTCAGCACTCTGTGCCACCAGCCATCTATTTCAGCACACTGCACCAAGAGGGATTAAAATAACAGCATTTTTACCCCAAGAAAATTGATGTTGGGTCTACACACAACACAAACTGCTGAAAAGTGGTGAGGTCTCTTGATACCGTCTTCGTCTTTAGTAGCAAGCTTGGTAATTAATTACAGAGAGAAGGCAGAAGTGAAAAGTTGGTTTCTGCATATATAATCTCTTTGTAATGCCAGATAGGCAAATAGAGCTGAAATAAATGAGGCTTAAAGCAGATCATATGCAGGTTTCCTTGGGAATAAGTTTCACTCTGATCATGGCGCCTTGTTCATAAGTACATTTGCATAGGATAGTAGCTTTATTTGTCTAAATATGCTGCTTGGATAAATTTCAGGATCACATCTCTGCAGTTCAATTTTACATGTGTCCTGAATTTGGAAAGTTACTTTTCAATGTAATTAATTATTCCTGGAGTCCCAATAATTATTTATAGTTATAAATCAATGTAGAATTGCACAGATTTTTGTGGCAAAACCTGAAACCTAGAAATGTCCTCTATGCTGCCATTAAACATTAAATCCCAAGCACAGTTTCTCATAATTGTCATTCAAACAAGCAAAGCACACACACACACACACACACACTGAAACAAATATTTTTCCTGTTTGGAAATTAAGACATTTTATCTAATAGAGAAATCTCTGTTAAATGGGTTGTTCTCAGATGAAGGTGGAATGAGATATTTATTCATTCTCACTTAAACAAAGAGATGCAATAAGGGATATTTAACCTAAAAAGTGGAAGCATATTGGGGAAGAGGGTGAGCCCTGGCATTAAACTATGTGCGGAATCCTGGGTTGTTGTTCAAAGGGCTTTGGATAAATTCTACCTTGTTTAGCTGTCACGTCATTTGTGTCACTGAAACAACTACTGGTTTATCATGGAGTTCCATCCAAGTGCTTGGCTGCCATGATCATATCTTCTAATGTCAAGGTGGGGCACTTGAGTGACCAACAAGAGGGAGAGGGATGACCCCTTTGGATGAGTAGGTGCTCAGTTCTGACATTACGGGCCTCATCAGGTGAGGCAATTTTAGTGTCCTAGGATGTTTCCACCCTATTTTGGGGATGGAGTCCCATGATGGCCATCACATGACTTAGTATGACTTCTGGCGGAGGCCCTGCCCCCAACTAGAGTGGAAGCATCCTTGTATGTTTCTCTCCCAGCACAGGAGCCTGGCCGTGTTGTGCTGGCTCAAATGGAGCCAGCATGGGTCCTTCTCAGAGGGCAACACTTTTCACGTGTGATAAGGAAAGAATCATCATGAGGTAACAACATGCAAGGCAACAGATTCTCGCCACTGCCCCCTCTGCCCAACGATAAAGCAAGACACTTTGTCTGGCTTTTGTGATGAGGTTGATTATCCGAGGTAACCACACTGGCCAGGAGCATGGATAGAGCTCATAGCCTACTACTTTGGAAAGAAGTGGGAACATGGATATTATCATCCCCTTTCCCTGTGCTTATCTGTGCAAAGAACAGGTGATGGTTGCAGTGTCCAGCTTCACAGTAGATTGGGCTAAATCACATCTGATCCTACTGTCAAGACTGCCTTGAAGCCCTGGGTATTTTGGAGTTTCCAGAAAACTCTGGAGTATTCCCCAACTTTACAAAAAGCAGTGGATAAGTTGGTTTAAAGTGGGGAAAATGCACATAATACTCACCAGAATCTGTTGTTGTTATGAAGTCTAGTAGTGATCCATTCACAATGAATACAGGGTTGGGGTTCATAACTTACTAGAGACTCTTTGGAAGTTGTAGCAACAAAGTCTTTGTAGTAAGTTGGTGGTCTCATAGCTGAGCTAGAGATTGGCATACAGGTCTTTACTCTTGACTGGGGATGAGTTCATCAAAATTGCAGAATTGGCACCCTTGTCTTGAGCTGAGCCATAGAGCCATAGGGGCTAGGTTCCGAGATATGGTAATCCAATTCAGAACAGATATTGGGAAGACACCTATAGGTCTTGAGAGGCTTATAGTTTCTCAGTGGACATTACCAATGGGCTAGTTTAATTTTTTAAACACCTTAATCATGCTAGCTGGCTCACTGAATTTGTGTGAGTTTTTCTGTCTCGGTTGTAATATTTAATTCAGTCCTAAGCTTTGTTAAAGACACATCCCCAAAACAAATAAAGGTGGTTTTTAAACATGCAAATACATTTTTGAAGCATCTGTTGAAAATGCGCAGTAGTAGTTCTGACCCTTGTCTAAACCAGGCGAGCTACTTTCAGGCAAGTTTGGGAGGTAAATGAACTGTCTGGCTGCTTTTCTTGGCAACTTTTCTTATTAGTGGGAGGTGGCAGTAAAGAGAACATGAGGAAGACTGAAAGTGTTTACTTAAAACTTTAGCCAAATGGCTAGGGAGAGTTAAGATAAATCATAACTGTCAATGATGACAAGTTTAGACTGCTACTAGTTCACTCCTGTTTATGCACTTTTTTAAAAAAAAAAGTTGCACTTAGAAAGAGGGGGGTTATGGAGACTGAAATTAGAAACAGCCTGCCTTTTTATTGACATATGCCATCAGATGTTTCAAGGCAAATAGTTTGGACTCATTTCTAAGAAGGACATGGAAGATTTGCAGGAAGGCTGTAAAGCTTCACACAACACTTGAGAGATAATATTTTTAAGAGCAAGTCCAAAATATGCATCTCTGACTCATATTTCCCTTAAGAATAATGTCCATAGATCAGTGCAAACTTTTTACTCTCTGTCTGCAGTTCTCTCTCTCTCTCTCTCTCTCTCTCTCTCTCTCTCTCTCTCTCTCTCTCTGAAAACACAATCTTTCACACACATACACAAACGGTCCAAAAGTTATAGCAATTGGCCATATGGGATTTTGCGGAGCAGAATCCCTTTTCTCTTTTCCCATTGTTGCCTTGTCTGTCATTACGAAGAAAGATTGATCTGGGATCACATTCTGCAAATTTAATATGTGCTAAGATAGCAGGGCTTTCTATGGGAAAAATTACAACTTAGGGGTTTTTTTTCTCTCCTTTAAAGTTAGTAGTTAGTCTGGCAACCATTTTTCAGTTCAATGCAGCATTAAGAAATTAAGCAAGCTGCTTGTGGGTTTTTTGTTCTTTCACTGGGAAAGAACTTTAAATGATTTTTAAAAAAATACATAAACGTTGTACAAATAGTCTCCCCCCAAACCAGGATAAAATTAAGAGTCTCTTCCTTAGCATAGGGAGATGCTCAGTATAACAGTCTTTCAAGTAGTTTTCTGCCAGGGAGTTGAAAAAGTCAGAAAGCTCTGTTGGTCTATATCCAAGTTCTTTATTCCTCAAAGCCTCCAGTAGGTCTTTTTAAAGCTAATGGATCTTAATGATGGCTCATTTCCATCAAGAACAGGGCAAGAACAGCTGTTATTGAGAAACAAAATATGCAGAGGTAAAAACAACTTGCAGGGGACATGTGATAGCAGGGATGGGGGACCTTTTCCAATCTCTGCCCTCATTCCTCATATTTCTATCATTGTAGCAGGTGGAAACATTAGGTAGTCATTCAGAAGTAAAGTAGTTAGTATATTTAGTTTTCCAAAGAAAGGCAGTAGGCAAGTGAGCAATAAAATATTAACACAGTAAAAAAAGTGCTCTAGGTTTGAATTACTTCCAATGCCTCATGCTCTATAGTCCTAAAAATTGGAAGATGGAAAAAAACTGCATTAGGACAATGCATTCACACACACACACACACACACACACACACACACACACTGTTATACCTGTCAGGATCCCAGAAGATGCAAAACAAAATTGCATTTCTCTGTTTGTCATAGTGAAAAAAGATAGATTCCTAGTTTAATTCCTATTAGTGATTTCCCCCAGTAGTTCAAATCCGGGGAGCAGGGTGAGCTCCCACTGTTAGCCCCAGCTTACTGTGAGTTTTCCAGGCTTTACTTCTAGACTTTGCTTCTAGACTGCCTCTCTCAGGCAGTCTCAAGGCGGTGCACAAACCCACCAGTGGGAGCTAATCCTGCTGTATGGAGCGGGGTTAGCTCCCACTGTTAGGCCCAGCTTCTGCCAACCCAACAGTTTGAAAACATGCAAATGTGAGTAGATCAATAGGTACCGCTTCTGGGAGAAGGTAATGACATTCCACACGGTCATGCTAGCCATATGACATCTACGGACAACACCAGCTCTTCGGCTAAGAAATAGAGATTAGTACCACCCCCACCCCACCGAGTCAGATACGACAAGACTTAATGTCAGGGGGGAAAACTTACATTTAGTAATTTCTAAATTCTATATTAGTAGTTAGCACCTACCTACATATGGTAGCAGAGGAATAAACAGAGAAATTTAAAAATGTAACAAGAGTAAAATTTTAGAAACACAATCAACAAAGAAATTGATAGCCAGCTTGGTGGATTACTAGCTATTATACTTCTGAATGCAAATCAACTATCTTGGCCAAGTACACATAGCCACTCTAAACCATATTTAATTAATAAGAACCTGTAAGCAGTAGCCAACCACATTTGCTGTGGAGGAGGAGGCAATGGATAATAGTTACTCTGTGTGCATGTACTGTTTTTAGACAGATTTCTGAAAAGGATTACAGCTTGGGTGTATAAAAGCAGCTGGAGTAACTGTGGAAAAACTGCACTGTCCTGCTAAGATACAAGCCTGAAGTCCATGAGTCATCTGGCGCTGCTTTGCTCGGAGTTGAAAAGGGCAATCTCAAGGAACTGTGGTTCCATCAGTTAGGTATTTTGTATGAACTACAGTAATACTCCATGTTATACAAGGAAATGCATAGTGCTAAACTAACAAGAGATAACGAGAATGATTTAGAAAGGGAAGGTCTTGGCTAACCAGATGCTTGAGAAGGTTACAGACTAAGCTGATAAAAATTTAGACATAATTTATTTGATTTTCAGAAATATGTTGACAATGTCCCATACTACTAGGTTCCATTTAGACTAAGGTTGCCAGGAGCCAAGAAGCAATGCGGGAGTGAATCAAGTGATTGGGGGAAAGCAGCTGGGCTGGCGGAAGAAGACAGCAACCAGAGTAATTATGTGATATTGTGGAAAGTCAGGTTTAGAGGACCCAAAACAGGTCAACGTTTTAGAGATCTACCATTTGCAATCCATAAAAAGGATACAGGTTAGTAAGTTTTATGCTACAACTCGCTTAGTGATCAAGGCTGATAGGAAATGTAGCCCAAAACATCAAGAGGAAGACATGTTTGTGGAAGATGGCATTGCATTAAAGTTGCTAAGGGGCCGGAGAGATAGCACAGTGGTAGCAACAGCTGTGCTGGCAATCTGAAGATCTGAAGATTGCAGGTTTGAATCCCGCGCTGGGTTGGACACCAGCTGTGAGCCCTGTCCATTGTTCACCCAACAGTTCGAAAACAACTGAGCTGTGATTAGATAAAACTGGGAACCACCAAGTGGGGAAGGACTTTTTCAAAGAAGGACTTACAACGCCTAAATAAGTAAGATCGGCTGCGGAAAAACAGAGGCTATCCGTCATGAGGATGAAGCATCAGCACCACCTTGTGACGTAAAGACGCAATCACAACCTGTGAAGCACCGGGGTGCAGCCCAAAGAAAATGCCTTCTAAAAAATTGTACTTGTTATATGTTATATGTTGTATGTAATTGTATGTGGAACCGGCAGGGACTGTCTGCCGTATGTGTAATGTAATTCGCTCGGAGTCCCCTTCGGGGTAAGAAGAGTGGAATATAAATGAAGTGTATTATTATTATTATAAGTCTGGGAGTGGATACCAAGTAATTTTTCACATGTATACACGAAACCATAAAAAGAAAACTGTATGTCAATATGTAGCTGAGCACTTGAAATCCCCTAAAGCACCCAGATTACGAAAACCGATAAACCCCAAATGTGCCCAAACCATGTACTCAAGCCGTAGAGTTTGCTTCCTTAACACTTCAAAACCTCACATGTCTCCCAAACACATAAATCTTTTAAAAAAGTGTCAAGACATGAAATCACTTCAAGTATCCCAAAATGTGCTAGTGCAGTCTACTGGGAAGATGGAAGCTAGAATAATGCCTTCCACCCTCTGCATGTAGAGAGAATGCTGCCTTACAAAATTATCTCCTTAATCAGATGTGATTCTCTAAAATCTAGTAACACTCTAGAACACAGTTTCTTAAACTATGGGACTCACCCCAAATGGGGTCCCCTTAGCTTAATATAAGGGTCACAAAAATTTAAAAACAGGAAAAGGTTTCTGATCACCATCTAGATATTTACACAATTCTGTTAGCAACAGTGTGCAGTGTTTACAGTGGAGTCTGCAGAAATTTCTTCAGCTGTACTTCATAAAAATGGGAAAAAAACAACCTGTTCAGCAAGCTTTGCAAATGCTGTTTTATTATCAGTAAATATTTACTTTTTATACCTATTCTATATACCCATATAGGAAAGGTTGCATAAAATGTTATTGGGCAAAAAGTGGTTGCAAGTGAAAAAAAAGTTTCAAAAGTTCTGCTCTAGAATGCAGAAGCCAACCGCGCTCTAGAGCAGAACTCAACACATTTTTAAAAGCTGGAATGCTCTTAAGTAGTGGTTCCACTGTATACTTGTGCAAATGTCAACCTCATGTATGAGTCAAAGACAGGTTTGGGAGCCAAAATTGTGGGTATTTATGTGACCTGTGGGTAAGTTGAAGTCATTCCATGAAGAAGAAAAAGCATCGGCTCCACCTCATGGTGCCAGTCACTGTCATTCTCTCCTGCTCTGAGTATTCAAAATGGCTTTTTGGTAAGAGTTATGGTACAGCAGTTATATTAGGAGCCCCCAGTGGCGCAATGGGTTAAACCCCTGGACTGAAGACCGACAGGTCACAAGTTCGAATCCGGGGACAGTGCAGATGAGCTCCCTCTATCAGCTTCAGCTCTCCATGCAGGGACATGAGAGAAGCCTTCCACAAGGATGTTAAAACATCAAAAAACATCTGGGCGTCCCCTGGGCAACATCTTTGCAGATGGCCAATTCTCTCACACCAGAAGTGACTTGCAGTTACTCAAGTTGCTCCTGACAAGACAAAAAAACCATTAAGAGAATTTCAAAGTGTTAATACACATACATGGAGGTATATACAAATATAAAATACAGATAAATGGATAAGCCCGCTCAGGGCTCCTACCCCATACGCCCAATGGTGTTGCTCAGTGTCCAGGAGATTTCAGGTTTAAGGGCAAAATTTCAAGGGTTCACTAGAGTAGATGGGATTTTCAGGAAAGACAATGCGGGGAGGATAGGCACAAGCCCAATGGGCCGTGTCGCTGCCGAAGAGCGGGTTGGCAAACAAGCCGTGATGAAAATCCAGGAAGCAGTTGTAGTGCGGAGTTGTTTGCTGACCGGAGCCCTGGAAAAGAGGCGCATAAAGTGCAAAGATGTGCAGATGGCAGCTGGGTCACCGAGGAGTAGTTGGGCCGACGGGGATACGCTGTGACCCTACTGGGTCCTATCTCAACTCCATCAGGAACATAGTGGTTCATGCTGAACTTATGGGGTACATCAGTAATGATCTTGCCAGGTTCCTTGTTAATTCCCATCCAAAGATCCCCGAGTTCTACCACCTCCCCAAAACCCATAAGAACGTCACTCCAGTGCCAGGCAGGCCCATCATTGCCAGCACCGGTGGACTTTTACAGCCTCTTGCCACCTTCTTAGACCGTCTCCTTCAGCCCACAGTTCAATCCAGACGGGCCTACCTCCAAGACACCAGACACCTTATTTCCCTAATTGAAGGCCTCCACCTAGAGGACGGTGACTGCTTTGTGGTCGCCGATGTCCAATCTTTATATACTAACGTGCCTTTGGACACGGCTAGGACCGTCCTTTTGGACGTGTACGACTCACTCCAGATATCTGCCCCAGACACACCCCCGACGGAGTTCTTGATAGACCTCAAGGACTGTGTCTTTGAATACAACTATTTTAAATTTGGCCCTCAATTCTATTTGCAGACAGGAGGCGTGGCCATGGGGAGTCCCTTAGGCCCCACAGTCGCCAACCTGTTCATGGACCATCTCGAATGCAAATACTTATATAATCCGGTTTATAGTGCCATCACTGACAACATCCGTTTCTATAAACGCTATATTGATGATGTCATCCTGATTATATCTAAATACACCACCCCCCATCAGATCATCTCTTGGATGAACTCTTGGGAAGACTGTATTAAATTCACCTTTAACTCCTCCCATTCTAGCATTGACTACTTGGACGTTTCCCTTTATGCCCTAGACAATTTGGTTAAGGTGAAATGTTTCCATAAGCCAACTGAAAAAAATGCACTTCTCCATCATGGGAGCTTCCACAGTCACTCCCTCAAGGCCAATCTACCCTATGGGCAGTTCTTACGACTAAAACGTAACTCTTCGGAGCCAAACAACTACCACACTGAAGCCAAACTCCTTCATGACAAACTGACTAGCAGGGGATACCCTCATGATGTCATTACCTCTGCTGAGAGATGAGCTGCTCTTATTCCTCGTGAGTCGCTCCTCACTAAAAAGACCAGGACCACCCCCAATAGGGTTATCTGGCCCCTTACCCTGACTAGTCATACAACTGAAATCCGTAAAATCATCACCAAATATTGGCCTCTGGTTAGTGGGACACCGGGCCTATCCAATGTGCCCATGATTGCACATAAACGCAGTAAAAACATCAAGGATATCATTGTGCATTCTGGTCTAAGAACCCCTCATAAAAAGAGTACCTTTACACCTAAAACCCACAGATGTGGCACCTGTGCCCAGTGCAGATTTGTGTACTCTGAGAAAGAAATCTTTAATCCTGGCACTGGCCGTAGGTTCACTTTCAGGAGTTTTTCACGTGCAAAAACGGACTCCTGTGTGTATGGGATTTGTTGTCCTTGTGGCAAGCTCTATCTGGGTGAAACCAAGAGAAATTTGAATATTAGGATCTCGGAACATCATTCCAAAATTAGGAACTTATCTGAGGACTCTCCCCTATATGTCCATTCCAAGACTATGAAACATGGACCTGATGACCTTAAGTTCTTTGGTGTAAAACGTGTCCAGGCACCTCCCCATGGAGACCTAGATTTTCATCTTCGCAGAATTGTACAGAAATCCCAATTGGGCTCAATGATAAAATCACACTAACTGAGCTGCTACGTTAGAACATGGTTAATCTGCTTGGATATTGCCTGCACCTGTCTCTTGGATTTGCTTATAAGCAGACCAAGACCCACTATGCTTTTGCTTCGGCCGTTGGTCATCTGTAGATGTGTGTAATTGCCTCTATGGATTAGGTATGTACTTGATACTACTGCCTTATGCTTATACTGTATGTATTATGAAGTCTTTATGTTAGTTACAAAATGTTTACTATGCTTGAGTTGCTTTTGGGTGTTCTGTATATGTCTCAAGCCACCTATTGATTTAAAATTTGTTACTTGCAGACCTTACCTCTATTTGGGTATGGAACTGAGTTGTGTTGCCCTTCTACTCTGGTCTTTATAAAGACCCCCCCCAGGGGGTCGAAACGGAGTTGGGACCATTGTACAGCGTATCCCCGTCGGCCCAACTACTCCTCGGTGACCCAGCTGCCATCTGCACATCTTTGCACTTTATGCGCCTCTTTTCCTGGGCTCCGGTCAGCAAACAACTCCGCACTACAACTGCTTCCTGGATTTTCATCACGGCTTGTTTGCCAACCCGCTCTTTGGCAGCGACACGGCCCATTGGGCTTGTGCCTATCCTCCCCGCATTGTCTTTCCTGAAAATCCCATCTACTCTAGTGAACCCTTGAAATTTTGCCCTTAAACCTGAAATCTCCTGGACACTGAGCAACGCCATTGGGCGTATGGGGTAGGAGCCCTGAGCGGGCTTATCCATTTATCTGTATTTTATATTTGTATATACCTCCATGTATGTGTATTAACACTTTGAAATCCTCTTAATGAATTATTGACTTCAATAACACCTTCTCACTCTGTGTATTGCATGCTTTGTAGCAACTCCCCCCTCTGTGTGTTTTTTCAAGACAAAAAAACCAACAACAAACCAGTAGTTATATTGACCCATTGATAAGTTGAGCAAAGTTTTGTTTTTTGGGGGTGGGGTTATGGACTGAAATTTCTAGATGTATACATGGATATAAACAGTAAATATATTCAGGCATTAGGAATATCAACAAAGTAAATATATGAGGAGGACTGGTAACCATTTTCATCACTCCCAATATGTGGAGGATGCCTTCTCAAATAAAAGAATTTCCTTTATCTATGGCAGTCCACACAATGTGGTAGCTTAATAACAGCAGGGAAGCTTAATGCCAAGGCACAATTCCCATGTGACATTGAATCAGGAGATTGCAATTCTGTGGGTCAACATACCTCACAACATGCTAATAGTGCAGGAAGTGACACAATGTTTAAGGTAAGAACTGGAAAATCATAGGAAGTTACATCTGCAAAGAGAAAAGGCTGCCCTGTTTGCAAGGTAGTAGCTCACCCTCTCGGGCATATTTGGTAATGGAACTGGTTCCTTTGCTTCCACTGTGTATAACTCCAAAAGTGCCTTATACTACAATCCCTGTTTGTCAGCAAGGGACATACCTCCTAACTTGTCAAGGAAGCAGGAAACCATGGTTAGAAAACCCTATTGAAATGAATGACTTCTGCTTGAAATTATGATAGAGTTTCCCTGAAGGACCTAGAAAAATCCTAGAGAATATCTCTCCCTTGGAATTTGCAACCCTCTAGAAACTTTCAGTGGAAACATACCATAAATTTGATAGGCTGATGGAGAAAATTTCTAGGAAGATGGAACTGTGAGTACTGGTTCTGCAAGTATGGGGGTAATTCTGAACTGACATAAAAGGGTATTACATAAGTATAGGTTAGCGAAACAATTGTGCCCAGAGGACTTCATCAGATGGGGCTCCCCCCCCCCTGGTTTCAGGACATAGGCGAGATGCAGTCAGGTTGGAGCCCACTGGAGCCAGACAAAAGCCATGTTAATTCCAATATCTCAGCTAGGCCTGAAAGCAGGCCTCTGCAGAAATCTCTGTGTCAGCCAGCAGTCAAGGGCAGTCACAGCCTTTCTCTTTCTCAGGCCAATAAGAAGCGCTGGGAAGATGAGGTCTTGGTGCCTCCCCTGAATCCAGGTGCAGAAACTAATGAGCTGACATACCCTTCTTTGGGAGGCATGAGAAACTCAAGCTGGCAAATTGTCCATGGGAAAGGGCTGCGTCGAAGTCAGCGCCTTGCAGATCAATGTCTTGGGGGGCCTATTTAAGTTGGGTCCCAGAGATGCACCGCATCTCGCGTCAACATTCAGCTTCCTTGCCAAGCTCCACGGAACTCAAGCCTGGGCCGTTGGGCCTTCAAGTTCTCGTACTCAAGTATTTTTGCCAGAGACTTATCCAAGATTTAGCCCATTGGGGCATCAACACTATTTCTGCATTTATTGGGCTTTTTACTTTTTGGACTATTGCTTTGCAATACACTGATGCTGGGGGCATCACTGGACTATATTTTTATCTCTTTTATTCTTTTCCTTTATTCTAAATAAAGCATTTAATCATGGCTGGTCTGAAGTGGTTTACTGAGGGATCCTTCAGGTCTCAGGTGCAACAGCTACTTCTGATGGGGCTTTATCCCAGCTCTATCCTGGTTGCATCTCGGCAGAATTGGACAAAGCTGGGGGAAGACAGGAAATGCTATTGGATGGCAGGGAGTTGATGTGGAGCACTGCCTGACACTCTCCCCCACAATCCCCTGGCCTATGAACCTCAGTCTGATGAGACCCTTCGTCTAACAAAACTTAAATAGCAGCTGGTGGAGATCGCAAAATCAAAACCATAGCATCTAGTTGTGTGACAATTTCCTTCTAACATCAACCATCAGGGTTTGATGGGGGAAGGGAGAGAACTTTTATTAGCAGTGGGAAATGGACAGGATTAAATTAACCTCTTCTTGTTTAATGTGATCCCAATGATGTTAACTCATCCATCACATTCACACAACTGCCCAATAACCTGTATGTTGGTAGCAACTTGATGTTTTCAAAATAAGTTGAACTCGCCAAATGATGTAGTTGGCCTAATGTGTAGTTTAGTTCCGATGTATGCAGGTCTCCCCCAATCCCTTTTCCCCACAATACCATATAAGATATCTTTATGTGCAGCTTGCAAATGGAAATGAATCTTTTCTTTTTTCTTCCTTTTTTATATATGGAAGGTCCATGAAGTGCTATCTCGTAATATTTTTACTGGGTATGAGAAGCCTAAAAAATTTCACAATAAAGTTTTTAACCAAGCCGGGTTCACTCAGGGAATCAAATATGGTTCTAATTAAAACTTACAACAGGCTATATACTGGCCAGGGACAACTGGGAAAGCCTTGGGAAGTATGGTGTGCGGAAGGTGGGAGTAGGCAGTAGCGATCTTCGGTTCTGCTGATAGTCTCACAGCTCTTCATGTGAACATCTGCCAGATAATTTTTGCTTGTTAAAAAGGAAACAAGAGTATAACCCTGGAAGTATCTTCTTTTCATAGAAGGAGTAGATGGGGAGATTGCTTTTGACAACAAATGCCTGCATGTAGAAGGGGGTGGGGGTGGTATTTTTCTCAAGTCATGCAGCCAAAGTTTCTGATTTAAAAATTGTAGAACTAGGAAAGTAATGCTAGCACAAAAAGGTTTTTAAAAAAAATAATTGAGGAAATCAAGTATGAAGGTCAGGGTATTCAGATGGGTTGAGATCTGCTTTATAAGATTTGTTTGCACTGTTTGCTGCCAAATAAAAATAATGCTGTTTATTATATGAAAGTTGTTTTCCAGGAAAACAGAACAGGGGTTAGCAATTGGTAAAGAGGAGGGGGGTGATTTGGCCCTGTCAAAGGTCTGCATTCCCATGCACCATGCTTCCCCTTTTGCTGCAATCCCCACACTGAGAAACCAAGGAGGACTGGGTGTGAAGTGTAAGGTGAAACAAACAAGGTTGATACAGGTTTATATTCATATTGAAGCATTTGTGTACCTTTAATCTGTATTGTTTTTAAACAGGGGCGGTCTAAAGGAATTTTAAATGGCAAGCGAACATTATTTTGGCGCCCCCACAAACATTATTTTGGCGCCCCCCCAAAAAAACATTCACCACCACTCCCACCATTCCTAAACAGCCTCAGGCCTTTCCCACAAGGCCTTACACCAGGCATGGGCAGACCTCGGCCTTTCCTCCAAGGGTTTTGGACTCCAACTCCCACCATTCCTAATAGGCGCCTTCCATTTCCCCTCTCAGCTGAGTTTTGCCCATGCCTGTTGTAAGGCCTTGTGGAACTAGAGCTCCCAGGATCCCCCACCCAGCCTTGAGCGGGGCCAGCCTACCCCCCTCCTTTCCGTGAGCTTGGCTACCTGCAGGGCGAGGGAGAGCCCCCACCTTACCTACCTCCTCGGAGCAGGAGCAGTGCCTCCTTGGCACTGGGGCTTCCCTGCACGGCCCCTGAGGTGGGCCTAATAGCCTCAGGGGGGCCTTTCCTTTTCCCCAGCTGAGGGCATGGTGGAAGTTCAAAACCCCTGGAGGGAAGGCCGAGGTTTGCCCATGCCTGCTGTAAGGCCTTGTGGAACTACAGCTCCCAGGATCCCCCACCCAGCCTTGAGCAGTGCTAGCCTGCCCTCCCCCTTTCGGTGAGCTTGTTTACCTGCGGGGCGAGGGGGAGCTCCCGCCGTCCTTGCCGCCTCCGAGCAGGAGCAGTGCCTCCTTGGCACCGGGGCTTCCCTGAGCAGCCGGACGCTGTCTGGTGGGTGGGGGAATGTGCCCTTTACCCAGATGGCGTGCCCCACGCAGCGGCGTCCTTTGCCTACCGGTAGGACTGGCCCTGTTTTTAAATCTACCATGACCACTATGTCTGCAGGACATACATTCCAAGTTTTTCTGTGATGAAGTAAAACCATGACAACTGGCTAAGATCCTATTTTCATTCTTAGAGAGCATTTACTAGGTCCCCCTGCCTTATGCATCCTCTGACCTGGGGAGAATAGCTGAAGTTCATAGCTTGGAAGAAGGTGGGACAGATTGGTAATTATAGTGTTGAGCCTTCCTGCTTTTCTTCCCCCCACCCCCAGGCAAGCCTGAAGCTGTTGTGTGAATGTGCTCACAATAACATCATGCCTTTGGGAAGGAACAGTAGCAGCAATGGCAATTTGCTCCCGGCATGCATGCAACTCAAGTTGGGATTCTTCTTGCTTCCCCTCTCAAAGCTTAGTTTTGTTATGTGAACAGCAGACAAGTGATACGAAGGTCTTAGTGTATATTGTTAGATGCTTTGAGTCTCATTATTGAGAGGAAAGCAAGAGATAAATTAATTTGCAGATTACTAATGGGTCCAATATGCAAATGTAGATGCCTAGATTTGAGGAAGAGGAATACTGTTCTGCTAATTTTACATCAGCTAATTTCAAAACTGAAAAGAGCAACCCACTGAATTTTGTTGATCTTTTCCTAATCTAAGCATGCCATTTTCCTTTACATTCTTTCCACAGATCTCCATTATGGACACTTTATCTGAATTATGAATTCTCATCTGGAATGTTCACATTCTTTGGATATGACTTTTGAGACTTTGCACAGAATGGAGCATTTTATAGTGAATCTGGTACTGGCAATACTGTAATTGGCTGATAGCATTCAGATTAGAGCATCAGAACCTACATAATTTTTATGACTTAACTGAACAGCTCTCAGAGTGAGGAATTCCTATCTCGGTGTTAGTTATATTCCTGTTCTGCCCATGTAATGTCCAGCTAGGCCCAGGGGTCTGACTGGCTTTATAATATCCTCTGAGTGGTTTTATAAAATTCATCATTACCCAATAATTGACTGCTGCCAACCCCTAACTTCTATATAAACCTGTATATTAGTCTAGAAATTATAGTCAAAAATAAATCTACCCTCAAACAGTGTTAACTTACCCATAGGTCAAAGTAATCACTGTTCTCTAACTTGTATCAATAAAGGAACTATATTTGAGTAGAGTGGTGAAAAGTAATAGCTTAGTACATCCCTAGAGAAACTAAAAGAAGCACCAACTCCTTCTATTCTCTCTGCTTTGATGCTACTTTTTAATATTTAGGTGGGAAAATGGCAGAGGTGGCTAGCCCTCGGAGACAGCACTGTCACTTTAGCCTTTCTGTGGAACAATCCCTGACTTTGCCATGGATGATATCAAAATGTATAATTTTGATGTCAGCCCTTCCCCTGACATATACATGAGATCAACTTATACACAAGTATACACAGTATGTTGCTTGTTATTCCCCTTTTGTTTTCATCCATAAACCAAATTCATTATGCAACAAGGAGTCACTTCTTTGATTATGTTTCCATTGGTTGGGGCAACTAAACTATTGTTTCAAAGAAGGAGAATGGCAGCATCACAGCTTGATTCTTTGAAACAACACTTCGGTTGATCCAACCAGTAAAAACTTTCTAAGGAAAAGGCAATATTCTGTCCAGTATTTAATCCACTGTGGCTTGTAAATCTTTTATCCTAGTTGTTGCCGTCCTCTAGATTTTCCATTCACATACCTCAAGTTTTTGAAGTAGTCATTATCTGACTTTCCATACATTCTGTTGTTTTCTAAACCTTGCTTTCGAAAAATGTTTGAAAAAGAAATAAAGAAAGAAGAAGCAGTGATTAGAGACAAAAACAAGAAGAAATGAGGCTCCTCTGAAGAGCAAAAGGTTGAGGGATAACTGGGCCAGTAGCCAAGCATAGAGAGTCCACTGGCAGTTCTGTTTATTCTCTCCACCCCCACGTTCAATCCCCACCTTCCCACGCTAAGCCACATTTTATTTTCTTTGACATGAAATAGGCTACATAACTCTTGTCATTTCTGCCAATACCCAAGAGGTCCAATCCTGTTTACAGGCCCCCTTCTCCTCACAGAACACTTTTGGCTACAGTTCTAGCGATGACGACAGGATATAACAAAAATGAATCTGTGTAGCCTGAAGGCTGATGGATCCGAATGTATGCAGCTGCAGCACTTAAAACTTTAAATGGGAGAGACAAGGTCAACCAAAGTTATTATTTTAGCCAAGCATAGGTGATAACTCCCTCTCCTCTCCATGGAAATGAAACAAAATCTACTTGGGGGAGAAGGGGAGTCCGCTGGAAAGCACATGCTTGGGAAAAAATGCATCTAGTAGATATGACAGTTACTGTTGTGGCCTTTGCCGTGTGATCTAGTAGAATTCACAGCCACAGAATTTATGTCCCAACTGTGGTCATTTAGGACTTGTTGACACAATCACTTATCCAAAGAAAACTATTCTGGAACTCACTCCAGTTGTATATGCTGTTCTCAGGTTGAAGTCATGTTTGAAAATGGGGAAAAGAGGTCAATTAATGCAACTATACTCCAATGTCCCTGGCAAAAATTTCATGAAGTTCACAAGCCATGGTAACCTCATAATGGCCCAAAGGTCACACAAGATAAGCAAAGGAGTTTGACAAAGGCTCCCTGCTGCCCATTTGTTTGTCCGAGTAAACAGACCCAAGATAGTGTTGATATGGAACAGCAAGGCCCAATGAGTGATCTCTTTTATTTCCTTGGAATCTCTGATGGAAAAAAAAACTCAAGCTGGTCTCCTACACAACACAAAGTAAGTCGTTCCTTTTAAAAGAGAGAAAGAATATTTGGCCTCAAGTACTCGCTAAATAGCTTATATAAGTGGAGGGAAATAATGGAGATGAATTCTGCATATTTCATTATTTTATTTAATCATTAGGTAAGATGTAAGAGGATTACAGTAGAGTAAGACAATAAAGTTCATCATTTCCAATTGATTAGTCAACTGAGTAGCCGATCATGGTCAATGTTTTCTGTGATAATCCCACCACACTTAATTTGACCATTATGGCTTTTGAGATTGCATTTATGAAGGTTGCTGTTATTCTTGCTAAATCCAGCATAGAGACTGAGAGATTTACGGGGAAGGACTTTTCGAACAAACTGGACAACAAATATTTTCTTATGTTTCATCGTTGTTTCCGGCATCCTTGCAACACTTGTTCCTTTAATTCTATAGCCTGGAGGTTTTTCCTAGACATTGATACATGACTCTGGTCCGTGTTACTTCTGTATGCATTAATGTACATATTATTCAACTCTATTCTGCTTGTGCTTTAATCTACATTTTCTAAATATCTAATTCTGAGAAAAAAGAAGGTCAAAAGATATACATGAATGGATGGATTAATTAAAACAAGTATCTGACTGCATACTACAGTAATTGAAGCACATGGATTACTACATTTTAGAAGAGAAACACGAACACCAAATCAGTCTAAGCATCCCTAGATTGATTTAGTGTTCAGTGTTGCAGGCCACTGAAGGCTCCTATGCTTTATGCTGTAAATATTTCTGTTGAGATAAAATGCTGAGAATATTTTCAGAAGGACTTTGCTATTTAATCACAACCATTAAAACATATCCCCGAGACTGCACACAGCCCTTTACAATGTTGCTGCTTGTAATGATTTCACAAACTTTATTTTATTTAGCTCCTTTTACAGTTGTTTTAAGTTGGGAAATTTGACCTTAGGCAGACCTTTCAGAAACTGAAAAAAATCAATGCACAGGCACACCGCCTATGCAAGACCAAATTCAAAACTCACAAGTTATTTTATTAATAAAGAGTAATAAACAGATAGAAAGAGTGAGAGGCAAATAGGCCTAGCATTCAGTGGAGAAGTGGTTGGCTAATTAACTCTTGGAAGCAGGGCTGGGGAACATGAGCACATCCAGATATTTTTGTACTTCAGTTCCCAGCAGTCCTGAGCCATCATAGCTGATGATGAAGGCCACAGGTTTACTATCAATAATTAAAAATGTAAGTAGTACGTTATAATCAATTATGTTTTCTATTGAAAATCCTGGAGGAAAAAGGATAGGAAAATATGAGTTGTTTTAATACTACAGTTTTTGAGTAGTTCACAGTTCAGACGATCACCTACCATATTTATAGTAGAGTCTCACTTATCCAACCTTCGCTCATCCAACATTCTGTATTATCTAACGCAGTCTGCCTCCCACCCAGATCCACGGCTGTTTCAATATATTGCAATGTTTTGGTGCTAAATTTGTAAATGCAGTAATTACTACATGACGTTACCATGTATTTTTCAGTCAATTTGTTGTAAAACGTGAGGTTTTGGTGCTTAATTTGTAAAATCATAATGTAATGTGATGTTTAATGAGCTCTTCCTTAATCCCTCCTTATTATTCAATATTTTCGCTTATCCAAAGTTCTGTTGACCCATTTATGTTGGATAAGGGAGACTCTAGTGTACTACACTTTAGAAATCATTCCAATGAGAGAAATAACAACTGATCAAGAGGTGTCAAAATACACACATACACGTCAACCTACTTAAAAGATCAAAGAGTTGGTCTTATAAGCTATTCAAGTGAGACGTCACCATATAAGATTTAGTAATGGGAAACAACTCTATATGTTGTAACAGTTGTTATGCAGGAAGAAGTTCCAAACTAATCAAACTGCATATGAACCAATGTTTCTTTGGACTCATTATCTGAATTTATGAAGAATATGGATGCTGTACCATAAGATCAGGCACAGAGAGTTTAGAGTTTGAACCAAAATAACAGCTAAGGGTTAAAATTTTCAATAATTTTAGGTCCCAGACAAGAACAATAGACACTCCAATCTACT
Source organism: Anolis apletophallus (assembly GCA_030556195.1). Taxonomy (NCBI): domain Eukaryota; kingdom Metazoa; phylum Chordata; class Lepidosauria; order Squamata; family Anolidae; genus Anolis; species Anolis apletophallus. The sequence goes on from JARBWK010000003.1 coordinate 74,170,244, forward strand.
GTACTCAGGTTTTTGAAATATCTTAAAAGTTGGTTTCAAAGACACATTGTAGTTGTACCATTGGGATCTTCTCACCTTGTGGACAATAGTGAGTAAACTATTTCTAAATAAACCATCAATAACCTACATACTTTAACTGGTGGATGTTGCTTCATGGTTCAAATGTCATTTGGCCTTTTAAAGATAAGAACAACTCCAAACCAATTCAGAATTAGGGAAGCAATTATTCACTAATTTCATTCTTGAAGAGGGCAACAAGTAATTTTAGTAATTTTCTTCTCACTGCAACAATATTTGAAAATTGTACATGAATTTCTAAACACATGTTTTTGTTTGAATAGAAAGTAGAAATATCTGCATAGGAAACAACATTTTCTGCACAAAATTTCTGTTTACTACACAGAAAATACTGTTACAGGAACTTATACTAAGCAAAATTCTGATTTTGTTGTCCTTTTGAAGTTAGATTAATTTTTTCCTTTCCCTTTTCTAACATGGGGAGGAAACATCATTTTCTGTACAGAAAACTTTGTTTGCATTGCAGAAAGTGCTGTTTTCTGTGCAAAATCTCACAGTGTAATATTTGCACAGAATAAGTCCAAAATTGTGAAGATTCTCATCAGTCCCAAATTCCCCACATCAGGCTTTTCCACCAGTTGAAAAACACGTTTTTCATCTATCTATCTGTATACTGTATATCTCATCATAGTTTGTAAGGCTACTTTTTCTGAACCATGAGATGACTACCTTTGTTTTGTTTGGAAATAGCTTCAATTCGCCAGGTCATACGTGATCTTTTATTGATTCCAGGCACCAGTTCAGCATTTCAGTGAAGTAGCACTGGTTTTCCTTGGTGTCCTCATAATACACCTCCAAATAGCCTTCAAAAGTCTCATAAAGGTTACGTAGTATGGAAAATAAAACAGAGTCCTGGACACCACTATAGATGTATAGTGGCCAGCTGAGTTTTCCTTAAAATGTTTCCACTGTTGGAATGTCATCTTTTGTTTATGTTATAAGCAATAAAATGTAAAGACAAACAAAAAAGCAAGTCCCATTTGATATATCAAACTTCATCTACTGCTGAATCTATTCATCTTCATGTTTCCTAATAAATATTATTCAAAGCAAACCACACAGATTGGGGGATGTTGGCTATGATCTTTATGACTGAGTTTTGAAATTTGAGAAGAATAGACTGAAAATGCACAGTAACTAATAACTTTCATTTGGGTTATTTTTCGCATAAAATATAAATGGGAAACTTAGAATCTGGAATATTCATTTGATATCATCATTAGAGCCAACTATGACTGCTTGCTTGTAAAGCTTTCTTTGGGGAAAAAATCAGTGTGGGCCACACACACACACAGCATGCGTTGTGATTTGTTGGCAATATTATGTTAAATGAAATAGGTGGAAACTTATGGTATATCCATGTTATGTCTTGTTATTATGGTTGTGTGATCTTGTTTAACCACCTCACATGCACTTTCTGTTGGGTCCAAATCTATGTTTACTACTACTAGGTCAAATGTGTTCCCACTGGAGGATGCAAAACTCCATGAAAAAAATACAGAACTTATAGTGCCTTATGGTGGCATATTTCATAACTTTGATCTAGAGAAACACATCATCATTGGAAAAATGGGGTGTGAGCTAAAAGAATCTTATTTCCTTTGTCCAGCCTTTGAGCCCATTTCTAAAAATTGAGTGAGGTTTCTTTTTTCCTTATCTGATCTCCAACCTCAGGACACAGCTAAGCATTATAGGGTCCATTTTGTTGTGTAACAACATCATTGTTTTAAAAATGTCCTATGCCTATGTACCTGAATACTATTTAATGAAGGATTCAGATTTGGATAAATCACCTGTCCATCCTGAGGACATTGATCTCTCTTATCCTTAGACTCTGAAAGTGATTTATCCCGTGGCTTTTCTTGTTCATGGTCATGCAAAAATATCAGGGTGAAAAATTAATCACAACCCTGTGGATGTGCAAAGTTGGACTGAACCATTTGAAAGAGAAGCCCTGACACCCTTCTTTAAACTTCAGGTGGTATGCATCCACTGCTGAGATATTTCTTACAGGTAGCTAGTAGAGTGGACCATGGGCTATCCAAGATTTTGATGCTACTATGGTCATGCCAGCTGCCTGGATGCTGATGCTTTCTTTCCCGTAACATCAATTCATTGTCTGAATATGGCTTATTGTTACATATTTAGAATCACAGAGTTGAAAGAGACCACAAGACCATCTGGTCCAATCCCCTGCCATATTTGATTTACCTTCTTGTACTTTGACTAACATAAATTTAGGAATGAGAAGAATATTAATTAAAGAAAAGAGTCCCTGCCTCTATTATGAGAAGAAGAATAGGGAAAATTGTGCTGCTCTTTCAACTGTCTACAAAAAGGACTGTGAAGCAAAGTGGATACACACATCAAGCACAAAGAATTGATTAACTAATCAAACAGCGCAGACAACCTATCAAATGATTTCAATTTTTAAAAATGTATAGGACTCACCATAGTGGGAGTTGTAGTTTACCCTGCATACAGAGAGCACACCGAACCCCACCAATTATACATCTAGAGCAAAATTGCCCAACATAAGTACTGATGAAGTTTCTTGGGGCTAACCTAGCATGATGTCAGTTGTAGTTTGCCCACAACCTTATGCATTTTGTACCATTAAAAATACTTTTTTCAAATAACCCGGGCAATGGCAGGTACCCAAGCTAGTAACAAATAAAATACAAATTATTTTCAACATATCTGGTTAATCTGCAGTTCAAATGAATAGGAATATTTACAGAAAACAAACACTGAAAAAACTGGAAAGGACAAAATACATCCAGATTTGGATTTATCAACGATCTGTTCATTTTGCTAGAAATATTAGATACGAGGGCGGGTCAATAAGTCTGTGACTTTTTGAATTTCCCACCTCTTAACTGAAAGGGCAACACTGTTCCTGTCAACAGGCACCTGTCAGTTGACTCCTGTCAAAATTTGAACAAGCTGTGTCATTTAGTTTGTGTTTGACAGCCATTGATAGCAGACTACCATGTGATTTGAGGAGAAAATGGAAAAAAGTGAATTTTGTGTGCTCATTAAGCATTTTTTTGCGGAAAGAAACCATCACTCAAAACAAGGCTAAGCTTCATAAATACTATAGGGACTCAGCACCATCAATTTTAATGGTAAAAAAGTGGTTTCGTTGTGGCCTTACAAGCACAGAAAATGCCGAATGTTCTGGACACCCAGTTGAGGTCTCTACCCCCGAAACAATTGAAAAAAATTACGATATGGTGTTGGCCAATCGGAGATTGAAAGTGCGAGAGATTGTGAAAGCCACAGGCATCTCACATGGCTCAGTGGTTTCAATTTTAAATGATCACTTGAGTATGAGAAAGTTTCCGCAAGATGGGTGTCGCGTTTGATCACAATCGACCACAAATGCAATCGTGTGACAATTTCATAGGAGTGTTTGGCATTGTTCAACCGCAATATGGACGGGTTTTTGTACCGTTTTGTAACCGTGGACAAAATGTGAATCCACCACAACATACCAGAGACCAAACAGCAGTCAAAACAGTGGGTTTCTCGGGGTGAATCAGTGCCAAAGAAGGCCAAGGTGGGTTTGTCACCCAATAAAGTCATGGCAACCGTTTTTTGGGATGCACGCAGTATAATCCACATTGACTACCTTCAAAAAGGTAAAGCAATCAATGGCGAATATTATGCCAACTTATTGGGTTGATTTAATGAGGATTTGGAAGGGGGGGAAAACAAACGCATTTGGCCAAGAAAAAAGTTCATTTGCACCAGGGTAATGCAAGGGTGCATGGCCATGGCAACAATCCATGAATTGGGATATGAATTGCTCCCGCATCCACTCTATTCACCAGAATTAGCCCTGAGAGACTATTTCTTGTTTCCAAACCTGAAGGAATGGCTTGGCGGAAAGAGATTTGACTCCAACAATGAAATCATCTCGCAAACAAATACCTATTTTGATGACGTCGAGAAATCTTATTTCTTGGAAGAGATAAAAAAAATTGGAGAAACATTGGACAAAGTGTATAGAGCTCAAAGGAGACTACGCTGAAAAATAAAATGATTTTTTAAATCCAAAAACCTGTGTTTCATTCAAAAAGTCACGGACTTATTGACCCTCCCTCATATTTCCTATAACATCAAACTTTATAAAAAGTGTTTTCTCCATCCCCTGAAGCAAGAATAAGTCCCTTCATTCAAATCAGTTGGAAGAAATGAACTGTTTCTTCTTTACCAGTCATACTTCAGTTTAAGGAGAATTAGTTTCATTCTCTCCCAATTTGGCAGGTCTGTCTTTTTACAATAGAAACTCAGGGTATTAGTTTTGGATCTTGTAAAGTTATAGTCCTTATTAATTTTGTATATGAACTGAGTTGGCTCTTAAAAATGGACTCTCTTCTCTTTTTTCATGAATGTGCAAGTTTCCTCCTTTTGTTACTTGAATTAATAAATTCCTTTTAAAAAAATGAAAGTGAACTAGACCTGCTTTATGTGTTCAGGTTTGGTTTTGTGGTGCTTTTCTTCTTGATGCACACTAAGTGGGAGTCTTTTTTCAACTTCTAATAAACACACTGTAAAGGGAGGCAAAATTTACACTCCAAGCCCACCTACAACTTATATGGTAAGGTTGAAAGATTTCTTCAACTAATGAAATATGGAAGTCTTGTAAAAAAAGAATACTAGTTTCACACTGCATGCAAGCACATGCAGAAATCTTGTCTATCATGACAAAAAATAAAACTAAAAAGCATTGGAGGGAAAAATGATCCAGATAGTTAGACTAACACAAAACTAAGTATTGTTCACCCTGGACTACCATATCTAGCAGAAGAAAGAAAGTGGAATAGACACCAAATCATTCCTTTCTTCATTTCCTATTATTTGCCATTTATTTGTTTGTTTATTTTATATGCCACTTTTCTTCTTTCCAAGGGCTTAAAAAAGATACACTTTTAAAAACAAGCTCTTGTTTTCAACAAGTTAAAACACAATTAGATAAACACACCATCATTTCAGTATACTTTCTGGTGGCACAGTGGGTTAAACCTCTGAGCTGCTGAACTTGCTGACTGAAAGATCGCAGGCTCGAATCCGGGGAGCAATGTGAGCTTCTTGCCAACCTAGCAATTCTAAAACATGCAAATGTGAGTAGATCAATATGTACCGCTCTGGCAGGAAGGTAATAGCACTCCATGCAGTTATGCTGGCCACATGACCTTGGAGGTGTTTACAGACAATGTCAGTTCTTTGGCTTAGAAATGAAGATGAGCACCAACCCCAGAGTCAGACATGACTGGACTTAATGTCAGGGTAAAACCTTTACCTTTACCTTGCATTAAAATGCCATTTCTATTTTTCGGAATCATTTTGAAATTCTTAAAAAAATGTAACAATCATGTTAAAAATGTAGTCCCCCCCCCAACCCCCACCCCACACCATAAATCTCTCCCTGATACCAATTATTAAAAGCCTGTTTGGATAAAAATGTTTGTACCTTCCAGTGCAAGAAAGGGGGGTAAGCCTAGATCTCCATGAAAGGGAATACCAGAAGCTGAGAACACCCATTGAGAAGGAAGGCCTTCTACCATGTCCCGACCAGATGGACCTATGATGACAGTGGGGCCAAGAGAAAGCCTTCCCTCAAGGATCTCAAGACTATGTTCTCTCTACCCCACCACATAATGGGGATTTTGAGCATTAAATAATTGTAATACATAACAAAATAAATAACTCAGTGCTAATCATCAGAAACTGTTTCATGCAACCACTTTGAGATTCATCAGCAACTGCTTAGGGCAAATGGTGCTTTCTACCTGTTTTCAGAAGCTATAAAATGGCAAAAGTAACATGGGAAAAGGACTATCTCAAGCATTTCTGCCAATAATGTGAAATGGATTGAATAACTTTTTATTCTTTATCCAGCTGTATGTCACTAAAGGGTTGCCGTGAGTTTTTCAGGCTGTATAACCATGTTCCAGAAGTATTCGCCTGACGTTTTACTTGCATCTGTGGCTGGCATCTTCAGAGCTTCTGTTGGCAGTGAGGCAATTGGAGTGTATATATACCTGTAGAATGTCCAGGGTGGGAGAAAGACCCCTTGTCTGCTTGACACAAGTGTGAATGCTGCAATTAGCAAGCTTGAGTAGCATTGAGTAGCCATGAAGCTGCAAAGTCAGTGAGAGTATCTGCATAGAGGTAGCCTGGCCTCTGTTGAATTCGTTTGCAGTGCCTTTCATGTTCTTTGATTTATGTCTGGGCAGTGCTGTGTTTGGTGGTTCCTATGTAGACTTATCCACAGCTGCATGATACACCATAGACTCCTGCAGCGCTTAGAGGTTCCTTCTTACTCTTTGCTGAACGTAGCATTTGTTGAATATTCTTGCTGGGCCTGTGAATTGTTTGTAGGTTGTGTTTCTCCATCAGCTTCCCTATGTGCTCAGTGGCTCCCTTGATGTATTGTAAAAACCATTTCCTCTGTGTGGTTCTTTGTCCTCTAACCTCTGAGGATGCCAGCCACAGATGCAGGCAAAACATCAGGAGAGAATGCTACTGGAATATGGTCTTACAGCCCGAATAACTCCCAGCAATCCAGTGATTCCAGCCTTGAAAGCCTTTGACAACACATATATCATTCATGTCTGCAGAGAGGGTGTCTCCAAGCCATCCAAGCCCTCTGCGTATATGATGGATTAGACTCTTTATATAATGGTTGAGCAGAACTAAAGTCAATGGACTATATGAACTTTTCATGAGCCCAAACTACCATTCGAATATCCACCTAAAACCTCAAATATTATTTCTGTTCATAACAACATACTAGAAGTTTTGCATGTGCTCCATCTTGCCCTTTATAGACAAGATGGGGGTCCTGCCAAATTCATATCTAGAATAGAAGTAATACCATGACTTTTTAAAATCTCGTGTAGCATAGCAATTGCAGATCTTTACCATGTGATGACAGCATGTTCCCAACAGTGAAACAGTGAAACAATGCCCCTGTGTGTTTCTTTCTATAACACATTCAGATGGAACTGTATACTGGTGACTTCACCCCAATTTCTTATTGATATATCATAAGAAATGCAAATCCTTCTGCACTATCCCATGCCAAATCCTCTTTATGAATGTTACACTATCAACTGATAATATATTGCATAAAATTTGATAATCAAAACCACTGGCATCCATGGATATGAATACATATGCACACACTCACACACATACACACATATCTCCAGTTTTTTCTGTGATGAGACTCGGATTTCATGTTCCTTTCCAGCATTTTACAACCACATTTTTATTTCAAGCCTATGCTAATGAATAGAGTTTGTGGCCAAAACACAGGATAAAATAAAAGTTTATGATCTAAATTGTGAGTTGGTGTAAGGTCATTGGATTTGGCAGCAAAATTGTATTTACTTGTAGTTTGATATGTAGCCTTTGTTTTCAAGGTTACTGTTTTTTTAAGCCACTTGGGTATTTAGTGCAATAAACATTAAGCCCTCAGATATTACAAGAGAGCTGATTTCAGTTACATCAGAAACTAAATACAGGTTCAATACACAAAACATTCCATAATTAGTCATTTTGTATTAGTTTATGCTACCTTTTATAGCAATAGGAGAACTAAGATTTTAAAAGTTCACTTTAATACTTGCTGGGCCTTGAATTCAAGTTAGGAGAAGTTTAGGTCTCTTTTGGATTCTGAATGTGTGTGTGTGTGTTAGGAGAAACTTGAGAAACTGCAAGTCACTTCTGGTGTGAGAGAATTGGCCATCTGTTAGGACATTGCTCAGGGGATGTCCTGATGTTTCACCATCCATGTGGGAGGTTCCTCTCATGTGCCCACATGAGAAGCTGGAGCTGGCAGACAGGAGCTCAACCTGTTTCCCAGATTTGAACCACCAACCTTTTGGTCAGCAGTCCTGCCGGCACAAGGGTTTAAACCATTGTGCCACCAGGGGCTCCAATTCTGAATTATCTGGTCTTCCTTTCCATCTAGTTTTATCCTAATTTTGTACAAAGTTTGGGGGGTACTTCCCGGACTCTCATATATGCAATAATTTATTCATTTTTTTCATCATTCTCCCCTTTTTTTAGATAACCAATGAACATTTTTGTTCTCTTGATATATTTGGTTCAGAGAGGGGTATGAACTGCAGCATTTTAACATTGTTCAGAAGTGGATAGATATACATCAGTTTTTTTAAAATACACAGGAAAAAGATACTCCATAAAGCCACTGGGGTTTGTAAACCTGGTTTTAAAAGATCCTTCTAGTTACACCAAATTTAAAGAAGAGCTGAAGATATTGCAGAAAGAGTGTCCAGGGAATAATGAAAGTCTAGAACAGAGGAAATCCTTGCATCTAATAGGTAAACTGAAACCAATTCCATACACCTTCATACACTTTGGATTGTATCCATTCAAGACTGTCTCTAATTGCAATGTGACACACACTCTGTTCTCCCACTTGCTCTTGGGCAAGGAGGCAATAGCAATTAGGATTTACAGTGTTCCCTTGCTTATTGTTGGGGTTAGGTTCCAGGACACAATAAGTTTTTCACAATAAGTGAAAAACAGCTATGTAGGGATACTCTATTTATTTTAATATGTATACATTATTTTAGTAGTTATACACTATTTTAAGTCTTTATAAACTTAAAATAATGTGAAGGAAAGGAAGGAAAGGCCCTTCAAAGCTGGAGGGAGGGAGGACTGAGGAGGGAAAGCGCCTGAGAGAGCAACGGCAATAAAACCCCACAAAACAGCAAAAAATACCATGATATATATTTTAAATTAATATTTTTTAAAATCCGCGAAACAGCGAGTACGCAATAAGCGAACCACAAAGTAGCAAGGAAACACTGTATTACTCTATTGCTAAGATAACAAAGCCTGTGTTTCTAACAGGGAAAAGTGTTGCACATGTTGGGATATGAATAAATAAAATAAAAAATATTCCGTAAGTGGAAAATTACTATTTTCTCCTTTTTCTTTCTCATTCTGTAATTTTTTCCATTTCCCACATTTGTAAATAAAACGATTCTTTAAAAAATGAATCTGTTTGAAAAAAGAACAGGAAGACATCAGAACACAGAAGGACAAGATGTGGGGTGGCATTTGAGTTTTTAAGTGTGAACAGTACCACAGGGAGCAGTGGGATTGGGTTTGAGGGGGCGGGATTATGGACGCTGTTTTCCTGTACACTGCATATTCTGGAAAATAGAAAAAAAATACTTGAACACAGGCTGTCCTTCATTGCCTCCTCACCTCCAATGGAGTGGAAGAAAAGTGGGAAGGACCACAGCAGCAGCACCAAAAAAACCTTGTTCCTTCCATCTCAAAAATAAATAAATTTTCCTAAATTTTCACTTTTTAAAAAATGAGAAAAATTGCATCAGTGTCATGTTTGAGACAGTGTCATCCAGAGCAGCCTTTCTAGGATTATGCATAACTTGTGCTATCTTGGAGCTTCTGAAGAAAGAGGAGTCTAGATAGGAAGGGATCTGGACTTGAAGCCAGCTTGGAGCTTCAAACTGGAGTGAACACTTCTTCCTATTTAGCCCTGATCTAGTATTGACATGTGTTGCAGGGGTGGGGGTCATATAATCCAGTTCAAAGCAGATACTCTGAATTCAGAACTTGGATTATATGGCAGTGTAGATGGGGCCTCAGTTGTGGCATCTCAGAAATGTCCTCTCCATGGATGCCTGATTATCACCAAAACAGGCTTCATATAAGAATCAATCAAAAATATGGCTGTTAATTAAAGACTTTGAGCATCACTGATTTTGAAAACTGCTTTAATATAAACTTATTTAAAAAATGAATGTCTGTCATGTGCTTTTGATTTATTTAAATTATTTTTATTGTTTTAAACTGTTTTGATCCATTGATATTGATTTTGTCTAAGTACCGCTCTAAGCTATTGTGGTATAGGGTATTTTGAAAAATAAATAAATAAATAAAAGTAGTTTTGTTCCAACCTCAAGTAGTTACTTGAGTTTGATTATTCTACCTTTTCTCATCTCTATTTCTAGACCACCCTCTCTCCCCAAGGCGATTCAGGGAGGTTAACACATAAAATGCCCAAACAAGTGCAAATACATCAAAGCAATATGACATAATATAAAGTAATAACAGTGAACAAATTGCATGAAAAAATAAACACCAGAAAAGAAAAACAGGATACAAATATGCACCTAAAACAGAGTACATTAAAAATTAATCAACATTAAAGCAATTCTGTAGTCTGATGATCTATGGTATAAAACTTGACCAACTCTTCATTCTCTCAACATTCATATCAGAACATGAGACAGCTCCATGAACTGACTCTTCAAATGTGTGATCATTCCTTCCCTGCCAGGTTTAGTTGCATAAAAAGGAACATAATTTGCTTCAATCAGTTATAACTCTGATTATATATGCTTTATAGCAAGGTAATATATTACAAATAACCAGATATTTGTAACTAGTTATTTCTGGGTCATGATAGGAAGTAACCTTATATCTGAAGAAGCAAGAATATTCAGGCCAGCTTTGCTTCCAATGTTATTCACAGACACACTTAAAGCCTGTTTCAGTTATTTCAGCTATGTCTACAAAGGCCAAGTATTCAGATGTTAATCGGATGCAAGGAGACATGGGATTTAGTTCTGAGTTTACAGGAAGCTTTAATATGATCCTGGTGTTTTGGAGATGTGGACAGCTCCCAAACCAGGATTCACATGTCCAACAGACTCACTACGGTGTCGCTGGCCAGAAGCAGCTGTCTTGCAGAGACTTGCTGGTAGGGAACAAAAGGAGAACCACAGGGCTATAATAACAAGCTCAATGATATTGCAAAATGCTGTAGCAGCTGATCTAAATTAATAAACATGAAACATTATATATCAGCATTCTTATTATTCACACATATATTGAAATATAACAAAACATGTATGGCAAAAGCATGTGCACCTAGAAATTGCATACAAAGCTATGAGGAGTTACAAGTTTGTGTTAGGTATACAATATATAGCATTACAATGGTCAGCACAATTAACAGAAATGAGGGTCCATAAGGAGGGGAGGTGATTCCACCGTAAATGATAATTTAGAAAAAGTTCTTGGAGGCGACACAGGCGGGGAACCCAAGCCGCGGCGCTGGGTGGAAGCGACCGCGTTGGGGAGAGAGCCTGCCGGAGATGCCGGGAAAGGAGCAGCAAAGCAAGCAGCAATAGGTGTGAGCGACCTGTCGTGCCATGGGGGCTCTGGTAAGAGCTCAGTGAACCCCACAAGTGGAAAGGAGAGCCGGGACAGAGCCGAACGGCTGGGTAATCTCCTGGCGCCAAGGTGGTTTGCCGTTTTCGCGTCCGTAGACGCTTCTTCGGGGCGCGTCACTATTTCCAAGTATTATCTATAATAACATAACATAATAATAACGCTAATGCCATGCTGGCCAGTCAGGGTTACACAGAAACAGAGCAACAAGGATACAATAAAAGGGTTCAGGGAAAACATACCAGGTATCATGGATCAAAGGGTGCCAATGAAAGTCATCAGTCAGGCTGGATGCAGCAAGGAGGAGGGGAAGCAGGGAAAAGTTATAGGGAGTTCACAGGTGTTAAAAGTTTAAAGTAACAATTGTTGTAATGAAAAACCACTGGCAGGGTTCTCATGCTGAGGGATGAGATAACATGTGCCCATTCTGGGGTAATATATTGTTTGGAGTGCTCATGTGGCCTCCATTATGTGGGACAAAGCTCGAGACCCTTGAAAGTGAGAGTGGGTGAACACAAGTCCAAAATCCGCAGTTCATCCCAAGAATCTACACTTTACAAACATTTCCTTGAACACAAACACCCTCCAGAGAGTCTCAGTGTATATGGCCTACAAAGGGTTCATCATGATTTGGCTCATCTCTTTAGGACCATTAGATTAAAGGAGTTTTTCTCCCAACAAGTAGCTGTACCATCCACTACATCTAATACTTTCTACATTAAGAGTTCATTTACCCCCACCAATGTGTCTCCCACAACCAGGGCCTTTGAACAAACAGTACTTCGTGAGGTTAACAAAATAAACCACACCAATGACAGATCACATCCCAACTTAACCAATAGAGAGATACACACTTTACGTAGGCTCGGCAACCACCCCGAGATCCTATTCAAATCCGCAGATAAAGGCGGGGCAATTGTGGCCCTTAACAGGATAGATTACATCATGGAAGCCCATTCCCAGCTAAACAATACCCGACATTACAAAGCCATCCCATCCGATCCCACCACGAGATTTTCCAGGATTATCCACAACGTAGTACATGATGCTGAACTCATGGGACACATAGATACTAAGACAGATAACTTTTTGTGTAAATCTAACCCCAGAATACCTCTCCTGTACTTATTGCAAAAATTCATAAACCTAAAGACCCCCAGGTAGGCCCATCGTCTCCGGCAGCGGGGGCCTCCTGGAACCCCTGTCACAATTTCTGGACTACCATCTCCGTTCCTTTGCCACCTCTTCTGAATCTTACTTAAAAGACACCACAGACCTGCTCAACAAAATCTCTCATGTTCATATAAACCCCAATGACATACTAATTACCGCGGACGTCGAGGCCTTGTACACGAATGTACCAACATCAGAAGCCAGACAAGTCATTATAGACCTTCTCAACACCAGGCCTCCCCCCCACCGCCCACCTACACATTTTTTAACAGAACTCTATGATTGTGCAACTGACTATAATTATTTCCAGTTCAATGGCAATTTCTTTTTACAATGCGGTGGCATATCCATGGGCGCGAGTTTTGCTCCCACGTTGGCAACAATTTTCATGAATTCCCTTGAGAAAAAACACCTCTTTTCAACACCATATCATCCCATCAGACCTAATATTTTAGGCTACTGGAGGTATATCGATGATGTGCTAATTCTAGCACAGCAATCCACTGATATACATACACTTAAGAACTGGATGAACTCCTGGCACCCCAATATCAGATTCACCTTCACAGTGAGCCAACAATCAGTCAACTATCTGGATCTGACCATATACAAAGACAAAAATTCACTCAAAACCAGGACATACCACAAGCCCACTGACCGCAATAGCCTCTTACACTACAACAGTTTTCATTCCCACTCTCTAAAAAAATAGTCTCCCTTACTCTCAATATATTCGCCTAAAAAGAAACTCTTCCCTTTCTGATCATTACCATCAAGACATGAACACCCTCACAAAAAACTCTCAGCCAGGGATACCCCACCAGCATCCTGAACTCTGCCAGACATAGAGCCAACAGTATCCAAAGATCTATACTGCTTCATCCTTCAATAAAACAACCATCCACACGCATAATTTGGCCCTTGACATTAACACCACATTCATCTCATATGATCAATATAGTCAAGAAACTCTGGCCTATGGTTTCACCCATCCAGGGTTTGGAACATCCACCCCTCATTGCTCACAAACGCTCTGCAAACATCAAGGATCTCCTCATACACACCAACCACATGGTCAAATCACACACGCCCACACATAACCCTGGCACAAAACCTTGTGGTAATTGTAAAATCTGTAAACTCATCAACCAATCCAGTAGTATTACCAACAAAACCACTGGCAGGGTTCTCATGCTGAGGGATGAGATAACATGTGCCCATTCTGGGGTAATATATTGTTTGGAGTGCTCATGTGGCCTCCATTATGTGGGACAAAGCTCAAGACCCTTGAAAGTGAGAGTGGGTGAACACAAGTCCAAAATCCGCAGATCATCCCAAGAATCTACACTTTACAAACATTTCCTTGAACACAAACACCCTCCAGAGAGTCTCAGTGTATATGGCCTACAAAGGGTTAAACCAGCACCCCACACAGATTTAATTGGCCAATTACTAAAGGCTGAAAAGAAATGGCATCTTTTACTCAATTCAGAAACGCCCTGTGGGTTAAACGACGTCCTCTCATTACAACAATTGTTACTTTAAACTTTTAACACCTGTGAACTCCCTATAACTTTTCCCTGCTTCCCCTCCTCCTTGCTGCATCCAGCCTGACTGATGACTTTCATTGGCACCCTTTGATCCATGATACCTGGTATGTTTTCCCTGAACCCTTTTATTGTATCCTTGTTGCTCTGTTTCTGTGTAACCCTGACTGGCCAGCATGGCATTAGCGTTATTATTATGTTATGTTATTATAGATAATACTTGGAAATAGCGACACGCCCCGAAGAAGCGTCTACGGACGCGAAAACGGCAAACCACCTTGGCGCCAGGAGATTACCCAGCCGTTCGGCTCTGTCCTGGCTCTCCTTTCCACTTGTGGGGTTCACTGAGCTCTTACCAGAGCCCCCCACGGCACGACAGGTCGCTCACACCTATTGCTGCTTGCTTTGCTGCTCCTTTCCCGGCATCTCCGGCAGGCTCTCTCCCCAACGCGGTCGCTTCCACCCAACGCCGCGCCTTGGGTTCCCTCGCCGCGCAACATTGCGGGGGGGGACCTTTTCACCTGTGTCGCCTCCAAGAACTTTTTCAATATTATCATTTACGGTGGAATCACCTCCCCTCCTTATGGACCCTCATTTCTGTTAATTGTGCTGACCATTGTAATGCTATATATTGTATACCTAACACAAACTTGTAACTGCTCATAGCTTTGTATGCAATTTCTAGGCGCACATGCTTTTGCCATACATGTTTTGTTATATTTCAATATATGTGTGAATAATAAGAATGCTGATATATAATGTTTCATGTTTATTAATTTAGATCAGCTGCTACAGCATTTTGCAATATCATTGAGCTTGTTATTATAGCCCTGTGGTTCTCCTTTTGTTCCCTGTTAGCCCAGAGCTACCCCCACCCTCCCCCTTTTTTCTTGGTCTGCAGAGACTTGCTGGTGTCATTGCTTCTCCTGAGGTCGCAACAGGGTGTCCATCCATGTGACTAGCAGAAACAACATCACCAGGAAAGCTCTACAAGTGGGCTGCTTGTGGCCAGCAACCCAATGTCACTGCTGGAAGCCCCAATGCACTTTTGTCCACCTGGATGCCAAAAGAGCTCCAAAAATGCTCCTATGCTGGATTGAGGCAGCTCTGGAGCAGTCCACTCTGGATTATTTGGGGTAAGTGTAGATTTAGCCTTCAATTATTGCTGGACTGGGATATGATTCTGAGCAGCCTGTATAACAGTGATTCCCAACCTGGACCGCATGATCCATGGCCATATGCAACGAGAGCGACGGGTCTCATGAAACACTCTTATAGTGCCAAATTGATTAAATATGGTTTTCTGTGAGCAAGGAGATGGTGACTACTGGATTGGATATGTTCTGTATCAGAAACTAGAGCTGATATGGTCTATTCAATGCAATTTTGGGGATCTGCACACCAAATAACCAAACCGAATCTAAAGTTGACCAAAAACTGATTTGTAACCCTTTCAGTACTCATATTGGAGAGTGGTCTCTGGTCAAAGTGGTCCTTGATCAAGTGGTTCCTGGTTCAAAAACATTGGGGACCACTGCTTTATAGGTAGGCTATCATCATGCTGTAAAACGCAGGATTTTCTGGTAGAAAAGTTATCTGTCTTCTCACACCTACTTCCCATGCCTCCAGTTTTTCTCTAAAGCACCCAAGCAATATCAGACCTCAGTGGTATGAGAACAGGTCATTTGATTGCAAGTCATCATGAATGAATTATCACTGCATATAACAGGATATGCTTGCATCCCTTTTAAAATATGAGACACCAGCTGCATGATGCAGGTTATATAAGCCCTGTTCCAAGCACTGTTTTTCCCATTCCATTCTGAATGTAAAAGTGCATGTTTAGGCAATTATTATTTATGTGGGAGAGTGGAAGGATCTTCTAAAATTATTCTTTCTTTGATGTAGGAATAAGGCTGTCCTGCAGTGATCAGGTTAACATGCCAAATGACCACAGCTTTGAAGACGAGCTGCATGTTTAATGCATACTGTGAGCCACTGACTTCATCGGATAAAAGTTTAGTAGAGTTGAATAGACTTAAAAATGAATCATGAGCTCAGCAGACAAAATGTGAAAAGTCCTGCTTATGTCTGCCTTTCTTAACAGCGATAAATAATCTTCATGTTAGATTTGCACCTGACTCTTCGGAAAGATATTTAGGTGGAAATGAACTAATAGAAAGCAAGCATGCTTAAGACTGAAGCCTTTGGGTTGTAAAATAGCTTGGCAAACCATTCTGAAAACATTCGAGTGTGGTATTTTTCTGAACAATTATTGAGAACTTCAACAAATCAGTAGTTCAAAGGATTAAACACATGCACATTAACATTTGTATAGTAGAATGGTGGGGAATAATTACTCCTTCAGATATTTTGAATCCTAAATCCAGTTGCTTGTTCCAACTAGGGCTGAAAAGGCTTTCAGAAGAGGATTGTTGGGAGGGAGCGGGGCAAAGATGGCGGCAGGACGGGTGTCTTGAGAGCTCCTCAAGACATCAACCGAAATCACCGATCGGAGGGCGAATCGCGCCCCCACCTCAGGCTGAGTCGATCAGCCAAGAGGCAGCGAAGCCAGGGGACCCCATCGCTGGCTCTATAAGTCGCCCCCTCCTCAAGAGGGGGAGACGGAGAGAGCCCGGTGGCCTCCCAGCCTGGTGAGCAGATCGGTGTGAGGGAAGCAGGCTCACGCCTGCAATTACTGCCAGCCCGGCCCAAACCAACAACGCAAAGTGAGTAACGGGAGACCTGGGACAGAGGGGACAGAAGATAAGCCAAACAACGGGCGGGAACCCCCCCCCTCCCAAGAAGCCCCAAATTTAGAGGCCCAACCACACAAAAACAGACAGGGAGAAGCCACGAGAAGGGCAGCGAACGCGACCCCCCCTCCCCTTCCCACCGGCATCACAATTAAGGACGATAAGAGTCGACGGGGGGAAAAATAATAGTAACATCACCAGGCATCAAAATGGCGGACCAAACAACAACCTAGGAGGAACGGGAGGAAGCCTCTTTGAAGAAGAAGACCTCCATGTTTAGGCGGGAATCCCCACTCAGCCACCGGGAAGGCGGGGGAGAAGCCAGGAAGTGAAGGCAACAAGACATCCGGACTCTATTGGGGAGCGGACACCAAGGGGGAGAAGAGGCAGGAAGTAAAGCGGGCGGGAGCCCGCGATCACTGACTGCCCAGTCCATTCCACCAACACCGGAGAAGGAGGGGGTAAGGAAGCCTATCGTCCCGGGGAAAAGGAGACCCGCTGACCAAGGGAAAAGGGAAGCAAAGGACAGGAGGGAAAAAGCCTTGCGGGGACGACCAGAACGGGGAGGACCAGAGCGGAGAGGCACCCGGGGGGGGAAAAAGCCACAAAATAAAAGGAGCAGAGAGGAAGAAAGGGCCAGGAGTAAAGAACAAACAAAAAATGAAGGAGGGGGACAAGAAAGAGCCCCGAACAGGGCACCTGGAAAGAAGTGATCAGCCTGGGCAAAGGGGAGGGCTGATTGGTGCAAAGGGCAGTAAGGGAAAGAGCAGCAATCAGTTGGCAGGGGGATTTGACAGAGCAGTGCACCCATCCTGCTCTCCTGCCAAGTTTCATCTAGCCAAGCAGCCCATTCACTAAATAATACTGCCAGCTCTGATTAGGAGTCCAGACACAGGACAAACAACTATGTCTCTGAAGGATATTCTGAGAGAGTTGCAGAGGCTGGGACAAAAGCAGGACCTGATCCTAGAAAAGGTGGAAATAATGCTAGGGGGGCACAAGAATGCAGTTCAGGAGCAACCTCACTGGGGAGAGATGAACAAACTGAAGAAGGGACCGCTATGCTGACGAATGAGTATGAAGAAGGAAAGGGAAAAGATAATGGCAAGGAAAAGGAATCAGCAATGCAAGGCGAATTGAAGGAGAGAGAGAGAAAAATATAGACCAAAAGCAAACACAAGAAGTATGGGAACAGCTGGAGTCCATTCAGAGAGCTAAAAATGCTGGGGCTGTGCCACAGAATGCTGTCAGCTTGTCCACCAAGACTAGGATGTACATTGCCCTCCAGCAGAACCCCTCTCAGCTCCCAAAGAGGAATAAAACCAACGGAACTGGAAAGCACTTCAACAAAAGAAAAGCCAAGGGAACAAAGAGAGCCGAAGAGGGAAAGATAAACTACAGAAAATATGCCCTCTCCATGCAGTGATGACTACAAGCTATGGCCTCTGGAAACATGATCCCCAGAGGCGGATGAAGGAGAAGCAGAATCCCCTAAAGAAAATGGTTAGATACGACCTCAGGGAAAAAGGAACGAACAGAACTAACTACCTAACCGACAAATACTAGCTAATGGTCATGGGCACTCTAATCACCTAATTGAAGGGTTAAAAAAAAAACTGAGGAGAGATAATAGAAATAATAGTAAAAAGATAATAGTTTCAAGGGACATAAGAAGACCTGACATGGACATACAACTAAAGAAGATGAACAGAAAGAAAGAAGTGACACTTTAAAGAATAAAAAGAACTGTATTAGATATGTCAGAATGAAACCAGGGCTCCTGGAAGATGGAACTCAGCAAGAATCCCCCTTCTTTTCCTTTTCTTTCTATCCTATCTCACTACCCTTGCCGGTGGTTTTCCCGCAGGATCCCGGTTCAATCCGTTACCCCCAACACCTCCTATTCCCACCCCTTCCCTTCCCTAACCCTCCTCTCTTCCCCGACCCTTAACCTTTCCTAGCCCGAAAACCCTTTTCTATCTTTTATTCAGATGTAACCAAAACTTTCAATAAAAATTATTTTAAAAAAAAAAAAGAAGAGGATTGTTGGGTTGTACAGAGAATACAAGGGAAAGAGGGAAAGAGAAAAGTTCTCTTGAGAGTATGGATGGGAAGGATAACCATTCACTCTTACTAGATCAGCTAATGGAGCTTCTTATGTGAGCAGATGTACATTTTTGGATCTTGGCCTAAACTTGCAACTTACCTTCTTACAGTTGTTTCCATTTAAATGGCTCTGCTTTTTTTCTTCGTCGCTTGCTCATCTGTGCATGCATACTCTCCAGAGTGGCTTAGACTGAGCCTTTTGCCTATGCTGTCAAACAGGGCGTTGATGAGCTAAGAATGTAATCCAGTTCCCCTTGTCTTCCAACCATTTCCAGAGTCTTTAACTGCTTCTTAGAGCTCCCAGATTTCATGAACATACACAGCAATAGCTTCAACTAGTTTTGCATTCTTCCTAAGAAAATTTTTCCCATTGTCCTTACAAACAAGAATTGTAGCCATTCAAACACTTGTTTGTGTTTATGTACATCCCTAGGGAATCTTTTCGATAACTATCTTTACAGATTTGGCATGCAGCGTACGCAAATGCCTCCATGCCAGAGTTAAAAGAATTTTAGCATTTAGTTGCATATTAACTTGGTCAGGGAAGTAAAACATGGAACTCTTTTCAAAAGTGAAGGAGAAATTCTTGACTCTGCATTTGATTTCATTGTAAGACCCCATGGGAGTGCTGGGTAGTGTGAGAGGTAATACCTGCAGCACCTCTCTCCTCTAGTTTAGAAACAGCTTTAATGAAGAATTAAACCTGGTCTTCTCTACAGACAAAAGAGAAATTATCATGGAAAGAGTGGTAATATTAAAACTGATGCTTTTAATCCAGGTCTTAATGAAGGATATAAGGACAAAATGATGGGAATGGGAGCCTGGGAAGTCCCCCCCAATAATTGACCAGATAGAAAACAAATCTTTCAGCTTCCAGGATCAAAAACTCCTCCCAAATTTGGGAGGCTCCCAAAAAAATGGTTCAGGACCCTCACCGAAATCTGTGACATAGAAACAGATCTCAATTTATCCATATTGCACAAGCCTGCTATCAACAAAAACAAGCATAGTTTTCTTGCTAAAATATGTAAGTGTTGATTGACTAAACATTACTTTGGCATGGTTAAACATAGGAGTCTGATGGAGGAAAGACAGAAAAGAAAAATGGATGCAGTTTAGAGAGACGTAGAAAGAAAAAGGATGTGGAAAAATGGACAAATAAAAAGTCAGAAAACATGATTAGCAAATACAGTTGGGAAAAGTTGCTCTCTTTAACCAATAATAATTATTATTATCATCATCATCTATCCAGAATGCATATGTGTCTAAACACAAAGAGCACTGCTCTTCTCTGGTTTTGCAAATTAACCAGAATTTTGTAGAACTAGTGTAATTCAGAGATTCAGTCAAAAAGTGGGGAATTAACCTCCATTCATCTATTAGTTTTGTGAAATGCATCCACTGATTTTGTTTCACCCATTCATTATTGAAGGAGGAATATACAGCCAGTCATCTGTATCCATAGTTCTTCACCCATAGATTCAACCGATCACAGCTCAATTTTTGTAAAACAAAAATTCTTAAAAGCCAGCTTGATTTTACTACATACTAAGCACTACATGCCAAGTACTACTATCATAGCCTCCTGCCATTTCACTGATCCTTGAGCTCTTCCCAGCACTTGCTTTTGCTGTTTACCTTGTTTTCTTTGGTTATTCAGTCATAGTCTCTAGAAAGTTTCCTTCTTCTTTTTCATTCACTGATTCATCCTCTCCCAGCTGCCCATGCTCCATCCTGTTCTTCAGGTTCACCTATAAAAATCAGAGCCGTATAATGCATTCCTCCAACCCCAATTCTTCTTATCAAAGTGCATCTAACAGAGGGGAAAACAACTATTCTAACAAATTCTAATAAGTCCCAATGGCACAATTCAAAAAATCATTTTTAAACTTCTTTGCCAGTTGGGAAATTGTCAAAGCCACTTGAAAAATTAATAACTAACCAGTTAGTGTAATTTCTCAAACTCATCTGGCAGGACTCATGAAATTAAGTGTGCTCATCTGCTGGCGCAATTAAGGGATAACTGCATTTTGCTTACAGTTGGCTGATTACTAGAGCTTACAATTGCTTCAATATATCTAGAATTTCACTGTGATTCTCTGCTTCCCTCCTCCAATATAATATCCATAACTTTTGTATATTTGTTTCTGAATGAATCACTTGTAGATTTAGCAATAAAAACATTTCAACATTTTGTTTTTTTGAACTATTTCTATCTGATCTTCCAGTCCCCTAAATAACAAATAACAATACTACAAATATAAAATATTAAGAAAGCTGTACAGTTATTATAGACCGGGGTGAGGCTCATTCCTTTTGAAGTGGCCAGACTTAGCACAGTAGGCTGAAACCACTGAGCTGCAGAAAATCCTGCCAACTGAAATGTCAGCAGTTTGATCCTGGGTCAGGATGAGCACATGCTTTTAGCCCCAGCTCACCTGCCCACCTAGCAGGTCGAAAGCAGAAATGCAAGTAGATAAATAGGTACTACTTTTAGCTGTGGTAATAAAGGAACCCTTAAGGACATCTATCGAAAAGAAGAAAGCTCTTCAGCATGGATGATGGAGCAGCAGCACCCCCACTTCCCAATGGCTGGAGTCGGGCACAGCCTCCAAGATGCCAAAAATAAGATGGGAACAACTGCCTTTGTCTCCGTTTGTGTTTGTCTGTCCTTATTAAATGTATAATCAGCATTGTATGTTTGCTGCATGTGTGTATTCTGTAAGCTGCTCTGAGCCCCCTTCAGAGTGAGAAGGGTGGGGTATAAATACTGTAAATAAATAAATCAATAAAGAAATGCCTTTAGATGTGATAATTCCAATTGAAATTAGAACATTTGCTCTAGTCAGACATCTTTCATCCATTTCTGCCAAATCACCTTGGCAGATTGCTCATGGGAACAATTTTATATCCATCAAAGAAACTTCCAGCAGGTGATTATCTGAGTAGTAAATATTAAAATTACTATGCACTGTAAAATTCAAGGAGGCTTATTGTATATACAGGATATAGTTCTCCAGGTGTTCTTTGCTCCACATTATTGTCATTGCATTGATAGGAAGTGGACTTCTTAGTTTACTCTGTCATGAGGAACCTTAGAAAACCCCTCCCTGTGCTCTCCACATTTTAGGAGCATGAGTGCAAAAAAAAGTCTTAAAGAAGTTCAAAATCTGTCAAACTTGGCACAGTTTCTTGATTGCCTGGGGACAAGGCTGGGACTGGAAGTGATGGCAAGAACAGGATGGGAAATGGTAACAGGGAAGGAGTAATGCATGAAGCCTCACTTTCTCTCCAAGTGATGAAATCCAGAATACCCAAATTGAACTTTTGAGTAATTGTCACCCAAACAGTTGGAAGCCAAAATGAAATTAAACCATGCCGTTATGGTTTTCTAATAACTAGTTTTGTGAGACAGAGATGGAAATCATGAAGTGCACACCCACTCCCGCTTTCTTAATATTGTGCATTGGCCATTAGATTCCCCCTGGAAAGTGGTCTTCTTGAAGACAATGCTGAAACTGGAGTCTCGGGGACAGCAGGGAATGTTTGCAAGCTGTGCAACGTCCAGCAGAGGCACTTAAAACAAAACATCATGTTTCAAAGGAGAGCACTCCATGCTGATCCTTTCTGAACTGGACTCCCAGCACCCTCACCAGTGCCACAGTTACGCTTCAAGATTTAAGGGGGAGAGCTCACACTGTACAAAATTATTTTAAAAGAGAACAGTGATTAAATCCTTTCTTTTTCTGCCCAAAGGAAATGAACAGGATGCGGGAAGTCTTTTTCAACCCTCATGAATTAGGACAGGATAACATTTTGTCTCGGAATTCACACAGATATAGGCCTACAGTGAAGGCATTCCATGACATTGCCATCTACAGCCAGCATCCTTCGAGTGTCATGTGCAAATGTAACAAATGTTTCCCATTACACGTGTGGAGTGTTTTATCATCATATCCAGTTGATGAGAAGAAGAGCAGATGTTTGCATGCAGCATATGTAACAATACTCACTGGTCCCATTGCTCATTCACACTGCACTGCAGTGATGCAGGATTTCAGCCAATGTCTGAATAATTTACACACTGACTCCCTATGGACTTTTTAATGCAAACTGCAGGAGCAAAACATGACATAACAAATCCATTGTGGTATGGGATTTTGAGCAAGGATAGTGTAGTGGTTTGAGCACTGCACTACGATTCTGGAAACCTGGGCTGGAATTCCCACTACCGTATTTTCCGGCATATAAGACAACTGGGTGGATAAGATGACCACTGAAAACAATTCAGGTGGATGTATCAATAAATCAATAAGTGAACGAAAGTTATCAAAAATAGTATCTATTCGCTAGTACACTGTTGCAGTAATTAATCCACAGTGGGGACAACGATAAACACATACAGATACAGCGAAATTACACAGTGGTACAAATATCAATGAGAAATCGCATCAAAGCATGTGACAGTATAAAGTAAACAATAACAATGCATGAAGTCATGAACTAAAGTAAAGTATTTACTAGGTGAGAGAGCCTAATGTGCTATCTCACGTCCTGTGTCCCTGTAAAGGAGCAATGCCTGTGTGGAGGATAGTTATCCGGCAGGGATCAGGATAGAAGCCCGCAATGGACGGAGCAGAGTACTGGGACTGCTAAATTGTCCTTGGGCATGCAGTGCGCATGCGCTAGTAAGTAGCCGCAAGGGTAGCTGGTCGTTGTAGTCTGTGGCGACGCTAGCTCCGCAAGTAGTAGGTAGTGCGCAGACGCGGCGTCGCTGATGTGGCTGGCCGCGGAGGACTGTGGTCCTTGTAGTTCAATCGCAGTTGGGCTAGTGTCTAAGGAGATATCCAAGCTGCCAGTGCCCACAATTGGGGGTAATGACATATCTAGTTACCGTTTGTCCCAAAAGGAATCGGAACTAGTTAATCACGGATTCTCTTATGTCATTACCCCCAATTGTGTTGACTTAGATATTCGGAAGGATCTAGCTGTGCTGTTTCGCTCAATAAGATTGAAAAATATCTTTGCCAATAAAAATGTATGTGCAAACTACACTGACCCTGGACATAAATTTAAGGCTCCGAGTAAATTTACTCCAATGATAGTCCCGGACAATATCAGGGCCTTTGAAGAAACAATACTAAGAGAAATTAATAAGATAGACCACAGGACAGACAAAAGACACAGTAACCTGTCCCCCAGTGAAATAGACATACTGCGTACACTAGGATCAGACCCCAACCTGATTTGGAAGAGAGCTGATAAAGGAGGCGGCATTGTCCTATTAAATCACACAGACTACATCACAGAATGCTCCCGCCAGCTCTCCGACACAAAGTTCTATAAACCCCTTGAGTCAGACCCTACGCAGCGTTATGCTAGAACCATCGCTTCACTGGTCTACTCTGGACAAGCCATGGGCTATATTTCTGACAACACTGCAGAGTATCTCATCAACTCGGCCTCTAAAATCCCTGTCTTTCATGTTCTCCCTAAAATTCACAAACCCCAGCGCCCCCCAGTGGGCCGTCCTATAGTCTCAGCAGTGTCTAGCCTTCTAGAACCGATATCCAAATATCTAGAAGACATATTACATATATATGCTACAGAAACTCCCACATATCTCCTAGACACGAGAGACTTCATCGGCAAAATAGAAGGCTTTAAGACCAATCCACATGACACCCTAGTAACGGCGGACGTCGTGTCATTATACACGCACGTCCCGCTTGAGCAGGCACGGGCCATCATAATGGACTTGCTAGACAATAGACAACATAAACACCCGCCTACACATTTCTTAATCGAGTTACTAGATATAATTTTCGATTACAACTATTTCAAATTTAATGGCCAATTCTATTTGCAGATAGACGGAGTAGCAATGGGGAGTAGTGTAGCTCCTACAGTAGCTAACATCTTCATGATCCACCTCGAGAAAAGAATGCTATTCCCAGAGCATGTAGACCCAATAGTTACAAAAATACGAACTTGTTATCGCTACATCGATGACTTGTATCTCGTTATACAGGGTGACCTTGATGTGGCCTCGCTAAGTGACTGGCTGAATCATTGGCATGAAGCCATCACTTTCACTATCTCCCATGGCAACCAACAGATTAATTACCTCGATGTTACAACTTATATCCACAATGGCTCCATCCGAGTTAAAAACTATAGGAAGCCTATACAGAAAAATAGTTTGCTTCACTACAAGAGCTTTCACACACATAGCTTGAAAAACAACTTACCCTATGGCCAACTTTTAAGAC
This sequence comes from Anolis apletophallus, assembly GCA_030556195.1. Lineage (NCBI taxonomy): Eukaryota > Metazoa > Chordata > Lepidosauria > Squamata > Anolidae > Anolis > Anolis apletophallus. The sequence continues at coordinate 74,195,429 of JARBWK010000003.1, forward strand.
TTAAAAGTAACTGTACAGATGAGACACACTACACTCAAGAGGCGGACATACTTCTCAACAACCTGAGCCACAGAGGCTATCCAGACTCGATTCTTAACAAAGCCAGACAAAGAGCTGATCGTCTAGACAGACGAGCTCTCTTCCAACCTAAAACCAAAAGAGTTACCAACAGGCTAGTATGGCCCATCACCCTGAGTCCACACAAAAATGACCTGGTCAAAGTAGTTAAACGCCACTGGCCTCTGGTATCAAATATACAAGGGCTCAAAGAATTCCCCATGCCGGCTCATAAAAGAACTCAGAACATTGGAGACATACTTTCTCATTCTGACATACAGACACCCACTCTAAAAAGCAGCCTTGTGGTGGGCACCTACCCATGTGGCTCTTGTAGCATTTGTAAACACATCAAACAACTCAAGACGGTGACCAGCTCCACCAACAAAAGGCACTTTAAACTTAAATCTTACGCTAATTGCTTAACAACAGCCGTCGTGTACTTATTAGAGTGTAGCTGCTCCTTGCAGTACACAGGTTATACCACTAGGAGCTTAAGAGAAAGGGCCCTGGAACACAAATCAAGAATTAAATTGAAATCTACAGATTCCACGCTCTATTCTCACTGTGTCTCCCATAATCATACATTTGAACATATTAAGATACAGGTCATTGAGAAGGTTAAGTGTCCACCACATAGTGATATAACTAACTTCCTTAAACAGAGAGAGACCTTCTGGATTATACAGTTGGCCACAGAGAAACATAAAGGTGGTCTAAACGACCCTTTAACTATCAATGCTCTCCTCAACAAATGAACAAAGGCCCCTTTAAATCCTTACCTGAATACCTCTACTTAAACCTCCCTATGACTGACCCCCGGTACCATTTCCTGCCTATGGAATGGTCCATCCTCCATGCCACTTGAAAAGCTCGCTAAGGTAAATACTTTTTACTGCTATTATTGACCTTTGCATGCTTCCCCATACATCTATTTATTTGGGTAAATTTAATACTTATTATTTACTACTGTTCAGACTTGACTCAATTGAGGACGCCCATCTAAACAAGCCTCTGAAGAAGTCCTTAGACGAAACGGCCTCCCGCCGGCTTGGGGGTGAGCTCCTGCCGTCAGGCAACCCCCCATTGCTCCCTCACTACGGTGAGACGAGCGTGGGGCAGCTTTTCCCTCCACTGCACTGGCAGCTTGGATATCTCCTTAGACGCTAGCCCAACCGCGATTGAACTACAAGGACCACAGTCCTCCGCGGCCAGCCACATCAGCGACGCCGCGTCTGCGCACTACCTACTACTTGCGGAGCTAGCGTCGCCACAGACTACAACGACCAGCTACCCTTGCGGCTACTTACTAGCGCATGCGCACTGCATGCCCAAGGACAATTTAGCGGTCCCAGTACTCTGCTCCGTCCATTGCGGGCTTCTATCCTGATCCCTGCCAGATAACTATCCTCCACACAGGCATTGCTCCTTTACAGGGACACAGGACGTGAGATAGCACATTAGGCTCTCTCACCTAGTAAATACTTTACTTTAGTTCATGACTTCATGCATTGTTATTGTTTACTTTATACTGTCACATGCTTTGATGCAATTTCTCATTGATATTTGTACCACTGTGTAATTTCGCTGTATCTGTATGTGTTTATCGTTGTCCCCACTGTGGATTAATTACTGCAACAGTGTACTAGCGAATAGATACTATTTTTGATAACTTTCGTTCACTTATTGATTTATTGATACATCCACCTGAATTGTTTTCAGTGTTTCATAATGTGTAGCCCTCAGCTTTTTTGCATTGGATAAGATGACCCCCCAACTTTTCCAGTTAAAATATAGAGTTTGGGATATACTCACCGTATAAGACTACCCCTCTTCTAATGCACACCAAATAATTTTTGAAGCATCAGATTTGATTTAAATATGGTAATTTTCCTATTACTGTACCTCCTTCTCTGCCTCTCAGATCTCGCACCTGCGCACCTGCACCACTTCATTGCAGTCTTCAGAAGCAAGATCTGAGAGGCAGAGGAGGAGGTACAGTAATAGGATACAAGGGTGGGCCAGACAAGTAAAAGAGGTGTGTTTTTCTGGACCCAGAGCCACTCTATCTCTTTTTTCCATAACCTGGTTGTCCTGGATGCCTGCAGCTTCCTCTGTCCTTCACTTACACCTTCCCGGTGAGGTGCCCCTTCACCTCACCATCGAGACCACATTAAGTCCACGAATCCTGATGAACAGATTTTCTTCTACCGTACTTGTACAGCATCACCCTTAATGCTTTCATACAATCGCTGCATACGGTGAGGACGCGGCCACTGCCATTTTTGAGCTCCTCCCACCATATGCGGCAACCACAGATTCTCCAATCCAGATTGGAAGTTTCAGCACTCGCTCTATATGACGACTCCTGGCGTATAAGACCACTCTCACGTATAAGAGAACTTCCCCATATAAAACGACCCCTGACTTTTGAGAAGGTTTTCTTGGGTTAACAAGTAGTCTTATACAGCAGAAAATATGGTAGCTGGAAATTCCATTACATATTGGAAATAAATGCATCATAACCTTATTGAAAAGGTAAAAATGATGTCACATTTGGCAAATGTGAATCTCCATGAACATGTGAAGACCACCTTTTGAAAACCACTAGTCAAGAAAAGCATTACCTTGTTAGAAGTCAACTCTTAAAAACAAGTGATATTTATAAGCATTAATGTAATGGCACACAGGTAACTCAGCTGTTAAACTAAAGAACCATGTCTTTAAACCATGCCAAGGATAAAGACATGCCACTACAACAATAGGTTGGGTTAGCAGAGAAAAGTTGTTTCTTTGAAGTTGAAGTTGCCCATCTACTCTTCCTTAAAAACCTCTTGTTTAAAACATGCACTCAAGAGAGAAAACAAAATCATCTTCTTTAAAAAAAAATAACATCTCAGAATTACTAACAAACTTCTTGTATATATTCAGCATATAGTCCATAGTTCAATGTCTTTAAGCACATACTGTAGATATATAATTGTACACACTAAAGTCTGAATAGAAACAAACTGCAATCCACCTCCATTGAGGTCGAAAAGCATACTGTATAACAAAAAATGGAGTCCTATGTCTGAAACCACACCCACACCAAAGAGGTCAAACTGGCACACCAAAATGTACATACAATATAGGTTAACAAATATACATATTTACAAACAGTCAGTGGAGGCTTGGAAGGTTGCTATTTCCAACACCACTTGACCATAAAACTCACTGGAGGTCTTTAGCCAAGCCATACCCTTTCTGCCTCAAAAGAAGACAAAGGGAAATCTCTTCTGAACAAAATTTTACCTCCAAAAAACATCCCATGGTACATAGATTTGCCAAAAGGTCACCAGACACTGGAAACAACTTGATGGTACACAACTGTTTTATTGAAGTCATCATATTGGGACAAAGAAAATATCATTTTAGACCAATCCACAATGCACTTAACCATGATGTAGTGAAAACATACAACTCAGCATCTGGATGCCTGTCCACAATCTCCTGCCTCATGCACAAAGGAAGAACTGTTTAAAGCTACAGGCAATGTGGTTGCTGTTGTCTGTTTTGGTCAAACATAATTAATTTAGTTGCTTGTGTTTCCGTTATTTTATCAGTTTTATACTAATTTATTTATGCAATGCTTTTGACACAAAATAAGTAAAGTGAAAATATGTACTCTGTTGATAAGTCCACTTCATTTCGGGGGCGGGGCTTTATTTCTTCTTTTTTTTTGAGCATACAAGAATTCAGGAAATACATGAATTCATATTTTTTTTATTTCAGCATATTGTATTTTCCTACCAGTTAATCTTGTATTTTCTGGCTCTGGGTGTTTGGGTTGAATACATATTATTCTTGACATATCAATTCCCCTTAGGATATGGGGTATTTTTACACAATTTATACACTGCAATTCTTCTCATAGTCATAAACAGCTCAGAATACACATAATGCAAGGAAGTTTTCAATCCCAGTACATATTGTCACACATACACGCAAATGAGAAGCTTTAAAAACCGCTATTGCACCTATCTTTAGGACTGGGCATCTTAAACCTTTCCACATGCCACCACTTTTGGCTCAAGAAACTCTTATATTTGTCACGAACACCGACTTAGAACTGCCCCTTTAACACACACACGGAGACGTAGCAAAGGCTAACTACTTTTATTGAATATAAAAAGTCCAAAAGGCAATTCTCTTGAAGAGATCAAAGAATAACGCAAACAGCAAAGCTGTAGTCCAACCACGAGCAAAGTTCCAATAGATAAGTCCAAAAGCAAACGTGGCAAAAACTTGGCAAGTTCCCGGATTGCCTCCGGAACAAAGCAGGGTATCCGCAGCAATGCGAATCAACAACAAGGCAAGGTCTTGGTCCAAAACGAGCCAGACTAGGCTCCGAGATTCACTCCGCTTTCACGCCCTTCAGATCAGACGTGGCCGGAGAACTGAGGATCAGTTCCCACGGGGCCGTTCTTAATCCTTCGGCCGGGCCCCTCGACGATCTAGGGCCCGGCGTCTCCAGTCTCTACTTTCCGAACGGTGACGGTCTAGGGACAGATGCCAGCTCCTCCTGCCCTGCTCTATGTCCCTGCGTCTGTTATGGGGAACGGCCCCGCTCTTCCAGTTCAGTATCGCTATCTCCTTGAGAAGCAGCCTCCCGAACTTTCCCAGCCGCTGGCCTCCATCTGCTGCTCGGCCAGGTCCTGGGAACCTCTGCCGTTTGGGAATTCATAACTATCTCCGCTATCTGTTTCGCTGCCTCTCATCTCCACCTGGTCCGCTCCTTCCCCGGGAGAATGCTCCCACTCGAAATCCCAGGCTAAACTCTTTGCCGGTGAACTGGGCAAAGGCACTGCTGACCAATCTTGCTCTGGGCCTTCCAACTCGTCCTCCGAGTCCCCTTCTTCAGCCTGTGCGGGTCCCTATGGCATCGGGACCCCCGGGGCCTGTCCCGCTCCCAGTGGCTCGAACGAACCCATGGGTGCTACAATATTTCACAGGTATATTGGAATATAAAACATTTACTGCTAAGAAATCAGCATTTGCAAGGCTTGCTAAACAGGTTGATTTTCCTTTTTATGTAGTACAACTGAATTATCTTCTGCAAAGTCCACTGTAGACTAACACTGCACAACAGGTTCATGTAAATATCTAAACAGCCATTATGTGAAATTCAGAAAAGCTTTACTGTTGCCAAATTTTTCAGTACTCCAACATTGAGCGAAGGGGACCCCATTTGGGGGCTTGACCCACAGTTTATGAAGCTGTACTCTGGGACACTACTGAAATGTCATCAAAATGTTGCTGTATTGAGTTTAAATATATGGCACCAATAGAGAAGTTGTTAGGCTTGTCATATCCTCAGTGTTCAGGAGCTACTGCACAGATAGATGCATTGAATTATAAGCCACCCTACTCCTTCCACCATGACCAATCTGTCTGGGGGCCCTTCCACACATCCCTATATCCCAGAATATCAAATCAAGAAATCCCACATGTGGAGCAGATAACCCAGTTCAAAGCAGATATTGTGGGATTTTCTGCCTTGATATTCTGGGGCATAGGTCTGTTTGGAGGGGCCCCTGAGAAGAGGAAGGAAAGAAGCAAGGAAGAGAGGAGACCTTTCAAAATCTTGTATGCGTATTGAGTGAACCGTGTTCTGAGCCTCCGCAGACAATTGGGAATCGTTGTTCTTAGTCCCAGCGCAGCAGCAGTTATGCATTAGCTATGGTATGACTTTAACAATTAGATGTACAGCAAAAGAGTTCACTTGACTATAGCACAGATCAAAACACAGATGGAAGCCATACTCAAAAGCCTCCTAGGCATGCACTAAAGAGGATTTCAGAAATATCCTATGTCAGTGTTGCTTCTTCTAAAGCAAAATGTTGAGGCATGGTGGTGGTGGGGAATGGACTACAAGAACACGACATAGAATGTTTACGAGATTAGTCTACTGCTTACAGAATGATGCAAAAATATTGCAATAAAGATAAGCACAGGACTAATCCAGGATGGTGCAATAGCTCTTATCAGCCACACTAGTAAATGTCTACTGTGTCTCTCATTTTAACCACATTTATTTTCACATAAATTCCTTTACCTTGTATTTGCTTCATAAAAAAGCATGACTAATTGGTTTAGATATTTGCTATCCTTTTGGAAACAAGCTTTTTCATGGCCTGTTGGTATGCCGCATAAACTAGCTGATGAATATGTTGTTTATAATGATGGACAGGAAGTAGTTAGAGTAATAAAATTCTACAAACCGGTCTTACTCCTCCTTCGCCAAATTGGCCAAATGATCTCAATATGCGAATATTTTTCAGATGAATTCACTGCAGCACATTGTTCCTCTGATCTATACCAGATACTTGGCTACTTGAATAAAATGAGAATATCAGAGTGTATATGTGAAAATCGTGCATTTTGCCTTTCTCCGTGAGTAGAGGTGTGTGGTGGATTGTAAAAAAATATGTGGGAAATTGTCAGGTCAGTCATCAAATCATTTTTATGAGCTAGTATGGGAAATTGTTCTCAGCCCCAAGAAAGAGGAAGAGATGCAAAGCTTACTACCATATACTGGACCAGGCTAGTTGCCACTAAACTCAGAGTAGTGTAATCTGACTGGTTGCAGCTTTCCAGGGTTTCAGACAAACCAAAGTTTTTAATGATCATCTGCCAACTAATGTCATTAACTGGAGGCAGAAGTGAAAACTTGGACCTTATACAATAAAACTTGCATGTCCTTTCGATTTCTATGGATTTGTCTAGTAACTGTTAATACCAGTATCTTCACTGGAAATGAGGTCTGGTGCTAAAAAGTAATTAGTACAACTTTAACTCTATGTTACACAACAGTTGCAACATGTATGGATGTGGGTTTTTTTTAAAAAAAACTTTGTGTTTGTATTGCCCCCTTATTTTTAATCAATGCCCCCAATTGTACCTGTGGCTACTATTCCCCCCCCCCCCGATCATTTTTCTTTGCCCAGGAGACATTATTGCTTACTTTGAGAAGTGCTGGTCTAGAGGGATATTAACAGGATTCATTCACTAATGAATGCTATTATTATGGATGTGTTTGTTTGCAATCTTTTTCACCTCCAATTTTGTACTTGACCAAAAAGAAAAGGGAACACAAATTAAGAAATTGTTACCTGCAGCCATTATCAGAACACATGGGTTTTCTAGAGGCTCTAAAAACTATATCTTCCAAATGAACACACAAAATGCATATTACAACCAATCAGTGATCAAGCCCTCCAATGGTATTAACATGCAAGTGTTGGCAGGCAAATATGTTGTGCATTGTCAGCTGGAATATTCAATAATGTGTTTCCCATATATTACAATATATAGGTGATATGAATAAAATTTTATTCACATTTTTTCTGAATTAAAAATTGAATTCATGCTGCTGACAAAAATAAAGCTGAACAAATAAATTGATAGAAGGGTACTGGGTCCATTTCTCTCATTTAGGATTATTTGTAAGGTTATTCATAACTTTAATTTTGTGCTCCTTTGTTAACTTAATTTTCTGTGTGCAATATGAACATTAGTATGGTTGATTTAAATAAGTATTTTTTTAAAAAAAATCAAGCTTCAAGGTGTCTTCTTTACAACAAATCTTTCTTTACTGTGTTGTAGAAATATAGATACATAAAAAGAATGCACATTTGTTACTGCATTTTTCTGATTGTTTGCTTTTAAATAGTTGATTTCTGGGTGAGCAGAGTAATTTTTTCCTGTAAATTTGCAGATGGTTCAGAAAAATATTGTATTTTTCTTGGGAATCAGTAGAAACTGGATGCTACTACTCAAGATACTGCTGTAGTCTGACATCAACATTACCATTACAACAAACACAGGGGTAGTGAACAATTCCAAAACTCTAGCTTTCTAGGGATTTTGGATTTGAATTCTCCAAAATCTCAGTTGCTTTGGCCAATGATATACCATTCTAAGATCTGAAGTCCCAAACATTATAATAGAAAAATTAATTGAAATGCATATCCCATCTAGGCCTATGGTCACTTTCTCATCCCATTCTCTACACGTGTTTCTGAAGCAGTTAGCATGTTTCAAGAAAACATCATTCTTCCATGTCCAAGTTAAGAACAAGCAGAAAGCATAGTGTCCACCTTGTTATGAATGTGACATCCAAAGAACCACAGTGTTGTCAGGCTCCCAACGTCGCATAGCAGAAAATCATTTCTTTTCCACCCTTGCGTTCCTTCCAACTCTTCCACTGTGGCTGTGCCTCTGCATAATCTTGACTTACATTAACTCATGTGTATAATGTTACACAGATGCCTAAAATATGTGTAGGATTGCAGCCTGACTGCTTGACAGAGCATTTCCTGCATAATTTAAGACGTGAGGGATAGAGAAAAGAAAAAAACCCCAGCAACCACGCAGAAAGATAAAGGTAAGTGTGAACGCTAATGTTGTGTGCATATACTATACTGTCGCTCCATTGAACTGAAGTGTTGGAACTGTATCTGCCTTCCCATCCCATTCCTGAAGTAACTATATGTTACTGAGCATATTCCCTTCTCCTCTCACGCCTCCCCACCACTCTGTTTTATATACAGTATTTGAAGGCTATCACAGGATTTCAGTAAGAAATTTCAGTGTTTTTATTAAGTTCATATGGAAAGCATAACTTTGCATTCCTGCATGTTTACTGTACTTTCCATAACACTCTGCCTGTCAGGGGAAGGGGAAGAAAAACCCAGCAGAGCTAGCAAAAAAGTATTTAAGATAAAAGAACGAACCCTCTGCAGATGTCACCAAAGCCATGGGATTCCTCCTTGAACTATGTGTCTCTTGGGAACTGAAAACAGCGGTAACTTTGCTAGCATACAAAGGGAAAAATGTCCTGAATTCCTCCTGTTGACTGGTCATGATTTTTTCCAAGTATGAGGGACACAAGTGAAGGGGAAAAATCCATATACAGCCTACAACAGCAAAGGCATTGACACACAGTGAGCCTGGCATGAAGTTCATTGATGACTCCAGACAAACTTCTCAGTCTCAACTCCCCACATACTTATCAGATGGGCAGGTGGACTTGAAGTGACCCCATGCCTTTCCTAGGCTTTTCTTAGGCAAGGACTACTCATTGGCATTGCCTTTCCCTGAATACAACACCTGGTATTACTTGCTGTCCTCATTTGAGTTCTCACTAAGCCCGATCCTGGTTAGCTTCCAAGATCAGATGGAATCTGGTGGGTCTGCAATAAAACTGATTTACTTTATAGAGATTTCAGAAGTCACTGCAGAACTTAGAAAGCATTTTAAATTACAGCTCCTAGAATTCCATTCAGCATATGTAGTTTATTTATTATTTATTTATTTCCAGTATTTCTCCCCCCAAAGGGGGACTCAGGACGGCTTACATTGGGCACAATTTGATGCCATTAAATATAACAAAGCATTATAACATTTAAAACAATAAATAGAACATTAATTAAAACAATAAAAACAGTATTAACCATCATATCACCATTCCAGTCAAATTCCATATCTAACTGCTATTTATGCCTGCTGTCCAAAAGTCTGGTCCCAGAACCACGACTTCAATTTCTTCCTAAAAGACAGAAGGGATGAAGCCGATCTTACCTCGTTGGGAAGCAAGTTCCACAGGCAGGAAGTTTGCTGACTTCTTCGTAACCCGCTAATAACATTCAAAATATTACTGACTCTTACCCCGGCAGAATGAATACATGGATGTGTAGTTTCAAAAAATGAGACTTGAGTTACAAAAAATTGTTGTGAATTCTCTTAACAAGAATAGTTTTTAAAGAGAATATGCCAGCAACTATGCCTTCTTCAAGAATATTATAAGACAAAATAATATCAAAATATTTCATTACCATCCTCAAACTCATTTTCATCTATTAAATTTTCTAGCTTTTGATAAGAGTATAAAATGCCTCATTTGACAAGATTGGGACACAGGAGTTCCTTTGTGGTTTTTTAAATTTTTTTTCACCATTTTGGTATTTTCATACAACTCGTAGATCGTTTTCATCATGTTAAAACTTTCTTGCTTCTTATGGTTACGTTTTGGTTCAGTTTCTGCCAATACTCACATTTTGAAGTTGTTATTAGAAGGATCAATGTGAACACATGCCTGCAAATTTCGAAGCTGGTTACCCAGCATATAAATGATTTTTTCCCCTCCTATGGCCTAAATCAAGAAGTTAACATTTCCTCAGAAGCTCATGGAAATACAAGAGTTAACTGCTGGTTCTTCTTCTGAGTTCTCATTGTTACCAGCCAAAGGGTATGATGGAAAATACTATGTCTGTGAAAAATGGCTGCCATGAACATGATTATTTAATCATGGGAATCTCTAGATAAGATCAACTTAGTGGAGGAACCACAGTAATGTTTTTTCCTTCATGAGAACTACTGTTATCACTGTGCTGAAGATTCTAGGATCTTATGCATGAATGTCTGGATCCTTGAACTGTTCCCATCAGCTTTCAGATTATCATCAAAATGTTACAATTCTTTTCACACGGATTTATCCAAGACAGATAATTTCACCACTTCACCGCAGCTCTCAATCTCCCCTGTTTCAGATTCTCTTACTGAACAGTGGAGCAAGCAACAGTACTATAACAGGAATAATGAAGGAAGGAACGTCTCTCTCTTCTATCTTTTCTGTTGTCATGCCACCTTTTCAATATTTTTCTAAAGACCGTTACAAAGTTAACAGTTATTTACAATCTACACTATCCAGGAGATACTTGCAGATGTGGAGCTGTACTGTTGAAGGACGGCTTGGAGAGGTCTCTCTCCTTTTAATCTCTGTCCAAATTGCCCCCACTGAGAGAATGTCACTTCCACCTATGCCAGTCTGGAAGTGAGATTAAAGGAAAAGGTGGAAGCAATTTGGGATCGTGGTTATAAATCAGTTGGGGAGGTGCATGAGACAAATAAGCACCAGGGAACTCATGATCAGGAGTAAAGTAAACTAGATTCCAGTTGCATCCAAAATATGCCCAACCATATCCTAATTTTTAGAGGATACATTTTGGCTCATTTCCAAGGCGGTGTACTATGACTTCTGCCTGGCCACATAACCTGTTTCTGAAATAATGCAGTCATCTCCTTATAAAGCAATCAGCTCCTTATTAAGAAGTAAACCTTGGACTGATTGCAAGTGCTGCTGGCAGGGTCTCCCATTTTAGACAGAGTTTTCCTAAGAAGTCAGAATAAATGTGCTTCTGGGCGGCAGGAGTGGTGAGGGTGACACTAATTGAGGATCTTTTAGAGACAATGGCAATGATACCATAGCTCATAGGACTGTGCAAAATTATCATTGGTCCTCATAAGTTAGATCAAATTTATTAAATTCGTCCTTACGATGTGATATCTGGCATGGGGGTATGGCCCGCACCAAAAACTTAAGAATCAAAACTTACCCAATATTTTTTCACTTTTTATAATAATAATAATAATAATAATAATAATAACTTTATTATTTGTGAGTCGCCCTCCACCACTGGTGCTCCGGGCGACTTACATCATTTAAAAACCCAAAAATACAACAGTTTAAAACATAGGTACACACGCCAGAAACCTCGGAAGCTTCCAAAAGTCAGTTTCATTTTCAGTGCGAGCAAGCAAAGCCAAAAAGCTGTCATTCCTCTTTCAATTAATGGTCTCTCACCACTAGTAGAGGAAAGCAGCAGAGAGAAAGCAGAGTTTGCTGGTAAATAGACTGAGAAAGCACAGTATTCTGGGAAATGTAGTTTGGGAAGGTGACGAGGGCTATACCAGAAAATCCAAAGGTCCTGCCCTAAACTACATTTCCCAGAATTCTGCTCAGCATCAGAAAGACCCAATCAGCATAGGGGAGAGATCTGTCCCTCCGTAGTAGCAGCCAGCCAGAATTCCAATAAATTGTTAAATCTGCGAAGAGGAGGATTGACTGATACTTTATGTTGTGACCCAGCTATGGCAGCAATAAAGTCCAGGAGTAGAAAAGGATAACAAATGTTTATTTAACAAGACATGGGAGTTGCTCTAACAAAAAATAGCCTTTCGGCGCCTGGAGAAAAACCCTCACTAAACCCAGGAATCCCTAAACCAAAAATGCTGAAGATAAAAGAACTATAAAACAAATAGCAGACGTCCGTCTGTGGTATCCAGTAGAGGAATGTTCAAGAAGCGAAGTCAGTCACCGGTCCAAGGTCGTCAGGTAGGAGAAAATCAATCAGGATAAGGAGGAGACGTCACCGGGTTGAACAGTAGCTAAGTATATTAACAAACACATAACTTGCAGCCCCCATACCACCCAGCATCTGTCTCCCTCCAAGTAATACTATACCCAGTTCAGTAGCAGCCACTCACAGTATTCACACGAGGATCAAGAGGCACACGGCAGTAGCTAAACAAAAAAGCAGACATAAATCCAGAAACCCCCCACCTTTTCCCCAAATCAGCTAGAGCTGCCATAGCAGCTCTCCCAAGAACACAAAATGAATAAAGAACCCAATAACTCATGAGTAGTCTGGAAAATCAGGAACAAGAATACCAGCAACCAGGATACATGAGCTAGAACAATAATAACTCCTTGACCACCCAGGGATCAAGCCAAATACTCATATTTCTTATAGGACTCTCAATCAGAGTCCTCGGAGACCCCACCCAGCTCCAAAGCATCAGCATTCCTATTCCCTGCAGCTGTAGCACCAGGCCCAGATCTCCAAGCCAGCCAAAGCTCTTCTTGGCTTAAAGGGACCCCCTCAGCCTCAGAATGCGAAGACGGCCAGTCCCGGTCCATCTGGAACCCCAGAAACGTGCTGGTCCCCGAGTCCGCATTACATACATCCCTCACCTCCTGCACCAATGCCGAATCCAGATCGGTATCACTTTCCTCTGACTGCAATTCTGCATTCCCTGTGAAACCCTCAAAGAGCCAGACTCAGAAGGCTCCCTAAGTAAATGCTGGATTTTCCTCCTTTGTTCATTGTCTTCATTAATGCTCGAGGCACTAGCCACCCTCTTTACTCCAGCTGTAGGAGCCTGGTCATTCAGAGCCGCACCCCAAACTGAGCTATTGCTTGATGTTACTGCCTCCACACCTCCCTCCATGTTACTACCTGTAGCAACTAGAGGCTCATTCACAACACTTCTAGTAAGTAAATCTCTGCACTGGCCTAGGAATAAATCCCTAAATGGACGTTCTATTGGTTAATATGAGAGATATTCATTAGATAGCTGCTGTTTTTTTTTTTTTTAAAGACATTTTTGTCAAAACTTTTTTTAAAATCCCTCAAAATAGTAGATTTATGAATATTTCTGAAAGTTACAGTAGGCGAAATGATCTCCTGTTATCTTGTGTCAATGTATAGAAATTGAAGAAGATAGCTCTTGTAGTGTTTTAAAAAATGTTGCTTATAATAAATTTGATAGTTCCCCAAAAATCCTTGAATAAGTGAAATGTTGTGAAACTCGATGGGCTAACATTAAGTTTCACCCTAATAGCTGTAAAAATGAGGGAGAAAGGAGACCCTGAAGTTTCCCCACTTGTGCAATTACTATAACAAAAAATAACAAAATTTTGCTACTCTCGTTATAGTAACAACATTTTTAGCAATTATATTTTAGAACACTTTCAAAATGAAACACCAGCACCCCTTAATTCTGTAATGAGTTTTGAAACATTTTTTTCATTGATCGCACAGCCCTAATAGCTTACACTTGTTAGATATTAGGGCTGTGTGATCGATGAAAAAATGAAGGAGAGATGGTTACCCTCTTTTGAACATCTTTTACCAATAAACCCTTATGATGAGATTAAAAAAAATAGTACCAGAGGATCAAATTCCTAGATCAGATGGCATTCAATGAGCTTACTAGGGTATAACAAAGGACAAGTATGAGTAGCACTTGACTCAAAATAAATGGGAAAATCAAATTTAGTAGTTGAGATTACTAGATTGAGGATGTCACACTTTTGACACACCATGAGAAGACACGCCTCATAATTGGTAAGGTAAAAGGCAACAGAACAAGAGAAGGGCCATATTACAGATGGATAGATTCAATCAAGGAAACCATGGCTCTGAATATGCAAAACCTGAGTATGGCCATTGATGATAGGGCGACTTGGAAGGTTTCTTCGGGTTACCATAACTCAAAGTTTACTTGACAGCAGTTAACAATAAATGAGACTATGTCATTCTTCATACCACAATAATCAGGAAAAAATATGTAATGACAATCAAATATTTTAAGGGGAAAACAGCAAAATGACCAATGTAAATATTCTTAATTAATTCATTATTTGTTGGTTTGAATTCATAGTCTTGTCAAAAATATTGTTCACACATGATCGATTGCTGAGAAAGGAAAGCTTACTAGCAAAAATTGCCACAATGAAATAAAATGTCGTAGGCAAAGAGCTAAAATATAAGAAAAGATACAGGATTCACTTTTTTTTATCACATCTGTAAAATGAGTTTCAAATTTAAGTTACTGTCCATTTCTTTATAACAATAATCTCTTCAATTTTTACAAGCCTTATATTATTTTTACATTAAAAAAACACTATAAACCTCATGTTTTATTGTTCCTTGCAGTTATATAAATTACTTTTGGCCAACATAAATGTAATTCCTACTGTGTGAACTGGGAACCTTGAATGTTGGTTTTCCTCAAGTTATAAACAATGTGAAGATATGTTATACTGGGTCACAATTTTCCACTGCACAGCAAAATATATAACTCACTTTTAATAACAAAACTGCATATATCATTAAAGTTTCCTGCTTTTGGAGTACATATTAGGTTACGCTGCTCAGCAAGGGATATCCTTTCCATATAGCAGATTTTCTACAATATTGTTTGACTCAATGAAAAATATTTCACTGATTCATTAGCAAAACAGTTGTCAGCTTGAAAAATTATTCAAATTTGTCTCTGTTTTTATTAGCCATATTATTCATTCTAAATTTGCTTCTCATAAACTATTTTGGTAGCTCTAAAATCACCCCAAACATTTTAATATGTGTGACTTCATTGCTTTTTATATAAACTGTGTTACAGAATGAAACATATTTATTACCAGTGAGAATTCCATGCAAAGGTGTAATCTGAGTGCAGAAAATACTCACCTAAAGATCACTGTCATTTGCTTGACTATTTAGGTCCCTTGTGGCATCTCCTGGAAGATTCAATTTGTTTTCCTCACTATGTACCAGGCCTAGTTCTCTACATACTAAAAGTATGTGTATGTTTTCTAGGGAAGTGTGAGAATTTAATTTCAGAACATTTTATAAGCATCTACCAGAATTCTCTTTTACCCTATTTGGAATGCAAAACACTTGATTTTTTTTAAATGAAGAAATTATTTATCACACTGTCAGGTAGGATACCCCATCTCTGATGCCCTTTGCATATCATATGATATTTGGTCTGTTCCATAGGTAACACATAAGTGCACCCACAAACAAAGGATCTACTGTGTGTACCCTTTATAAGACAGAAATAATCAACTTAATTTGTCCTTTATTTCTCCATGTATGTCAGAGGCACAGCTTTTAACGTGAACATACACTCACCTGCAGCTTGTCAACTGTGCCAGTGATGTGTCCTTCAGGACATGTTTTTGGGATGATTTCTTTCCTACCATTCAATTCTCCTTTGTTGAAACAGCTGGCTGTACACTTCCAATGGAAGTCAGAGGAAGACCCCGAGTAATGCCAAATAGCAACAACAACAACAATAAAAGATCTCAGTTGGCATTTGGAAACAACAAACATTGACAAAATCATGATTTATCAACTGCAAAAGGCCACCTTACTTGGATCTGCTCGCATCATTCGAAAATACATCACATAGTCCTAGGCGCTTGAGAAGTGTTCAGCTTGTGATTTTTTGATACAAAATCCAGAATACAGATCTCATTTGCTGTGACATACTGTGTTTTTGCGTCAGCAAAATAATAATACTAATAACAATAATGATGATCCAGCATATATATCTCATGTGCTATGACATACTGTGTATTTGTGTCAATAATAATAATAACAACAATAATTTATTTATATTCCGTCCTGCTTCCCGAGGGGACTCTGAGTGGATTACAGTATATAAGCAGACACAGGCAAACATTCCATGCCTTATTAAAATGACATTAAGTGAGACTCTAATGCACAGACAAAGGCAGAGACTTTTTCATTCATTTCTGGCTTCTGAAGGTGGCACTCATCTCTGGCTCTGGGGGAGATGTTCTTTCTACATTTCAAAGCCCAAGAGCTTATGTCCATCAACACCTCCTGGTCATGTGGCTGACATGACTGCTTAGAGCGTCTTTTGGCCTTTTCCCGCCGAAGCGGTACCTATTGTACTCACATTTACATGTTTTCAAACTGCTAGGGTGGTAGGAGCTCCTGCTAACAGTGGGAGGTCAGCAGTTCAGCAGCACAAGGGTTTAACCCATTGTGCCACCGCATTTCCTTTTAAAAAACCCGAGGACTATGGAAAAAAATGACTTCAAAAGTATCTGGAGAAGATTTTTAGAAAAACTTTTGGAAAAAAGATGGGAATTTACCTCCACATGAAGAACTTAACTTTTGGTGGGATTTTGGAAGAAGAGATGGCTCTGGAGAAGGGAATCACGGGGATGAGAGAGAATAAAGGATAGAGGGATGTATACTCATAAGATTGGTAAACTTAGGTTTATATATATATATATATATATATATATATATATATATAAACCTATGTCTAGCAGTAAAATAATTTTTTGTTTCTCAATTGGGACAGGGGTTATTTAGAATGATTGCTTGCGGGAGAAAGAAATGGAACATGAAGAGAAAATGAGTAAGTGGCTGATCCTGTACACATTTCTAAGGCATCTGTGTACAGTGCACATGGTAGCCATGCTCTAATGTTCCTATGCTGACGGTGAGGAGACTAGGTAATTGGAAAACTCAAAATTAGGATGGTCAGAGATTGGAGAACCAAAGAGCATTTTTATTTATTTTCCAATTGCAAAATAGCAATAATAACCACACAGTAGGCATGGTTTCGAATCCAAAAATGGTGATTATAAAATCAAATGGGGGGGGGGGGATTTTTTTTGATTAGTAAAAGAAAGACTTACAAAAAATTTCCCAAAAATTTCTAAAATGTAACTTAAGTACTAACAAAATTTGTTAGTAATTCGTATGCCAGAGCATGCGCATTCAAGTTTTGGCCTACAACTCCCAGAAATCCTAACAGATGGTAAATTGGCTGGGATTTCTGGGAGTTGTAGGCCAAAACTTGAATAAACCACACTGAATTCTAGATGGGACTCTCCAAATAGGAAGGAGGGAGGGAAGGAGGAAGGGAGGGAGGGGGTTCTATTCTATTCTTGGAAGCAGCAAAGAAAAGGAGGAGGAGCCCCCTCGCTCCTCGCTGCCTCTCTCTCACCCCGATCCTGAGGGAGCGAGGGCCCAAGTTTGCCCAGGCTGAGAGGAAAAGGAAGAGGCCTGAGGCTGTGAGGAATGGTGGGAGTTGAAGTCCAAAACATGTACCTGGAGGGCTGAAGCTGGCCCCTGCGATGGGGCATGGCAGAGCAATGGGGAAGAGAAGCATCTGAGAGAGCGCAGGGAGAGAGAGGAGGAGAAGCGCGCGTGTGTGTGTGTGTGAAGCTGGCCCCTGCGATGGGGCATGGCAGCAGAGCAACGGGGAAGAGAAGGAGGGGGGGGAAGCGTGGAGGACTACACTTTCCAGAATGCATTGCCTACCTAGCAGCAGTGTCACTTCCAGTTCCCCATAGAAATGCGGGAAAAAGAAGAAGCTGAATGAAGGCGGGAAGGAAATGAGGGGGAGAAGACAGGGAGAAGTGAGTACGTAGTACAATAATTAATTAATTAATAATTAAGAATTTATTACGATCATAACACAAATTGTTGGCCTCAAGGACCGTAAAAGGAAGTCTACTTCCGGGTTCGCGGCAGCGATCCGTAAAAGCTCAAAAGTCCCATTACATACAAATCTCTTACGAATCCTTTTAATTTCCGTTTCATTTTTCACATGCCTACCACACAGTATTAATAAAAATTAACATAGCAAGTTACTTTCTCAACAATATTAACAGTGAAAATATTTATGACCAGTTTTGTAATCAAAGTAATGAGGAACATAACTATCTGATTTTAAAACTAATATTCCAAGCTATATACAGGACTTTCAGACCACTTAGCTTCTCTTGTCCCATTCCTTACTAACCTTGAGTTCCACTTCCTTTCATTCTTCCCCTGAATACCTCCTCCACCATCAATATTTACCTTTCTTCTTGATTGAAGCACATGCCCACAAGTTGGCATGAGAAGTCGAAGATGATGATGAAGTTTTACCTTGCACTGCAGAAAAACAGTATTTTAGCTGAGAATTGTAGGACTCTCCAGATAAAGCTATGACATGTTTCATGGCAGATCATGGCTTCCTACATAAGTGGACAGACATTCAGACAGTTAGACAGGCAAATGATAGACCCTGTAAAATTCTCCATTCTTGTCCAACAGAGAGCAAAAAAACCCCACATTCTTAAACACAGAGGCTCATAAGTCGTGCACAAAGCTCCTCTTTCCTCCCATACTGAGAATTAAAAAATGGAAGGAAATGTGTTTGCCTCGTGAGCGTCTAAGGTTACCACAAATTATCCCGCTCCAGAAGAGAAAGACATCATCAAACTGGGATTTTACCACATCTATTAATCATAATCATGACTAAATGGAAGAGGAAATGTCCCCTTTTCCATGTTTTTTTTAGGGTGGATTTTTTATTTATCATAATGTGTCTTCTTCTTTGTTAAATTTAACCCAAACGAGTGACGTAATACGCATTTGAAAAACCAAAGCAGGCAAAAATCTGTTAGTAAATTGAGAATTACAGAATAATTTTGTCTTAGCATATAGTTTATTAACAATACTGTTTTCAGATTTTTTTAAAAAAATATGTTTTAGAACAGTGTTCCTCAACTTTTCTAATAACTCAACCCCTGAATGCCGTTCCTCAAGTTGTTGTGACCCCCAAGCATTAAATTATTTTTGTTGTTACTTTATAACAGTAATATTGCTACTGTTATGAATAATAATGGAAATATCTGATATGCAGGATGGATTTTCATTCATTGGACCAAATTTGGCACAAATACCTGATATGCCCAAATCTGAATACTGGTGGGATTGTGGGGGGATTGATTTTGTCGTTTGGAAGTTGTAGTTGCTGGGATTTACAGTTAACCTACAATCAAAGAGAATCCTGAATTTCACCAATGATGGAATTGAATCAAATTTGGCACAAAGAACTCCCATGACCAACAGAAAATACTGGAAGGGTTTGGTGGGCATTGACCTTGAGTTTTGGAGTTGTAGTTCATCTACATCCAGAGAGCACTGTGGACTCAATCAATAATGGATCTGGACCAAACTTGGCACAATATGCCCAAATATGAATACTGGTGGAGTTTAAGGAAAATAGACCTTGGCATTTGGGGGAGTAGTTACTATCAAAGAGCATTCTGAACCCCACCAACAATAGAATTGGGCCAAACTTCCCACACAGAACCCCCATGACCAACAGAAAACATTATGTTTTCTTTGGGCTTTGGTGACCCCCAAGTTGAGAAATGATGTTTTAGAGGAAGAAGTGCCATGTCTGCAGTACTTCAGTAGAAGTCCAATAGTGCTAACATCACTCTGCATATGAAAACAAGAGCTCTTTTAAAATTATCCAGCCTGCTGCTAGTAGATATTTCAACAATTCTCTTCTTTCTTTTTTCTTTATTTGAGAAGGAGGTAAATTAATTCAAGATGGCTAAAGGGGATGAGAAGAAGTGGGCAGGGTACTACTAAACTACTCACCTGATTAGCTGTATGAATCACAATCCAAGTAAACAGACAATTCATTTCAGATAATGCATTTAGTACATTTCCAAACAACCCAAAAAGGTTTCCTGGCCTTTGGAGGTCCAATTGGCTTATGTCTTAGCATCAGATTTAAACACATAGTTTTTTAATTAAATCATTTAGAGTTTAATCTATAGAGCAATGGTAAATTGTTTTTGCTGTTTAAAATCATTGTATTACGTGGTTTGATTTATCTTTACATTGTTTTAGTTATACATTATTATATATTATATTGTTTAAACTGTTTACCATTTGAAACATAAAACTATGTACATTCATTTTATCTGCATGCTGCCCTGAGATTTCATAGTATAGGACAAGGTATAAATATTTTATCTAATAAATAAATAAAATATATACCTAAGAAGATGTCTGATGCTAATCATGTGCAAGCAGACCTGACCTAGAACAAAAAGAAAATATACTGTTCAGTGCTATTGGGAATTGGAACTGCCATCATAGTATGGCAAGACAAGGCTGAGTCAGTTGAGTCAGGGCATAATTATTTTCTAATTTTCTTATCAAAAGAAGCAACTTGTAATTTGAGTAATTTTCTCTTTGCTCAGAGGAGTTTTGGGGTAATCACATTTCAGGACCTGTTTTTGATTGAAATACAATGAAGAAATTTAGCTTTCTTTTTAAAGTAAATTTAGTGTGGGTGCTTGAATGTGTCTGAACCACTTTGAATCTCATTTTGGAAGAAAGGTGGAATATGAATGTAATGCAGGTAAATAGATAAATAACCCTACCCCCACCCCTACCCCAAATCTCCTTCTTGAAAAGTTCATTCTGAAGACTCCACCATTCTAGAAAATAAAAACTGATGTAGTGTCAGCTGTTAGGGTTTTTACTAAATCACATTGGCAGGCCAAGAAGAATTTAAGTTTTGAGATGTTTTTTGAAGTATGTTACAAAAATACGTTAGGCAAATGATTATTTGATAAAATAATAGATCTTAAAAATGGAGGGTGATCCAATTGATGCATATCTTCATAATGCAGTAGACCCTTGGTATCCGCTGTGGTTTAGTTCGATGATTCTCTGTGAATAACAAAATTCATGGATGTTCAAGTCCCATTCTCATTCGTGTGTGTGTGTGTGTGTGTGTGTGTGTGTGTGTGTGTGTGTGTACATAATAAAATAGTGTTCCTTATATAAAATGGCAAAATCAAAAATTCCAGTTGTGGGTGGCTGAATATGTGGACACAGAATCTGTGTATAGAGAGAGGCAAAAGTATGTCTAGGCTCTACAGTTCTGTTATTCTGATTTTGAGTCATAGTTGTTTATTTGTTCAGTTGTTTCCGACTCTTTGTGACCTGATGGACCAGCCCACACTAGAGCTCCCTGTTGGCCATGGCCACCCGCAACTCCTTCAAGGTCAAGCCAGTCACTTCAAGGATACCATCCATCCATCTTGCCCTTGGTTGGCTCCTCTTCCCCTTTCCTTCCATTTTCCCCAACATCATTATATTCTCCAAGCTTTCCTGTCTTCTCATTATGTGGCCAAGTACTTCATCTTTGCCTGTAATATCCTTCCCTCCAGTGAGCAGATGGGCATTATTTCCTGGAGTATGGACTGGTTTGATCTTCTTGCTGTCCAAGGCACATTTTCCTCCAACCCCACAGTTCAAAGGTGTCTGTCTTCCTTCCCTCAGCCTTCCTTATGTTACAGCTCTCGCATCTATTGGTTGTTCCGGAGAATACCATTGCTTTAACTATGCGGAACTTGATTGCCAGTGTGATGTCTCTGCTCTTAACTATTTTATCAAGATTGGTCATTGCTCTCTCCCCAAGAATTAAATGTTTTCTGATTTCCTGGCTGCACTCGGCATCTGCAGTAATCTTTGTGCCTAGAAATACAAACTCTGTCACTGCCTCCACGTTTTCTCCCTCTATTTGCCAGTTATCAATCAGTCTGGTTGCCATAATCTTGGTTTTTTATGTTTAACTGCAGCTCAGATTTTACACTTTCTTCTTTCACCATCATCTGCATATCTAAGGTTGAGTCACCAGCAAGTAATTAAATATGGATAACTATATAATAAAAGTCAATATTTGTTTGTATGTTTGTAAGTATGTACTGTATGTTCTTATGTATGTATTTTCCAAGATAGCCCAACTTTCAGAGAACACTGTAACTCCCTCCAACAGGTGATTTGAACCAAACCTGGCACATAGCCCCCTGGCACACAGTTTGGGACAGATAGAATCAGATTCTCAGAGTTATAGTTCATCAACATCCTGAAACCACTCTGAACCCAGCTGATGATGGATCTGGGCCAGACTTGGCACATATACCCTACATGGCCAACTTTGACTACTGGTGAGATTTCACCTTGAATTCTAAGAGTTGCATTTCACCTACACTCAGAGAGCAATGTGAACCCAACCAATGATAGATCTGGACCAGACGTTGCACACAGACTCAACATGACCAACTTTGAATACTGGTGGGGTTTGGGGAAGATTGACCCACACTTTCGGAATTGTAATTCACTCACAATCAAAGAACAGTCTGAACCCAGCTGATGATGGATCTGAATCAAACTTGACACACATACCAACATGCCCAACTTTGAACACAGGTGGAGTGTGGGGTGAATTGATCTTGGATTCTGGGAGTAGTAGTTCACCTGCATCCAAAGAGCTCTGTGAACCCAAATGACAATGGATCTGGACCAAACATGGCACGCAGACCCAACATGGCCAATTTTGAATACTGATGGGGTTTGGACAATGACACATGATTATGGGAGTTGTAGTTTACCCATATTCGTTTGCATTTTCTAATGGGTCCATTCTTTAAAATCCCAAACCCAACAATGAATACTTTTTATGTTTAATGTTACAAAACTAACCTGGGCATCGCTGGGTACCTAAGCTAGTATAATCATGCTCCCAAGGAAAGTATACAAGCTGTTATGTTGAACTATAACAGTAAACCTGATCTAGAAGTGCCCATCTTTATCTGAAGAAAACCTTATGTAAAACTAATATGCCTCAGTTGTCCACTCAAACCAAGTCATTCCTGAATATACTACTTTCCATTCCAAATAGGAGAGGTCATCCAAATACATTGTTACTTTCTACCTCATCACATGGGTCGATTTGCCCGTTGTATGCTGCTTCCCCGCCACTTTCAGTATGGAGACCATTAGACAATGCACATGCACAGGTTCCATGCTGAAAGTGGAGGGGATGGAGGACACAACACTGAGAACCTTCCCATGTTGCCTTCCCAGCAATGGGGGTAAGCCAGGTGGTGATGCTTCCCCCCACGGGATGAGGGGTAAGCCAATTAGCCTGATGAGGGAAGTGGAGGGATGGCTTCTCCACACCCCCCACCAGGAGCCCATAGACTTGCCACTATGTGGGGTGAATTCATGGGCGTTTATAATGAAATTTGCATTAAGATCAGAGGGGACTGGGATGCTGGAGTGGGGGTAGCAGATGATATCTGTGTCAAATATCTGACTACTTCAACAAGCCCTGGCCTCAGTAACATCTGCTTCCAACAGATGTGGATTGTTTCATTGTTGGTATATAAACTGGCATTTGTCTGTCAGGGAATCTGTCATTATGTTCAGATTTTTAGGTCATTCACTGAGTGAGAAATTAGCCACTGAAGAAGAACAGCAGCCATCCAAATTTCACCCTATGTGCTGCTGTGGACGTGAGACCTTCCTCATTCGATTCGAATGAAAATTATACTTTTATTCTGCAATATTGGGCAGAGTTGAGCTGCCAAACTAAAATGAGCCAGTGCTGGGGGAGGGGGCCCTCTATGGGCCCGGAGTCCTATATGTCATTGGAGTGCACAAAAAAGGACCTGCTGTTTGCAGCACAAAAGATTGGGAAGGCATTGGCCATCTGGCTGTTCAGACACATCTGCAAAAGGATAGCACAGTGGCTGAGGACATTACCGTGGTTTCTCTTCCAAAACTGTCAACAAGCAGAAGCGATTTCAGCTGCCTGCCTGAACCATTTCCATCCCAATGTCCTTTTATAAGTATTGAACTTAATTCCCCCCGTTCTCTCCACCCCTTTTTTCTTTTATGTTATATCTTACATTTAAATCTCAGTTCACAAGAAAGGCCTGTCATAAAGCTTATCTGGTAAGCCACTCTGGGAATCTTGCTGGCTAACAGTTTCTTTAATATATATATATATATATATATATATATATATATATATATATATAAAAGAAACTGTTAGTCAGCAATATATATATATATATATATATATATATATAATTTAATTAAGTAAACAAGTATCTTACTCTTTAATTGCCTTTACAGATGCTAAATCAATTATCCTTTTGTTCCTAGGGAACCCACTTCTATAAGGATTAAACCCAAGTTTTCTCTATAAAGCAGTGCTCCCCAACCTGTGGTCCATGGACCACCAGTAGTCCCCATGAACAACAATATGGTCTGCGGCCTTATCATTACTACACCGTTACCTCAAAACCAAATGGCAATGAGAGTTACTGGTCTTGCGAAACCCTCTTATAGTGCCGAGGCAATGGGGATGGTGGGAGGGGAGAGGCTAACTGTGGTCCTGAGCCTGGCTCCTTTCCCCCTCCTTAGCTGTAGGTCCCCCCCTCGTGTGCTGTACTGTCTTGTTTGTGTACTGCTGTATTTTTGTGTTGATGTAAGTCGCCCGGAGCACTGAGGTGGAGGGCGACTCAGAAATAATAAAGTATTATTATTATTATTATTATTAACTGACTACCCATGAAAGATTTCTACTCCCACGTCAGCTCTAGACCATTAAATATGGTTTTCTGTTGGCAAGCAGATGGCAACTACTGGATGGCATATGTTCTGTATCAGAAACTAGAGCTGGTTTGGTCTATCCAATGCAATTTTCTGAATTAGCACCCTAAATAACCAAATTGAATCTAAAGTTGACCAGTAACTGATTTGATTGGTACTAACGTTGGAGAGTGTTCCCTGGGCAAAGTGGACCCTGGTCAAATGATCCCTGGTCAAAAAAAAAGGTTGGGTACCACTGACATTAAATGGAAACAATGGTTCTCTATATGTTTTTGGCCTTCAACTCACATAATCTCTCATTATAGTCTATGGCTGCTGATATTGTAGATCAAACTATCATCAACAATATTATTCATTTATTAAACAACCCCCCGCCTCACTTCCCCCAAAAAACTAGGGATTCCCATAAGTTACCTAAACTTGCAAATCTGTTCTAAAAGAGAGACTCACTTCCTCTTTTTCTTCCCATGTTCCTTCTTTCTTTTTATTCAACCCTTGACTTGTGTAAACATCTGTATAAGTCATGGATCTTTGTATGACTTTGAGAGATTGCCACTTTGTTGGAGAAAGCCTGAAAAGCTTTCCACCTTGCTCAAAGAAACCTGTTTAGTATTAAATTACCGTAGGCCACCATTTTACGTCTTCTAGTGATGGCTTACACCCAGTTCATGTCATGGGGAGGAACAAACTGTCACAGACAGGAGGCACAAAATGTGCAACAATAATCTTTAAGGCAACACGGTATAATTTGCCTTGTTCTGTTTAATGCCATGTCAAACAGAAAGATTGCTACATATTTCAGATGGCGAATGTGCTCCCCTCGCCTTAACTTGAGTAAAATTTGATTTACTTCAGAGCACCGTGAGGGATGAAGGATATGACAGGTTCTGAGCATGCCTAGTTCTATATTCATGCCAAAAAAGTCCCAGAAGGATAAATCTCGTTTCCTGCCTTACTTCACAGACATTAATTTTTTAAACAAGTCATGTACTGTGGTTTGGATACTGTGTTTATATCAGTGTTTTGTTTCCAGTCTCATGGATGATAATGGCATGCCGGCCTGTAATCCTAAATGTTTTCTTGAGGGAGAAATCACTGTGTCTTAATCTCACTTTTTACTTTTTATTATTTGCATGAATTTGCCTTTAAAGATAAGCTGCAGTGAGCTGCTGACATTTTCCAGGTATAACCAGGAAAATATGTGAACTTGAGCTTTACCTCACTATAAACTATATTGCTGCAACTTTCGGTCACCCTAATGTATTTATATTCCATGACTTTATTTATTTTATAGAAATATGTAACTGGAAATTAAGATTTAATTCTTAAAATATGGTCTGAATTTAAAATGGGTTATGTAATACATATTTTTAAAGTTTGTTATTCACTGTATATTGCTCAATTTTTGTTTGTAGTCATCTTTATTAAACAACCATTTCAGCTGCACTGAACTGTATTTTTACTATAGTAGTTCCATTGGTGTATTGCTTTAGCCATGATACATATATCCACAGCTACATTTTATCCATTTACTAATGTTTATCCAAGGGTTTGGGATATTTTCTTACCCCCAGGAATGGGAATCATA
The DNA here is from genome assembly GCA_030556195.1 of Anolis apletophallus. Taxonomy (NCBI): domain Eukaryota; kingdom Metazoa; phylum Chordata; class Lepidosauria; order Squamata; family Anolidae; genus Anolis; species Anolis apletophallus. The sequence continues at coordinate 74,221,778 of JARBWK010000003.1, forward strand.
GAGTCTTCCAGATGTTTTTGGATCCCAAGTCCCAAAATAGTAAATGTCGATGAATTTTGAAAGTTTAAATCCAGCAACATTTGAAGAGTTGTATAGTTCCCACCACTGCCGTAGGACATATCTACACTATAGAATTAATGGCAGGAGGCAAATCCGATGCAAGTCTGAGGCCAGGTGTCAACCCATGACCACCTCCTCAGTCAACTTGGCCCCAAAGCTATGGGTTGCTCATTACAGCCAGTTATTTACTGAAAATTTCAACCTAGGTCAAACCCTCCCAAGCCCCAGGACTTTATGAAAGAGATAAAATCCCCAGGTAAGCCTCAAGGACAATCACCTTCCTAGCATCTTGGGCCCCAGGGACAGTTGGAAGCCACAAGGAATGGGGAAGAACTGGAATTGCATTAAATAACCTAGGCTCCACCCCCTACATGTGTCATCTCTTGGAACCTCATGCTAGGCTAGTTTAATCCCGGTCTGTATTCATAGATGGCATCAAATAGCCCCTCTCCTGCAGTGCCGTTTGCGATGTGGTCTCAAGACTGCATTACCACCTTTATTTGAGCATTTTTCATGATGCTGAAATATATACCCTGCCGCTGGTGGTGCTGGTGCTTCTTCGCCTACTGTTACTACTACTAATAAAAAGGTGATGGGATTGTTGATCAAGAATAAAGATTGCAAGAGCAGAGCAATGCCCTGCTACAACCATAGCTAATCCTATTCCGCAATCATTATTTTGCCTCCAAACAGTCTAGGTCAAGCATTGCATTCTCTGCACAAAATGAACCCTGAGGGACAGTCGGGACACATCATGGGGAGAGGTTTCTGGAATGTCTAAATGGTTCCTGGGAGAATGGTTCTGTTTGTTTCTGAAGATTTACAAGAACACTTTCACAAGACAAGCAGAATTTGCCTTTATATGAATGACTCAGCCTGCAAACATTCATCCATCATGCATTGCCACTACAGCTTTTTCTTCTCTACTAGAGAACTTGCCTTTGCTTCTTTCGACAGACTTCCAGCAACTAAATTGTGCATCAAAATATTTACTATACAGTAGTCATTTTGCTACTCAAAATATATATCTGTATACACATGCATAATGAAAACAAAAAGATGATTAATTTGAAGGGAGAGCTTGTCCAGTTTCTACGTCTTCAGAATTCTTAAAAGGGAATATGGAAGGTGACTCTCTGTATTGCTTGGCTACAAGAAGTGAAGAATACACAGAACAGCTGCCTTTCGCCCTGTGTGACAGCTCAATGCTCGGTTGTTTGTTTCTACTAAAGGAACAGAGCAAAGGAGGATTGTCTACGGACAACTACCACGTAAACATGCAGTTCAAAAATTCTTTTGAAAATGCTCTGACTTTATGGTTGCTGGGAATTTCTGTGTTTTCACATTCAGCCTTGGGCTTTTAAAATCCACAAGAGGTTTTTCTTTTAAGTAACCAATTTAATTTTAAAAAACTCTGAAGCTGAGGTAAATGGTTTGTGTCAAAACACTCAAAGTCTCTGTATAAAAATGCTGCATAACCGAGGCATATAGATGTTTAATCTTCCACCTACACACCCAATGATAGATATGAGATGATGCCTGGAATCTTGTTGGTGTATTATGCTGCTGAAACAACACAAGCAGACATGGAAGAAAGCCACAGTTGTGCCAGCCACAAAGGAAGAAAAGTGCCAAAGGAATAAATAATAATGGTAAAATTGTGTGTGATTCTTTGTCTTCACAGAGTGTCCAAAAGCAAAGACTAGTATTAGCAATAATATATTATTTGTTGTTGTGTGCCTTCAAGTCATTTCTTATTTATGGTTACCTTAAAGTGAGTTTATTAGAAGTTTTCTGGACCAAGAGTGTGTTGCTTGCTCAATGTCACCCTATGGGTTTTCATTGCCAAGATCGAACCCTAGTCTCCAATCATTATCCAGTGTATTTTACCATACTTGTCACGATATTACTAAAACCTTAAAAATGCCTTGTGGCTATATGCTTGCCATTGTCCTCATACTGCCTCAATAGTACTACTAAAATGGGCATTATCTTAAATTGCTTCTAATCAATACAGTGATGAAGATAAACAAAAGACAAATGAATAGTTTTCATTTTTAAAGAGAGGAAACAGCGATGCAACACAAAGAGTTAGCTAAATAAGCTATTAACGAGATTGATCAGCAAAAGGGAACTGATGAATGGAGGCAGCTTACCCCAAGCCTACAGTCTATTAAATCAAGGCAAATACTCCAAGCCTAGGGAAAGCAGTGACATTTTCATGCTTCTCTCCTAGCCACGTGTGGAGGATGGACTTTCAAGAATCACCTCCTCTCAGTTCCTTACAACTCTGCTGCATCTAGTTGACCATAAAGATACAGCCGTACCCAGCAAACAGGTCCTTAGCCCTAAAGCGAGATCATGACTCGGCATTTTATATGGTTTTTAATCTGTTTGATTAATTGATTCATTGATACATTATTGCTGATATGATTAGATAGTTGGTGAGATATGTTTTATTGTTTTATTGTTTGCCTGTGAATTTTTGGTGGATTTATAAGCTGTCTTGAGATCCCTCCAGGTCAAGAAAGGCAGGGTAGAAATAAAGTAAGTAAATAAATAAAGCACAGGTATCTGGCCTGGTCAATCTTTTAAAAGGCGCCTCCAAGAACATACATTCAGAGCTCTCATTTCCATGCATGTTAGTGCCAAATTGGGACAGCTTATTTACAGGCAGAAACCAACATGAATTCCCAACACAGGTATGCACCTCTCCAGTGTGATCAAATCAAATGCATCAATAAGATGTCAAGAAAGACAACAATGGTGACATGAGAGAAGGCTGTCTTGAAATTCCACTTAAAACATTGTCAAAGACCATGAATTTTTTTTTTGTTAGGGGCCGGAGAGATAGGACAGTGGTAACAGACCCTTACCGCTGGTGCTTTTCAGAGTTTTTTCGCAGACAAGATACTGAGTCTCCGCCGGGACCTTCCTGCCACGGTTGATACAGTAAGGGAGCTTGAGACCCCATGGCCCTCCGCCGGGCCCACCCTCGACCGGTTTCGGCCACTGGACGCAGATGCTGTTGATAAGATTGTGGCTGCAACTAGGCCTACCACCTGCTCCCTCGACCCGTGCCCCTCCTGGCTTGTTAGATCTTGCCTGGAGGGGTTCCATGGGCCTCTGTTGAACATCGTAAACAGCTCCCTTGAGCAAGGAGCCTTTCCAGAGTGCTTAAAAGAGGCAGTGGTAGCTCCATTGCTGAAAAACCGTCATTAGACCCTGCGGTTCCCTCCAACTACCGACCAGTGTCGAATCTTTTGTACCTGGGGAAGGTAGTTGAGAGGGCAGCAGTTGCAGTCCTTCTTAGATGATGCAACATGGCTTGACCCCTTCCAGTCCGGCTTCCGTTCGGGGCATAGGACGGATACGGTCCTGGTCTCCATCACAGACCAACTCCGCTGCCAGCTCGACCAAGGCGGGTCTGCGCTGCTCGTGTTATTGGACCTCACGGCAGCGTTTGACATGGTCGACCACAATCTTTGATCCTGGCCATGGCGTCTGAAATGGCTGAAATGACTGACCTCCTTCCTCCACCAGCGGTCTCAGCATGTGAGGAGGGGCGGGGTGGTCTCTGAGGGCTCCCCATTAGTTTTGGAGTTCCGCAGGGGGCCATTCTCTCCCCTCTGTTATTTAACATCTACATGCAGCCGCTTGCACAGCTGGTGCGGGCGTTTTGGGCTTGACTGCCACCAGTACGCTGATGACACTCAGCTCATTCTGAGGATGGAGGGCAGGCCTGGATCCGCCCCCGATAATTTCCAACGCTGCCTCGAAGCCGTTACTGGATGGCTGCGAGCCAGTAGGTTGAGGGTGAATCTGGCGAAGATGGAGATCTTGTGGCTAGGCCGCCTGGGTGGTGGGGATGTCCAGCTTCCGACCCTGGACGGTGTGGCGTTATGCCCATCGCCTTCTGTAAAGAGCCTGGGGGTCCATTTGGACTCCCAGCTGACCATGGAGACCCAGGTCTCTGTGGTCAGCAAGTCAGCATTTTACCATCTCAGACAGGCAGACAGGCAAGCTGGTGCAGTCAAGGCTGGATTACTGTAACGTGCCTCCCACGTTGGCCTTCCTCCGGTGAAACTCTGGTGCAGAACACGCCCGGCTCCTGTCTGGCACGCCAGCAGGTTGCCACATAACACCTACTTTGCAGGATCTGCACTGGCTGCCAATTGAGCACCGGATCACCTTCAAGGTGTTGGTTCTTACCTTTAAGGCCTTACACAGCCTGGGGCCAGCGTATCTGAGGGACCGTCTCTCCCCATATTGCCCTATGAGATCACTTCACTCCAAGGACACCAACCTTTTGGCTGTCCCCTCTGCAAAGGCGGCCAAACGGACATCCACTCGTCGAAGGGCATTCTCGGTGATTGCACCAACACTCTGGAATGCACTTCCTACAGATATGCACGCCATCCACGACCTGCTCCCCTTCAGGCGGGCGTGCAAGACCCACCTTTTCCAGCTCGCCTTCCATGTGTAGTCCTAGTGGTATGCACCCTCTGCTGGAAGGTATTCTCACCCCAGGTCGTTTTAATTGTTGCTACTGTGATATTTTAATGATGTTTTATGCTCTGTTTTTATTCTGTTTGCTGTTTTATCTTGTGATTCTTTTCTTTAGTGTTGTGAGCCGCCCCGAGCCCGCCGGGAGTGGCGGCATAGAAGCCGAACGATAAATAAATAAATAAATAAAAACAGCAGCTGTGCTGGCAATCTGTAGGTTGCATGTTCAAATCCCGGGCTGGTCTGGACACCCAGCTATGAGCCCTGTCCACTGTTCGAAAACAGCTCAGCTGTGATTAGATAAAACTGGGAACCGCCTAGTGGGGAAGGATTTTTTTCAAAAGAAGGACTTACAACGCCTAAATAAAAGTAAGATCGGCTGTCAGAAGGTGGAATGCGGAAAAACAGAGGCTCTCCATCATGAGGATGAAGCAACAGCACCCCCTTGTGATGTAATGACGCAATCACACCCTGTGACGCAGCCAGAAGAAAAATCCTTCTAAAAATTGTATTTGTTATATGTTGTATGTTGTATGTAATTGTATGTGGAACCGGCAGAGACTGTCTGCCGTATGTGTGATGTAATCTGCTCTGAGTCCCCTTCAGGGTGAGAAGAGCGGAATATAAATAAAGTGTATTATTATATTATTATTTGTTTTTGTTTTGTTTTGCTTGCATTTTGGGATTTGTTTGCAGAAAATTATATATATATATATATATCCTGCAAAGGCTTTTCCCCATATCACCTATGGAAAAAAGGTGCAGAAATTCTCATATTCTTACCTAACATTGTATTTTTTCACCCTGTATATAAGAATAGAATGATTAAAGCACCTTAAAAAGAGTACATCTTAGTGCTTTTAGTGCAAACTTACCTGTAGTCTTGTGGTATAATCATTAGTGAAATGAGGTAAGGGAGGACATCCTTCAATAGTTGCAATCTTGTGTGTGCATCCCAGGCTTCACTAGAGTCACTTTGATTTAAATTTTAGTGAATTAATTACAAAATGGCCAACAAAAGCATACATTCCCAGTAAACAACTGTTCAAGCTATTTAATTCTTGCAATTTTTGTAACTCTACATTATAATTTAGCTGATGTTGGACTGTTGCCTCTTTTTCTCCTCTCTGCAGCTCTCTGCTGGCCATCTTCATTTCTTGCTTCTTCGTGGTAGTCAGTAAGACAACATATCTCTAACAGGTTTCTTTCTTCTAGGGCAGACTTCCTGAACCCTGGGTCCTCAAGTTGTGTTGGACAACAATTCATGTGGTGTTAGTCTAACACATCTGGACAACAACAGGTTGTGGAAGGCTGATGTAGAGAGAAAGCATTAATGGGAGATCAACACAGTCCAAACATCTGCCAAAGAGATATTTAATCTATTTCATTAAGCATTCAGATGACCAGGTTCTCTTTCCTCATAGTGCATTTCTCAGATTAGTTGAAGGATAGTGCTACAGGAATGTTTTGTGGCCTCCCTCAGAAGGCTAGAGAACTGCAGGTGGCTTTGTGTTTTAATCCCAGCAAGTTTATCTCTTCCTGCTGCACTCCCAGGAAATATAATCAGTGACCTTGTGGATAATTTGCAGGCTTTTACAGTTGGACACAAGTGTCTATTACATTAACACAACCTAAAAGGATGCAATACAATATATTTGTATATATGCAATATATATATAAATACAATATATCTTGTATTTAGCTAATCGTAGCAATTTTTATTTCAGTTGATTTATGATTTATAAATTCCTTTTAAACTCAGGTATACTTGAACAACCTCTTCCAAAAGTCTTTTCAGACAAGATTGCCCTTCCTTCCTCCTGTTTACTAATAAGTATTGATGGATCAATCTACTTTTGAGCTGTGTTTCAAGTGTAATAACCAGAAGACCATTCTGTCCTGTTTTCTGGTTTAAAAAATTAAATTATATATGCTTCTAATAAACATTTCTGTGTTTATTATTTTAAAAATATTAATTAGAGAACCATATTCAGAGAACTGCAAAACCAAATGAATTTGGGATTCTGACTTGTGTTATAGTCTAGAAACTCTGAATTAGGTCATTTCTATTCATCTCTATATACACTGTACCTTTAGAATAGCATGCACAAGTCAGCCCTCTCTTTTGTCTATAATCCTCACAGTTTCACCCTACGTCAGTGCCACCATTATTGTGAAAATGTGTTATTTCCCAATCTTTGATAATGAAAAACTAACTCTGGAAACTAGATGAAACGCAAATAATAAGGTAGTGACTGTGCTATAGAGCAAGGAAGGCACCCAAAGGAATCTTGCTCCTAATCCAATTTTCTGTCAGTCCCCAAATTTTTAGCAATTCCATAACTTAAATATTCATGTAGACATAGAAATTTAGGCATCCAAAGAAGAAGCAGGTGTGAGCACAGCAAAGATAAGCGTTTTCAGTGGGGATGGTTTTCTTTCTACATATGATGCAAGGAATCTGAGGACTGAAGGAAAATTCCATTTGGAGTCCAGAATTTTACGTGGGGAGTGAAAGTCCTTAATTCAGATTTGATGTGTAATTTTTGAATAGTGTTCATAAATTATGCAATGACTTTCTTGTAGTGGGAAGAAAACAGGTATAATTCATTCGTTTGAGAAGAAAGTGAAGAATTATAGTCATCTCTCCCCATTTGTGTTTTTGACTCCTGTAGTTTTGATTAATCATGGATTTGATTTCAAATGTTCTCTCTGGGAATCTCTAGGTTCTCCAGTGTGACTTTATGGCTGACTCCCTCGACTCCTTGTGGAGGATCTCACAATCTCTAGAAAGAACATCTCTATAGAAATTTCTACACTTTCCAATGCCGTTCTGTAATCGGCTTCATGAAGATTGTGGGGTTGTGCTGGAAGATCAAGATGTTCTCTCAGGAGAAAAATATTTGTGGTTTTTCACAAATCACAAATCCTGTGCTCCTAACCCCAGTGAATGTGGAGGGTTGATCTTACATCTTTGCTAGCCATGACATCATTGCAAATAGTGACTGTCCCTTCAGCACATTTTCCTTCTTTTGACCCATTTTTTTCATTTTCAATTACTACGGTAGTACATAAATCTCCTTTGCAGTGTTGCAGTAATGCCTAGTACTTTGAAATTATTTCGCACTTATCTGACCCCCCCCCCCCCATTGGCTTGGGGCGGCTTACAGAGTACATAAAACACATTAGCGATTAAATCACTATAAGTACAGTTAAAATAGAGCAACAGTTAAAACAACAGATTAAAACCAGTAGGCCGCATAGTTAGGCAGTTGCGGCAACGGATACATAGGACAGGATGGCCGTGTGATCTAGCTGACCCCGAAGGCCTGCTGAAACAGCAGAGTCTTAAATGCCTTCCTAAATGGAAGGAGGCTTCGGGTGGCATGGATGTCGGTGGGTAGGGCATTCCATAATGTTGGGGCCACAATGGAAAAAGCCCTCCGACGGGTTGTAGATAGGTGGTAAGTCTTGACATTTGGAATGACTAGGAAATTTTGCTCTTCAGAGCACAACGATCTAGTGGGGTTATATGGGACAAGGTGGTCCCGCAGGTACACTGGCCCCAGAACATGTAAGGCCTTAAAAGTCAGAACTAACACTTTGAAAGCAATCCAGCATTCTACTGGGAGCAAGTGCAGGTTGCGCAGGACTGATGTGATGTGATGTCCAATTGGAACCCCCGCTAGGAGTCGGGCTGCAGCGTTCTGCACTAGCTTGAGTCTCCGGATTACTGACAAAGGAAGGCCAAAGGAAATTCCTCCTCAACAAAACCAGAACATTGTGGTTCTGCCTGATAGCAGTGGCCCTTTGACATTTGAGAAGGAAATCTCCTTTTTGTTCTTTTCCAGGATCTTCTATGAACTTCTGCCTGGTTTCTGAAAGCAAAAGCTTACAGTGTGCAGTAGGAGGTAAAACACGGGCTGTGTAGGAGTTTGACAGTAAATATTTTATTTACTACAAATGAAGTTATTACTGTATGTGCTAAGTATGGCACTTGTCTTAAATAGCTGCCATTGGAGCCCACTGATTTTCAACCTTGGGACCCTAACTGCAAACTGGTAAAGTACACTGGCAGATAAAAGAGGCATTTGAAAGCAGACTGATTGCTTGATTACCTTGGGCAGTGCAGCCTGCAGCTTCTTTTCCATCTTTTCTGGACTATATTTGGGAAGTTTGATTTTAGTCCACAACAAGTTGGTGTTACATCCAGGTTATTTAGAAAGACTATATATCAGATGGTGTATCTGACAGGATGATTCACCAGTGTTCTTTAGCACGCCAGTTCCAGAAAGGCAAAACTATGCAATTCAGCAGGAAAATATCTGGAGGAATAATATAGCCGCACAGTGTCTCTGTGATTAGCATGGGTCTAGTGTAGGGTCTTGAATAATTTGTTCAAATATGGTGATTTCTATAGATAAGCCGAATACATTCCTTCAATCAAGCTTCTTGTATATTCTGAGTTTTGGGCTTGGACCAGAAAAATTGATTTTTGAATCTACTTCTCCAGGAACACTCTAGATACCTGTGAGCAAGTCACATTTTCTCTCAGGCTAAGCTGCCTTACAGAGTTTCCATAGGGCTAAAGGGGGGTGACACTTCTCCAGTTCTTCAGGAAAAGGGCAGATTCAAAATATAATTAATAGTAATGCCTAGAGTATAATAAAGAAATATCTTGTATTGGTTTTAACAGTGACCAGAAAATGCCAGTAATTACCTATTTTACATCTCCAAAATACATTAGGATATTATCAGGGTTAAATAAATGAATTTGCAAAACTGTATGCTGGATTTGCAAAACAGCAATACCTGTATTGGGCCAACTGAAATACAGAAATATATAGTGCAAGCCTTTGGAGTTCCACTGACATGTTACTATATGTATTTGTATGCTAGAATATTTAGGTGCCTACTAGGCATGAGAAAAAAGTTATGAAAATTAAATGATTCGGAAGGGATTAGTAAGAAATGCTACTTTTGAATATTTCCGCATCTGGAACGCCAACCAGGAAGTTGACTTTCTTTATAGAACTTCGGGGGCCAGGATTTTCTTAACTATCGTAATAAGGTTGTAAGGAGGGACACTCTCCTTCTCTCTCACCACCCTCTCGCCTCCCTTGCCAATAAGTATTGGCAAGGCAAGCCCCAAACTCGCTTCTTCTTTCGGCTGGAAGCCTGGAAAAATGTAAACAGAGAGGTTTACTCAGAAGTAAATCTGCAAAGGAAGTAAACAGAGAGGTTTACTCAAGAGTAAATCCGCAAAGGAGGGCACTTTGGATGCGTAAACCTCTCTGTTTACATTTTTCCAGGCTTCCAGCCAAACGAAGTATTCTGACTCTGGTCCCTCCTCAAGCGGTGCAAACTGCAAACGGCTCTTCTCTATGAGCCCGGGAGGCAGCCTCTCCCGGGAAAAGCCCGGGCACAGCGTTTGCTGCCTGCGTGCACATACATATTCTTTGGGGGAGGATTTGCTGCAGAATCCCGGGCTCATAGAGAAGAGCCCGTTTGCACCGCTTGAGGACGGACCAGAGTCAGAATACTTCAGTTTGAATTTTATGTTGTTAACCCCTACCTCTTCTTATACCCATTGTTATTACTGCTGTATTATTGCATGTGCATGGAATGTAGGTATATGACCAGTTGGGTTACTTATAATATTTAGGCACTTACTCTATAAGTTAGCATTCATTCTATTATACATTAGGTTGGTTTCTCACAGGATCTAAAGCGTGCCAAGCCTTGATGCGCTTTAGATCCTGGCAGGGGAGGAGGAGTGGACGGGCCCTCCCTGCCCCTTCTGCCTGCCAGGATCTAAAGCCTTGAAGAGGCTTCATGACGGGCCAGCTTCAGCCCTCCAGGTGTTTTGGACTTCAACTCCCACTATTCCTCACAGCCTCAGGCCTCTTCCTTTTCCTCTCAGCCTGGGCAAACTTGAGCCCTCGCTCCCTCAGGATCGGGGTGAGAGAGAGGCAGCGAGGAGCGAAGGGGGGGCTCCTCCTCCTTTTTTTGCTGCTTCCAAGAATAGAATACCCCCTCCCTCCCTCCTTCCCTCCCTCCTTCCCTCCCCCCTTCCTATTTGGAGAGTCCCATCTAGAATTCAGTGTGATTTATTCAAGTTTTGGCCTACAACTCCCAGAAATCCCAGCCAGTTTACCAGCTGTTAGGATTTCTGGGAGTTGTAGGCCAAAACCATCTGGAATGCGCATGCGCTGGCATACGAACTACTAACGAATTTCGTTAGTAATTACATTACATTTTAGAAATTTTGGGAAATTTTTTTGTAAGTCTTTCTATTACTAATTAAAAATCCCCCCCCATTAGATTTTTGATTCCCTGTTTTTGGGTTCTAAACCATGCCTAGTGCCTACTGTTTTAGGGAGACTAGTCAATTGCTTCTATAATTCAGCCATTTTACCAAAGTTAAGTAGGTCTGGATCTTCTTAACTTGCATGGAAATCACCTCTGAACCTTATGTATACTGCCTTGAACTTTTTGTTTAAAAGAAAGTGGAATATATCACCCTATCATCAACAGCCCTGTTCAGGTCCTGCAGACTAAGGGATATGGCTTCCTTGACTGATGACCTCAGTTTTTGGTAGCATGCACTGGTTCCTCTGCTGTTTTGCAACAGAGCCCACCAGCTCACATCCTACAATGTAGAACTAATTCCAGCAGGGCTCTACCGCAAAATTGCAGAGGATCCAGCATATGCCGTGGCAGCAGCAACATTGGAAGCTTCTCGTGTTACATTGAGATCAACAAAGGGAAGTCAGGTGGCGGATAATTCACCCCATGGGATGAGGTAGGGGGAAGCCAGATCAGGTGTAATATGGGGTGATAGGTTTCCCCCTGCTGCACACCCACAACTTCTGAGTTGTGTTTGTACCTGTTCAGGTAGTTTCCCAGTGTATTTCCCTGCTAAACACCACCAGATTTGCCATGACCTGTGACAATTCTGGCAGCATGCGTGATGAGGTTATGAATCTATCATTTTAGAATGCACTCTTCCCGTTTTTTACCTACTGCCCTCTGTCTTTCCAAGCATTATTGGTTTTTTTTCTAGTGAGCCATGTCTTTTCATGGTATGGTATTCTCAGTTTAGTCATTTTGGCTTCTGAGGAGAATTCAAGCTTGTTTTGATCTAAGAGTCATTAATTTGTCTTTTTTGCTGTTTTCTCCAATACTATTTTTTTCAAATGGATTGGTTTTCTTTTTATCAGCTTTCTTCACTGACCAGATTTTACAACCATGCAAAGAAATTGGAAATATAATGGTATAGACAATCCTAACATTATCTTTAAATTATATATATATTTCCAATTCAGGGTCTTGTCTAGTTCCTTCATAGCTGTGTACAGAAAGTGTGGGAAGCTATGACAAGTGCAAATTATGTATACAGGCCATGCACTGCTTCCTCAACTTGCAAAATTTACTTTTTAAGGCAATATCTATAGACAAATAGAATGGCTAGATGCTTCAAGGATAGTGATTATAGGATTTGTGGCTCTAACGGTAATTTTTCCAACCACTGACCTATTCTAAGGTTCATTTGGGAAATGCTATATGAATATTCAGAGGATAAGCAATGAAGAACTCCACTTTAATTCTGTGAGATTTTTATGAACTGAAACCTGTACTCCTAGCACAGACTTTAGGGGACACGAAAGCTATTAACCTAAAACACAGGTTTAGTTCACATGCCAAAAATCTGAATCTGGGCCTTTGAAAACTGCATTGTGCACTTCAGTGACAAGGCCATCCTTCCATTTTTAACTTTCCAGGGCTTCTTTCCATTAGACACACCATACGTATTTCACTGTTCTCTTAGCCAAAAGTCAACAGCCAAGATGAAGAAAAATCATCACAAGAAGGAGTTTGTTTATATCCATTTCAGTCTGGGTCATAAAAAAAGCTATGTCCGTATTAACAATATGCAATTACTGTGTTAACATCGACTGTTTCTGAATTAAGCTAAACATTTGGGCAAACTCTTTTGCAACATATATTTGTTGCTTTTCACTGCAATACACAAGTGATCTTTATCTGGAGATGATGCATTAGTTTTCTAAACATTTCCATAATTAAAGAAGGGGAGTTTATGCAAAAATATATGCTTTCTGTTGAAATCTACATAGCAAAAATCTTTCTCATATGTTTTCAAATGGCTTGGTGATGTTAAAAATCCAAAATATAATTGACCTAATTTCCTTCTAGTCTTGCACAATGAATAATATGCAACTGCAAAGGGGTTCAGATGGGAAGACATCCATCTATGTTCATCAAAGACTAACCAAGCCCATTGAAAAAGACAAATCCAATCCATGGAACTTGAATAACTGTGACCCATATGTGCAATCACTAAATGGATCAATGGCTATTTCCATGCGTATGCTTACTTTGGGACGGAGATGAGGAACCATTGTTAGGAAGCAGCTTCTAATAATGGGCTACACTAGAGCATTGTTCTGCCTTATGGTGGTGGAAGGTACATCCATTCTAAGAAGGTACATCCACCTAATTTCCTGGTGGAAGTGGAAACATGGGATGGCATTTACATAGGTTTTCAATAAGAGTACGTAGCCTAACATAACTGCAATGTTGAATATTAGCCAATGTTTTTAAGTTTACAAAGCAAACTGTGAAAATACAAAAATATCCACAAGGTGTGTCTCTTTTCCCCCATGCTATTGAAAGAAATCTAAAGCTGAGTGACATATCCAGGGCCATACAGTGATTTCACAAGTTAAAGCATGCTTCTAAACTTGTCGTATTTTCGCACCATAAGACGCAGTTTTTTCCTCCCAAAGTGGGATGAAAAAAATCAGCCGCGTCTTATGGTGCGAATATGCAGGCGGGGGCGCTGGAGCAGAGGGAGGGCAGCGATATACTCACCCTGTCGCCGCCTCTCCTCTTCTCTGGTCCGTTGCGGCGGCGAAGGGACGCTGGTTCGCTCGCCCTCTGCCTTCTTTCCTTCCCCCACCTTTGCTTCGAGGAAAGGGCGGAGGAAGGAAAAGGAGGCGGAGGCGAGCGCGCCGCCAGAGCTGATGCAACGCGGTTCGCTCTCCCTCTGCCTCCTTTTCCTTCCCCCCACTTTTGCTTCCCTCGAGGAAAGGGGCGGGAAGGAAGGAAAAGGAGGCAGAGGGCAGCGAACCGCATCGCGCCACAGCTGACGCGACGCGATTCGCTCCGCCCTCTGCCTCCTTTCCTTCCCCACCTTTTCTTCCTCAAGGAAAGGGTGGGGAAGGAAGGAAAGGAGGCAGAGGGCGAGCGAACCAGCGACCTTTCTGAGAAGACGCACCTGCTGATAAGACTTACCTAGATTTTAGAGGGGAGCGAAAATATTTTTTTTCCTATTTTCCTCCTCTAAAATCTAGGTGCGTCTTATCAGCAGGTGCGTCTTATGGTGCGAAAAATACGGTATATAGCACAGCACAGTATCATAATTTTAAGTTATTACCATTTATATTCTACTCCAAGGTGACTCTAAGGCAGGCATGGGCAAACCAGGCCTGGGGGTTGGATGCAGCCCCTTGTGCACTTTTCTCAGCCCCTCCTCTCTCACTATCCTATCCTCCCTTCCTTTTATCTTCATTTCCTCCATTCCTCCCTCCCTTCCTTACCTCCCTCTTTCTCCCTCCCTCCATTGCCTTCCACCCATTCATGCTTCCTTCCTTCTCCATCCCTTCCTTCGTTCCTCCCTCCCTTTTACTGTTTCATCCTTCTTTCCCTTTTCTTTTTCCTCTCTCCCTCCCCCTCTCTATTTTCATAACTCTTCCTTCCATTCCTTCCTTCCTTCTCTTTTTCCTTACACATTTCCTCCTGGGGGATGTTTAGCTGGGAGAAGATAAAGTTGAGAGGGAACATGAGAACCATGTTTCAAGATTTAAAGGGTGTCCCATTGAGGAGAAGGAGGAGAGGGAAAACGACTTTCTAGAGAACAGGGCACAAGGGAGCAATGGATTCGAATAGCAGGGAAAGAAATTTGACTGAAAAGATTAGGAAGAACTTCCTGGAGAGTGGCATAGGCTGCCTGGGAGTATGGTGGAGTCTCCTTCTCTGGAGGCTTTTCCACAGATGCCATCTATCGGGAGTGCTTTGATTGTGCCTTCTTGCCTGGTAAAGGGTTGTATTTGATGGCCCTTGAGGGTCTCTTCCAGCTCTAGGATTATATATCAGGAGTAGGCAATATGGGTTCTAATGGATACACTTTTTCTCTCCTGTCCACCATCTCATTCTGATCAAGGCCAGCCCTTTTGGGATCCAAACATTTCCCATCTTTCCTTCATTTTCTGCCTCCAAAAGAGAAGGGGAAGGGGAAGGAAGGCAGGAAGGGGGCTTGGGGCCCCAGCCCACCCACCCCTCTTCAGCCCATCCACCCCTCTTCAGCCCACCCACCCCTCTTCAGCCCGCCATGTGCCCCCAAGTTAGAAAGTTTGCCCATTTTTGCTCTAAGATGGTTTGAAAAATCTGAATGGCTCATATTTGCATCCAAGATTGCAAAAACAGCAGCTACACTGCCCTATATGACAGGATCTTATCCTAGATTATCTCCTTTGAAGTGGATTATATGACTCTACACTGCCAGATTATCTGGGATAAGATCCTGGGATATAGGGGTAGTGTGGAACGGCCTCAGACATCAGATGATATAAGGGAGCAGCATTATGTTGGAAGAAAGAGTTGAGTAGCATGGAGTCTGTTTTATGCTGTCTAAACCAGTATTCTACCTATATTTTCCCACCATACATGATGAAGAAAAAATAATCTGCCAGTTCAGTCAGCTTTTGTACATGGAATGAGAGGATGTTATCTTTTTCATGCCCGAAGACTACAAAATATATTTGATCTGCTGTCCTCCTCTGAAAATCAAGATTAGCCATCTTAATTTGTGCCAATTTAATTTGTACCTCAGGGCCCTTCCACACAGCCCTATATCCCAGAATATCAAGGCAGAAAATCCCACAATATCTGCTTTGAACTGGGTTATCTGAGTCCACACTCAGATAATGTGGGATTTCTGCCTTGATATTCTGGGATATAGAGCTGTATGGAATGGCCCTAAGACAGAAGAACCTTAGTAATTCTTCCCAGAAGTAAGTAGTACAATGCAATGCAATGTGATGCAAATGCAAACAAAATATGAATTAACTTGCAAGCCGGCAGCCCTTTTTGAACACCACAAATCAGCTATCTTTTAAATACTTGCTTCACTTTCCGTTACAGTAGAACTGAAGGGTATTACTTTTCTTACAGGCTAGAAAGCTGCCTGCATTGTTTTGTTTTAATGAGAAGGCCTAGAAAAGTCAAACATATATATGTGTTAGTGAGTTCTTGTATATACATCCCAGCTGTGAGAAAGGCTTTTTTATTACACTTTTTTATTTTATTTTTGTTTCCAAATGGGATATCAGAGAGTGTGTCTGTCAAACACATATCAAGCAAAGGTTAGCTGAAGACAGCCTTTGGAAGCAGGCGCGCAAAAGGAAAGGGTAGAAAGAAGCTTGTCTTCTTTCTTTCGAAGATGGAGTGCAACTGGAAGCAGGACGGAGCCAAAGGGCCGGTTCAAGAGTAATAGAATCCTGGCTCTGCGTGCTAGTTTATCTTCTACAAGATGAACTCCTGCCAAGCCATATACACACAACATCGTACTACAGAGGAAAGTGTCTGATGCTTCTCCAGAGTATTTATGAGGGCTTCTGTTTTGAAGATAGTTTCTTAGGTAACCGAAGAATAACATAATGTGACCATTTCTCATCTATTACATTTTTTGGCTTTCGCATTGTATTAAGCTGCAGGAATGTTCATCTCTTCCCCCTCCCCTCTCTTTTCTACATTAATAATGCGTATAGTAACATTACATTTATAGGAGAGAAAGGAGACATTTTTAAGTGAAGATCATGGAAGCACCATCCCTGATCCAGAGGCATCCGGTGCACATAAAAACTCTTAACTTATGGAAATTTTAAAAGTCAAAGTGCAACAGGAATGTTTATACATTTTAGGTGAGTGGCGGTAATGGGGATATCACATCCCTGCTTTTCTTTCCTAGACAGAGAAAAACCTGTTTTCCCAGATCTTGAAGTGAAACATTACACATTATTATCAGCCAAAGCTCTCAGGGATGGAGAGTGGAGACTTTTTGAGTGCCATGGAAGCTGATGTTGCTTGCTATCTCTTTCAGTATTCTATGTCCTTTCTGAAGTTAACTGCACCCTCCACACTATTGATTTCCTCAATAATGGGATTTGTCCATATTTATTTACTTTATTTATATTCCGCTCTTCTCACCCTGAAGGGGACTCAGAGCGGATTACAGATACACGTACTTAGCAGACAATCCCTGCCGTTAGATGAACATATAGACGAACAGAGGCAAACTCTGGCCACCAGGGGGACCTGACGCACTCCTCATCTCTCACTTTCCCAGTGTCCCTTGTTGTTCCTTCCGCATTCCTCAGTGTTCCTGGAGTTCTTTAATGGCCTCATAATTCAGTCAAAATATGCCTCCCCACTTAATGTGGTACCTTTATCTCCTACTTGACAGATGCAACTGTCTTTCAGGCTGCAAAGGTTGACAGCAGGCTACACTTAAAAGTTGAGCACCCACCTCGACCCGGGCAGGCCTCGAACTCATGACCTACTGGTCAGAGAGATCTTATGCAGCTGACACTTAGCCAGCTGCGCCACATTCCCAGTTCCTCAAAGGTCCCTTCCACACAACTGAATAAAATCCCACACTATCTGGTTTGAACTGGAATATATGTCAACGTCGACTCAGATAACCTAGTTCAAAGCAGATATTCTGGGATATAGGACTGTGTGGAAGGGTCCAAACTCTGCTCCTTTGAGTGTTTTGGATTTCAGCTTTCAGAAATTCCAGCCAGTTTACCAGCTGTTAGGAGTCCAAACATCGGGAGGAACAGAGGTTGAGAAACACTGGTCTAATTTATCTCCTTTCTAATGGAAAGTATTTCTGAATGGCTTGATCTTGAATGGACCATTGACATTCATTACCTTGGTTATGAATGTATGTTTTATCACACTATACTCCTATACCTGAATGTATCGAGACAGCTTTCAATAAAATGAATTTAAACAGTTGTTTTTTGAAAGTAAAATATTAAAAATTATTGAAAAGCTAAAATAAAGATAAAGACTAGTTAAAACAAATCTCAACACATGCACATTTGGATGACGTCAATCACCCCCCCCCCCCAATAGTAAATATTCATGTTTTTGCTTGGCAACAGAATGATAGCAGTTTCAGTACCAATTGGATCCCTTATTCCAGCAGGCTTTCGGGGTCTGATCTGGTTAATCAGCTGTAAATAGTTTTATAGTTTTTAGTTAAGAGTTTGTCATGCCCCAGCCTGATCCCATAGCCAAGCAAGACTGCAGCCATGTTAAATCACAGGCCTCAATCAAGTCTAGAGAAAAACCTTTGCGGACACCTCTGAGTCAGCCAGCAGTCAAGGCTGGCCACAGCCCTCTGCCTTCCCAAGCTGATAAGAAGCGCTGGGAAGGCAAAGTTTCGCTTCCCTCTGTATCTCCAGGTGCAGCTGTTAATGAGTTGACATATTTGCTTTCCTTGAAGGGCTTGAGAAAGTCACCCCCACAAATTGTCCATGGGAAAGAGTTACGACGCAGTCTGCGCCTCAAAGGTCAACATGATGCGGGACCTATTTAAGTTGGTTCCTGTTGGTGCTCGGAATCTCACGCCAATGTTTAGCTTCCCTTGCCAAGTTTCCCGGTACCTGAGCTCCAAGGACCAGGCTGCTGCGCCTCCACGATACTCAAGTCTTCCGTCAAGCCCTTGTTTGCCAAGAACTTATTTTGGATTTAAACCCATTGGGGTTCCAAGTTTACTTCTTCATTTATTGGATCTTTGAACACTTTTGAGAACTATTGCTTTGCTATACTCGGATGCTGGAAGCATCAGTGGACTATATTTTTATCTCTTTCCTCCTTTCTACCTATTTTAAGTAAAGCATTTAATCACAGCTGCTTGGTGGTGGTTTACTGAGGGATCCTCCAGGCCCAGGTTGCAACAGAGTTTAATTCTTTCAGTTGTTTTAAAGTGTGTTTTTATATTATCTGTAAGCCATCCTGAGCCCTCAGGGAAGGACAGCATACAAAACTGAATGAATGAATGAATGAATAAATAAATAAGTTGAAGTTGTTTCATAATGAAAGTCTTCTTCAAAGCTAAAAGTGGCTTCTTGATCTGGATCAACACATCATCTATATTTTTGAAATGCCTTTGGAGGTCTGTCTTTATGAGATGCTGTATTTTAAAAGTTACTATTGCTTTAAAGTTTACCATCTAAAGAATTGCTACCCAAAAGACCATCAAGCGTAGTCTAAAATTTCCTAAAAGTGCCACTGCATGGATGCAAGATTTATCATAGTTATACAAAGCCCATGCAACTTGAAAATAGATGCAAGGAGGCTCTCATTTCTTTTCCAAGTCTTTATAAGAGCACACAATACTTCTTGCCCACATATCCTTTGGAGATTTAATGAGACCAATGTTTATTTTGTATTATTTGAATAGTGAAAGCTGAGTATAAAAGATGTAAGACGAACTGGTCCTCATATTGAATAGTCCAAGGGCACTGTGGTCACAGCTGGTTTTCTCTCTCCTTATCCATTTCTGTGTTAGATATAAATGGATAAAACAGATGATAATATATCTCTTTGCCATTTGTTTGGTTGACACTGTTAGAAGTTGTTGACCGCAACCACAAGATAATTCAAAAAGCTTTAGACATGCTTAATGTACAACAAGAGACAAAAAAAAACAATTGGTGAAAAAAGAGGTTTATCACTTAGAAATCCAGAAACATTTATAAGATAAGATCTTATTAAAATAATGGGAGTAGGATTATATAATGAACCTGCAGTCTTATACTTACTGAAACACAAGCTTTGGTGAACTCAGTGGGGTTTACTTTTGAGTAGATATGCCTAAAGTTGCATTGTAAACTACCTAAATTAGCTTGCTCTGGATTTCACATAACTTCATGACATTTTACAAACTGCTCTTCCTCCCTTTGATTTAAGCCATTTTTTTCTCAAGAGGATTTGAATAAATTGCCTCATTATTCATCCCAGTTTCTAAAAAACAGACCTATCTTTGTCAAGTATTTGCTTAAAAGTTATTTCACTGTGCTCAGGGTACTGTGGGAGGGATCAGAGTATTAATGTAATTTCTTCGTGGTCATATTGTTAGAAAGACAAAAAATATAACTCTGTATATGCACGTGGGTGTATCCATACACATACACATAAATAGAGCTCCCTGGCTTCTATAGTATGATGGAGGAAATTAATTAACACCTTAAAAAGCTGTCCAAAGTGCTGAATACTACATCCAAAATAGTTTCAGCAACTCAGATTGCTCCTTTGTAGTTCTGACTACTAACCCCTACACACCAACATTCACTAAAATACAGAATATGTAAAAATTTCCAGAATGAAATTATATTATTTATCTTTGATTTGTCTTCTGATATTATATTTTACATTATAATATTGTACAGTCATCCCTCCACATTTGTGGTTTAGGTTTTGGAGGACTTGATTATTAACATTTGGTTTAAAATGTTCTCTCAGGGAATCTTCATATGACTACAAGCTCTGTGAAATTGGGAAAAAACTATTAATATCTGTAGCAATTCCTACCTCTAAGGTGCACACCAGCCATCTGAGTATGATACTTCTGCTTGTTCCTTTACAAGATGAAAGCATTTGACTGAGATGCTCCTCAGAAAAAGAGAAACATGAAGAACCAATGGCTAGTAAGGCTGTGCAATTGATGAAAACAAAGTTTTATAACTCATTACAAAATTAGAGGGCGCCAGCATTTTGTTTCTAAAGTGTTTCTAAAATACTTTTAGTGAAAAATCTATTATTATAACAAGAGTGACAACATTCCATTATTTTTTTTGTTACAGTAATTGGGTAAGTGAAGAAATTTCACTTTAACGGTCTCTTTCCCACCGAACTCTGTTTTCTTCCTGCTGCATCACTCTCCTAATAGTGAGAGGCCATTAATTTAAAGAGGCATGATAGTCTTTTTCGCATGGCTTGGCTTTGCTTGCTCTGAAAATAAAACTGACATTGGGGGGGGGGGGTTACAAAATTAAAACAAAAAAGTATTGGGTAAGTTTTGATTCTTAAGTTTTTGGCATGGGCCACACCCATGTGTTGGTGTCACCTTCTAGGCCCTTGGTCAAGACCTCCCTTGATAAACCACAACAGCAGTTGAGGTCCAACAGGTTTATTTAGAATAAAAGTATAGGAAAGAGGTTGAAAGCAATCTTATAGTGCTTTCAATAGCAGCAACACACAGGATTCAGCAGGGAGTATATAGTCCCGTAGCAAACAGGAGTCAGCCGGAGGCAATCAGGTACAAAGCTGGATTCAAATGCAAAGGAAGTCTCTTTCAGATTCAAGCTGGATTAAGTGGCAGGGAAAGTCCTTTCAGGAACCAGCAGGGATGTAGCAAGGAATCAAGACTTCGCCCAAGCGGGCTAGATCCGAGACAGCCAGAGTGCTGGCAGGCAATTGTCCTTAGGTAGGCCCGGTGGCCTTTCTCAGAGATCCATAGTCCTGGAAGCGTTGTTGGAATGAGATAAAGCTCCGGGCCAACCCCAGACGGATATACTGTTCAGGCCCTTTGATCTTGGTCACGTAACTTTGCATCGAGTGTCAAAGTGGGCATAATGAATGGTAGCTGTTGTTTTAACTACCTCAGCTCTTCAAGAATGTAAACCTAATTAGCAACTCCAGCTGCAGACAGGAGTTAGGCCTTTCTCAGTCCTGGGCCTCTCCGCTTATCGCCTGGGATGGTTTTGGTAACCTTGACTGATTCACCCTGCCTGCATAGTACCAGGTTCTCGTGAGAGAGACAGGGAGGCCTGGCAGGAATCTTAAAGCCATCATGGCTACAGTATTGTTCATGGGGAACTGAGGCCTGTGAGGCTTGGAGCCTGACACCTGGATATCATGTCGTAAGTATGAATTTAACAAATTTGATCCAATTTACGAGGATTAACGACAATTTTGTACAACCCTAGTGGCTAGGGTTAACTGTCATTATGCTTTTTGCTCTGTAGGAATGGGTCCCACCCCAACCACAGTTCTCTCCCCATGATGGAGGCAGACCAGATTCACTCATTTGAAGGAACTTATTGTCTTAATTTCTCACAATAGGCTGCAAAATTGCATCCAAATTTCCCATTTATTGAATTTTTTTGCTGAGAAACTCACAATCATCAAATAAATAACAATTAAACCCATGAAGAGAGCCAACTCTATATTATATGAATAAAATGATTCTGTAAGTGCTATGTGTGTTCAAAGATGACCTTCTTAGTTGTATTCTGTGTTTCTCTTCTAACAGATATCCTGAATTTAAAAAGTTATTCTGAGACAGGCAATTTGGTAATCTAATTAACTGTAATATATAGCTGTATCCCAGGAATATCTCCTCTTGAACAGTCTTGGCTTCAAACTTTTTACCATTTCAATGAGTACTATCTCTCTTGACTCCAAGCATCTGCTGCTTAAGGTGACTACCTCACTCTGCCTGTATTGCTGGCCCTGCAATGTACTGTTTCTATTGGCTGAAAAGATATTTTGAGGTGATAGTTCCATATCCATATTAGCACATCACTGTAAAATTGAAGTAAGAAAAATCACTATTGAGTTGGTATTTCCATTTCACATATGACTTGTGATTAGAG
The DNA here is from genome assembly GCA_030556195.1 of Anolis apletophallus. NCBI lineage: Eukaryota > Metazoa > Chordata > Lepidosauria > Squamata > Anolidae > Anolis > Anolis apletophallus. The sequence continues at coordinate 74,244,097 of JARBWK010000003.1, forward strand.
GCTGGAAATATTACTTTTGACATACATCTTTCGGAATTACTAGGCAGCATGGCCATTGGCTATAATGACTACTAAATTATGGGAAATGTAGTTTAATATATAATATTCCCCAATCTTTGCTTCTCATACAATAGCATAGTTTTTGAGAGTCATGCTAATACCTCAAAATATAGTGTGCAGTTTATAATGGAGAGTGTCTGAGGACAAAGACAAAGTTTATAATAGAGAGTGTCTGGGTTGCAGACAATGGAGTTGTACAGCCAGTGGCATGCTATTCCCACCAATATCAATAAGGGCTAAGTCTGGGGTCACTCCAAAAGCATCTCTAGGCACAAAGCACACAACCAATTTACCCCCAGCTCTGACAATTACAGCAAAGAAGGAGATCCATCAGCTCTGTTAGCTAACTTTTCTTTTGTGTAAACTTGGCACTCGGGGAATTTAGTTATTTGAAAGGCATAAAAGCTTCCACGTATGGCCGAGGCCCAAAGGAACACTTTATCACTTGTATATAAGAAGGTATTTGATTGTGGCTTAATTATACAAAATTCATCTATTTATTTTCTATCACTCTGCAAACTCCCTAATTGTAGATTATTTACTGATGGAACTACTTAAGAGTCCATTATTCTATTACATTAATGCCATCAAATCCCCCCCCTCTCCCAAAAACATGGAAATATTTAATGGCAGACTTTAAATCTGTTGAGACGTTTATTGGTGCGCAAAGGGGAAGCTTACTGAAAACTGGCAAAGGCAAAGCAAAAGACTTCTACTTTCAGGGAACCAAACACACATTCTTAAAATAGAGATGTTGTGAAGTGTTCAGTCCATTTTTTCACTGCAGTCGTGGGTTTTTAAGACTTTAAGGAATGGAAAATCTACTGCTACTCTGGATCACATCTTCCAAGAAAGACTTATCTACGGCTTATATAATAAAGCTTTTAAGCTGAAAAGGCCAAGTATAAAGAAAACCAGAAAGCGCTTCCTTGACTCAGATTATCTGCTCATTTAATGAAGCTACCATACTCAATAATTTTCTATCATGAGTTTACCAGTTGTTGCTGCTGCAGGAGTAGGGCTAGAGATACTGGTATTGGAGGCATGGGTGGCCAATACCCAGAGCCAACATGGAAACTGCATTTGTGGAACTACAACAGCTAAAATACCCCAACCGAGCTTCTGGGATTTGTTTCCCTTTCCTAAATTTTGGGAACTCTTCCCAATGGTTTCTAAAAAGTGAATGTAACCACCTTTCCAAAAGGTACAGCAATGTCAGGATGTAGTAACTTTATAGGGCTGGGAAGTAACCAGCTGTAATAACTAAGGGCCCTTCCACACAGCCATATATCCCAGAATATCAAGGCAGGATAACCCACAATATGTGCTTTGAACTGCGTTATCTGAGTCCACACTGCAATATATCCCAGTTTAAAGCAGATAATGTGGGATTTTATTCAGCTGTGTGGAAGGGACCTAAGGGCCCTTCCATACAGCCCTACATCACAGAATATCAAGGCAGAAAAGTCCACACTCAGACAAGGGTTCTTTTTCCTATCCTGGACAGTCCATAGATAGATAGATAGATAGATAGATAGATAGATAGATAGATAGATAGATAGATAGATAGATAGATAGATAGACAGACAGACAGACAGACAGACAGACAGACACACACACACACACACACACACACCACTTGCTTCGCTGCCAATAGAACCTCCTCGGAAGATGCCAGCCACAGATATAGGTAAAGCATCAGAACAGAATGCTGCTGGAGCCTGAACATACAGCCCCAAAAACTCACAACAACCCAATTATTATAGCTACTTTTGAGCACCAGAGAAGTAAATAGATTCTTTCGAGGCACCAGATCCCTTTTTATCCAGTAAACCAGTGATTCTCAACCCAGAAATCCCAGCCAGTTTACCAGCTGTTAAAATTTCTGGGAGCCGAAGGCCAAAACATCTGGGGACCCACAGGTTGAGAACCACTGCAGTGAACTAAGTAAAGTCAGGCCTGTTTATTACTTGAAAAGGGGTCTATAGAATTATTTAAAAGGTTTTTTTTTTTTAAAAAAAAAAGTATAGCTAGGAACAATTTTACAAGAACATTTGAAAAAGTGAAATCATAATAAATTAAAATTATCTTAGATTGGTTATCCTTACGGAACAGAAATATCAAAATCTACTTAAAGTGTTCACTTATTCCATCTAGTTCTATCAAAAAGCAAAAAATCATTGCAGCTGTTGATTGCTCCAGTATATTCAATGAGGAGATACATAATGATTCAGACTTCCTGGGTATTTTGATCTGGATTGAAGTTAAAGTAGATGGTTTTAAGATTGATCTGAATAAGGAGTTTTCCTGAAGAAGAATCTGATGGCCCTTCTAGACAGGCCCTATATCCCAGGATCTGATCCCAGGTTTTCTGCTTTAAACTGGATTATATAAATTTGCACTGCCAGATTTATTTTTTATTAATAATAAATAAATAAATAATAAATAAATGTCAGAAGTGAATTAAAATACAGTTAAACACAGTTACAATGTATTTAATACACAAACAAGGTTAAACACTTGGCATTATGCTATATTTCCTTTGACCAGTAGCTGGGCATTTGCAGTGCCTCTGGTGTTGTTGTAAGAAGGTCCTTCTTCGTGCACATGGCAGGGCTCAGACTGCATTGTAGTAAGTAGTCTGTGGTTTGCTCTTCTCCACACTCGTATTTCACAGACTCCACTTTGTAGCCCCATTTCTTAAGGTTGGCTCTGCATCTCATGGTACCAGAGAGCAGTCTGTTCAGTGCCTTCCAGGTCGTCCACTCTTCTGTGCCCAGGAGGGAGTATCTCATTTGGTATCAGCCATGGATTGAAGTTCAAGGTTTTAGCCTGCCACTTTTGGACTCTTGCTTGCTGAGGTGTTCCTGTGAATATATTTGTAGATCTTCGAAAGCTATTTTTTGATTTGAGATGTTGGCATGTTAGCTATTATCCGAACAGGGGATGTAACTGCCTTGGTCCTTTCATTATTGGCTGATACTTCCTGGCAGACAGTGTAATTTCTCCAATTGTGTGGAATGTAGACGTCCTGTGATAATGAGGCATATCTCATTAAGAACCACATCCACTGTTTAACATGGTGAGATGCATCCACACTGGGCATGCATATTCAGCAGCCAGATAATCTGTGATAAACAGAAAACCTTGGAACAGATCCTGGGATATAGTGCCTGTCTGGAAGGGCTCTGACTTGAATCTTGTTTTGAATCCATACTACATTTCTTTTCTGTAGTAACTTTTTCAGTGTGTGTATATAGTGTGCATTTAATGAAAAAGGCCATTTTCGCAAAAGTAAAAAAGCAACATGACAGCAGTGTTTGGGTAAAAATCATGATTGTGGTATGCTTATGTAAATCTAATTTTCACACCATTAAATAGTAACAATCTTGTTCCTTTTTGATATACAATACTAACTTCTAATTACTTAACCAAAGCTTTAAGGTTCATGCACATCATCAAATATCCTAATCATGTTTCCTATATGTAATAGACCATTCATCTTTTCTGCCCAATGTTTTAGATTTTTTTTAAAAAAAGAAGTCCTGCAGACTTTAAATAAACTGTTAACAATTAATACTAGCAGGCAAAGAGAAAAACCATGTTGCTTTTGTAGAAAGGTTGTTTGTCCCTGTATTTCCAAGAGTTTTAACTGTTATTTTGAAGCCTTGAAGAATGTTTTGAGCAGTCATTTTGTGGCAAGCTTTATACTGTCCAGGAATAATCTTTCAGGTTACAATAGCTTCTGGTTTTCTGTGCCGTATCACCTTACAATTGCCCCCAAATTGTTTCTGAATCACATTTCCTCTAGTAAGGAGAAGGAGCTCTCATTTTGTATTATATTGTACAATGCACAGCACCCTTCTCTGAGCAGCATAGAATTTTAATGTCAGAATGAAAAATGATAAAGCATAAATTAAATAGCAACCATATGCTTTCTGCAATATATCCCCCCGTTTCTTCCCTTAGGTAAACAAGCCCCCTTATCTCCTAATGAAATCAGCTTTTTGGGGATCCTCAGATTTGCGTTTCACAAACAAGCTTATTGTGTGTTTTGCTGAGTGACTGAATGACCTTGTGCAGAGGTAAAGAAATGTTATTACCACCCCAATCAAACTCTTTATTTCCACCAGGAGAGAGATAAGAATTTTGTTTCAACCTGGTTTTATTTTCCTAATCAAATATATTCCCAAATTCATAAAAGTAGAATTTGGAGGAAAGTGAAAGTGACAGGCTTCCTCATATTAGGAGGAGTGACATTTTCACTCAGCGTGTAACCAAAGGCACAAAATTCAAATGTGGGAACAAGCAAAATTACAGCATTTTTGACTTTAGTTTGAACTTGCCATGTTTTGCAATGCTGTCCCACCCTCACAATTTGGCTAGAGGGTAGTTGGAGTGGGTTTTCCGCCAGCTGAAAATCCTAGTATACATGGTTAAAAATAAGAAATCTTTCCCTAGTATTAGGCCAATGAAGCATTTGTAAACTCTCTAAACAAATAAATGCTACAAAATCTTCCTTTGTGGTCTCTTTCCGTTCCCATTCCGTGAACTGGCAAGCAGTGAGTAATTTGTATATTTCACATGCTCCAACCAGGACATGAGCCAAAATCTTTATAAGCCCACTGCAATTACTTCCGAAATTGTCTTTCAAATTTCTTCCTGGATTTTGATTTTCAGAATGACCTGGAAACATACCCTTCAAAGTGCTGGAAGAGATCTCAAAACTGACCTAGTCCAAACCCCCTAGCTAAAACATCCTCGACAGTTGGACATCCACTTAGATTAAAAGCTCGATCTTATTTCCAAAATGGAATTGATACTGATGATTTTTCCAACTGTTTGCCTTCATTCTTGTTTTTGTTTGTAGTGATGCATATAAGCATGTGTTGTCCAAGCTTTCATAGTTTTGTTTCCATTCCCAATGCCTGACTAGCAAGTAGTTGCAGGAAAGCTATCTTGAATAGCTCACTAGAAGAACATAAGCCAATAGAAATGGGAAACTATGGCATAACAGATCTGCCTCAGCGTCTTTCCTTTTGGTTGTATCTGGCCACTTTGTGTTGAATCCCACATCTCCTTTTTATTCTAAAGCAGGGGTGCTCATTAGGTAGCTCGGGAGCTACTAGTAGATCTTCGGCCCTCTTCCAGGTGATCTTCGGGCCTCACCAGTTGGATGGGGCGCTCCTGCCATGCGCGCACACACCCTGCGCACACACGCGCTCCTGCTGCTGGCTTCCACTCTCACTGTGCTTCTTTCGCCTATGGGGCATTGCAGGAAGAAGGAAGCACGAGGCAGGGCTTCTGGATGCGGAAGGTGGCAAGAGCGCGTGGGAGCACACGGCGGCGGGGGGCAGGTAGATCTTTTGGAATTGGTTGCTTTAAGAGTAGCTCGCATGCTGAAAAAGTGTGAGCACCCTGTTCTAAAGTATAACTTTATAAACAGACAGCGTCTGGTTTTAGTTAAGTAGTCTTGAGAAGTTTACTGTAGTGTTATATAGTTGTCTTTGGCTGGTGGGTAAGTAGTCAATTATTAATTCGTTTTGGTGTAATGGGGATTGCAGGGGGTAAAAAGAAGAATAGTTTTCCTCTGTGGGGATTGGATATTTCTTCTCATGTTGTGTTTTTTTCTACTTTTTTATAGTATATGTCTTATTAAAATGTAATAAACTTTCTAAAAATGATTCGTTTCGTAAGAAATTGTAAGAAATGCTACTTTCGAGTATTTCCGCACCTGGAACGCCAACCAGGAAGTGGACTTTCTTTTCGAACCGGGGCCAGGAATTACTTAAGTGTCGTTATGAGGTCGTACGGGGGGGGGGCACCCTCCTTCTCTCTCACCACCCTCCCGCCTCCCTTGCCAATAAGTATTATGGCAAGGCAAGCCCTAAACTCGCTCCTTCTTTCGGCTGGAAGCCTGGAAAAATGTAAACAGAGGATTACTCAGAAGTAAATCTGCAAAGGAGGGCACTTTGGATGAAGTGCCCTCCTTTGTGGATTTACTTTTGAGTAAACCTCCCTGTTTACATTTTTTCCAGGCTTCCCTGCCTCTCCTGCCTGCCAGGATCTAAAGCATCAAAGAGTATTGGGGTGAGAAACCAACCTAATGTATAATAGAATGAATGCTACTGTAAGTGCCTAATATTATAAGTAATCCAACTGGTCATACCTACATTCCATGCACATGCAATAATACAGCAGTAATAACAATAACAAGAGGTAAAATTCAAACCGAAGTATTCTGACTGGTCTCTCCTCATGCGGTGCAAACGGGCTCTTCTCTTATTAGCCGGAAATTAGCCGGGAAAAGCCAGCGTTTGCTGCTTGGGAGCACAGACATACATATTCTTGGGGGATTTGCTGCAGAATCCCGGGCTCATAGAGAAGATTCTGCAGCAAATCCCCCAAAGAATATTTATGTGTGCACCCAAGCAGAAAACGTTGGCTTTCCCCGGCTCACAGAGAAGAGCCCGTTTGCACCGCATGAGGCAGGGACCAGTCAGAATACTCGGTTTGAATTTTACCTCTTCTTATACCCATTGTTATTACTGCTGTATTATTGCATGTGCATGGAATGTAGGTATATATTCAACCTGGGCAAATTTGGGCCCTCGCTCCTCGGGATCAGGGTGAGAGAGAGGCAGCGAGGGGCTCCTCCTCTTTTCTTTTGCTGCGCAGAATAGAATACCCCTCCCTCCCTCCCTCCTTTGCTCCCTCCTTCCTATTTGGAGAGTCCCATCTAGAATTCAGTGTGATTTATTCGAGTTTTGGCCTACAACTCTCAGAAATCCCAGCCAATTTACCAGCTGTTAGGATTTCTGGGAGTTGTAGGCCAAAACCATCTGAATGCGCATGCGCTGGCATCTGAACTACTAACGAATTTCGTTAGTAATTAAGTTACATTTTAGAAATTTTGGAATTTTTTTTTGTAAGTCTTCCTATTACTAATCAACCCCCCATTAGATTTTCGATTTCCTATTTTTGGGTTCTAAACCATGCCTAATATGTATATATTAGGCATGGTTTAGAATCCTAAAAATGGCAATTCTTATATCAAATTGGGGATTTTTTTTTATTAGTAAAGAAAGACTTACAAAAAATTTCCCAAAATTTCGGAAATGTAACTTAAGTACTAACGAAATTAGTAATGTGTATGCCAGAGCATGCGCATTCAGATGGTTTGCTTACAACTCACAGAAATCCTACCAGCTGGTAAATAGGCTGGGATTTCTAGGAGATGTAGGCCAAAACTTGAATAAACCACACTGAATTCTAGATGGGACTCTCCAAATAGGAAGGAGGGAGGGAAGGAGGAAGGGAGGGAGGGGGTATTCTATTCTTGGAAGCAGCCAAAGAAAAGGAGGAGGAGCCCCCCCATCGCTCCTCGCTGCCTCTCTCTCACCCCGATCCTGAGGGAGCGAGGGCCCAAGTTTGCCCAGGCTGAGAGGAAAAGGAAGAGGCCTGAGGCTGTGAGGAATGGTGGGAGTTGAAGTCCAAAACACGTACCTGGAGGGCTGAAGCTGGCCCCTGCGATGGGGCATGGCAGAGCAACGGGGAAGAGAAGCATCTGAGAGCGCAGGGAGAGAGGAGGAGAAGCGCGGTGTGTGTGTGTGTGCGAAGCAGGCCCCGGCGATGGGGCATGGCAGCATAGCAACGTGGAAGTGACGGAGGGGGAAAGGCTGGAGAGAGAGGAGGAGAAGCGCACGTGTGTGTGTGTGTGAAGCTGGCCCCTGCGATGGGGCATGGCAGCAGAGCAACGGGGGAAGAGAAGGAGGGGGGAAGCCTGGAGGACTACACTTTCCAGAATGCATTGCCTAGCCTACCTAGCAGCAGCGTCACTTCCAGTTCCTCATAGAAATGCGGGAAAAAGAAGAAGCTGAATGAAGGCGGGAAGGAAATGAGGGGGAGAAGACAGGGAGAAGTGAGTAGTACAATAATTAATTAATTAATACTTAAGAATTTCTTACGATCATAACGCAAATTGTTGGCCTCAAGGACCGTAAAAGGAAGTCTACTTCCGGGATCGCGGCAGCGATACGTAAAACCTCAAAAGTCCCATTACATACGAATCTCTTACGAATCCTTTTAATTTCCGTTTCATTTTTCTCATGCCTAGTATATATGTGTAAAAAAGTAATGTGTCAGTTTGGTCCTCCTGGGAGCATATCATCACCTTAAGTGGATCATACACCACTGTCTCTAAGACAGGAACCAGAGTCAGTACTGGAAGTACTGTATATATCACATGCTCCAACCAGGACATGTATAGTACAGAGTCAGTGTGAAAGTAAGGAAGATCTCCACTTCTTTAGTACATGGAAGATGCATGACTCTTATCTTTAAGGTGCCAGGAAAGATGAAAAAGTAAATGGATTTTAGCATATTATGGACAAACTGAAGAGGTTCTGAATTCAGGAAGTGAAGAAATGCCTTTATATCACTTGATTGGAGAAGCTATCCCAGCATATCAAGACAGTCCTTTCAGAGGTTGTTAACCCTGGGCAGTACCAGACACCACTAAATTGCATGTTTTTGTTAGAGGCACTGGTAATTTTGGTGTTAAAAATGTGAATCATTATATAATTTCCTGGGTTATATAAGCTGCAGGGCCATCTGTGCATACAGGGTGTTGTTCCTGGGTTATACATGTCTATTCCTGATTGCTCTTGTTGTGAAAAGATGTACAACATTGACTAGGGGGCCACAACTTTGTCCGAGCCAGAGAAAAAGTGCCCTCCACACATTTCATGAAGTTTCTGGCACATCAAGTTTTCACGTTCTATTCAACTGTCACCTTTTTTTTAAGGAACCGACCCATCAGGAACAAATATCTAAGACCCAGAACAAACCCAGATAAAAATTCCCATGATTTCTGAGTGTTGGGAAATACAGATATTCAAAGATGCAAATTTTCATCTCAGAACCGGGATATTCCCACACCTGAAAATTTCGCAAATTTTGCCATTTGTAGCGATTGCTTCCATGTTTACAGGGAACGGCATTTGGCTATCCTCCTGTTTGCTGTAGGAGCTCCTGGGATAAAGGTAATGTCTGGATGGATCCCCTGTAGGAGGTGTCCTGCTTTCTCCATTAAAATATTTTCTGCCCATTTCTCTGCACAATTGGGCATTTTTCTTTACCTCCCAATTCTGGCGGGCAATCCAGCGGCTCCTGGGGATTGAGGCCCGAATGTCTACGGTGCATCATCCTCAGACAGACGGCCAGACCGAGAGAATAAACGGCACGTTGGAGCAATACCTGCGCTGCTACATCAACTATCAGCAAAACAATTGGGCGTCATTATTGTCTTTGGCGGAGTTTGCCTACAACAACGCTACGCAAGAATCTTCTAAGGAGACTCCTTTCTTTGCAAACTATGGCTACCACCCGAGGTTCTACCCTCCAGTTGATAAGTCCGGGGATGTGCCAGCAGCGGAGGATTGGTTGCAAGAGTTAACTGCAGTGCAAGACATGCTACGCACTCAAAACACACAAAGTGACTGATCCATTGCTCTAAAAGATGCAGACAACCATCCAATGCTTGAAATTTCCAAAAGCCCATGCAAAAGAGCACTGGTTACTACAGCTCAGCTATGCAAGTCATACCCTTCCCCTCCTATACAAAATATGTGGGTCTTTTTGGTGTGCAAATTCTTTTGAGCCTTACATAAAATATTTTGCCACCTTACAGATGAAGAAAAACTGTTTGGAAGCAAATTATTCTTTACAGAAATTCACATGGTCTGGAATTCAGTGTGACATAAGGGGATTGATGTGAGTAGAAAATAGAACTGATTATTTCTGGAATATTCACACTCACCAATGTACAATGTATGAGCACTTGTGCACAAACTTAACCAGTGGATTGGTTCATGCACTATGTCTCTAATGGGCATTGATGTTCATTAGTGCATTACTGAGGCACATTTGGGAACCAGTTAAGAAATGTAGAGCACAATAAGCATGCCCAATTTATTTATTTGTTATTTATTTACAACATTTCTACCCCGCTCTTCTCAACCCCCAAGAGGGGACTCAGAGCGGCTTACACTGGTAACAATTTGATGCCTCAAATATGACAAATAACAGCAATATAAAACAATAAATAAAGAAACAGGTTAAAAACAATTAAGCATTATTATCACAATCATATAGTCATTTCCATTATTACCACAGTCAGAAGTGCCTGGTATTCATGAGAGCCACTGTAACTTTGTATCAGTTTAGTCAGAAGAAGTTGACTCCCTCTTTGAGTTTATGTGGTTAAGACTAGTTGAGTCACTCGAAATATAAAATGGACAGGTTTTATACCACTGGCTTTGAAGGAAAAAGAGCTGTAAAATTACTCACCAGAAGGAGACAAAGATTAGTAAATTGATCTTAATCCTCCTGGCAGACTAGACGGATAAAACCAAGCCCTTCTGTTTGTGCATCTTGCTTTGACTAATTCAAATTTGTGGGGAAATCACCTTTTGAGGTGGAGAAAAGGTCGTTAACTCCCCCTCCACGCCATCTGAATGCTAGTACAGGTTTCAAACTTTAGGTGTATGTGTCTGAGGCTGTCCTGAGTACATATTTGATCTTGCAAGGGAGATAAGGCTAGATACCTCCTTTTGTTCATCCACTGACATGCAAAGAATATTTTATTTGGATGGGATTTTTGGCAGTGGAGTCATTGCTGGTGAAGAAGGGGACATTAATAAATTATACTGATTTACTTCTGTCTTGCTATTGATTCAGTTCTATATCTGTGTTATAATTTGCTTCAATGTGTTTTGACATTGAAGTTTGAAGGCCTTTTTTATCTGTACTCTTTAATTTCTTTTTGTTGTGAGCTGCCTTGAACCCATGGTAAGAAATAAGCTAGTGATGGCAATATCATATTCAGGAAGGAGGGAGGGATGTTTGGAATTCTCCACATCTACAGAGGGGTATACGATCGCATTAACAATGAGTATACAGGTGAATCCATTTATTAGTCCATTGGGTCCTATTTCCATAGCAGTCTATAGTTATTATTAAAACATGCACACATTTTATACATTTTTTCTTGAATTATGCACACTGCACACAATGTCTCTTAATATACATGTTTAAGTAAGAACTTTGAAGCAAAAAAGCCTCTATACTCTAATCTTCAGATTAATGTAAAGAATAGGTCAACTTTAAATAAAGTAGGCCAAATTGAATTCTTCCCTGTCCCTATTCATACCTTTAGAATGGTTTTAGTGCATGAGATTTGAAAGTGGATGGATGTGACTGGGTTTTCTCCCTCTTTCTTTTTTCCCCCTTACAATGGAGTCCTTTTTGGAGCCGGGATGATTTCACAATATCAGGTCAAGTGACTGTGCCATTACTTATGCTGTTATCACAACGGTCATATAAAAAGTCCCCAGACTCTTTGGTTCATGTTCATATTAGGAACAATCTCAAATTCCTCTTTCCAAACATGACCTCTTGGTCAACAAAGTAAAGCCTGGAAGTGTGTCTATGGGACTCATAAACCCAAGGAAAGTATGGATTTAATATTTGTTTTAAAGAATGTCATATAAAAAAGCTTGTTACTTGTTTGTTTTAGGCTTACTGTTTTGTATATTGATCATGACAGGAAGAGGATTTAGATAGAAAGGTAGCTGGCCTTGTGAAACTTTGAAAGCATCTGTGATTTCATTACCACTATCTCATATTATTTTATCTGAGAACAAATTATTCAGCTCTGCGGAACATTTCTGGCAGTGGTAAAAATATTTTCCCTTTTGATAGTATTTTCAGCACTCAAACTCTGCAGAACATCCAAGAAGTGATGTAACAGTGGCCAATCAGGCAGTGCAAAGCCCACATTGCTTGATAATGGACAACATGTAGTTCATTCCTGAATGAGGAAGAAGTTTAGGGATATTTAGATTCTAATATGACTATAAAATCCTGTAAGATGATTAAAGCAGTTTCAAAGTGCTCTATGTCTACAGGTAGATGCATCCTTAGCCACAACTTTGACAGTATTGCTGCAATTGTAACTCCACCAATAATAATATCCTATTTAACAAGCATCAACCACATGAGAAGTCCATTCTGCTGGTGATTGGAGTGTGAGCGAGTGTTTTGATCATGTTTGGGGCACCTAGGAAACATAACTTAATTAAGTATCTGAAAGATAATATAGATCATAGGTTTTGATTTTTTTCCTGGCTTCTACACAACTTAGTGTGTAACACTATCCTGGTTCCTGTACTACAGTAGTGAAATATAATAAGAAAATTGGGATAAATCATTTTATGAAGTGAAAGGTAAATAGTAAATTGATGGCTTTGTACATATTCACACTTTATATACACACAATTTCCCAAGGAGTTAGGACTAACCATGATTACAATATGATACCCATATATGTGGAGACATGAAACAACAGCTGATTGTAAACCCTATTATTTTCAGTTGGATGGTTGATGGAGGTATCAAGAAAAGAGCATTGCTTGTACAGGGATCCCTCAATGACAACATGGATAATAGGCATGTGCAATTGATATAAAATGTTTCATTACAATATTAGGGGGAGCTGGTGATTTATTTCTAAAGTGTTTCTAAAGTATAATTAATGAAAATGTCATTACTATAACAAGAGTAATGAAATTTCTTTACTTTTTCATTATAGTAATTGCTAGAGGTGTGCAGAAAGTCAGAAAAATCGGAAACAGTTCAGACACTATTCCCACAGTTTTCCGGGCTAAATTAACCCAGAAAACTATGTGAATCCCAACCTCCTCCTCCAAAGCCCTCCCAAACTGAGTGAAAAAAGAGAAGAACTCACTCGTCCTCCTAGGGATTACTGCCAGAGTTCTCCTGGCACAAACAAATGACACACCAAGAGAAAGGGGGGAGCAATATTATTCGCTCTCCCCCCCTTTTTTCCTGGCACTTCATTTGTACACACCAGGGGAACTCCAGCAACCATCCCTGGCAGGCTGGATGAGTTCTGTTTTTTCACTCAGTTTAGGGGGGCTTCTGGGGAGAGGGATTAGTCTCCTGGTGTTTTACTGGGGAGGGCGGGTAGACAACCTCCCAGAAACATCCACATTTTTAAAACATGGATGCTTCTGGGATAAAAGTCTGTCTGGATCCACCTGTAGTTTGGGAAGAGGAGGAGCCCTATGCCAAAAAAAATCAAAAGGCTCTGCCCTAAACTACATTTTCCAGTATGCACCAGAATCTGAGAGCACCAATTAGGAGAGGGGAGAGAAGTTTGTCCCTCCCTAAACAGTCTGTTTTTTTCAAAACTTTCACCAAAAAAATCTCTAAAATCAGTAGATGTATGAGTAGTTCTGAAAGTTGGGGGAATTATCCCGTTACCTTGTGTCATTGGACAGAAAATCAAGGAGTTCACTCTTGTAGCTCATTTAAAAAAAATGTTGTCTACAAAAACTTTGAAGATTTGCCAAAAAAACATGGGTAAGTGAAACATTATGAAATCCCTGATCTTTTTTTAAAAACCTCTTTAAATGCAACGTTCTCCTCCCAAATTCATATAAAATGTTCTGGGTGAAACCACACAAAAGTTACTTTTATGTATACAGAAAAAAAAACCCTCAATTGATTATAAGGAGCATATGATCTTATCATTTCCCCACAAACTGAAGCCCAGAGAAATGTTGTTATAATATTAGAACATATCAAAATGTGAAAATAATAGTGCTAAAGTTGTCCAACAATGACAGGTCCTATAGCCCAAGAGCTGATCTCAGGTTTTCTGCTTTAAACTGGATTATATGAGTTGTCCACACCCAGATTATCTGGGTTAAATAGAAAACCTGGGATCAGATCCTAGGATATAGGGCCTACCTGGAAGGGCCTCAGTCTTGTAAGCCTTACTGCAGAAACACAGTATTAAAACCATATTTCTTACTTGCCCACTGATATGTAAGCTAGCCTTCTGCTTTCAAATGTGGGTGCCATGCTTTCCCATGGATGGTGTCAAAGAAAGTTTGAACTGCTAATCTGGCTGGATTTTGTACATGGAAAGGGAAGGACACATGTTTATTTTTTGCCCTAGAGGAAATTTGTCTTGAATCAATCCAGGTAGGTGGGTGCAAAGCTCATTCCTGTTGTTCTTGAGGTCCTTGAGCATCAAATGTATTTGGAGGCATGTGTCTAGAAGCCTCCACGCAATTGAAAACCCAGATAGGTCATACTCATAAGGCCACAAGATGCAGGCCAACATTCGCTAATGCTTTAATAAACATTCCCGTGGCCTCATTTATTTACAGAATACATCTTGTTTTATATATAAGGGGAGGGGAAAACTTATCTAATGCAAATACCACTAAATATTTAAATTGGTTAAATTGGTTAAACATTCAATTTGGAATGTTTTTCTCTTAATTTGTTAACTTTCTGTTCCCTTTGATCTGGCTCAGCCTTCATGTTAAATCCCTGGAGATTTCAAAGGGCAGCTTGCAGAAAGTTATATACACAAACACACCAAACATTTCAAATAAAGTCCCAATGCATAAACCAGGGAACTGGAGAAATTTGACAACAGCTGTGAGATTTAACACTAATAGTTTTGAAAGATTTTGGCTTAAAGGTTAAGAGTGTCTTATGACAATAAGCAGACTTGGTATATAATGTCAACAGTCCTGTTGCAACATGTCCACTTTTAATTTATTCTTGTGCACTTGCATGAGACAAATAATATAATTATGTATGTCTGGCTTATGACAGTCAATTCTTTTTAAAATCTAACAACAAAATCACATCTATCATTTTGTTCAAGAACAGAAATTTCTAGTACTCTTGGCTTCCATCCCCGATTAAGATTTAAAACATTTTTGTTTGAAATATGATAACCTGTGCGTTTGCAAATTGCATTGTGATTCATTATTATTCTTGCATCCCTGTGCTCCAAAACAACAAAGTGATAACTCCCATTATAATTACATTTAATAATTTCAGTCCGTTTTCCCTTAGTTTTCACCAGAGTATAGACTACTCTGTGTATTTCTAATCTTTTTTTTAAAAAAAAAATCCCAATCTTCTTGTTTTCCTTTCTTTTTCTTACAACTGCTGTGTTGTTTATTCTTTCAGTCACTTCCGACCCTTCAAGACCTCGTGGACCAGCCCACGCCAGAACTCCCTGTCGGCTGTTGCCACCCCCAATTCCTTCAAAGTCAAGCCAGTCAATTCAAGGATACCATCCATCCACCTTGCATCGGCCCCTCTTCCTTTTTACTTCCATTTTCCCCAGCATCATTATCTTCTCCAGGCTTTCCTGTCTTCTCATTATGTTACAAAAATATTTCATCTTTCCCTCTAATACTCTTCCCTCCAGTGAGAGAGTGTGGACTGTTTTGATCTGCTTGTGGTCCAAGGCACTCTCAGAATTTTCCTCCAATACCTTACTACTGCTACTTCATTGCTTAATTGTCTGCCTTTTAGAATGAAATTAATTTCTCCAAATATCCAGCATTCAGTGAACTATCCCATTTCACCATTCAGATGGAGAACTGAAAAATTTCAAAATGTGCATTTTTATATGTAATGCTCATTTCAAAGCTTGACTTTGCTGTCATCTTTCCATTGACTTTCACGAGTTGCAACTATGAAACTTTGTACAATTTCCATTTGTCCATGCGTCCAACTCTTTTGGCCGTAGCATCATAATAAAGCCACTTTAATTCAATGTGATTTTAAAATTACATATTAACTATCAAATAAGTTTGCACATTAATGACTAGTGCATGTCAGCCAGCCATTGATTTGTTAGTGTTTTTTAAAAATGGTTTAATTGTTTCTTTTAAAATGTAATTGGAATCCTCAATAAAATCATTATTAAGACATCTTGCCAAAAAGTATTGACCTCTTTTTGTCATAAGTAACCAAAAGAGACTGGAAGAATGTTCTGGACACTCTCACTGCACAAGAGGGAAGCGAGACCCAATATTGCACCATAAGAACTAAATATGTAGCTAGCTAGAACTTGGCTGACCTTTTATACTTTGCAGAGCCACAATGTAAGAAAACTAGGAAGAAATGTTTATGTGGATTCTGAAGGCAGATACTTTGGAAACGAACTGTGTTGTACCATCACATAATAAATGTCTTAATATGTCAACTAGTCAGTATCTTCCAAATATTGGTTTTCATTCATATTTTATCCTACTCAGAGTAGAAGTATTGAAATTAACAGAACTCTGACAGAAAAAATATTTAGCCACATCAGATATGTAGATACTGGACATAGACACACTGCACTCTAATAGTAATTTGTTTTGATTTTAATTGCCATGACTCCATCCTATGGAATCCCATCATTGGTAAGTTTGGTAAGATACTTAAATAGCTTTTCTCTAGAGACCTTCACTGCATTCTTCTAGGCTGCAGGGACTAGAGTTCTTTGGAAAACAAGTCTGAAGAGTGTCATAAGACACTCTGAAGAGAAGTCACCAAACGAACATTCCCAGAGGTTCATACAAAGGTGCTTTGTCCAACAAAGTGTACCAATCTGTTGTAATGGTGCAGTGTGGCTACCACCTTATTTGTAAGTATATCAATAACTCTTAACCAAGTTGCCAAGTAAACTTTATTACTTATACTAGGAAACAAGCAAACTGGCTTTTCTGAATTTCAAACAACTGGTAGATGATCAAATATGGCTAGAAGAGTATAATGGAGAAAAGGAGCTAGGCTGGCTCCTCTGACTGGCTGAAAGATTCAACTTTAAACAAGTCCTGTGCTAAAGTAAAGGCATTGGCCAACCAAAATGTGTTCTATTTTAAGCGAGAAGATGACACACTTATCTCCCCACCCCCCAACATACTGTTAATAATTGCTTGCTAGCTAGTTATTTCTGACATTGCTAGAATGTTTGATGGGTTTGCTTATGATATCCTTTTTCTGTGTGCATCTAAATAGTGGCACATAGTTACATACAGTAGAGTCTTGCTTATCCAACATAAATGGGCCGGCAGAACGCTGGATAAGTGAAAATGTTGGATAATAAGGATGGATTAAGTAAAAACCTATTCAACGTCAAATTGCATTATGATTTTACAAATTAAGCACCAAAACATCATGTTTTACAACAAATCGACAGAAAAAGCAGTTCAATACATAGTAGCGTTAGGTGGTAGTTACTGTATTTATGAATTTAGCACTAAACCTTGCAATGTATTGAAACAGCTGTGGCTATCCGGGTAGGAGGCAGACTGCATTGGATAATACAGAACGTTGGATGAGGGAGGGTTGGCTAAGCGAGACTCTACTGTATATGAGATGTCTGTCCTTCTAAAAAAGAAATGAGGAAAAACTTTCCCAACCTATGCAAAGATGTTGATTATTATAATAAATTGGTGCCGAACAACTAAAGCAGGCAAAAGAGACATGTTTTCCTTGTTTTTCCTTTAAAAGAAAGTTGAATACCATTTTCTTCAAACAGAAATCAATGTTGGATTCCAACATGAGTCATATCACAAGACCACTGGCCTTTTGCCCACCTCCATGTTTATGGTTCCATTCCTTCTACTTTTCCATTCCTTAGAGGTCTTTTCCCCCTCATGCATCCATGTTCATTTCTTATGTGTCCATTGCAATTTGTCTCCTTCCTCCCTCCTCTTGGAGACTTGTCCTTTGTTCCAAGGTTATGTAAATGTAAAACTTAGAAAAAGTTGGGGAGAAGGGAAATATAATTCTCAGAATACTCTCCAGCCAACATACCCATTAACTTTTCTGAGCTCTAACTGCATATAAACTATACATGTCTTTCTTATTCCTCCACAGAAATATATTGGACATGCTTTAGAGACTTTTGTTACAATCATGCCTATCAAATGTTCTTTCCTGGTATGTAGCTGCTTTATTTCTCATTCTAGGTAGTCTACAAAATATTGGATTCCCACATAAATTTGCATTCCTGCATTATTACTCGCACAATGCTAACGCCCATGGCTCGGATCCACCAATGATATCATTTGGGGTGTACTTCCATTCTTTGGAGTGCATTGATGGTAACTCATATCTTTTAAGGCACAGGCATGACTTCATGTTCTATAGAGGGCTGTGTACATGACAGCTGTTATTTGTTTTTGGGTCACTAGGGGTTAGCATTCAAGACTAAGGGAGATTTCATAAAGGTTTTCTATATAAAACCCTTTACAATCCCCTACAGAGGTAGCTGGATAGCTTCCATGCATATACTTAGGAAGACTGGAAGCTTTTACTTGTTCAGCTCTTTGTTGTGTTGACCTGATCCACACCTCCCAAACTAAATTGAAGATCAAAATGCAGTTATCACTGGATGTCACACCTTTGTTTTTTCTGATGCTGTTGTAGATGACTCAAAAATGGACCAAAGTTTACTTTTAAAATGCTATAGGATGAACTTTGTTTAGAAATGTATATTTTGAGAGGAAATATATTTGTAAAATATTTCCAATAAATTAAAACAAAGCCTATTGTATAAATATGAAATTTAATACACATTTGTTATTTTCAAATTCTAGATTATTGCAGAAATGGGATGGAATGGAAATGTGGATGAATATAAATCAGATCAACATAAATAGGATGGTATTTTCAACTTGTCTGTATGCTCCAAATTTTTCACAAAATGTTAATCCGTATCTATATATCCAATATATGGAAATGTTTAACGATAACTAGACAGCAGCAATGGGAGACAACACACTGGGGTGGGGGGGGAGGCTGTTTCTATGCATGAAACAGCCTTTCCAGTATAGTTAATAATATTTTTGTATGCAGAAATGTAATTTTATTTACTCAAAATTCTGTTTTCTGTACATGAACATTATGCACATATTTTGAACAGAATTTTTATGTACCTATAATATGCTTTGCTGCACAAAAAATAATATATCTGTGCAGACCATGGTATTTCTTGTGCAGAAAAATACAATGGTTGAATAATCTTCAAAACTTCAGTTTTTGAAGACTTTATCACATCAGATTATTTCTTGTGTCAATGAACAACAAAATTAGCAACAAACGTCATTCGTAGTGGGCACAGAGTAGAAAATTCATATATTGCAATCTAAAATTCAGACTTGGTCTGTATGAGCTCCCTTCCTCACCTTGAGGCCACAGTACTTTTATAGTATGGTCAGGATAAAATTTCAGTTTGATTATCAAAATCCCTTCAAGTTCAAGATCAGTGTTATGTTGTCTTAGGAGAATCAGGAAGCTGGAAGCGAAGGTTTTAACAGTTTTGCTCCATGGGCACAATTTATGATGTCCATATTATGTACAGTAGAATCTTAGTAAACCAGAACCCATGGGGATTTGTACATGCTGGATATATATAGTTTCTGGTTGTTTGGAAATTACTATTAAAAATAGGCATAACCAATATTATACTCTGTATTATACCATGCCAGTCAAACTCTGTATTGACTCAATATTCATATTGAAATATAGCAATTAAAATTTAATACAGACAAATATATGTTAATGTGGCACAGTTTTATTGTATTATACATGTACTTTTTATTGTATTATTTGATTTTTACATGTGACTGTTTTTAGATATTTTCACTGTGCAAAGTATTCTTTATTTGATTTTTACCAAGAGTTGGCACTGTCAACCTTGATTTTCAAATCATTTATTTCGGTCTGAAATAAAAGTCACATTTTCATACGAAATTGGTACATTTAGTACATTTAAAATGTAAATATAAATACTGAAGCACAATAGAGAGTGAGGGAGCGTAAGAGGAAACAGGGGCTAAGCATACAATGCACAGGTCTATCAGCAAATTATAGAATCAAGGAAGATGATTACTGGATACACAGTTAACTTTTTGGACTAGTAATCCCGTGACGGATTTTGTATGCGGTTGCACAAAACTTTGCAACATTGTAGGTTGTAGCTGAATTAGTATCTACAAGAAGCAGGGAGGTATAAAATTGTCCTGAATGGCCTGGTTACTTGTATATCAGAGGTAAGATAAGTCTAGCACAGATATCCTTGTAGAACAGGCAATGGAGGAGCACATGTTTTATTGTTTCTATATGACCCGAGTCACAGGGGCAGAGTCTCTCTGGGAAAGGGATCTTCGGGTTGCAGCCTTCGAGTACAGCTGATGGGAGAGTGTGACATCAAGCCAGGATGAAAGCCCTTTGATGAATAGGAACCTCTAAAATGTTTAAATATGCCATAGGGGAGGCAAGATATCTGCTGTCTTCATTTATAAGGAAGGTTGGAACAGAGGCCAGATCTAGTTGTTGTTCTGTGTCTATGATATGTTGTTTAATAAGTGCTTTGGCTTGATTTTAATCCATAGTGAATAGTAGACCTGGAGAAAATCCCAATGAAGAGATTTTGGATGCTACCGCCTCCTTCCATGTGGATTGGAAGTCATCCTCCATGGTTCGTGGGGCAAGACACTGGGAATGTGGCGCAGCTGGCTAAGTGTCAGCTGCATAAGATCTCTCTGACCAGTAGGTCATGAGTTCGAGGCCTGCCCGGGTCGAGGTGGGTGCTCGACCTTAAGTGTAGCCTGCTGTCGACCTTTGCAGCCCGAAAGACAGTTGCAGCTGCCAAGTAGGAGATAAAGGTACCACATTAAAGTGGGGAGGCGAATCTTGACTGATTTATGAGGCTATTAAAGAACTTCAGGAATCGCTGAGGAATGCAGAAGGAACAACAGAGGGATGCTGGAAAAGGCTGAGATGAGGAGTGCGTCAGCTCTCCCTGGTGGCAGGAGTTTGCCTCTGTTTGTCTATATGTCGTATGTTCGTCTATATGTCATATATTGAACTGCAGAGATTGTCTGCAAGTATGTGTACTGTAATCCGCTCTGAGTCCCCTTTGGGGTGAGAAGAGCAGAATATAAATAAAGTAAGTAAATAAATAAATAAGACCAAGGGGTGCACATGATATTCTGAGCCAGAGGTTGAGTATGGCCACCCACACTCTGGCCTCCTCCCTCATAAAGCCTGTCACAGGGTGGCATTAGAGACACATTTAGGTACCCACAAGGCCAATCTCCAAAAACTTTGACTGAACCATCTCTAATGGGGCAAAACTGGGGAAGGGGCCCAGCTGAGCCTCATACAAGAGTTGGGCTAATGACTTAGCTTCAAACAGTTAGAGCACCGCCAGTGTAAAGTAGTAGCATATATTCACGATGTCTTTCTCTTTATTGATCTTAAGCTTTTACTGATGTATATGTTTTAACTATCATCTTGTCTTCTTTAATACTCTTAAGATGGCATGTCCTCTTGTCTGGACCTATAGGCTTTTGTGAAGAATTCATTCTACTGCCGTACCCCTTTGTCTGCTGTTTCTGGCTTTCACAGAAGTCAGGCAGCCCTGTTTATTTGCTTTAAACCTTAAGTCAGGAGCAGCTCTCAAGAGTTGTAAAACCTTGATGGCAAGAGCCTAGCGCTGATAGAGAACTTAATGACTGCCGAGCTTCTTTCAGATTGGATTTGTGCTCTGCACTCTTTTTTCACCTGCTCATAAAAAGAGAGAGGTGGAAAGGGGCAGGGGGACCCAAAAAAAATACCAGCACCCCAAGAAATAAAATAAAAATTTTGAAAAAATTGCAGCCCACTTAGGAAGTCCCTTAACAGGTTTTCTGAGCTTAAATGTACATTCATTTAAGTATCTGTTAATTACTTTACTATGGTGATGAGCACCTGTATAATGTCAGACATCCCACAAAGCCCATTGTTAGCTCAACTGTCAGGCCGTTTAATGCTTCTGATTCACAGACGTAGGGTCTAGGTTTATCGTCTACTGGGAATTATTTTAATGTAGTACAAAAGAGTGCAGGAGATGGCTTAATGGCTCTGAAAGCAAGACCGTTATAATACTCACATTGTAGTTTTAGACAGCACCAACCCTGAGTGCTCTCAAAGTTATAACATCTTTTAAAAAATCCCCCTACCAAACAACTCAGGTCATTGAGCCTTACATCACACACATATATTTGAGCTGCTGATGTGGTAACTGGTAGCAGTATTGAATATGCTTTTAACCTGCAATTTGCTGTGTTCTGGGGATCAGGTTATACAATCTTGAGCATTAACCTATCTCATAAAATGGGAGCCTGTAATGCATTAAAGTTTGTGCTTATCGGAGAAGCAATGGCAACAACTGGAAGCAGAATTCTATGGAAATGCAACATGCAAAGAAAACCAGAAGTCCCACTGAGTTTCTCCAGTGGTGTTTGTATTCCAAATAAATTAAGGTAGTGTGTGAAGTTCTCCCTCCCTTTATTTTTAAAATAACCCTTTGAGAAGCATTGGTCTCTTTGGATTATATTTCCCAGAATCCCCCAAGTAACCCACTTAGCCAACTAGCACCCCTTCCACACAGCTGAATAAAATCCCACACTTTCTGCTTTGAACTGGAATATATGGCAGTGTGTAATCAGATAACCCAGTTCAAAGCAGATATTGTGGGATTTTCTGCCTTGATGTTCTGGGTTATATGGCTGTGTGGAAGGGCCCTAGGAATGTATGAAATCTTAGGAACATGGAAAATATTCCATTGAATATTTTAACAGATTTATCCACTTTATACATCCCAGAATGAAGCCATTTGCAATCAAAAATCCATATATTTTAGACTAACACTATGTCCCATGGAAAATCAGCTAAATTAAAACAAATCACTCTGAACTAAGTTCAGGGTGCATACATTTTTAACATAGGCAAAGGGGGAATATAGTATTACCCCCTTATCTACAGATTGATGTATCTATGCTCCAAAAACATATTTTCCAAAAAAACCCAAATGTGGGCTTCACTGTGTCCTTCTGAGTGATTTTACGGTATAATTCCAGCCTATGTCGAAGTATAGGGTCTGCTATAACTGACTGTTACAACATTCCTGGGAAGTCTATATACATGCCGCCTATTTTATTTGCTTTTACCCGCCCCGAGCCTGCAGGGAGGAGCGGAATACAAGACCAAACAATAAATAAATAAATAAATAAATAAGTCTTAGAACACATCCCCTTAGGGCAGTGGTTCTCTTCCTGTGGGTCCTCAGGTGTTTTGGCCTACAACTCCCAGAAATCTCAGCCAGTTAGGATTTCTTGGAGTTAAAGACCAAAATATCTGGGGACCCACAGGTTGAGAACCACTGCCTTATGCTATTGAACTGTATGTACATTTTACAATGTGCATAAATACACCTTATCCAAAGGATAAATTATTAAAATAAAATAAAATTACATTTGTGATAAGCATGCTCCAAAATACCTATGGATTTTTCCTCAGGAAAAGACCCCCTGCTCCCCTTGGAATGAGGGTACCATAGTCTTGGTGGTAGAAAAAGGAGAACATCAACAAGACTAGAATTGATAGATCTGCTTCTTCTTCCTCTGGTTCCAGGTTTTACAGAAACACCAATTGTTTCAACGGAGCATGCCTAGGACTTCATCATAAAAAATCTGAATGCAGTGGAGCTTATTTCTGATAGGAATGTATTGCCTTTGAGGCAAAGGCAATGTCTTACATTTGGCATAGGGACCAGGAAAAGAATCAGGTGCCCCATATTTCATGCTTCGTTTAAGCTGAATGTCATGAACTTTAACCCAACAAGCATTCTGGAATGCATTAGAAAACATTTTCCTCCCCACAAAGCAAAATTAGTTCAAACAAGCAATAAAATGTGACATTAAACATTTAATTGAGTACTACTCAATTATGGGCAGTTCTAGGTCAGATAGGCTTTGACCTGATAAAGACTTTTTTCTCCTTCTAAGCATCATATTTTTTTATTTTTTTAAAGGGCTTCAAACCATTTTATCTTTAGATTGTAATTTCTGGATAAGTAGTTTTTAATAAGCATCTGAGAAACTCTACAAAAATGAGAGGTAGTTTAACTAATTTTATATTAGTTTATATTATATTAGTACTGACTATGAAAGGAGTATTCTTTTATATAGTCTGGGTGTTCCCATGTTTTATTGGTTGTCTAACCCTTTAAAATAGGATGCACTGTAAAATATCTAAAATAAAATTAATAATTCAGGAGTAGATAGGTAAAGCATGGCCCTCAATGTGTTATTGGACTGCAATTCCTATGATCCCGCACCACTAGTTGTTTATGGTAAGTCAGGTGTTCTTGTTAATTGCCTTCAACTCTCATTTGACTTATAGTGACTCCATTAATGGGAGGCCTCTATTGGACCTTAGACCTGAAGGACCCCTCAGTAAACCACTTGAGTCTGGCCACTGTTAAATGCTTTATTTAGAATAAATTGATAGAGTAAAGAAAATAGAGATATAGTCCTTTGATGCTCCCAAGCACCAGGGATCGCAAAGCAATAGTCCAAAAGCAATCAGGAACAAAGGTATAAAGTCTTGATGCCCCAACGGGCTAATCCACAGGGAAGTCTTGGCACAAAGCTTAGCAAATAGAGTTCAATGGCTGGAAGGCTCAATAGCTGTAGCAACCCCATTCTCATTCGTGCCGGGGGGCAGGGGGCTGCCCCGGGGGTCCCGCTTGCATTAGGGCCAATTGGGGCTGATGGGGAGGCAGATGAAGGGGATGATGAGGCAGCTGGGCCTTCATCTCCCACGGAGAGTTTGGAATGGGATGATGGCTGGCCTGATGGGTATGAAAGCTGGGAAAGTCAGGCTGACACTGAGGGTGCTGATTCAGATAATCAGTATGAGAGACCAGGTGGTTTCGGTTCGCAAGAAAGGGTCAGGGAGATAGCGGAGGATGAGCCCATGGAAGCTGAAAGGGAGTCTGGCTCTCACGAAGATAGCGACCCAGGTGCTGGGAGGCAAGGACGGAGCTTTGATAGGAGACAGAGCATTGAGTCCAGTAGGAGGGAATGGCACTGAAGCCTAGAGCACCAAAGAAACGTTAGGTTCTGTAGCACAGATTGGCGCAGAAGCCTAGAGCGCCGTGGGTCTCACCAAGGGAATTAAGTATAGGATCCGTGGGAAGGGATCCTCAGTTGCTCGGCCACTTCTGATCTGAAGGGAGTGAAGCGAGTGAAGATCCACGGAGCCAGGGTTGGGGCTCGTGTTTGCCAAGAAGATTCTTGGGCCTTTGATTCCTTGAACTTTGCTTTATTTGAATTGCCACGGACCAAGGCTGTTTTAATCCGCATTGCTTTTGCAGGAACTCTTGCCAAGCTTTTTGCCTTAGAACTCTTTACCATTAATTGAACCTTTTGATACTTTTATGGACAATTTACCTTTTCACCTGTTTTTTATTATTCAACAAATAGTTAGCTGATTACCGTCTCTGTGTGTGTGATTAAGGGGCTGGGCCGAGACCCTGCATCATGACAATAGCCCAGGCAAAGTTCATGAAGGCTGGAAATCAACGTTGACGAGAGAAACTGCACATCTCTCTATCCCAAACTTTTATAGGTCTCCAAGGCTTTGAAGTTACGACATACCAGTGCGTCGGAACGGGTTCTCACAACAGCTTTCCAGCTGGGCCCTCTCAAGCCCTCCGCATCGAATTGGAATGCAAGCCCAGTTAGCAGTAGCACCTGGACGGATGGGAGTAAACTCGGCTCTGCCATTCCCGCGGTTCTTATCAGTCCGAGTTGAGATGGCCTGGTTTCTGTCCTTGAATGCTGGTTGAACTAGGGCCTCTTGAAGCATCTTGCCTTAAGGCTGTGCAGGCCTTTCTGTGACTTGGAAATTAACATGGCGTTTGTCTTGCTGAGGACCAGGGGCAGGCTGGGGTGTGACAGCCTCCATGTCATCTTATCCTACACTCCCCTGCTCATATCATGCAGACTCAAGGCTGTTGTTTCCTTGATTGAGTCTACCCATTTGGGAGCCATATCTGACTCTTTCGATGATTTTTTATAGCTTACCTGCCCACAAAGCCTTCTCTCTCCTCCCCCAAATTCTGCGCACACAGCTCAGCTGGAGGCAGGGCCAGTGCCGAGCTCTGCATCAGGGCAAAACTGAAGGCGAAGGAGGCTGAACGCTGCACGTGCAGCTGAGAGCCGGCATGGAGCGCTTGATGCTGACCCTGCCTCCAGCTGAGCTGCGCGCACTGCCTTCTCCCCAAAAATTGCACGCGCAGCTCAGCTGGAGCAAGGTCAGCATCAAGTGCTCCACGCCGGCTCTCAGCTGTGCGCATGGCTTTTGGCCTCCTTCGCCTTCAATTCCACGCGCGCAGCTGAAAGCCCTGATGCAGAGCTCAGCGCTGGCCCTGCCTCCAGCTGAGCTGCACATGCAGAATCTGGGGAAGGAGAGCGAAGGCCATGTGTGCAGGTGAACCATAAAAAATCATCAAAGAGCCAGATATGGCTTGCAAGCCATAGGTTCCCGACCCCTGGTTTAAATCATGCTCTCAAGAGGCCAAAAAGAAAGCAGTCTTCAATAAAATTATATAGTTGATTTACTCACAAACTTCATGTATTCAACATACAGGTACATTGCATATCAATCCAGTTACAGATAGGATTTGAAGTAGTTTCTCTGTGCAGATAACACAGGGCATCTTTCTTAGAATATTAACAGTCCAAAGTCTAAAACCTTTTTCTAGTCTGAGAATCTAATGGAATCTTTTCTGTAAAGCATTCTGTTTCTACTGACTTATAAAAGCATACTATTTCTAAAATGGGGTCTAAGTCCTGAACAGTCCCAGATCTGATCATATGATCTGAAGCCCCTCCCATATCATAGAGTTAAGGAAAACTGCATACCAATATACACATAAACAATGCAGTAAGCAATCTGAATTTTATACAGAACAAATAACTAGTATAGAAGGCTTGTAGAAGGTTGCTATTTCCAACAGCGACTCACATATCAAACAGTCCATTATGTATCTATAAGGCTCTTACAATTTTACTGGAGTGAGGAAGTCATACTAACATATTGATCAAATTAACTTGTCAGCATTCACTTCACTGTCATACTATATCAGTGATTCCCAAGCTCCAGTCTTCCAGGTATTTTAAATTTCAACTTCCAGAAGTCTCAGATGCCTTATCCAATGATAAGGATTCTGGGAGCTGAAGTCCAAAATGCTTGGCAGACCAAAGTTTGGGAAGTACTGTATTATATTCTAACAAAAGTATATAGCTCACTTTTCCAGCAGAACAACACACTTTCTTTGTCTGGAATGGGTTCCTTCAAACTTTGACTAAATGGGCTTTTGTTGATGAAAAGACTAAAGAGCAGCTTTCCCCTTAATTATTCAGCAATCTAACTTTGCCTTGCCTGCTGCAGAATTCTTGGATGGTATTGAAGCAGAACTAGCCCATGTGAGTAAAGAAAGCGACCAAATGTTTTGCTGGGAGAAAGCTTTTGAGAGATGGTACTGGAAGAGATTTCTGAATATTAGGCGCTCTAAAAGCCATGCATTTCAATTTCTGTATGTATGTCTGACATCCCCTTTTCATTGTCTATGTACACCAGTCGATAAAAGACTGGAACTGCTACCATCACTATTTAAACTCCACAAGACTGAAAGCTTTGGTGAAAGCTGTAATGGTATATGCACATA
Source organism: Anolis apletophallus (assembly GCA_030556195.1). Classification (NCBI taxonomy): domain Eukaryota; kingdom Metazoa; phylum Chordata; class Lepidosauria; order Squamata; family Anolidae; genus Anolis; species Anolis apletophallus. Next base: position 74,271,617 of record JARBWK010000003.1, read on the forward strand.
AGTGTTTGTTTGTGTATATATTTTGCTTGAAGTTTCTTCCATTGGGAGATCCACTACATACACAGAGAGTGAAACACATCAGCCTCTGAAGATCTCTGAAATATCATCCTATGTTAAGGGATGCTAGTGGAAGGAAACACCACTCCTATGCATGAGGAAGTGTTTTCCATTCACACACGAGCAGCTGCTGGATCCTGGCCATGGTATTTCAAACGTGTCTATGGACATTATAAGGCTCTGTGCATATAAAGGTTGTCTAAATATGACTTTCTCTGAAATATTCCAGATTTAGAAGAAGGTAATTGAAATTAGAAATGGGCTCATTTTGTTATAGATGTGAATAATTGCTTGCTTTGTTCGTAAACTCCAGTCTATCATGGGTGGTAGAATTTGTGCATCATGAATATGTTATGCCAGACTTTAGCCAAAGCCATGACATATCCCAGAAATTAACTAAGGGAAATCTGTTTCTCATTATTCTCTGATGTTCACTGATTTATTTGCTTTCACTAACAAAGAATTTACGTCCTGAACTCAGTATCTACTTAGCATGTAGTTAACCCTTCCAGACTGGGATTCCGTCTCTTTTGTGGTACATATTGAATGGTCTATATATCGCTAGCTGATCAAATTTACTGTATTCTTAACTGAACATTGTTTGCATGGTTTTATAAAATCTTATAAGCATTAATTTTAAATGCATATTTGTTGTTTAATCTCTGTTTTGTGTATTTTAATATGTATATTATAGAAATAGATTTTAAAATGTAGCTTTTATAGAAATACATTTTAATATGTGTATTTGTGGTATTTTTTCTATGTTTTTGTGTTTTTATTGTTCTGTAATCCACCTCAAACCATGAGGAGAGATGGCTAAGAAAGATGATGATGATGATGATTATTTGAAACATAGCAAGATTAGTACACTATTATTATTATTATTATTATTTGATACACAACAAGATTGGCACACAACAAACAAGATCACTATGCTGGTTTTTGTATTCAATCACACATCAGACACTTCCCAAGTGTCTACTACTGTGTGATGTATCGGCGAATAATGCGTGCAGAACCGAGTAGGGTGGCCTTTTGCAGCTGACAGATGGTTATTTTGTCAGCACAGATTGTTTTAAAGTGCAGGCCAAGGTCTTTAGGCATTGCATCCAGTGTGCTGATCACCTTTACAGGCTTGTGCCAGAGTCTTTGCAGTTCAATCTTTAAATCTTCGTGTCATGTAAGCTTTTCCAGTTGGTTCTCATCAATTCTCCTGTCACCTGGGATTGCAACATCAATGATCAACACTTTGTTTTTTTCTTCCCACAATCATGAGGTCAGGAGTATTGTGCTTCAAAACTCTGTCAGTCTGAATTTGGAAGTCCCAGAGTAATTTGACATGTTCATTTTCTGTAACTTTTTCAGACTTGTGATCCCACCAGTTTTTTTTGTTGCAGGCAGATGGTATTTGTGGCACAGGTTCCAGTGGATCATCTGAGCAACAGTATTATGCCTCTGCTTATAGTCTGCACGATCTTCTTGCAGCAGCTGAGTATGCGAGCCATCATTTCATCTGCTTCCTTGCAGAATCTATCTGCACTTGGAATCTGTCATCAACTTTTCAATTCTGGCTTTGATGGCATTTGTTCTAGTGGCTTATTCTTGGGCTACAAGAAGCAGGCCCTCCGTCTCCTTTTTCAAAGTTCCATTGTGAGCCATAGCCATGTTTTTTCCTTGTCAATTTTGCTCTCAAATTTTTCCCAGGAACTGTCCATGGAGAGCCTTCTTTTGCCAGTTTTCTCTTTAGTGCCCCTAAATTGGCAAGTTATTCTGGTACATGAAGCAGAAAATCCAACAAATAATTTATCCCATTTTCTAACAAGAAAAATATAATGATGGCAAAATAAATAACTATCAAATGTCTACCTTTACACATCCAAAATCTTTTGCCTGAATTGCCTGCTTCACCTTATCTAAGATTTGGTAGGGGACATGTACTGTATATCGTCTTCCTCACACAAATACACTTGTAAACTAAGATAAAAAACAGTCTCTTCCCACATACATTTTGACAGGGAAAACTAAACCTATAAAAGTTGAACTGGAAGAATATGCATGAATTCATGCATATTAACATCTAAGAAGTTGTAAGAGTGCACAAAGTGTTGGAAACAAAATCTGTGTACCTTTCTCATTATTAACTCAATTCAATTTTATAAGTTTTGTATATGATTTGATCAAGAGATGTTTTAAATAACAGGGTACAGGAAACAAAAAATAAATTAAGAATGCTACACTTGATTTTTGTCAAAACATCGCAAAGCAAGAGTACTTAGCAGTTCTGTGCATTTCTTTAAATACTGACAACAGAGGTTTCCAATTAGTCTTGCTAAGCTGCTATATCAGTGCCAGATCAAGAAATTTTGCTGCTTGAGACAATATATGAAATGGACCCAATCAAATTGTTGTTTTGATATGGGAATGAGGCAGGCCCACAAGCTCCTCTTCCCATCAATGGAAATTGCAATGTTACTATAGCTAACCATTAGCTGCTTTCCTATGACATACAACATCCACTGCTGGAGGTGCCCATCCACCTCTATCTTCATAATGCAAAGATGGGACAAAATGTGATCCATGAAATGTCCAAACCACCTACATATATACTCAGATAGATGAATAAGCGATTCAAAATAATGTTATACAGCATACCCTGGGCACCATGTTCAATATCTTAGGGAGTGGAGGCTGGGAATGGAGCTACCTATCTGTGGATTAACACTAAGGCCAAAGGTTATAGAAAGAGTGCTAAGATTTGGTGTTTCAGAGAGAAGGAAGAAAGTAAAGAGAGAAAGAGAGAAAGATTGGTAATGGCCTTAAGATATGCTATACCAATAAATATGTCTTTGGTATCTTTCTTTGTTTAAATTCCACTCTTCTTGTCTTTCTTCATATACTTTATCACTATGGAAACCATGCATTATCATGCTCTGTTAAATTACCCACTCTAGCAAAGGAGATAATTAAAATATAAATTTTAAATACAGTGTTTTCCTCCAGTTTTATTGATAGAAAATGAATTGCTTGATTTGGGCACAATCATTGTTTATACATTTTGATTCGAGTGTCGTAAAATGAAGGCAGATGCAGGACTATCCTCTGGAAAAAGGGATACTTTCCCTTGTATTCTGTTCTATTACCATAAACCGAACTGGCTAATATTTGTAAAACTTGTCAAATGCAAAAGAAAGCACAGAACTTTGGTAAATGTGGTTTGGAATGGTGAGGAGCCCTGTATCAGAGAAATCAAAAGGCCCTTCCCTAAACTACATTTCCCAGAACTTTGGTCAGCATCAGAAAGCCCCAATCAGGATAAGGGAGTGATTTGTCCCTCCGTAGCCACAGCCAGCCAGAGTTCCAATAAACTGTTGAATCTGTCAAGACGAGGACTCACTAATACTTTTAGTAAGTAAATCTCTGTGTTGGGTTGAAGGATAATATATGAGAAACATTCAATGAAATAGTTGTTTCGGCTTTAAAAACATTTTTGTCATTAAAAAATCCCTAAAATCAGTACATGTAGGACTATTTCTGAAATTGGGGGGGGGGAGTGATCCCCTGTTACCTTGGGTCATTGTATAGAAAATTAAAGGTGGTAGGTCCTGTAAATTTTACATAAAAATGTTTTTAATAAAAACTTTGAAAATTCCCCAAAAATCTGTGGATAAGTGAAACATTCTGAAACTTGATGGGCTAAATGTGTTCTACTATTGTAGCAAGATTCACCCCAATAGCTGTAAAAATGAAGAAGAAGGGAACTCCTGAAGTTTTCCAACTTGAGCTATCACTATAACGAAAAAGTAATTAAGTTGTGTTTCTCTCGTTATAGTAACAAAAATGTCACTAACAATACTTTAGAAACACTTTAGAAAGAAAACTCCGGCACCACCTAATTTTGTAATGAGTTTTGAAACATTTTTTTCATTGATCACTTTCACAGTTTGCCTTACAATGTGCTTGAAAAGCAGAAATGTTCTATTCTAACAACAGTTAATTTTAGAGTCAATGTAGGCTTTTTGTGTTTGCTTTCAATTTGGTTACATTTGCATTTTGTCCCTTAGCTACATGTTGTCTTTGTTCCATGGTTCAATGTTGAAGGTTTGAGGATGCTTTTCTTCACCAACTGCTGTGTTTGCACTCAACTTTCTTTTGTAGATGACTTTGGCCCACATTTCTTGTCCTTTCCACAATATTAGGCACATCCCTTTTTGTGCATGCTTGACATTCTTGTGGCTTGGAAAAAACAAGCTATGTCCTTCCTTCTAAGTTTGTTCCTTCTCAAACTGTAGTGTCTTCAGCATTTCCAAGCTGTACAGCAGGTAATGATGAATTGCTATGTCTCCACCACTGAAATACTTTCGTTCTTCTAGATGTGCACAATAGCCAGTAAATGAACACTCATTTATTTTACATTGGGCTCCTGCCACAGGGAAAGAATAATACTTTACACACACTGATAAAGTGATGTAAAGCTCTTATATTGTGATTGCAGTACTTAATAAATAGTCATGTGATACATGATCACATTCTCTGCATGCCAGGAATGAACAATTAGCAGAATAAATAATGGAGGGGAAGGGTCTGATGATGATTTATTTCATTTTTATTCCACCTTTCTTTCAATAACAAGACTCAAGGCAGCTAACAAAATATGTAGAGACAATACAGGTTCAAACAATACCACACCTCATTAAAAGGCATTTCATTTCTAAAGATCTGACAGCATAAAAATATTTTGACTTGCTGATGGAAGGAGAACAAGGACACAAAGATCCTGGCCTTCCTAGAGAGAAAGTTCCAGATGCTTGGAGCAACCACCAAGAAAACTCTGTTCGTTCTCCCCACCAAATGAGCCTGACATGATAGTGAGACAGAGAAAATGGCTTCTTCAAAAGATCTTACTGCTTAAATAGCCTCATAAAAGTATGCAGCAAGGATGGGAAAGCTTTGTTCTTCCAAATGGTAATCCACTGTTAGCTATGCCAGATGAGGCCTTGAGGAAATAAACATTACCTATCTTGGCACGACAAATATGCAGAAACCCAGAAGTGTGGATGACAACATATTAGGGCTACATAACATACCCTGCCAAGTGTATGCATATGATCACTCATGCAAGCTCATCAGTCAAATACGGCAAAACCACTGCATATATTGCAAGGTCCGCCTGACACTAAAGAAACATAAGCACTATCAAATGATGTGGCAGACCAGAATCCTTAACTGATGGTGAGTTCCCATTTTGGTGATTCACAAGTTTTGTAGGGCCTTAATATCACAAAGACACCAAATCCTATCTTACCCTGCTTAGTACTTGGATGATCCTTATTAATACCAGGTGCTATAAACTATATTCAGAGGAGGAAACTGGCAAACCATTTCTGAGTATTCCTTGCTCAAGAAAATTCAGTGAAATTCATGAGATCACCATAAGCTGACAGGCAATTTGAAGTCACATACACCTAGAGGCCTGCTGTACTCCAATGCTGTTGCTGATTTCATTGAGAATAGACTGCTTTCACACCTCTTGGAATGAGAAATGTGATCCCCAGACATTCACCTTATGCAGTTCAGTGTATGGGAAATACATGGATTCCTGAACATGGAGATTACTTACAACTTCATCACATTTGGGCATTTTGCCTTTTTGCAGCACTTTGGAGACGGGGCCTGCCGAAAGCCATCACAAGGTGCTCGGCAGGCTGGTCCCATTTACCCTCCAAGTGCTGAGGATGCATTGCAAGGTTTTTGTGTAGCTCCAACAGAACTGCTTGCATTTTTGGGGCCCTTTCCCCCATATAAGGGGGGGAAGGACAACATGGTAGCAGGCGTTGCCATCATTTCCCCCATGTGATGGGAACAGAGCACCTTGTCCCATTGTCCCTATCTGATGGGGGAAGAAGGACATGTGGGATGCCACGAGGCTCTCTGTACGCCTACCGGCAAAATGGGATGGCCCCAGGGGAAATGTGAACAGGTCCATAAATTACATGGGAAAATGACTGAGGCAGCCATTTCGTTAGTTTTGTCCAGTCATTCTACCTTTTAAAAGTAAAAACAATGAAATGGGAAAGAAAGTAGAAATAAAACTTTCTCTGCACTATAAAGGAAATATAATTTTGCTAAGAAGTTTCCCAATATTGATGTCAAAGCAATGCAGTGTGCCCCCCCCCTTGCAATCAGTATTCCAGTTGCTAGCAATTAGTCCAGACTAGGTGGTAATTATGTCCTTTCTGAAGAATCATGTGGTTTCTTGCTTGACTTTCATTTTAATATGAACCATGGATTTTAGTTCAAAGCATAAGGGATTTTCAGCTTTTGGGCCCCATAAACAAATGGGTCAGTGCTAAAATATGTAGTTGACTTTGTTACAGAATAGTTAGAAAAAGAATAATCCTTGCACAAAGAAGTCATGGTCGAAAAGGATTGCAACCATTAATGACCAGCCTTTTTGGCTTCCTCCAAAATACTGAGAATTGAAATTTACTAAGCTAGCAGATCTTAAAGTGTGCTCTGCAGAGCCTTTGGGGCTCTGAGAAGCATACTGAGGATCTCTGCATTTCCCTTCCTCCTCCTCCCTCTCCAAGCATGCATGGCAGGGGCTTTCCCTTCTCTTTGCTCCACCTCCAAGCGCACATTGTGGTGGCTTTCCCAATGTCAGGGAGGGAGTGGATGAAGGAGGGAATGAATGCAGGCCCAGAAAGGAAGGCATCACACGAAGGGAGGGAAACTGCTAAGGCAGAAGACAAGACTTCTCTCAAGCTTGGTTATCATGGTCAGGCCTCTTTCCTGCTTCTTTCAGCAGTCACAGTGGTAGCAGCATTGTCCTCCTGGGGCACAGACCCTTTTCCTTGTGCCCCCTCACCATGTAGACCTTTTCCCCATTAGCATCCCAAAGACTGTGGAACAACCTGCTGGAAAAGCTCCAGACTTTATAACACAGCTGAAAACCTGTCTTTTCCGACAGGTCTGCTCACTCAGTTTTAACTATGACTTTTCAATTACATTCTAAGTTTATTGTGATTTAACTTTTGTCTCAGGTATTTTTATATATATCTGGCCCAGCTTACTTGTCCGAATGTATCTCCCCTTATGTCCCACCTCGAAATTTACGATGTTCCGGGGAAGGCTTGCTCTCGGTCCCACCTTCGTCGCAAACATGTTTGGTGGGGACGAGAGACAGGGCCTTCTCGGTAGTGGCCCATCGCCTGTGGAACATGCTCCCCAGCAAAATAAGATCAACTTCTTCTCTCCTTTCCTTTAGAAAAAAAAGCTAAAGACGTGGCTTTGGGACCAGACGTTTGGTTGATGTGGAGCAGTGGACAAACAATTTGAGTAGGATAGGGTTGTGTTGGCAGACCGCAGGTTGGCTGGACAGCCTATGAATATGGAATGGGGATTATGGGGGTATTCGATATGTAACTGTTTTTAATCTGCTTTGTTGTATTTTTGATATGTTATTGTTCTGTTTTTGTATGCGGCATTGAATTATGGCCTTAGTCGCCTTGCCAAGTTAGTCAAGTTAGTTGCTTTGAGTCCCCCTTCGGGGGTAGAGAAGGGCGGGTTAGACATGAAATAAATAAATAAATAAATGTTTATGTTTTAATACATGCTTTCATGGTTGCATTTTAATATTTGAAATTTTATAGAAGTATTTAACTGGGCTGTGCCCCACCTTGAGCTGAAAGGAGACGCTAGTAATAAATACAATTATTATTATATTATTATATTAGATTTTCCACGTGCTGCAGAGTACAGGAAAGGGGAGGGGTAGTAGCACTGACCCATGTGGACAGCTGGACCAGTTCAAATTAGAATCGGTCCTACTGACCACACCAACCCCAAAGTGTTGGGTTTCTCCAAAGTTTCAGGGAAACTCCAGAACATTAATTGACTTTGGGTAAATACAGGCCAATCAGTGTTACCCCCCGTATTAGGGGTCAAAAATCCCTGAATGTTGAGTCAATATCCAGGAGCAACCTTTGTCTTGATTTGGGGTTTGTGGCTAGTGTAGATAGGCCCTGAGTTTAAGTAAAGCCAGTAGCACTTATTCTTCTGGCACTATAATTTTACACACTGGCCTATGTTGCTCTCAAAAGAAAAAGAAAAAGAAAAAGAAAAAGAGAATAATACATATCCAGGGGCAAGGTATTCTCCTACATTCAGTTTTTTAATTTAAAAAACTCATGTTCTTTCTGCCACAAATTTTAAGAAATGTATGGACATCAGTAAATTAGTAATGAAAATGAACTGAAATGAAATTCTGTCACATCCCAACAACTAGTGAACTGCACTATTCCGAAGTCTCCAAAATGACCTCAAGTTTGCAGGTGCTTTCAAAGCAATGCTGTTTTCTATCTGTTTTGCAGCGGATGTTTGCTATTCTTCTCCAGTCAACCAAGGCCGGAGATTCAGGAGCATAAGTGGCTGGCACTGATTCCGTTCGCTTTAACCATATGCAACAAGGGCTGTCAGGACTCATTGCTTCAATGAAGAGTGGCATATGGTACAGTTCCGTGTCAGCATCCTTCATATGGAACGCTTTAAACATTCTTAAAAGATCCACTGGGGCTTCTAATTATTGTGAAACATCTCCTGGCAGAACCATTCCTGCCCTTGCAAGAATGCGCTGTAAAAATAATTAGATGATGAGATTTAGATCAAAACCGCTAACTGGTGATTTAAGAGTTTTGCTTGTTCCACATATATGGAACTCAAGGAAATGAAACGCTGAAAAAATGTCTTCACATGAAAGGAGAATAATCTCAGTGTGGTTCCCATTTTGAGGGAGAGGAGAGACCCAAAATACACCCCCAGCTGTTAATATTTTGTTTCCTGTGGTTAACTAAAAGGAGAGAGATTTCCCCCCAACCCCACCCCAGTCCCTTTCTGCAAAATGCAAGGGAGAGGAAGACAGCATTTGAGCATCTCTCCATTTTGAGAAAGCCCTGCTATTAAAAGACCACTTGAGGAGCTTGCTTTAATCAAGCTTAAAACTTTTCTTTTCTAAGCAGATCACATTTTATAGACGTCATGGGTGAGGCAACATGTAGTCAATTAGATGACATCACTTTCACAAAAGGACTGAACATCTTTATTAAATCAACAACAAAACGAGCCCCATTAGAAGCTCAAGCAATTAGAAAAAAGGAAAGACACATTGAAAGAAAATAGTAGATAAGATAGCCATCTAAAGAAACAAAAAATCAACAGTAATGCCACCATGAGGAAAGTGGCTAGAGGATGACCCAGAATGAGTTGTCGGGGTGCGCTTGACAATTATGGAAATGCCACTTTAATTCTCAGGGATCCAGGGATTTGTAGTTAGTGACATCCTTTGAATTCTCTGTAAGACAGGTCTAGTACCTTCCCCTGAACTACATTTTTAAGATATCCTGATGGAAGAGCATTGATGATTAAATCCTTTTAATGTTGTAGGTATGAATATCAGAGAATATCAGTCCATCAATTGATCTTCATTATTACAAGTATAAATCAAAACAGAATACATCAAAAATGCAAAATAATAATAAATACAACCCAACAGAATATAATGGGTAGGATCCCTATTTGAGTGTACAGCTGAGCTGCGCTTCTCAGGAAAAAATACAATGCAGAAGACCAGAGTACAATATAGATCAACATATTTGTTATATTGGCAAGAAAATAGACAACTTTAGAAGCCCTTTAGAAGCTCTGGCAAGACAAAACTGCTTCTAGTATCATCTTGTTATAAGCATATAGCATATTGTTTGCAATTTAGACTAATGAGCTTCTCAAGAAGGACAATGCAAAAAAAGCCAATGGGATTTTGGCCTGCATAAATAGGAGCCTAGTGTTTAGATCCAGGGAAGTCATGCTACCCCTCTATTCTGCCTTGGTTAGACCACACCTGTAATACTGTGTCCAATTCTGGGCACTGCAATTGAAGGGAGATGTTGACAAACTGGAATGTGTCCAGAGGAGAATGACGAAAATGATCAAGGGTCTGGAGAACAAGCCCTAGGAGGAGCGACTTAAAGAGCTGGGCATGTTTAGCCTGCAGAAGAGAAGGCTGATAGGAGACATTATGGCCATGTATAAATATGAGAGGGGAAATCATAGGTAAGAGGGAGCAAGCTACCTGGAGACTAGGATGCAGAATAACGGCTTTCAAACTGCAGGAAAGGAGATTCCACCTGAACATTAGAAAGACCTGTGTAACTGTAAGAGCTGTTCAGCAATGGAACTCACTGCTTTGGAGTGTGGTGGAGGATCCTTCTTTGTAGGCTTTTAAACAGGCTGGATGGCCATCTGTCGGGGATGCTTTGAATACGATTTTCCTGCTTCTTGGCAGGGGGTTGGACTGGATGATCCACGAGCTCTCTTCCATTTCAATGATTCTATGATTCTAACGCAATTCTAAAAACAATACATTATAACCCCTGTACTTGAAGAACTAGTACCCACAATTTCATCTACCCACCTCTGACAAAATATAGCTTTTCTAGGAATTTTCTAGGTCCTTCAAAGTGATTCTATAATGACTTCCAGTTATACAATACAATGCAAAACTTTATTACGGTCACTGACCAACACAAAGTGGGCACAAGCGCCCTGGGAGGCTCCCAGTTCAATATGGTTCACTTTTATCCATGGTTTCCTATTTCCATGATAAGTTTAGAAATGTATCCCCCATGGAAATGGGAATCATACTGTATAATGAAATATTTCATCCACAGAAACATTGCTATAAGACAGGGGTGCTCATTAGGTAGATCGCGATCTACTGGTAGATCCCGTAGGGCGTCCTGGTAGATCGCAGACAGGGCGGGAGGAAGGCTCACTCCCACCCCACAGGCTCCCGACACCGCCCAAGTGCTGCCGGCCCTGGGTTATCTGAGGTCCTTTCCACACAGTTGAATAAAATCCCATGTTATCTGCTTTGAATCAGATTATATGGCAGTGTGGACTCAGAAAACCCAGTTCAAAGCAGATACTGTGTTATATGTTTCACATTTTTGTAGTGGGCAGGTAGATCATTTTGACTTAGTTGTTTTATAAGTAGCTTGCATGCTGAAAAAGTGTGAGCACCCCTGCTATAAGAGAAACAGTGTAGATGAACTAAATGTATATTTTCTGGATATATAGCCTATATAATGACTGTAACAAGGAAAAGTAAAATGACTGCAACCAAAGGTGTCACTGCAGTTGGTATCCCCCATTGAAGTAACTCATGAGGGTTGACACAAGGAAAAATGATACATTTCTGCTAAAATATTGTATGTGAGGAGGGTTTACCTCAAAACACCACCCTACACACACACACACACAACTTGCACCTCCCTCATAGCACTCATGTCCCTCCCAATGGCCTTGCAAATGTGTGGGTGTCAGCTTCTTGGATGTCCTGCAACAGAAAAGAAGACAAGATATGGGAGGAGCAGTTCGCATGTGTTGCCTTGAAGTTGGGGTCTTGTGGAAAGGGAAGAAGACAAAGAGACTGTTAAACCCAACCACCCTCTCTCCCCATTACTTTTGCTAATGACCCTGGCAGCCATACTGCCTCCTACCCACCATGTTGGAGTCCAATGTCACTGCTTCTTCTTCTTGAAACCCTGTCATGATAGGAACTTGTGTATTGCTTGAGATGAATAAGTTATATCCATTGCAGTGAGTCTGCTTCTGTTGGATTTAGCCTTAATTTTATATTGCTCTGATAGTGGGTGCATTAGCTTTATTTATTTATTTATTTTATATTGCTCTGCACAATAAAATACAGAACAATAAAACAGTAAAAGCAGTTAAAAACAGAGCAACACAATAAAACAATAGCAGAATTGGAGCAGTGGCAGAATTAATGCAGTTGGATACTATTTTAACTACCATGGTTCAATGGGAAAATGGGAGTTGGAATTTGATGAGGCAACAGCACTATTTTGCAGAGAGGGCTAGGAATACCAACTCACCTCATTCCATAGAAATGAGCCACAGCATGAAGGCATGGCAGTTAAACTGGAGTCAAACTGCATTGATTCTATAATGTAGGTGCACTCTAGGAGTAGGGAGTGTTTGCTTCTCCAAAGGTTTTGGACTACTGTCTAGATTTCGAGAACTTTACAACATCTGAAAGGCAAAAGGTTTCTAGTTGCTGAATTGAGTCATCTCATTTATTGGTGATACTTTATTATTTCCACACTTCTAAAGATTCTAAAGATAATTGATCAAAACATCCACATTGAAATCCACTTACTTAAAGTGAATTATAACAAGCAATTAAACTAGAGTAAAGCTGACAAATAGTGTATCTACACTGAAGAATTTTAATGCAGTTTGACACAGCATTAACTAGATGCCATGGAATCATGGGAGTTCTAGCTGTTAGCCTTCTCTGCTCGTTAAAGTCTCATTAAGCTACAAGTCCTATAATTCATGGTTCTCAAAGTGGTGTTAAACTGTATTAATTATACAATATATGTAGATGTGCCCAAAGTTATGGTAGGCAGCAGCTTCAGTGACATATCTAAAAAAAACAGTAAAATATATTATTTATTGATTTCAAAACAAATATTGCAGTGCATGTACTAATCCAAAACATACTGTTGCCAGGTTTACCTAGTCCATTTGTATTTACAATTCTCTTTTTTGGACATGTCTTGGAGCTGGATAACTTTGTACTGTAGGTGAAAAAAATAATATTTATCCAACCTCCTTCACCAAATTCATTTAAGTTGGGTTTTTTTCTGAACTGAAAACTCATTTGTTGAAGTCAAAAGAAAAGATTTAGCTGCATGATTTGTTGTCTGTGCAGTAACCATCTTCTAAAAGAAACACTGAGCATTTAAGTTTACAAAGCAGTGAACAAATAATGACTGAAGGAATATTTTTACAAGTATGGTTTTAATCTTCTAATACAGAAGTGGACCCTAGGCTCCTGAGTCCCAAAGCAACATAGTTATTTCTAAAAATGATGAACACACTTGGAAGTCAGAGATCCAGGTTCCTATCTATCCAGCATTTTGTTTGCTGACCATGTGTAAGTCAGTGTCTCAAATTCACACTCGCATATAGGAATCTGGGATATGATTTTCTTCATGAATAAATTAGAGTCTCTGGACTGTGTATAGATACCAAAATAATCAGCAAATCATTTGAGAAGTTTTTCTTTAATGTGCTTCAAATGAAAAGACTTAATCATCAATAGAGAGAATACCGTATTTCATTCCATAAATGTCGCACGTTAATCTTTTTTTAATCAAAAAAGGGGGATGCAACTATTATGTGGTGAAAAAAATCTGTCTTTGATTCTCCAATTTCTGGGTGTTTGTTTGTTTGTTTTTTTTAAAAAAATAAACTGCTTTAGCTTTGAGACCAGAGAAGGAAGAGGTATGATTCAGCTTCAAACTGCCTTTTCTCAGAGAAAGGAGGAAGGAGGAGGGAAGATTCCCTCTTCCTGCTGAAATGGAGCTCTTTGTAGAAAAGAGGAAGGAGGGAGGATATGGACTCCAGATACCTTTATTTTGAGGGTTTTAAGCTGCCTTGCCCCAGAGGAAGGAGAAAGGAGGGAGAGCCGAGCTTCAGAGACCTACGTTTCATAGTTTTTAAACTGCCTTGCCTTTGGAGAATGAAGGAAGGAGGGTAAAATCAGCCCCAAATGACTCTGTGACTATTGTGCAAGAAACACATAAATACCTATGTTGCTACACACACACACACACACACACACCAAAAAAGGGGGGTGCAACTACTATGTGGTAGCAACTATTATGCGATAAAATATGGATAGTTAAGAAAGCAAAGTCTCAGAAAGATTCTATCTGGATATAGCTTTTAGGAATTCAAAGGAAAAATACTAGTCCATATTGCCATTATAACTTTCACGAGAAGTTGGAAACAACTTGAAGTTGCACATCAACAGTAAGTATACACAAATAAGGAAAATGGTCCAATAAAGTCCGCAAGGGGCTTAATAATGGACACTATTTTTTACTATCTTATCTCATATCTCCTCCATCCCCACTTCTCTGACTATCTGGGTGTTCTCTTTACTTGCTCATCTCTCCTTCTCCTTCTCCTTCATTATTTTTTCTTTCCTTTTCTGTACTGACATCACCAAGCTGTGCTCATTATCTTCCATTTCCTTATCTCTTTCTACATTCATGATAACATTTATGGCATCGTCACATGGGCAATTGAAGTGTTCTAGGATGCTTCTGCCCTGGTGACATACAGAGACTTCCAGCATCCCACCTCCAACATGGAAGCCGCCCCATGTTCCATAAGGAACAACTAGGCTTTGGTGCAACGGTGACGTTTCCCCATGTGGAATGAGGAAGCATCAGCTAGCAGCTGGGGTGCCAGAATTTACCCGTTGCTGCTCCACTGCCACAATGATTCATCACAGAGGCTGACCATGTGATGAGGTCCTTAGACTGTGTTTTGAGTTGAATATGGGAGAAAGGCCAAAGTGTTTTGTTAGCATATTGCTTCAAGCAACTGAGATACTGCTCAATGATAACTCAATTTTTAAAGCCAAACATTTCCCCTTTGCTTTCACTATGAACTTTCAGTAGAGGTATATTAGACTATAGAAGGAATTGTCTTTTAATTCATCATTCATCTGTACACTTTCCCTTTTTTCCCACTCCTTGTCTTTCCTCTGGTATTTCAGCATCAGAATCAGGGTTCTATCCAATTATCTTTATCTGCCATCAAAAGGAATGTTCTCTTCATATACTACACAAATCTGCTTGGAAGATATGGGAGACCATCCAGAACAATAACCATACAGTGGGGTGTATGGAAAGAGGCAAGGAAGGCTACCTTATCCAAAATTTGATGTAACCCACTGTTACACAAGTTCACTATCAGAACTATTCAATGAAATAGAAAGTTTTCAGTTAAATCTGATTGGATTATTTGGTTTTATGACACTAGATAGTTCTGAGAGTTCTGAACTTTAGTGAACCCTTGAATACTGAACCTGATAATATTTTGCAAAGAAAAATATCACAAATATGCAAAAGGACACTTGACATGATGAATGAAGGCCGATTATTCCCATCAGGCCAGTGGAAATGGAAAAACAAGGTGATAAGTTTGAAGTGCAGCTGGAGAAACATAAGATTAAATATTATATAAGAACCTGATAGACAGGCGGAGACTAAGGCTGCTGAACAGATTGCCAAAAGAGCCTGAGAATTTCCATTGCTTCTGACATTCAAGGCTAGGCCACCCATCTGCCTAGGAACTGGAATGATTTACTAATCAGACATCATCAGTCCTGCCACGATGCAGAGGAAGAGACTCGGTGGTGGACCACTAGCTACTGTTCCAGCTTTACTGAACTTGTGATTCACGGGAATAATAAGTCATTGGAGAAAAACACTTGGAAAAAATAAGTATTTCCAGTGTATTGATTTCAAATTTTAGCTCTCTGACTCTTTGCTGTACTTGTTGAGCCATAACTATCATTGGGGAAATATTTACAGAGGACAGAAGCTGAAGGGTGGGTTTCACATTAAAACTTCCCCTGTAGAGCAGCCAGAAAGCTGATATCTAAATATGGGTCCAAAAAACTTAACTTTCCCATTCATGGGGAAAGCAAGTAAATGCGGAAGGAAAGATTTAGAAATCCAGAGCTGGATTATGTGTCATACAGCATTGAAGGTTTGGTTTAGTAATGTTTCTTCAAAGCCAATTTTCAAATCTTCCTGCCAACTTGCACGCCACTGAGCTAACCAGGGATAACCCTTGCAGAGAGATCTCAAGAAGAAGGCCAATCTCCTTCCACTGGTAAAACCGACTCTTGGCTATCACATTAAAACTTGATTCTGGAATTATTGTCTTGGCTTCATTTAAAATGAGACTTATCCAAATCAGTTATGAGGGTAATCACATCAGGAGAACAAAAAGTTTCCACTCAGTCTCTTTTAGACAAGAAAATAGACTTTTCGCATTCTGCTTGGTCTATACCACGAAGATCTTATTGAAACTGTAAACAATAATGATATTGTTTACAACTGCCATTGTGATGCCATTTGCCAACATACTGCTACATGCCAATCTGCATGTAGTTGTCATCTATGGGATGACAAAACACCAATATCATCCAATATACCACAAGGCACCTATAGCAGAAAATGTCAGTCCCCTTGGACATTGCATGGGAAATTTGACACAATGGGATCTTCCAGGCTTTAGTCTGGAGAAGAAGAGATTAAGGTGATGGTAGGGATCTGTTGGTGGGTTTAGGTTTGGCAGCAGACAAACCAGGGAAGTAGCTAAGGGGAGGGGATAATAAGGATTTCTCTCAATTTGAATTTTGCTCCCCTTTAAAAGTGAAGGTGTTCTTCACTCTGAATTTTCTAGCATTGTCATAGGGGTTTTTTTTAATGTCAGGAGTGATTTGAGAATCTGCAAGTCACTTCTGGTGTGAGAGAATTGACCATCTGCAAGGATGTTGCCCAGGGGATGTCCGGATGATTGATGTTTTACCATCCTGTAGGAGGCTTCTCCCATGTCCTCGCATGAAGAGCAAGAGCTTGACAGATGGGAGCTTACCCCACTTCCCGTATTAGAACTGCCAACCTGTTGGTTGACCAGTCTTGCCAGCACAAGGAAAAGGACAGGCAACATTCACAAGGGAATACAAATCCAGCAAATAGAAGAGTTTGGGTTACTTTCAGTGCCATACTCTTTGAAATGCTCAAAATTTGGAGAATGGAGGTAACTTTCATCTGAGTGAAGAGAATTGTTATTGTAAAGGGATGTCTCCTTTTTGCCCTTCTTGTAGCTACATCCTGAGTGAGAAAAGTGTCCAAAGATTTGACATTGGTGAACAGGCCCAGTGTTCAAATGGTTATTCTTTTGTGGAACAAAGATCTCTTTGAATTAAAGAGGAATATGAGGGGGCATTATAGCTTTAAACAACCTAGAGACCATGGCCTCATCACATACTACATTCTGGCACAGAGCACTTCCAACAAAGTATCCTGGTCTCTGACCATGCATGTGATCAAAGAAGTATCCTTCCTTACAGCATCTTTGCTACACATTTCAAGTATACATGTTTTTGTGAAACAAGTCTCAAAATTGATTTTAATAGGTTGGAAGGGGCTCCATGCAGTCATACTGGCCACATGACCTTGGAGGCTCTTCATAGAATCATAGAATCATTGAATTGGAAGAGACCTCATGGGCCATCCAGTCCAACCGCCTGCCAAGAAGCAGGAAAATCTCATTCAGCTTAGAAATGGAGATGAACACCACTCCTCAGAGTCAAACATGACTAGACTTAATGTCAGGGAAAACCTTTGCCTTTTTTAGGGTGGAAGAGTGTTGATAGTGGCAGATAAGTACCAGGAATGCCATGCCCGAAGTGAAATTATAACCCTAGAGTAATAAAAGAAAAATTTTAAAAATGCAATGCTAACTGACCCTCTCACCTCTCATTCTGCTCTCAGGTTCAGATTTTCATGTTCAGGTATTAAAATTCACAATGCAGTGTCATCATTTGTCTTAAAACACTTCTGAGAACTCCTCTTTTCCAAAAAAATATATGAAATAATCCGCTGTTTCATCTCAAACTATTTGACAAATCTGTCTCTGCTAGTAGAGACGAGAAGTGACACAAGAGTGAAAGAGCTTTCAAACCTCCACAGCAATATTTTAAAGTAACAGTTTATTCAATTAGTGATAGAACATTTAAAAACAGACAATATTTTCAAAGTATCATAGCAACAGGTGATTGAAATATTGCCCAGAACGCTGAGAAAAGAGTTTGCCAAATAGGCTGAATTCTAGCGATATCTTTCATATAGCAATGGAATAAAATCTAATATTGTTTTGGATGAGTTGCAATGGATTACATCATGGCATAAAATTCTTTATGCATTTTAACTATAGGTGATGCGTATACAGGAGAATATATATTTTTCTCCCATGGGTGCATCATATATTGACATACAGAGACACAGGGAAAAATATATCAGCATCATTCCAATTATAGTCCTGAGGAGAGTTGAGATTCCAGCTTGTTATAGACTGATGTTACACATTTCTCCTCTGTGGAGGAAGTGAATCAACAGAGATGAGTTTCATCAGTCAATGGGGACCACGAATGTGAAAATCTCTCCATCTTGACTTAATTTTCCCAATCCCACCTGCGATGTCCTCTTGTTCTTATTTCAAATCAGGTTGTAAAACCTGATGTTTTCACTGCAATCTATTTATTTCAAAAATACATATCCTAACTTCACTCCATTTTTCCCCACTGATTGGAGTAGTGCTATTCAAAATGATTCGCTGGACTGATGCCAGTCCCTGAATCATTGGTTGCTGGTCTTTGGTGAGTTTCCAAGAAAAAGAGGTGATTGTATCCAGTGGGGACCAGTTTAATGCAAGCACATTGGGAACAAATCTGCTGGTCCCCACCTGAGAAACACTGGATTAGAGAGTCTTTCTACGTCTTTTTATTACATTTTAATGTGCACATATTAAAAATGTAATTCTTAAATTATACAACCTTTTCTCATTGACTGGATGCATTTTTATTTCAACACACATTGGTGCTCATGTTTAAAAACATACACATTGTGCTATTTGTACTTTATGTCTTGGAAATCCCCTATAAAGGTCACAAATGTGTTAATACCTGAGATGAAGTATATTTATTCTCACAACTGTGGCAATGTGAAAGTAATGCCTTTGTTTGGATTTTGGAGGCCAGCAAAATACTTTTGAGTTTCTGCATATTATTGATGGAAATGTCATTCATCCATGCTTAAAAGGATGGACCTGCTTTCCCCATGCAGCCCATGCCTAGGATGGGGGGAGTTATGATCATGCCAACAGTAATTACATAGCAATGTTGATTATAAAGACATTACAGATTAATACATCTAGGTAGTTGTTCCTTACTCACAATTGCTACTTACTCATGATTGTGAAACAATTTTCACTATTTTAATTCCCCCACCTACTTTACCTGGCAGTAGTTTCATGGGGAGAAGAAGGCCCATAGTGCTGGTGATGGAGACACAAAAGAATGATGTTTCTGAAAGGTTTGAGGACTGGGTGGGTTTGAAGAAGTTACATAAGTAAGCATACTTAATTAGGTAGCTGATAGAGATAATTTGAATGCATAACTTCAGAGATTTGATGAAAAATGTGTGAAAAATATGTGTTCTGTACAAAATAAAACTTTGCGACATTCTTGAAAAAGGACCTCTCCCAATGCACATGTTTTGAAAAAATATCAAGAATTTTTCAAAAACTGTTATGGTGTTTTCTGTAATGCAGAAAACTCTTGAACTCATTCGTTCTTACACTGAGAGTGAGGTGATCACAAATTATTATCTTTAGTTCAAATTAGTAAGATCAAGAAATAAAGCTTTGGTGATGGTGATTAGAACTGATGTGTCATCAAGAGGAGTAGATACTGGCCTATTGCCACTTCTACATACATCAGCTGGTAGCAAAGCGGATAGAGATAGATCCTGATTTTGTCTCAGACAGTAAATACAGCCATCTAGCTATCATTTCTAAGACTTGTTCCCTTTTCCTTAGGACATGGGTTGGTTCTACCATCCCAAATTGTGAAAAAGAAACAAAGGGCATGAAGTAAAATATTCCAGTGTTCTCATTAGACATGATAGATTTGGTGGTAAACGGCAAACTAGCTCTGGTCACCCATGAAGTCGGCCGGCTCAATTCACACAACACCATTCCAGCTCTATGGGTGCAGAGGGATGGAACCAGCATGCCACCGCCACCCAGGCAACACAGGAGGCTTCCCGTGTTGCCAAAATGTAATGGGAGAAGCCACAATCACCACACTTGTTCCACGTCTCCCCCATGGAATCGCTTTCCTGGTAGCAATGCAAGGGAAGGCAAGGCGAGGCATGGATTGCCAGATTCTTCATGCCTTGCAGCAAAAAGGAGAGGTGCCAACGGCTGGTGAAAACATGTGAAAATGGTGCAAGTAGTGCACGATATGGCAAGGGCGATATGAAAAGCATACACTTGCTCTTATTGGGCAGGAAATGGGAGAGTGTGTGTTGGATTATCTAATGGTAAAGTAGGGATTCAGGTTTATTTCAAGACTGCAGAACATGCAAGCTGTGTTGTTGCCCTGAAATGGAAACAAAGTTAAAGTTATGAAACTTGCTCTCAAAAGATGTACTTACGGCTGTGTACTTGTTTGACTTCAAGAGAAGACTGACTATAGGACAAATGGAGCCATTAATGATAACATGATGGCTATGCATTGCCTCCAGGAACTGTAGTAAAATGCTCTGCTGTGTCAATTTATGTTAAGACCAGGATGGAGAATAATTTATGTCAATATTTGATTGGTCTAACTCAACAATCATATTTTTATGCCCTTATGTGGTCATTTGGCACTGCTGGATTATTCTGCATGTGTGGCAATTCTATGGCATACTGTTACTATCTTTCCTTCAAACTTCACTGACTCATATGGTATGTGGCCCCAAAGTTGCTTGTAGCTCAAGGGTGGGCAACTAAAGAGCGGCTGATGACCATTTTCCCTCATGCCTTCTTATGAGTTACATAGGTGCTTGGCCAAAATATAGTCAATTTCCACCTGATTATTTCATCTGGAAATGTACTGTTTGGGAGGACAGTACCGGGCAATGGGAATCAAGCTTACATATTTTTAATGGTGTTTGTGACTGATTTTTTTTCCAAAATGGAAATTTGGAGGCTTTTTGGATCTTTGGAATGCTTCAAAGGCCAGTTTCAGCCCACAAGTTGTACTTTCCCCACTCCTACTATAAACCCAGGAATCATAGTAGATATTAATGAAGATAGGAATTTTTTTTCCTGCCATCATTTAATTTCTTATTGACTGGACAAGCTACCCTGAACTCTTTTTCAGCATCAGAAGTGAATTAGACTAGGTATCATCTCACATCTTGGTGTTCTTCCATCACTATGAACAAAATCCTTGTGCATGGAGCTAAAGGCTATTACTTCCTGTCATCACCCACCCATTTCAGTGTATTTCAATTAAGATGATATTTGACACTGGCCAAAACTTCATAATATTTTGGGTACTGGATACCTAAAGCTGAAGTCCAGGAAAATATTTCCAATGATTTCATTTCCCATTGACCTCAAAGAATTTTGCACCAAGCCATCTATGACCTACTCCCTTGGTATAAAATCAGACTGATAATTGTATCAATTTATCTCCTGTAAGTTAGCTGCCTTATTTCCATATCACGTAATCAGTTTGTGAGGCAAGGGACTCAAGACGACTATATGGAGCTTAGCTGAGACCATGCCAAAGTGTTTCTGTAATGTCATTTTTGTCATGATCCTTATTTCATCTTTCCAAAAACAATTAAATAAAATTGCTAGTTAAAACAGGTTCATGTTTGGAACAGCAACAGCAAAGAAACCCTGTATGCTCTACAATTAAAACAATTGCATGTTGTGGTTTATTGCCAGCTTTTTGTCATTCTTCTTTAATTTTGTTTTATTGGTTACATGATACCTCAAATGGGACATGGGTTTAAGTTCTGATGTTGAAAAGCAACTTCTAAAGAATATTTATAACATCTGTATTATTCAAGGCACAACTCTGCATCGGAGCACAATCCCTTTCTCCAAATGAAAACAAGAAGGAAAAGAACAAAGACTCTTGTGGTACTTTAAAGATTAACAGATTTGTGGTAGCATCAGATGCATTCTTCTGATGACCCCAATGCTAATGAGGGCCAGCTCTGTCCATAAGCAGAGTAAGGCAGCCAATACTAGAGCATCATCAGAGAGATACTGGGAGACTACATGGACCAGAAAGCCTTCCTCATACCCCTTAGGCTTGTATGCCACCCTCTGGTGTGGTGGAGAATGTTTTCCCAATGTTGGTTTAAAATCCAACTACCAATTTGTTCAGCTTCTGTCCTGAACAGATTCTTACAGAGTGGAAACAATTTGCCGTTGCCTTCAAACAGAAGAATGGCCTGAGCTAAAACTAATCCACTTCAGTTTGTATGACCAAAAATTACTTTGTATGACAAAAAAAATACTTAAAGTACCTGGAGGCTGCTGCTGCTCTTTTTAAGTATACATTCCTATATAAATGTTCACCAATGTTTCAGAATAAGATTTTATACACTGCAGTCCCCTACCTCTGATCCCAAAGGAATTGATCATAAACATGTGTTCAAATAAATTGGTCTAATTCTCATTTCCACTTGACACATGTGGTGTTGGCTTTAAGCATATGGCATTAGTCACAAGAAATATCTGCAGCATGGCAAATTATTCTTACCAAAGCTTGAAAAAGGTATGTTTTTGGACTACAACTCTCAATCCCTAATTTCTACCCACATCTCTGAGGCAACGTTGCACAAGAAAGGTGGAATTATGGTCTTACACCTCAGTGACACTGTGGGATGGAGCACAAAGAAAGAGGAGTTTTCATGGAACAAGCCATACTTTCCTGAATTACCTCACAGGGCTCATAGAATTCCCAAGTCATGGTAGATGCATGATGATGAATATGGACCAAACTTGGCATGAATCCTCAATATGCCCAAATGTGAATACTGGTGGATTTTGGGGGGAAATAGGCCTTGACATTTGGGAGTTGTAGTTGCTGGGATTTATAGTTCACCTACAATCAAAAAGCATTCTAAACCCCACCAATGATAGAATTGGGACAAATAGAATTGGGTCATGGAAGTTCCCACATAGAACCCCCATGACCAACAGAAAATACTGTATATTCCGATGGTCTTTGGTGACCCCTCTGACACCCCCTCTTGACATCCCCAGGGGTCCCGACCCCCAGGTTGAGAAATGCTGCATCAGAGTTATGCAAGATGAAAAGACTTCTTTAAACAGGCACCATGTGTCCATTTTACATTTTCCCTTTATGTGTTGCAAGAAACATTTGAAGCAATACTTGAGATGCATTGGTGCTCCAGATCATTTAAACTCTCATTCTCAGAAGCTGATGTCAGCACAGTACATGTGTAAGCCGGTCTGAGTCCCTCTACAGAGGTGGAGAAGATTGGAATATAAAAGTTTTAAATAATAATATTATAATAATATTCATAGAAATATCTATCAAGAGAGATAGAGATTTCCAATTCCCAATGTAGTCTATAGACTCAATTTGTTTGGGATGTTATACCTTACTGGCTGGCATCACTGATTTACACTCTCCAAACTAAAAGAATCTTAATTATTATTTAACCTCAATCCTGGTGCATTAGTTTGACTTTTGGATTATGACTGCAGTGTAGAAACCCTGGGCAAGTCACAAACTCTCATCCCCAGAAAACCCTGTGATAGGTTTGCCATAGGGTCATCATATGTCAGAAAGAGTTTAAAGGCATGCAAGAAATCCCCTGGCCGACTTACTGGGCAGGGATATTGCAGCGGTGAGCGTGCTTCCTCCGCCTGCCATATTTCCAGGGAGCCATGCCTCACTCTGATTGGCTGGCAGTGCTGCAACCGGGGGGGGGGGTGTTAGGGGTTCAAACCCCCCCTCCCTCCAAAAAATTTCAGGATAAAAAACCCTGATTTACTCATTAATTTTAACTGGTTAACCAAATCCCCATGCTAAATCTATGAGAAGCAAAAATTAAATTGATTTAATTAAGTCTATATAAAATATAGAATGAACTATACTATTTAAATTATTTTGTGTTATGGAACTTCTCTTAATGATTCACTAAGTAAACCAAGCAAAACGGCCTACAGCTAGCCCTAGACAGGGAGCCATTATCTGTACAGTGGATGTTCTAAGGTCACAGAGAGATGTCAAAATGTATTTATCACATGGGTTTGCGGTATTTAGCATGCATGACAGGGATCATCATGACAGGAAAGAACTATGGAATCTAATGGGTTTAAATTAAGGGTCAGCTAACCATTTCACTACTTGAGAATCTCATTTCTTCATTTCTTCCAGGAAAATGCCAAGGAGTAATGCTAGCTAGAAATAGGGCCAAAGTGAAACCTGGATGGGTATGAGTTATGCTTATCTCTATTCCTGTCCAGAAGATTTACAAAGGAGACATGTATCATTTTGGCCAGAGGTTTAAATTAATCCCTCACAGAAGGCTTTTGAAATTACATCAAGGGTCATGGATTCCCCACTTCAGCTTAAATTTGCATCCTCAAATGACCTAGCGATATGACACCCCGCCAAATGTTTAAGATAAATATTTCTCATTTATCTAAGAAAGGGGAGAATGGCAGACATATTGACTATGCCCAAACTTATTTTGGATTGTGTTGTTTGAAAACCACTTCTTCTGTGCTTAAATGTCAACGCATTCTTTCACACTATCACTGTGTTTGGCTTCATTGGGGTTACTTCCCATTTTTGCCTTCTTGCATTTGAAATATAACAATATAATTTACACCACCCAGTTTACTTTACATCTTGTCTGTACTCTCCAAATCTTTTTCTATTTAGTCTTTGAACTTTCCCCATGGTTGCTCTGAGCCAGTGTTTCCCAACCAGTGTGCCGTGGCACACTAGTGTGCCTTGAGTGATCATCAGGTGTGCCGTGGAAATTGGAACCTCCAATACCCTTTCTTCCCCCTCCTGCTGAACACTTTTACTTCTCCACTCGGGCTCCCTTCTTCCCAGCCTCGCTCTGCTCGCTTTGCCTCGCTTTGCTCTGGGGCGAGACTGCGCAGTAACGCCTGCACGGGTCACATCTTCCTCCCTCCCCCCTCCCCTCCTGAGCATGCTCATGCTGCCCCCTTGAATCAAAATGGTGGCAGAAGCGGCAGTGTAGAAGAAAAAGTAAGTGTTCGGCAGGAGGGGGAAGAAAGGGCGCGAAGGGGAAGGGGGAGGAAGAGGTCTCTGTCAAAAGCTAGCATGGGCAAACTTGGACCTTCCAGGTGTTTTGGATTCCAACTCCCACCATTCCTAGCAGCCTCAGGCTCTTTTCCTCCCCCTCAGCCACATAAGCAGGAAAGGGCCTCAGGTTGTTAGGAATGGTGGGAGTTGAAGTCCAAAGCACCCAGTGGGCTGAAGTTTTCCCATGCCTGTTTTAGGGACCTTAAAGTGGTGAGCCTCCTTCCAACGTTGTGATTCTGGATAGAAAACAAACAACAATATAACATAATATTGTTTGAGTCCACAGTGCTCTCTGGGTGTAGGTGAACCACAACTTCCAAACTCAAGGTCAATTCCCAAGCAAACCCTTTCAGTACTTTCTGTTGGTAATGAGAGTTCAATATGCCAAGTTTGGTTCAATTCCATTGTTGCAAGAGTTGAGGATGCTCTTTGATTGTGTTAACTATAAATCCAGAAACTGTAACTCCCAAATGTCAAAGTCTGTTTTCCCCAAACTTCATCTGTGTTCACATTTGGGCATATTGAGTATTCATGCCAAGTTTGGCCCTGATCCAACATTGTTTCAGTCCACAGTGCTCTCTGGATTTAGATAAACTAGAACTCCAAAACCCAAGGTCAATGCCCACCAAACTCTTATAGTATTTTCTCTTGGTTATGGGAGTTCTGTGTGGGAAGTTTGTGACTTTCTGCCATTCCTGCCAGGATATCTCTGTTGTGTTCATCGAAACAGGTCCAGGTTTCACACTGAGTGTATTTAAAAACATATTAACTATATGTATTACTGTGTTAGAGTGCCATTTTGTGTAATTTTGGTTGGTGGTGTGCCCCAGGATTTTGTAAATGTAAAAAATGTGCCGCTGCTCAAAAAAGGTTGAAAAACACTACTCTGAGCACTCATTGTTAATCACATTCAAAGCATCTTCTTGGACTTAAAATATGTCCTCTTGGACTTAAAAATGAAATGAAATGCTCTCTTAGAATATTGCATCTGACCAGTTTAGGACAATATAATAGTTTTGAGAAAATAAAAAACTGTTTTTTAATGCCACTGCTCAAAATTTTTAGCCCAAACAGCTTATCACAACCCCCCCCCCCAATTTTTTATTCAATTTAATAATAACAGCAACAAAAGACTGCCTACTTCCAAACATAAAATATTTTGCAAGATGGACTCACATGTACATAAGCATTTAATTAAATTGATACTTGATGCAGAAATACAGAGGACCACAATGCTATTCCCTTAAACAAATGGAGATGAGGCAGAACACAGACAGGGACTTCAGGATGAATACACTGAACAAGACCCTTGTCCACAATGGGTTAAATGCACATCATCCATCACAGTTGATGATTTCTAATTTAATTGGTCTTCCTGAATTCGCATCAGTTCCAATTAGGAGATGATCACAAAACTACCTTGAAGACATGAAATGATGTATGTGACCAGGCCCGGTGGCTCACAGCCATATAATGCATCACATGTCACCAATACCTACTTTGTTCTTCTCACTTTGGACCTCACAGAATGATAAGAAAGGAATCGTGTTCTAACTCAGAAGTAAAACTGTTGCATGATTATAACCCTGACAACCTCCTCCTAATGAGGCATCCTGCAGATAGAAGGAAGAAAGTGCTTTGATCTGTCAGAGCAAGGAAGCCAAATCAACCACAGTTTTGTGGAAAGGAATCTGATCAGAGCTGCTCTCCCAGTAATCAAAGTCATAAGCTATCATTTGAATCATTTGTGAAATTCAGATAAGATTAGGCACTTGCCTGATCAGTGATTTCAATCAATACATCATAGAGAGTGAGATGATAGCAAAATAAAATGAAATATTTTTTTTGTCTGGCATGTTTTCTAAGCTTAAATTATTATTTAAAAATATAAGACATTTTGCTGGTCAAAACTTTGATAGTCTGCATCCATTCATGCAGAACTCTGTCCTTTAGTATTTATTTACACCAAAACCTACTTTTGGGCATTATTATAATAAAACAGTAAGCCTTTGGACTCAAACCATCACCCAAGACAGCAAGTGGTGTTTATACTCCCATATTCCCTAACCGCTATGGTCATGAAAAAAACCCCGAATAGGATTTTCTTCTATTTAATAACAGCAGTGAGGATTAATCTGGCATACTTATGGAAATTGAGTAAAATACCAACGATGGAAAACTGGTTATTGAAGGTTTGGGACATAATGGATTTGGACTTACTCAAAAGCTAACATATAATAATGCACATAGGCAAAGAACAAACTGGGAGAAATGTATTGAATTCATTAAAAAGGACAAGACAGAAAATTATATTCAGGACATTTAAAAGAATCTCAAAGGCCCAAACAGAATAAAGAATTTTGATACTGGATATGGGCTCAAATTTTATCTCAGCCATAAAAGCAATTTACCAAAAGCAGGAAGCACAAATAGTGATTAATGGACAGAAATCTAGGAAGATCCCAATAAATAAGGGAACAAGACAAGGGTGCCCTTTGTCACCCCTGATTTTTAATTTTGTCTTGGAGGTGCTCCTAAGGGAAATATTGAAAGATGAGGATCTAAAAGGACTGACAATAAGGAATAAAACCTATAAAATATATGCGTTTGCGGATGATTTAGTATGCCTAGTAGACAACCCAACGGAAAATTTGGAAAAATGGTTAAGGAAAATAGAAGCATTTGGTAGAGTATCGGGATTTAAGCTTAATAAAACCAAATCACAAATAATGGTAAAAAATATAGACAAAAAAGAGGCACATGAGATCGAATTGAGGCACGGAATCCCTATAGTAAATAAGGCTCAATACCTAGGCATAAATATTTCTCCCAAAAACTGCCAACTAATAAAAAATAATTATGAAAAAACTTGGACCCAAATTAAAGGTAATCTTGAAAATTGGAAGAAACTTAACCTATCCTTATTAGGCAAAATAGCTACGATAAAAATGAAAATCTTCCCTAAGTTGAATTTTTTATTTCAGATGCTTCCTATATTAAAAAATTACACACTATTAAAAAGATGGCAGGCGGAATTAGCTAACTTTATTTGGGGCGGGAGAAGGGCTAGAATCAAACAAAAATATTTACAGGAATTGCCGGAAAAAGGAGGTCTTGGACTCCCGGACCTCATATCCTACTATGAGGCTAACTGCCTAGAAAATGTTAGAGAATGGATAAATTTGACCGATGGGAAGCTACTAAACCTAGAAGGATGGGAGAATAGGTTCGGGTGGCACGGCTACCTATTCTATAACAAGGAGAAAGAGGATAGGAATTTTAAAAATCATATTATAAAAGCACCCCTCCTACGAGTATGGAACAAATATAAGGATAAGATCTATGGAAGATACCCCCTTTGGGTATCCCCATTGGAGGCCCTCCAAGTAATAAAGGTCGATAAGGAAAAGTGGCCTACCTATAGAGACATTTTAAGGAAAGACAATAATAACTTTATTTTGAAAAGTCAGGATGACCTAAAGGACCTCAAGCTAAACTGGTTCCAACATAACCAAATTAAAATGAGGTATAGAGCGGACAGACAAATAGGATGGGAGGAAACAACATCTACAGCAGGGAAGATACTGACTCAGCCAGGTAAGAAAGTAGTTAGTAAGATTTATAAATATATACTAGTAAATAAACATCAAAAGGATCCCATAAAGGATTATATGCAAAAGTGGAAAGATAACATAGGGTACAACATCAATTTGGAAGATTGGGAAAGAAGTTGGAAGAGGAGCTACAATCTTACTTACGCATATGCACTAAAAGAAAATTATTTTAAAGTCTTATATAGGTGGTATTTAACCCCATCACAACTAGCGAAAATATATAAAAATCTAAATGATGGCTGTTGGAAATGCCAGAAAGCCAGAGGAACCTTCTTCCACCAGTGGTGGTCCTGTCCAGCCGTTAAAAAATTCTGGGTAATGGTACAGAAGGTACAGAAGGTAATAGAGGAAATTATACAAATAAAGATGGAATTGAAACCGGAAACTTTTCTTTTACATATTATAGATATAAACCTACTGAATAAAGAAAAGAGAAGCTTTTTTGCCTCATTGTAACGGCCGCAAGAATTGTCTTGGCCAGACACTGGAATGACAAGAGATACCTGAAGAGAATGAACTATTATATAAGCTCTTAGAACTATCTGAAATGGACAAATTGACATGGTTACTAAGACGGGATCGCCAACTCTGTTTATGGACACATGGAAACCCTTTGTTGTATATGTAAAAAAGAAGAAAAATATAGATATGGAAGGATTTTGGATTTAATTAAGTTGTTAGAACACAGTTATGATTTCGCTCTAGAACAATTAAGTACAGATATCAGACCTAGTGGGTGAAGTCAACCGATGTTTTTAGTTTAAATGTTATTGTGACATACCCTACCTTACCCTATCCTATACCCCCTACCCCCCTTCCCTACCCCCCACCCCCCCCATTCCCCCTTTGTCTTCGCAGTGGCGAAGTGTATGTTGTGTTGTCTCTGTTTTTAATCAATAAAAATACTTAAAAATAAAAAAAAAGAATAAAAAAAGAATAAAGAATTTTGATGACAGTAAAAATTTACGATCAATGAGGAAAAAATGGGTTGAACAACCCAGAGAAACCTGGAAGTTATAAGCATCAAATTCTCTTTTGTTTTTTGCTTTTGTTTTTTGTGTTTTGTTTCTCTCTCTTTTTTCCTCTTTTTTCCTACTTCCCTACAATTTAATTGTTCTCACACTTTAACTGTAAAGCATTTTACCATTTTATTTACTTCACTCTAGTTGGAGACACTTTTAATCTCAATAAAAATAAATTAAATTAATAATAATTTTTAAAAGGAAATATGGGAATTGTGGACTATAACATCTAGAAAACCATAGGTTACTTGTGCCGACCCCCATAAAACATTTCTGCTGAAATAAGCAAGAGAGGGAAGGGGAAGGGAGGGAGGGAGGAAGGAGAGCAGTTAGTTCATAGCACAGTCCTATAAATGTCTCCCCATACATTAATACCTGAATTAATAATGGTGCTATACTCTGAATCAAGTGTCTTGAGGACTGCAGCCTCATTCTCTTTACTAAGATGGATTACAGCTCCAAACCATGGACATGCTGGTTGGGTTGGTGGGAGGTGTAATCCAGCACATTGTAGAATTTTTCAAAACATTTTTAGAAGAATTCTAGGATTATTAACATAAAGAATTAATTCTCATTTGAAGGTCTGTATCTCTCTGTATGAGTCTGTTAGGACTTCTGAAGAGGGCCTTCTCTGTCCCACTAACCTCTCAAACACATCTGGTGGGAACATGGGATTTCTGTTAATGCAAGGAGCCTATATAGTCTTCTCATTTACTGCTCCCAGACTCTGGAATTCCCTGCCTGAAAAGGCCAGGATGCCCTTATCCCTACTTTCGTAGGAAGGTGAAAATGTACCTTTGCCATTGGGCATTTAAGGAATTATGAGAGGTGGGCTGCTGGCGGTGGTGTGATTGACATTTTGGGGTGACTATGTAGTCTTTAATGTATTGTAATATGTTTGTGTTTAATAGTTTCATGGCATCATGGGTTTAATTGCATTTTAATGCACTTACATTGTTTTAATTCACATTGTGTCATATTTATTGTTAGCCATCTTCAGTCCTTATATAGGAAGAAAGGCAAAATAAAAAATAAAGTTAATAAATATAAATAATCTGCCAAGCATGGATACCATGTATAATTAAATTTACCAAAACATGGAAAGAAACATTATTTCCATCTCACTCTTTCTCTCCTTGACGTTTTTTGTAAACAGATGAAACAGATTTGTAGAGGTGGGAAGATCAAATGGCATGTTTTAAAACTGTCACTATTATTTGCACTCAACTGGAAGCCACTGATAAGAGTATCAGCATCTAGCAGGAAAAAGAAAGAAAGGGGAGAAGATAGGGGACGGGAAAGAAGAAATCTTGAAGTTTTTCTTGTCATAAGTGATCTGTCTCCTCCAAGATATAACCTTGAGATTTTAATTAAATACCACTAAATACCAGCATTTAAGGATGTTTGCCACATTGATAATAGTCTATTAAGTGAATGGTGCTGTGAAACTGTAGATTGTTTGCTCTGGCTGAACACTGTGCAGGTCCTCCCCCTTCTCTGCCCCCAGAGCTTGGATCTTCTGAACATCTGGCTATGTTTTTAGAAAGATGGATAGTAGGAAAACCCAGGCCTTATCTTCTGATAAGCTCTTCTGCTTGAAAGACTTGCAGCCAAAAGGCAGAAACAAGATATTTCACACTACATGACTCATGCTGTGCTCAAATATTCCACTACTAATGAATATATATCATGGTCATTTAGTGTAATTTTGTAGTGCACAGCATTGCATTGTATTGCATTATAATACAGTGAATAATGGAAAATTGCTAAAATACATTAGATGATTTGCTTCCTTGCCTGTATTGTGTTGTATTGATGTGTATGTATGCAAACAGAAACACATAGATGAATCTAACCATATTCTTGAAGTTTCTTTGTCTTTCTTCCTCTCTTTTTGGCTTTTTGTTTGTTTGTTAGTTTTCAAATTATTTTGTCCTGAACTTTAAAATGTTATTGTCATCATTAAGTTCGTTATATTATTTACTTTGGGAATTTCCCCATTAAGTTCACCAGGAATGTGGCGCAGCTGGCTGGGTGTCAGCTGCATAAGATCTCTACTGACCAGAAGGTCATGAGTTTGAGACCTGCCTGGGTCGAGGTGGGCTCTCGACCTATTGTGTAGCCTGTTGTTGACATTTGCAACCCAAAAGACAGTTGCATCTGTCAAGTAGGAAATTAAGGTACCACTTAGTGGGGAGGCTAAATTTAACTGATTAGTGGGGAGGCTATAAAAAGATCTCCAGAAAACATGCTGAGGAATGAAGGGGTGCGACAGCTCCCACTGGTGGCCAGATGTTAAATTGCCTCTGTCTGTCTTGTGTGTTTGTGTGTCTAAATGTAATGTGTACATTGTAATCCGCCCTGAGTCCCCTGCGAGGTGAGAAGGGCGGAGTAGAAATAAAGTAAATAAAAAATAAATCTTAACTTTTATTTCTCTCTGTGTGTGTTTTGTTTTTAAGTCATTTTGTCCTGATCTTTGAGCCGTTCTTTTCATCATTAGGTCCTGTATATCCTGTAGTTTAAGAATTTTTCCAGCCTTGAGATTGATTTTCGTTTTGGTAAGATTTGGTCCATTAGTGCCAATGGTGGAACTTGCAAGATTGTCTTTCCATCATTTTTATGGCTATCAGGATGAAAAGTGCCACACTTGTAGAGCACATTTACGACTGCAGGCCTGCCAAGTTTCATGACATTTCACACATCCACTAATTTTTGGGAAATTTCAAATTTTAAAGTTTTTACCAGTAATATTTTTTAAAATTACATCAGGGATTTCTGGGATTTGAAGTCCAAAACAGCACATGCTACAAGAGAGGAGGAGAATGGACAGATTGGCTAAGAAACATGATGCATCAGGCTGTGTTCAGGAACATTCAAGGAGAGTGGTCATTACTCTATCATGTTATAGTTATCAGGATAACACTTGCAACACCTGTAGGACACATTTACAACTGCCAAGTTTCAAATCATTTTTCTAATCCATTAATTTTAAATATTTTACAATATATTTTTTAAACCCTAAAAAGAGGTATCTGTCAGAGCTGGAAGCCCGCGGCCTTGGTGATGCAACCCTCCTGGACATTGCTGGTGGAAGGGGAGGGGTTGTTTGTATATAAGTGGTGTGTGGGTGATGGGAAGTCGCTTTTGACTTCAAAGGTGCTGATCCTTTAAGAAAGCTTGTTGGACCTACCGGAGGATTCTACGTGATTCTTCAAGAAATTAAAGTGGCCTCACAGGTATCCCCTGGAATTTCTCCACAGTGACAAAACAGAAGTAGAGCATAATTCCTACCAAGTTTCACAAAGATTCGCTCATCCACTGATTTTTAGAAAATGTTTCCAATTTAAGTGCCTTGGGCTCGTCACATTCTCAGCCTAAGAAGCTTGAAAAATCCATATTTTTGGCTATCAGGATGAAACTTGCCACCTTTGTAGGTCACATTTATGACTGCAAGCCTGCCAAGTTTGAGAGCATTTCACTTATACACTATTTTTCTGGAATTTTAAAAAAGTTTTTACCAATAACATTTTTTAACCCACGTGAGGGGTTTCTGGGATTTGAAGTCCAAACCAGGACATGCTACAAGAGGAAAGAAGAATGGACAGAACCAGGCCTGTGATCGGCTGAGAAACATGATGCAGCAAATGTGGCTGCACTTGCTGTTCAGCCCCATCACCCACACCACCGAGAGATTGCTACTTGTGCTTGCAAAACAAATGAACCGTCAGAATACTAATGATGAAAAATAAGTCAGAATCAACTAATCTTTCCTGAATTTTGCTGAAAGATTTGGCACCTCATGTTTCATTCCAGTAAGACTTTGGAGGGTGTCCTTCCCGGTTCGTATTTGGCGGTTTGGCTGCCAAATTGCGGAAACTGTCCAAAATCCGAAGTGGCCAACAGAATTTCAGGATAGAGCTGAGATCATCTTCGTTTCTCTGCATTGGGCGAATTGTAGTAGGGTTCCTACTTCTTCCTGTTGCACCAGAAATTGCTTACAGGAAAGAATGGTTGCATCAATCAACTGCTTCCTGATCAACAGGGGAATAGTTCCCATTGACTGCAGTGACTGCTTTCCAGTATATGGGTATTGCAGGAATCAGGATAAGATTCACCATAACTATAATGTTTGCACATCCTTAATTTCAGGTCATCACATTAAGTCATGGATAAGTCAAGTCAGGTTTGTTTGGATTGATGTTGTGACTAAAATATCTAGACATATATGGATATATGGAGTAATATATTTGAATTGATAGGTTAATTTGACACTTGTTTGGGGCAGAAAAGAATATTGAGGTAAGAAGGTTTTATATAAGAAATGTATGCTGGAAAGGTGAAAGCGGCCTTCATTACCCTCCTTTCACAATTAGGAGCTAATTAAAATGCTGGCTGAAAAGAGAGGGCTTTATTTTCCAAAGGTAATAAAAGTAGCATGTTAAATAAAATTGTCATTTCTATCAATTTCCACCTAATTTATGAGACGAATCATTTTTGTTATACATATTTTACAACTTTTTTCATTTTACTAATTCAATCATATTTTCATAGTATATTATGAAAATAGCAACGTACAGCTATAATCTATTTCCTAAATTGTTATATACATCTTCTTCCTCTTGCATGGGAATACATAAAGATATCCATGTTCACTTAAACTGCTTGTTTAATTTCAGCAGGTCTTCAGATGCTCAAAATCCTTCATGGTCAGGTCAAATACTTTGGCCCATGCCTTACTAAACAGTAGTAGCTCTTTTCTTTATGAGAAACCACCTTAAGGTTTTGTTCTCTCTTCCTCCTTTGTACCCCACTTCATCAATGAACATTAGATCAAAAGTGTATGGCTATCTTCTCTGAATGCTCAAGTCTTTCATGCTTTGATAGTTGAAGGGGAAACCTCTGGGCTGTAACAAACAGGCTTTGAGGCTTCTGCAGATTCCAGCAAGATCTTAGGCAAATCTTCTAATCTCCATGGCTGCAATATAACGATACCGAAATGTGTAGAGGGGAGTGGAAAGGCAAAATACATGGTTGGGACCTGGACAATTTCAACTTTACACATTTTTGGCAGGATGATACCAAATGTTTGATATCACTGTCTGTTTTTTAAAAAGGAGAATAGGGGAAGCATTACGTTTCAATGTGTTGTTCTCTACACTGTTTGCTCATGTTTTCCAGCCTGAGATATTTTATACACTTGGACATCTTTCCAAAAAATGGGCCAACGAAGGTAATTTGTACCAATTATTTCTTGATAGACCACATAGATCATGCGTGAAAGGAGGAAGATAGCCCATATGTGTGTATGTATTTAGCAGATATTTTGCTTCGGAACTTCATAATCATTTTAGGGAATTTGTTTTAATATTAAACCATTATCAAGTTATTGCTTTTCATTTGGAATCATAGAATCCTAGGGTTGGAAGAGACCTCATGAGCAATCCAGTCCAACCCCTTGCCAAGAAGCAGGAAAATCACATTCAAAGCACCCCTGATAGATGGCCATCCAGCATCTGCCTAAAAGCTTCCAAAGAAGGAGCCTCCACCACACGCCAGGGCAGAGAGTTCCACTGCTGAACAGCTTTTCCTAATGTTCAGGTGGAAGCTCCTTTCTTATAGTTTGAAGTCATTGGTCCACATCTTAGTCTCCAGGGAAGCAGAAAACAAGCTTTCTCCCTCCTTCCTATGACTTCCCCTCACATACTTATACATGGCTATCATGTCTCCTTTCAGCCTTCTCTTCTTCAGGCTAAATATGCCCAACTCTTTGAGCCACTCCTCATAGGGCTTGTTCTCCAGACCCTTGATCATTTTAATCATCCTCCTCTGGGCGCATTCCAGCTTGTCAAGATCTCCCTTAAATTGTGGTGCCCAGAGTTGCATAGACAACCAGCAGAACAATATTTGAAGCAAAGATGTTGGGAATAGCCAACAAATACATTTTTAAAAACCCCACCTATTTGGTTCAATTAAACAAGTTAAGAGTTCAAACTACTTTCCCTATTAAACACAGCAATTCTCATATTAGGGGTAGATATCACACAAGATTATCATATATACTCTCATTAGTTAAGGAAAGTTTGGGGGCCAAAATTCTGGATTTTGGTTTGACACATGGATAATTTGAAGGTCATTCTGTAGAGCCAGGACAGTATCAGTGTCATCACAGGGGGGCAATTTCCTGCTGGCAATGCTGTCATTTTCTCATGTGGGCATTCAAAAAGGCTAAAAGCAGCATTAGGGTAGAGAAAACAGAAGGGTTTGGTGCTTGTTTTAGGATATATTATATTCAGCATCATCATAGTTATTTATAGTATCATTTACTATGGTATCAGTTTTATCATAGTTATTTACTGTATTATTTAGAGTGTAATCAAGTTTTATCAAGTCTTTGTGTTTGGTATTGTGATATGGCCTAAGGGCTAATCAATAAAAAATTTCCTACATTACCCTCTTCTGAGAGAGTGTGACTTGACCAAGGCCATTGAATGTGTTTCCATGGCTGAGCAAAGATTTGGTCTCCAAAGCCATATTCCAATGCTCAAACCATGCTTATTATCTTGCATTTTGCCACTCTTTTCAGAGAAGGGGATGATTCTGTTTTTGGTAAGAGTTAGGATATATTACTCACATTGACCGGTACATTAGCTGATTCGGGTTTTGGGGTTGATTCTTTTCATTTAAAACTTCTAGACTAATTCATATAGTAATCATTATCATATTTATTGAAAAAAGATATTTTATATTTGGAAAAGAGGTTAGATTTAAAACTTGTGAAGGAGCATGGCATATTTTTCAACATCTGGCATGTAAATAAATGTGTCTGTGTGTGGCTATTTAAAACGCCAGATATTTGTGGTCTTTATGTGGGTGTGTTAGCAATGTAATCCATGCAATAGCTGTGAAATGTTGTTGTCATACATATAAAAGAAGAGAGAAGGGAGACATTACATCATTACAGTGTTATTGTTGTTTTCCCTCAGTCCCTCATGCATGTCAACATCTAGTCAAAACTATGCCTCTGTTATGTTGCTGTCACAATGATGGGAGGCCTGCAAGAACAGCAGACCAGCATGTGTTTCCTGAAGGATGCATAAAACCACAGTTTTATTTATTCAACAGGACATGCCAAACTGTAGAGGTAAATACACAAGTGTTTTTAATGCACAAATGATGTGAACAGTATGCATAGGCATGCTGCCTTTACTACATCTGATGGTACATAGCCAGTAATTTGCTTTGGTATCATAGATATATGTGTGGTATCCCAGTGCCTAGAATCGTAAATAAGCAATGCAAATACACAGAAAATTTAGGAGATCCATTAAAAAACAATTGGGGGAGAAAAAGAACTGTGTTCTGATCTTGGTACTATGTTTTGCTCTCTGTGAAGCTCACTATAACATCAATATGGCTTTTCCTACAATACCAGATACCAGGTGGGATAGGGGAACATTATTTGGAAATTAAGCATTGAAGGAAATAATGATGGTGATGTTTATTTATAGGAATAGTTATGCATGCATTCCCAAAGTTTTCTGCCCCACTTCCATAAATACCGACATTTTAAAAAATGATTCAGAGTATCCTAAGTGTTAGAAAATGAAAACTACATTTTAGTGTTGTAAATCCTATTTCTAATTCCAAATAGAATGAGAACCATGAGCCCAATTGCTGAATGGTGAATCGAATATTTAATACTGTGTCTACCCCATTAAGGCTCTCCGTTAAGGCTCTCTGGCTTAGAAATGGAGATGAGCACCAACCCACAGAGTCGGACACAACTGGACTTAATGTCAGGGGAAAACCTTTACCTTTTTATACCCCATTCATCCAACTAACAATGAGAATCAGTCTAATCATACTTTCTGTGTAGTCAGTGATTACATGCCATGGCAAAGAACGTGTGTGTGTGGGATTGTGTGCTCCTGTGAGGCAAGAAGCAAAGCTGATAATTGCAGTTCTGCTAATAGAGTCTTCCATGATAAACATGCTTTTGCTGAAGAGTTGGACTTGAGCTAAGCAACATCTGGGTTGCAGTAATAGTGGGATGAAACTGGTGGAGGATCTCGGAGACAATGGCAGTGCAACCATAGTTAAATCCAACTTGCCCTTTTCAATAATACTCTATAATGAGTCAATCCAAAATGAAACAAGAGACAACACCAGAAGAGAATGCTCTCAGTTTGGAAGCACTCAAGGAGCTACTGGGATACAGCATAGGGCAAGTACAAGTCGCACTGTGCCTAGTGATGCAAATGAATTCAAGCCAAAAGGATGTCCGGCTATTGAAGGGCTCAGAGGTGAAAGTCTGAAGCTGCACAAGATATATTATAGGAATTCATAATTTGAAAACATGACTCAGGAAATCTAGACATAAGATGCATCTACACTGTAGAATTAATGCAATTTGACATCACTTTAACTGCCATAGCTCAATGCTGTGGAATCATGGTAGTTCTAATTTGGTGGGGGACATCAGCAGAGAATGCTAAAGACTTTTTAAAACTACAGCTCCCATGATTCTATACCATTGAGTCATGGTTGTTAAAATGGTATCAAACTGCATTAATTCTACTGTGTAGATCAGGGATGTTCATTAGGTAGATTGCGATCTACTGGTAGATCGCGCAGGGCGTCCTGGTAGATCGTAGGCAGGGCGGGAGGAAGGCTCCGTCCCGCCCCGCAGGCTCCCGATGCCACCCAAGTGCTGCCGGCCCTAGGTTATCACAGGTCCTTTCCACACAGTTGAATAAAATCCCATGTTATCTGCTTTGAATCAGATTATTTGGCAGAAAACCCAGTTCAGAAAACCCAGTTCAAAGCAGATATTGTGTTATATGTTTCACATTTTTGTAATGGGTAAGTAGATCATTTTGACTTGGTTGTTTTATAAGTAGCTCGCATGCTGAAAAAGTGTGAGCACCCCTGGAGATGTACAAACAATAAAACAATAAATGTAACATAAGTATTGCAGAATTTGGGGTGAGGGTGCTAAAGTGGATAGGGATGGGAGGTTTAGAATCAGATAATTGCATGGCATTCTACTTAGAAACTCAAAAATTAAGAAGAAATTGGGTGGTGTTAATATGAGGGAAGATAGAGCAAAAGCAGTCGGGGTATAATACAAAGTCTGATGAAAAAATATCAATGAGACTTTGGGGATGAGGAAATAAACTGATTTGACCCAGCTGGACTGTCAACTTACATTTTCTGTCACTGTCACCCACTGCAGAATGTCCTCCTTCCTCCTGGTCCAGCAGGTGCTGCTGTCAGAAGCTTTCCTGGAGCTGTGTCAATTAGGCATGAGTAGGTTAATTCAGAATCTTCGTTATTCGGATTAAAATCAGAATAAATCCCTTTTTGAAGCAATTTCGAAGCTATTTGGGAACCCAGAAGTATCCTTGCCATTTCAAAGCCACTATTGCCATTTTTTCCGATCCAGAAAGTGAATCGGAAATGAATCAGCGTTTGGAGGCAAGCAACTGCTTGCATGCTGGGATGCTTGCTTCCAGCCAATGAGGGGAAACCATCACGGGAGGGGCGGAGTTTCTGCACGGCATCCATTGCCCTTTAATAAGGGCCAGGGCGTGTCTCGTGGGCTCATTGTGAGCCAGGGACATGAAGGCAGAGGGACTGCTTGGGTGGGAAAGGTGCTACGCCACCACTTTGCAAGGGAACAACATACCCGGGGAAACTAGTAAAATGCCCCACATGTTTTCCTGAATGGGCTGGGATTTGGAGGAGAAAAGAGAAGGGGAAAGGAATAGAGATAAGAAAAGAGGAGAAGGGGAAGGAAGGGAGAAAAACAGCATGAAAAATGTCAGTTTAAACCAGTGTGGATGGATTCCTTTCCTTTCCCTCCCGCGTCACTTTAAACCAGTGTGGATGGAATGGATCCATGTCAGTTTAAACCAATGTGGATAGATTCCTTTCCTTTGCACCCCCCTGCCCCTTTTCTTGAGTAAAACAACTACTTTCAAAGTAAAGACCACCCAATGAAACAGGAAATAACACTTTGAAACCATTAACAAAGGATTCGGAAGTCTCGGAAGTTTTGAAAGGTTTTGAACTTTTTTTTCCTGTGAAAATAAGAATTGACTTTAGATCCGAACCACCAGCTCCCCCTACATCCAAAAATGAGTTTTGAACCATTTTTTAAAATCAAATAAGCTTAGTGTCGATGCCTGCAGTGGCAATGGTGACACAGACCCAATCTATCCCCTTTTCTTCAGCTCTGAGGATCGCAGGGGAAAGGTGATAGTTGTGTCTATCTGTGTGGACATCATTCCCAAATTTTCCTTAGTGCAGGGCTAACCAGTCTACCCCATGTTAAGGACCAAAAGTTCCTGAATGTCATAAAGATAGCTAGGAGCAATTTCTGGTCCACTTGCATGTTTGTGGCTAGTAGAGAAGCCCCGAGAGAAGTCCTAGCACAATGAGAGAGGAAAATCCTTCAGCCTTGCAGTACTATCTGTAAAACCCTCTTCTCCCTTATGATCTTAAAATTCAAGCAGGCTCAGTCTTTCAGATAATCATAACCACTACCAGCACACTGAACTCTGACCAGAATTGAATCGGCAGCCAGTGAAATTGATTCAACAAGGGAGTTAATGTGTTCCCTGTAACCAGGCACAGTCAACAGCCTGGTTACAGCAGTTTGAACCCACTGAAGTTGCCAAACTGTTTCTAGATACAGACACATACAGAATATGTTAGAATACTCCAACCAGGATGTGATCAAGGCATGAGTTAACACAGTCAAATTTGCAATTTCACAGGACAGGCACATAGTTTCAGCTATGAATTCATTCTCCTGCCCATTGCAGAAACATCTAAGCCAGAGTGCCAGATATTTCAAGCCTTTCTCTTGTTGAAATGTTAGAAATGAGAATAGGAAGGAATACATTATTTTCTTCTATTCCTCCACTACTCATCAATATATCATCCTGTATCTCTGGGGTGTGTGTCTGTCTGTACATGCCTTCAAGTCATCTGTCAACTTATGGTGACCCAAATTATTTCATTTTTTTGAAGGCAATGATTACTCAAAGGGGTTTTTGTCAGTTCCTTCCTCTGAAATATAACTTGTAGCACCTGGTATATTTTCACTTTATTCTTTAACTCAGCTCTAGTTTGACAAAAAAACAGTAGCCAATTCCAAGCTCCCATTTGTGGAGGCTTGAAAAGCAGACAACTGTTTAACTGAGCAAGTTTAGTTTTATAATACAGTAACTGGTTCTACACTGTGAACAAATGGCAGTGAAAAAGACACCAAGTGTGGAAATTATTTGGAGGGCTTGCCACTGTTTACAATTCTTGCCAACAACATTTCTGCGCTAATTTCCAGTGTACTCAAAGGGCTCCCCATATATAGTCTCTGAAATAATACTTTCACATCATATTGTGCTTGCTGTTTTCTAAACTGAAGAAGTGACAATATCTCAATCTGTTTTTCTATGTTTCTCTAAATCTGTCATTTTCTTCCTTTTCTTGTTCCTCCCAAAATTTTCGGAAATGTAACTTAAGTACTAACGAAATTCGTTAGAAATTCGTATGCCAGAGCATGCGCTTTCAGATGGTTTTTGGCCTACAACTCCCAGAAATCCTAACAGCTGGTAAATTGGCTGGGATTTCTGGGAGTTGTAGGCCAAAACTTGAATAAACCACACTGAATTCTAGATGGGACTCTCCAAATAGGAAGGAGGGAGGGAAAGAGGAAGGAGGGAAGAGGGGTTTTCTATTCTTGGAAGCAGCAAAAGAAAAGGAGGAGAGCCCCGCTCCTCACTGCCTCTCTCTCACCCCGATCCTGAGGGAGCGAGGGGCCCAAGTTTGCCCAGGCTGAGAGGAAAAGGAAGAGGCCTGAGGCTGTGAGGAATGGTGGGAGTTGAAGTCCAAAACACGTACCTGGAGGGCTGCAGCTGGTCCCTGCGATGGGAGAAGGCAGAGCAACAGGGAAGAGAAGCATCTGAGAGAGCGCCGGGAGAGAGGAAAAGCGTGCGCTGTGTGTGTGTGTGTGTGAAGCAGGCCCCCTGCAATGGGGCATGCATGGCAGCAGAGCAACGGGAAGGGAAGGAGGGGGGGAAGCCTGAGAGAGAGGAGAAGCGTGTGCGCGTGTGATGTTTTTTAGCATGCCTAGTGAATACACCATGTTTTTTGCATAATCTCCGATTTAAATTTTGTACCTATCCTATATATTCATACATAGATTGCTGTGAGTTTTCCAGGCCATGTTCCAGAAGCATTCTCTCCTGACAGTTCACCCACATCTGTTGGAAACTAGGCAAGTGAGGTTTATATATCTGTGGAATGTTCAGGTTTGGAGAAAGAACTATTGACTTTTTGAGGCAAGTGTGAATGTTGCAAATGGCCACCTTGATTAGCATTTAATGCCCTTGCAGCTTTAAAGCCTGGCTGGTTGCTACCTGAGGAATCCTTTGTTGGGAGGTGCCAACTGGCCCTGATTTATTCTTGTCTGGAATTCCCTGCTTTTTGAGTATTGCTCTTTATTTACTGTTCTGACTCATGTATACATTTAAACCTATATATTAATACATAGATTGCTGTGAGTTTTCCAGGCCATGTTCCAGAAGCATTCTCTCCTGACAGTTCACCCACATCTATAACAAGCATCCCCAGAGGCTGTGAGGCCTGTTGGAAACTAGGCAAGTGAGGTTTATATATCTGTGGAATGTTCAGGTTTGGAGAAAGAACTATTGACTTTTTTGAGGCAAGTGTGAATGTTGCAAATGGCCACCTTGATTAGCATTTAATGCCCTTGCAGCTTCAAAGCCTGGCTGGTTGCTACCTGGAGGAATCCTTTGTTGGGAGGTGCCAACTGGCCCTGATTTATTCTTGTCTGGAATTCCCCTGCTTTTTGAGTATTGCTCTTTATTTACTGTTCTGACTCATGTATACATTTAAAAATTTTACTCAAAAAATTAGCACAAAATATCCTGGGTCAATTTATCCTCAAGTCAATCTGCACAGTACATTAACACATTTCCATAATTTTACCCCTGAAATCTGCCCTTGACTTATACATGACGTTGACTTATTCATGAGTATAGATAATAATTTACACACTTTCTTCCTTAACTACAATGCATCTATGCACTTTTTTTTCAGTAGTGCTCTTTTTCAGATATATGTGTTTGTTCTTGCTATGTGCAATTTCTGAAATACACCAAGACTGACAAACATGCAATCCCACTAAAAGGACAGTAAATAGTCTCTGCTTTTGTTTGATAAAAGAATTGCCTATTATGGAAAATATCCAAACAATGTCATAAAACATCGAATTATACATGTTCACTTGCTGTCAAAGCACCTTCTTTTCCCTTTCTCATCTTCTATGAAACACGTGTGATATATTTTACACCTGTTTCTGATACCATGTAGTTCATTCTCTTGGTGAAATATTCCATCTTTTGTGATACACATACTGTAGTTCTCTTTCTTTTCTTATTTTCTTGTTGCCTGTATTGATCATGCACAAATATTTCTGAGAAAAAAGTTTGTTTATGTAGCATACGAAGAAGTCTATGTTGGATTTCTTTCTCTATGAGATCTTCTCTGTTGGGTGTGTTGTTAGCTGCTCTAAGTATTGTTAGCTGCTTTGAGTTTCTTTAAAGGAGCCCCTGGTGGTGTAATGTGTTAAACCCCTGTGCTGGCAGGACTGCTGACTTGAAGGTTGGGTTGCTGACCTGAAGGTTGCTGGTTCAAATCCGAGTAGAGTGTGGATGAGTTCCTTCTGTCCGCTCCAGCTCCATGCAGGGACACAAGAAAATCCTCCCACAAGGATGGTAAAATATTAAACATCTGGGCGTCCCCTGGGCAACGTCCTTGCAGATGACCCATTCTCTCACACCAGAAGCAACTTGCAGTTTCTCAAGTTGCTCCTGACACAGAAAAAAGTATTTTAAGAGATAAAAAGTAGCATAACAACAACAATGGTTCATTTTTGTAGCACATCATTGTTCTTCTGGAAGTTTTATGGAACATGTTTGACACCAAGGAAGCAATTTAAATAAAGAGCCATGCACTTTCTCCCAGGAAGCATTTCAGCTTATGTTCTTTTCTAGTTGTGCTGAAATAAATGTGGCTTTCAACCATTAACTAAATGTCTCCTGACCAAATTGTCGAAACAGTGCATCTCTTTGAAGTACGGTGTGCATCTAAATCAGCATTCTGCTTAACAGGGATGAGCAACTTTTTGCACAGATAAATCAAGCATCATTATCCTTTCCATTATCATTTTACTGGAAATTGGATTTAGTGCCTGGTTAGATAAGTTTTTCTGACAGATGCTATAAAACATTTTCTACAACACATGAAATGGAAGTCTTGTACTATTCCATTATTCATCTTGGACAAGGGGGGAAATATCAGAATTAGTTTCCAGTGCATTTGGTTCCAAATCTGAATAACAGAATTTTAAAATCGGAGAAAGAGGGCAAAAAAAATGCAGTTAAATGAATAATAATTTTCCAGGTGGTTTTGGAAAAGACACCAATTTAATAAAGCAGCTATAATCCACACTGGAAATAATGCCCTTGAAGAAAATTCCATGGTGCAGGAAAGTAACTATGGCAGGAGGCTGCTGCCAGCTTTGAAATGTAACATTTCAATTTGCACGTAACAATATGAAAGAAGAGCAATATTAAGGCTTGGAGATAAAGCATATTTTACAGTTGTGGGAATGAGACAGAATGTAATAGGATCCAGAAAGATTCAAATTCTATCCTTAGCTTTGAATTTTCAAAGTAACTGAGGGTGCATCTACTTAGTCAGGAAACCCCGGGGCTGTTATGAAACATGCTGCTATGGTAGCAGGGCAGAGACCCGAGTGTCGAGTGGGGGGGGGGGCTAAACCCTTACCATTGGTCATTGGGCCACAGAACCCAATGACCTCCTGACCATTTCTGACATTAGCAATTACTTCATGACTCAGAGAGGGGATGGGGAATCAGTGGAGTTTAATGCCACTTTACCAAGAGTCAGTCCTATGGACCTATGAGAGTTGGAGTTTCATAAGTTTGTTAGACTTCTCTGCAAAAGAGTGCCAGTGCCCCAACCAAACTATAACTCCAAGGATTCCACAGCATTGGCCCATGACAGTTAAAGTAGTGTTAAGCTGCTTTAATTCCACAGTGCAGATGCACTTATGGACTATATTAAACACAATGATGCAGAAAAGCTACTAGAAAGACTCTCTGAATTTGCTTTTATTCAACTGCATTGTGTAGTAGAAAGGGTTTTTTTCTGCATT
Organism: Anolis apletophallus; assembly: GCA_030556195.1. Classification (NCBI taxonomy): domain Eukaryota; kingdom Metazoa; phylum Chordata; class Lepidosauria; order Squamata; family Anolidae; genus Anolis; species Anolis apletophallus. The sequence goes on from JARBWK010000003.1 coordinate 74,316,416, forward strand.
GCTAAAAGTGGCATCGAGAGTGCTCACTGAAGTTTTTCTCTCATTTCAAACAGTTGTTTTGATATATATTCTGCAGTGCTGGCACTACAAAATATACAGTTTAAGACCCAGGACTAGAAGTGCAACTTCACAAGGATAACAACCTAATATAAACCTGGAAGACTTAAGAAAATAAACTACGCAGCTAAAAAGCAAATGCAAACACATTTATTTGGGCCACACATACTACCTGGCGATCTGTGTTGCACTTGGGGGGTGGGCTTAATTATGTTGGTCAGGCATAGCTTAAGCTAAACAAACCATTAGCTATGGGCTTAAGAGTGGCAGTTATGGTCGAGGTCATTTATTTGCAGGCCAGCTTGTAGGCCAAGGTGAAAAGTGCAGCCAGGCCTTTTCGCCAAACAGAATTGTCTAAAGAGGCACATGAAAGCAGGATGGTTGGATCTCCGTGTTGAAACTTATTTGCACTCTTGAAAATCCATCATGTGGCTTGCACCAATGAGTGAGGCGCAAACATGAGGACAAAAGTTTCCAGCAGCGGAGCTCCTATTCAGGCAGACTTGTGGCAGAGACGCCAATGATTCATTCAGTAGTCTATATAACTTCACCCAACTCAGAAGAGGTGTTGATGTTGAAGGGTAAATAAAAGCAGCAGCCTGCTTCTGTAATCAATCCCCCTTTTAATCCTCCTTGGCTGTTGACAGAAAGCCATTGGAAGAAGTCATTGTGTGAAATTAAGCCCTTCCAAATAGACCTAAACCCACCAAGGCAGGGCCAGAGACAAAGTGCTACATTCCAACTAAGCAAACAAGCTTTAGAAAGAGTGACAAGCAATAGTGGATGTCACTCAAGACTCTTTCTTCTGAGGTATGTTCACATGAGAAGACAGGTTTCTATTCAACCCATGTCATTAAAAACATTTGGAACAAAATGCAGTCTTGCTTCTGTTGCACTTCTCAGCTTACCACCCATCACCTGTCCTCTTGAAATACATCTGTGCCACAGCTCTATGCATGTCTACACAGCAATTAATTTCTGTTGAGACTTCTCTCCTTTAAATTTTCTTCCAGCTTATGAAAATAATATATAAAGGAAGATTTTAAATACACTCATACACTGAAGATAGAATTACAATAAGGGAGGGGGGTCTATAAAGCCTCCTTTATCAGGAAGGTCTGGATACATTGCTAAACTTAGCATGGAAATATGCAACCATGGATAATAGTAATCCCTATTTAAGTGAATGATTTCCACCAGAAGTTACTTGGAGGCATCATCTCTAGAAATTTGCTTGGTCCTCCCAGGTGACTCTTTACGTTAAGTTCAGTAGAAGCCTGCCAAGGAATTGCCTGGATCACCTAGAAAATTCCAAGAGATGGCACATGTTGTCAGATGTGGATAGTTGAAACCATGGGTAACTGTCCTGCAGGTACGAGAGTCATAATGCATTTGAAAGGCAACCAAAGATGCAAAAAGTATGAGATTGTGATCAATATTCCATATGATTAAATGTTGAGAAGATGGAAGGGTCCTCGGATCATTTAATACCAAGAGGTAGACATTTTATTTTTCAGAGTTAGAATTCTTTTGGCTACTTGTGCTGGCAACAATACATTATGCAAGTGATTTCACTTTACAGGAAGCTACATAAAATAAAAATGTTTTTCTCCAAGAGATGGTATTGTGTATGCATTATATTGCTACATAAACAAAGTAATGGAGCCCCCGGTGGCACAGTGAGTTAAAGTGCTGAGCTGCTGAGCTTGTTGACAGAAAGGTCACAGGTTCGATTCCAGGGAGTGGCGTGAGCTTCTGCTTTCAGCCCCAGCTTCTGCTAACCTAGCAGTTCGAAAACATGCAAATTTGAGTAGATCAATAGGTACCAGTATGGTGGGAAGGTAACGGCACTCCATGCAGTCATGGCCACCACATGACCTTGGAAGTGTCTCCAGACAACACCGGCTCTTTGGCTTTGAAATGGAGATGAGCACCACACCCAAAGTGACTGGACTTAATGTCAGGGGAAAACCTTTATCTTTAAACACAGTAATGAATCCTGGCCAGTCTGCTCCTCTTCCCGCTTACTGGTCAGTTTCCATTGCAATCCATGGGGTTCCATTGCTCTTTTGTTCTGGAAGTTACTAATTGATGTTCTCACAATTCCCACAAGCAATCCCTATTGCAACATGCAGAAAGAGGGTCCTGTCTCAACTCCCTCTCATGTCAGAGGTTGCTTGCATGAGGGAAGTTGGCAATGTCGATCAGCCACTTCCTGAGTATCAAAGGAGCAGACTACTATTGATTGCAGCAGATACTTTCTCATAAATAGGGATTGAAAGATGTTTGTAGAATGAGCCTCTACTCTGACAATGAGCTCAAACACTTTCCCTGTATTTTCTTTAATTTTTGTAAAAAAATGTTTTAAATATATGAATAATTAAATATCAGATGAACATATTACCTAACCACCAGGGACTATTCACACAATGCAAATTTAGTACTGTGATTCCACTTCAACTGCTATAGCTCCATTCTATGGAATTCTAAATTGTCACTTGAGTAAGGCAGTGAAGAAACTCTTTGGCCTTTAATTCTGAATAAAATTTATCTAAACAGCAGCATTAGGTAGTAGTTTGAGCATTGGACTACAACTCTGGAGAAGAGGGTTTGATTTCTTGGTTAGCCATGGCAACTCACTGGATGACTTTGGGTGAGTCACACACTCTAAGCCCCAGAAAACCTCATGATACATTCACCTTAGGATTGCCATTAGAAAGGACTTGAAGGCACCCAACAACAACAACAACAAGCAGCAAATCTCAGGATGCGATTAGATAAACCCAGGGCAGTGAAAGTGGAAGACTGGTGTTATTACTGTGCCGTATGTAAGGTCTAATTGTTATTTAAGCTATATGCCAATTCTTCTATGTCCTCTTTCAGGTTTGCTGCATTTGTTTCCAAGTATTGTGCACACACATAAAGTATTTTCAGTTCTCTGAGGCCAACAATCAATCTTGTACTGTGACATGGTTCCTGTGTTGCAAACATAAGCAGGGAATTATTTTACTTGTGTGTGTTTTTTTAAACCAATCCCATTTGGGATTTTAATAAACATCATGAAACCATTTGAGTCTTGAGACTTGCAGTGATGGCTATTCTCCCACCCACCTCCTTTCTTTCAGTGAGAGAAAATGTGAAGCTTGATTTGACCTGACAGTGCCCCTTTCATGTCTGGAAGTGATGTACAGTAACTAAGTTTGACATCATGTTTAGCAATAAGTTTCACTCTTTTCGATATGTCCTTCACATTGGTGTTAATGCTAACTACCACACACAGCCCATTTCTCCCCCTCAAGTCGTTTATAGTGTGTCATGTTGATAGACTAATCTAATTTGGAGGCAGTGCAAGCAACCATTGTTCTGCATGGTTCAACCATTGTTCTGCATGGCCTTTGTGTACTGATCTAAAAAAACAACGAAAATAAATTCTTTCTCTCTCTCTCCCTCTCTCTCTCTCTCTGCCAATAAAACAATGTAAAAATTACAATAAACATTTAAAACAGAATTATAAAATACATACATTAAAACCTTTAAAAACATATAATTGCACTACGTTCACTAATTAGCCTCATCCAAAAACATTGTCTACATTGTTCCAGTATTCGATTTCACATAGTTTCATGTTTATCTATTGCACTAGGTTCCCAAAGGCTTATTCAAAATGCCATTTTTTCACTTTTCTGTGGAAGGTCAGGAGGGAAGAAGCTTCCCTCCAGTTCAGCTGGACCAGAACTGTTTAGGGCTTTATAGGCTTGGTAGCAAACTGGCAGCCAGTGGAGCTGGCATAACAATGGAATTGAATGCCCCTTGAACATCACTCCAGTGAGCAACCTGGCTGTCACCTGTTGGACCATTTGAAGTTTCCAAACAGTCTTCAAAGTCAACCCCACACAGAGCATGTTGCAGTAGTCTATACAGGATGTAACCAGAGCATGGACTACCATGGCCAAGTCAGACTTCCCAAGGTACAGACACAGCTGGCACACAAGTTTTAATTGTGTGAATGCTCCCCTGGCCACTGCCGAGACCTGGGGCTCCAGGCTCAGCGATGAGTTCAGGATCGCTCCCAAGCTGCGAATCTGCATCTTCAGAAGTAGTGTAACCCCATCTGACACAGGCAGTAATGATTTTCAGCCTTGTGACTGACTAGGAGTGCCTCTGTCTTGTCTGGGTGCAATTTCAATTTGTTCGCCCTCATCCAGACCATCAGAATGAAGGAGAGAAAGCTTCTGTTCTACAGATTTCATATCACTATTCACACTAAATGGTCGTTACTATAACATTTGGAGACAGGGCACAACCAAAAACAGAGGACGCATAGAATCTGCCTGTTGTCACTTATACACATAGATGGTTGCAAATTAAATAAATAAATAAGAGAATTAAAATAGAAATGCAATACATCCCCCCCTCCCCAGTAGAGAAGATTGAATATCTGTGTAGTTCATACTGTTTTCCAGGTGCTAGCAAGTGATGGTCAGCTTCCCAACTCCTGCTTGGTCTCTTTCTTTATATGTTTTAAACTGATATTTCAGTTATAAAACTTGTAAATAAACAACTCCTCTCATCATTTTATTGGGCCGCTTGACCTACAAGCTAAAGATTATGCAGCCCTGATCTAAGAGATTTCCACTAACGTTCTTTGTTACAATATATGTATAAAGCTAAACCTTCATTTACTTCCTTCCTAATATACAGTCATGAAAAAATGAAGACTTGTTTTGCTACTGGGTGAAATTGTCAGGGAGAATTTTGTACAGTTTTTGATACTTCTTCATTTTCTTTAAGGAGAATATTTTTCTTTCTTTTTTTTGGTGATGGTGAGCAAAATATTAACCTATATTCAACATGTTTGTGTATAAAGGTAAAGATAAAGGTTTCCCCTTTAACATTAAGTCTAGTCAAGTCTGACTCTGAGGGGTGGTGCTCATCTCAATTTCAAAGCCGAAGAGCCAGCGTTGTCCGTCATGACTGCATGGAACACCATTACCTTCCCACCAAAGTGGTACTGTTTGATCTACTCAAATTTGCATGTTTTCGAACTGCTAGGTTGGCAGAAGCTGAGGCTAACAGGGGGAGCTCATCCCTTCCATGGATTTGAACTGCTGACCTTCAGACCAGCAAATTCTGCAGTTTAGTAGTTTAACAGCCTCATGTTTGTGTATACATTATTTATTTATTCCTTTTTCCTTAGGACAGAGACTAAAAGCAGCTCACAAACTTAAAAGGTATACAATTTAAAAACCTGCAACACATACGTAATTAAATGTTACAAGTATTAAAACAATTCAATTGAAATCTCACAAAAAAGAATCAATAAAAAACCTCTTTAAAAACTAGGTTGTTTTTAAAATGTTTGCTTTAAACGCCAAACTGAGGATCTATCTATATGAATCAGTCCATTTACCTTAGCATGGCCAAAAATGCAGTATTTTTGCATAAAAGGGAGCACTTTGTGCCAAATGACATTTTTGTTAGTGTTGCCACAGATTTTTAAAAAATGGTCTTGTTTCTCTTTTGTATGAGGCACAGTGTCTCACAGCAGCTGACAGTCTTTTGAATTAGAGCACAAAATCTAGGAGTATTCTTGAGGATCTGAGAATGTCCAAATGATGAAGAATGTCATTATTTTATTTTCAGCAAAGTGATATAAATAGTAGATGAAAGTTGGTGTCTTCCCAAACTTTGAGAGCATCTAGAATATAGCATGAATGCAGTTTGACACCACTTGAATTGCCATGATTCAACCCTTGGAATTTGCAGTTTGGTGAAGCATCAGCAAACTTTACCAGAGAAGGCTAAAGATCTTTTTTTTTTTTTTGTAAATGTTTATTAAAGTTTTCATGAATTTTATAGACAATACAAAAACATAAAAGTTGACAATACATAGGCACAAAAGGAGAGGGGGAGGGGAAAGGGGTAAGGATCAGTATAATTGACTTCCGTTCTAGTTCCATACTTCATCATATTCCATAATTTTAATATTTCTTTCCCTTTGGGCATCCTAAGGTGCTCTTACACTTGTAAGTTTGTATTTTTTTAATATGTTGTGTGACAGAATGTTTCAATCCATTTTTGTTGATTTTATATATTCCTTAATCCCAGACCAGTCTGTCATCGTATTCCCTTTACCATTATTCTGGCGAAGCCAGTATGTTAATTCGTCCATTCCCTTGATTTCCAGCACTTTCTCCACCCATAGTTCTTTGTCTGGGAGGAGATTTTGTTTCCATACTCTTGCGAAGACTATCCGTGCTGCCGTGGCCAGATACACAAACAGTTTTTGTTGATTTTCATTTTGAAAGGTATTCGCCTATTACTCCTAATAGATATAGTTCCGGGTTTTTGAAAATCTATTTTTAACATTTGTTTACATTCCTGGTGGATCATTGACCAGTATTCTTTTGTTTTGGGGCATGTCCACCACATATGGTAAAAGGTACCTTCCTGAGTTCTACATTTCCAACATTTATTATCCATATGTTTATACATTACATTCAATTTTTGCGGTGTAATATACCATCGGTGGATCATTTTTAGCCAGTTTTCTTGTAAATCTGTAGCATATGTGATTTTAAGGTTTTTCCGCCATATTGTTTCCCATTCTCTGAGTTGTATTGTTCTCCCAATATTTTGGGCCCATTTTACCATTGTTTGTTTAATTATCTCTTCCTCTGTTAGCCAGGCAAGGAGCATGGAGTATATCTTCGATACTATTTTCTTTTCTGATTTCAGAACTCTGTCCCAATTTCCTTCACTTCCACTAAATCCTTTAATCTTGTCCTTATTAAACCATTCTCTCAGTTGGAAATAATGGAGCCACCGTACGTTTCCTCCTGTGACATCAGTGAATAATCATCATTTTGTTTCTTTAAGATATCTTTGTACTTGGGCCATTCTGTCCACCCTAATAGTCTGCGTTGGTCCGCTTCCAATGGTGAAAGCCATAGTGGTGTCTTTGTGTATATCCGATTTTATATTTATTCCAGATCTTCATTAGAGAGGAGCGGATGAAATGATTCCCAAAATCTTTCTCTTTTTTTGGTGCCATCGTACCAAAGATACGAATGCCAACCTTTCCTTAAATCAAAACCCTTCTAGGGTCAGTACTTTAATATTGGACAGCAATGTCCAGTCTTTTATCCATGCCAAGGCACAGGACTCGTAATATGTTTTGAGGTCTGGAAGGCCGAAGCCGCCATTTTCCTTAGGCATTATCATTATGTTATATTTTATCCTTGGTTTTTTCCCCTTCCAAATAAATCTCATTATATCTTTATTCCACTTCGCAAATGTCTCCATATTTCTAATTATTGGTAAATTTTGAAATAGGTATAGCATTTTTGGTAGCAAGTTCATTTTGACCGCCGCAATTCTCCCCAGTAACGATAAATTTAGTTTCTCCCATTGTACCAGATCTTTCTTCATTTTCTCCCATTGTGGCATATAGTTGTTCTTTAACAAGTGTAGATTTCTCGATGTTAACCAAATACCTAAATATTTAATTTTGGGGACTACCTCTATTTCTGTCATTGTCTGTATTTCATCTTGTTTCTGTTTGGACATATTTTTCGTTAATATTTTTGTCTTCTTTTTGTTCAATTTGAACCCAGCTACTTCTCCAAATTCTTCAAAGGTCTTGAGCCACTTCTTGATGTTAGTCTTTGGGTTTTCAATTATACAGATCACGTCGTCCGCAAATGCTCTGATTTTGTATATGTGTCTGTCGACCTTAAGTCCAATCAAGTCTTGGTTACACCTTACTTTAGTTAGAAGTGTCTCCAGCGCAAAGATAAAAATTAGCGGGGACAGTGGGCATCCTTGTCGTGTACCTTTCTCGATTTTAAATTCTTCCGTAGCTGAGCCATTTATCCATATCCTCGCTTTTTGTTCCTTGTATATTGCTTCGATCGCGTTCTGAAATTGAAAGCCAATGTCTATTTCTTAAACAAAATTTTGAAGAAGTCCCAATTCAAGTTATCAAATGCTTTTTCCGCATCAATTGCAAGGAGGGCTAGGTCCTTCTGGTGATTTGTTTCATAGAATTCAATTACGTTTAAAATAGTCCTTACATTATCTTTTATATTTCTATTCGGGAGGAATCCCGTTTGTTCTTCTTCTATCCACTCTGTTAGGAAATTTTTGAGTCTATTTGCCATAATTGTGGAGAAGATTTTGTAATCCGTATTCAGTAGGGATATTGGGCGGTAATTTCTTGTATCTTCTGGATCTGATCCTTCTTTATCGATCATAACAATGTCTGCCATCTTCCACGAATCTGGTATTATTTTTTCCATTAGTGCTTTATTGAAAACTACCCTTAATGTTGATACTATTTCTTCTTGCATCGTTTTATAGAGACATGCTGTGAATCCATCGGGTCCTGGCGCTTTATCGTTTCTGAGAGCCTTGATTGCTTTCTTTATTTCCTCTATTGTTATTTCTTTGTTTAATTCCAATATTTGGTCATCCGTAATCTTATTTAAATGCATATCATTTAGGTATTCAGTGATCTTATCCTCTGTTACCGGTATTTTGGAATATAAATGACTATAGAAATTCTTGAATTCTTGTCTAATTTGGTCGTCCTCTGTAATGTATTGCCCCTGCTTTTTAATTCTTGTAATCTGTTGTGATTGTTTTTTCTTTCTAAGTCGTCTTGCAAGCCATTTGCCAATCTTATTGGCGTTTTCAAACGAGTTTTGTTTTACAAATTTTAGTTGTTTAGCTAGTTGTTCTGTTTCCAGGTTCTGTTTCTCCCTTCTCTTTCTCTCTAGTTTCTTAGGAATTTTTTTATTACCTGGGTTGCTTTTCAATTGGCTCTCCAATTGATTCAGTTCATCAATAATGGAGTCTAGCTGCTGTTTTCTTATTTTATTTCTCACGGTATTTTGCTGTATAAAATGGCCACGCATTACCGCTTTATATGCATCCCAGATTATTTGGATTGATGTGTCGGCTTGTGTGTTTAACTCAAAGAATTCTGCAGTCTTGTCCTTGTTCTTTTTTATGTCTTCCGGCGTTTTCAGAAGATTCTCATTTAATCTCCATTTCCTTGTCCCTCTCCTCTGATTCACTGTCATCGTTATCGCCCCATGGTCAGAGATATCTCTTACAAGTATCCTGATGTCTTTCACTTTTGTTGTCAGCGATTTGGTGGTCCAAATCATATCAATTCTTGACCAAGTAGTATGGCGGTTGGAATAAAATGTATAGTCTTTAGTCGTGGGGTTATGGATTCTCCATGCATCCTCTAAGTCATATTCTTTCTTGAATTTAATAAAGCTTTCTGGTAAAGTAGAGGTGTCGTTTCTATTTACCTTTTTTGTCTTTCTTGATTTATATAGTGACCTATCCATAACCCCATTAAAATCACCCATAATTATCATATGATCCGCATGTTCGTTATTCATTTTTTGTTTTAAAGTGTCAATAAATTTTTTCTTGGAGGCATTTGGAGCATAAATATTACATATTAAGATTGTTTCCATTCCAATAGTTATTTTGACTGCTACCATTCTGCCTTCCTCGTCCCTGAACATAAATTCTGATTTTATTTCATCGTCTATGTACAAGACTACTCCCTTTTTCTTGTCTGGTGCAGAGGAGTAATAGGCTCGTCCCAAATTTTTCTGAGTTAAGTGGGATACATGTTTTTGCTTAATATGTGTTTCTTGGAGTGCAATAATATTATAATTTCCAGTCTTTATTTGGTTAAATATTCGTTTTCGTTTATTAGGAGAGTTTAAGCCATTCACGTTATTTGAATAGCATTTCAGTTGTTGCATTATGCTAGACATTAAGGTCTCTATTAAATACGTCTTCATCCTCCATTTCTGGATCATCTTCATCTCTTTCCTCTCCTTCTTCTTCTTCTATATCAGGTGGGTCGGCTGCGGCTGCACCTGCAGGGGCGGTGCCCTGAGACTCGGGAGTGTTCTCGCGTTTCCTTTTGGGTTTTTTCTCCTTCTCTAGGGAGCTCAGCGGTGTTCTTATTTTTCTTTCCTTTTCCAGTCTCCTGTAGAAGTCCTTCGCTTTGTCCTCTGATGTGAGCCAGATTTTTTCATCTTTGTAGGTAACCATTATTCCTTCATTTCTCTCCCATCTAAAGCGGATATTTAGTTGTTTCAATTCTTTTGTTAGGAAAAAATATTTCCTTCTTCGTGTCAGAACCGCAGCAGGGAATTCCCGAAGTATTGATACTTTCGTATCTTTGAAGTGAATAGGCTTTTGGTTGCTCTTCCTCCACGTATCCTCTCTCACTCTTTTCCGAATAAAATTCACAATCACATCTCGTGGTACTTTGTTTTTTTTTGAATAGTTTGTCTGGATCCGGTAGACTTTATCTATCTCTCTTTCCACCTCTCTCTCGGGCATGTCGATTATCTTTGATATTATGAGGATTATCACCTCACGAATATCTTCTCCCTCTTGTTCAACGACATTGCGAAATCTTAATTGGTATTCCATTTCACTCAACTCTAGCCTTTCCTGTGTCTTCTCCATGGTCACGTTCTTTTTTTCTAGTCCTTCGACTTTCTTCTGGGTCTTTTTCTGGGTTTTCTCCAATTCTGCTTGGCCGGTTTTTAGTTGTTTAACATCCTGTAATGCGTCAGAGACCTCTTTTTTCATTGAGCTCCATTCCTCTGTTAGTTTGTTCTGCATAGTCATCATTTCCTCTTGGGTGGTTTTCAATTGCTTCTCATGTGTCACCGCCATATTTTGAAGTAGGTCCGTTTTCACACCTAACTTCTGGATCTCTTTCTGTATGCCTTTAAGGAGATCTCTCAATCCGCTCTCCTCTGGTCCTTGTCCAGAGAATGAGCCCCTTCTTGGGAGGGGTTTCATGTCTTTTCCTTCTTTCTTTGATGCTGCCATTTTTATTTTCTCTCGTTTGTCCTGGATATGTCCTCAGTATGTGCTATATCAAATAGTAGAAGAATAATAGTATTGCTCTCAGTCAAACATTCCAATCTGTCCCCTTATCTCCGTTAATGCCCCCAGCTCATCATTTCCTAGTATAATCAATTCACAAAACCACAATTAATCCTCCATCTTTCCCTCTAATTAATTTCTCTATTTCTTATCAAGTGATTTTCCGGGTTCATCAATTAACTCATCAATTCATAAATTAAATTATTATTTCATTGGCTATTAATACAATAATTCTCTTAATTTGATCAGCCTTCTTTCCCAATCTAGACAAAGCTTGAAACTTAATAATTAGACGTTTGTATACTATTATGCAATTGTTTCATTGATTCATTACTTCTCTATAGACATGTGAACCTCCTCCTTTCTCCTTAAAGTTGCTCCCTTCTCTTAACCTTTGCCCTGACCCCAGACCTTGTCCCGAAGTCAGTATATTCTCCAATGCTACCCCAGATCTTAAATTGCCAGTGTCACCAGTTCCTTCCCACTGCCTCTGACGTTTCCTGGATATTTATCCTGTCTATGGACCTTCCAATTGTATAGTTCTTACAGGACTTTATGGTCCGTTGAAGGTTTTATTATCTTCTTCGTTACTTCGTTCTATGCTGGTTGCCCGCAAACCTCCAAAGTCGCAAGTCGCATGCACCGTCTGCTTCCCTTCCTGGTCACGCTGCCCGTCTGCTTCCTTTCCTGGTCTCGCTGCCCGTCTGCTTCCCTTCCTGGTCCCGTTGTCCGTCCGCTTCCCTTCCCGGTCTCACTGCCCGACCCCTGGGTCCCGTCGCCGCTCGGCCCTCCTCGTTGTTCTCTTTCTGGGCTCATTCCCTTTGTCTAGTTAGCTGTCTTCCCCCCGTGTTGTGGCTTGTCTCTTCGAATCTTCTCTCGGCTGGATTCTATTCTTTTTATTTTCGTAGCTCTACCGTCCTAATTACCTCCGTCACTTCCGCTTAGTCAGTCCTCCGACGGAGTCACCGCAATATTGGTCCCCACGCCTTTCTCTATTAGTTGGTTCTTCAATTAATTTCGTCCCTTCCTGTTTCTCCTTCTCCTCCCCGGAAGTAGCTCGTATAGTCGTCCGAGCTTCAGTTGTTTATAGAGAAGGCAGTTATGTAGACACAACAATTCCTGCTCAAGGTCGGTGCCATTTTTTCCTTAAATTCTTTGTCTATTTGTATGCCCTCCACCCTCAGCCCCGGCTTTTAACTGTCCTTTGCGATACTTTTTCCGGTTCCCAGTTTGCGTCTTCGTCACGGGCCCGGTAGCCCTCCCAACTGTCCCGTTCGCCCCCGCAAATGAGGGGGGGGTTTCCTACTCCTCTCTTCCCAGATCTTAGTCTCTCGTTTGATTTGGCTGGCCTCAGGGAGTGGATCTCTCTTCCCTCCGGCTGGTAATAGGGAACTTTTCTCTATCTTGTTCTTTTCTTAAGGAGGGGGTCTCCTTTCGGGTCTCCCCGGGTCTCCCCCTTTTTTGTTAGGTTATGCCTCTTAAGTATGGAGTTCAAACTTTTCTTTTGCTTTAGAGAGACTTACATTATCTTGCTCTCCTTTCGTGCTGGTTATTTCTTTCTTGAGTGGGTGCGGGATGGTTGCTGCGGAGTTGTCTCCGCTTCCCGTCCTTGGTCCGCTTGCCGCGGTCTACTGTCGTACCCCACGACCCCCCTCCTTGAGGGATGGGGGTTCTAGGGGCATCGACAGGACCTGCTGGCTACGCGCTCTCCCTCCGTTCAATCCAGGATGAGAGGAGGAGACTCTGGTGTCCCCTAAACCGCTCGGAACGGGTGGCTCGCTCAGGAGCACTCAGCAAACCGTACCCATCGCCATTTTCCACCCACCGGAAGCCCGAGAAGGCTAAAGATCTTGTTACACTTCATCTCTCATGATTCCACAGCATTGAGTCATGTCAGTTAGTGTCAAACTGCATGAATTCTAGGCTTGTGTAATTCAGCCAAAAAGCATGCCATTTCTGGTTCCATTTTTGGATAACCCCTAATTCTGTTTACAGGGAAGTTACACAAATCAGGAGGGGTGTTACCGTTCTCATTCGGCAAAGATACAGCTCATTGGCTACAATGGAAAACTTTAGAGGCTCAGTTCTCAATCATTTTACGGCCTATCTGCATGAAACTTACCTCGGTTTTAGACCCTCTTTATAACTGCACACCTGCAAAGTTTCAAAACAATTGAGTAATCTGCCTATTTTAAATAATTTTTTTTAAGTTTTTACCACAGCATTTTAAAAAATAAGACTAACGGCAAAAGAAGGTTCTGGGAATTGTAGTTGTCAGTTGTGTCCATTCTCAGCCAATCATATCATGGACCAGGCCTTTTATTGGCTGAGAAACAGAGGGAGAGAAAACTTCAACTCCCATCATGCTCCGAGAGGAACTCAGAGACTTGTCAATGCCCTCCACATGCAAATGCTGCTGGGAAAATGAGTTCCCAGCAGGGCCCTATCTGGAGGAGGAGCCTAGGGAACTTTTCTAGAAGAATTGTGCGCTGCTGCCACTGCCAGGGAGGGAGTTAATCCCACCTTCTCCAGGAGCCCCCACTGCAGACCCCTGGCTCAGGTTTATTGCAGAGTTAACTCCATCCTCTCCATTAGCCGAAAATACCTACTTGTGTAGTTTGTTTCAGCGAGTTTTCCGGTCTTCCCCCCCCCCCCCAATCCTGTTTTCAGGGGATATACAAAACAAACCACTGAATTTTACAAATTACTTTCATTCAAACTTATCTGGGCCTAATCCTAATGAATTCTAATGTGTAGGTACACCCTTTGCTATGGTTTTCAGAAGCGGCAAAGTTGGGGACAGGATGTGATTAAGGACCCCATCACACTGAGGTCTAACAAATGGCAATAGCAAGGGGAGTCACCATGGATTGTGGTAAATCCGGGGGTGGGGGTATATCGCCCCTTACCTCATCCCATGGGGGGGGGAGTGGGAGGAGCATTGCTGCCTGGCTTCCTCCTGTTCTTTAAGAAACACAGGAAGCCTCCCATATTCCCAGCGCTGCCTCGCGACAGGTGACCTCACTTCATGCATGGAGCCCTACCCAAAGTAGATATACATCGGTTTGATGGTATCCAGCAGGTTCTGTGCCTAAAGTAAGGTCAAACTGTTGTGGGATGAGTAATAAGGCCTCTGTGATGAGGTCATTAGTTTTCAGCAAAAATGGCCCAAATAGTAATTTTGGTACATATCTTTATTTTGATATGTGATGTCACTCTGAGTTTCCAATGGGCAATTGTAATTTACCCAGGAACCCATACTTTAAGACTAAGAACCCTTGACTATCTTTCCGTCTGGAATAATGATGGCAATATGCGGTCACACTGCAATGTTAAATGCCAAGAATGAGAAGAATACTTCCTCCACCCCATTTTATTGAATTCCTTGTAAGAAGTGCATTGCAAAAGAACATCAATACTGAAGGTGGGAGCAATGTAAAGAGATGAACAGTGAGTGTGTGGAGGGAAATATCAGTACCACCAGATGAGTCACCATTCAAAAAGATTCACCTAAACACAAACTAACTCTCAAATGATTGTATCATAGTTTTCTTTACAGAATACACTTCACCCTCCAACTTGTTGGGGGGCGGAGCAATTTTGTCTCCTCCCCTCAGAGAAGAGATTGGTTAATTTCGCAGAATGTACTGGAAGGGAGGAGGGGCTGGCATAGTGTGCTGCCAGCCCCTTCTCCCTCATTCTGCAATAGGACATCCCCCACCACTCCCGCCCATGGATAGTATAATAATGATTGCTCAAATGGTTTCACATTTGGGGGTCGGATAGGAATTCGCCCACAAGGGTTATGCCTATCCTATACTGTCTATTAGGGGCTTAGATGGAATGGTCGGCTAATAAACTAGCTAAGCATAAATAGTTTAGTTATTCAAAGGTTTGTATACATTTAAGGCACCCCTTAAGGGTGTGGGGCATTATGCAAACACTCACCTAGAAGGTTAATTTTAGGAGTGAGGTGATGGTGAATGTCCCAGGAGCGGGGAGAGTCTAGTCTCAAAAGTTGAGAGAGATTTCTCCTGATGTTTCCCTTACGGGTTGCCCGTGTTGAAATATACAGGGGACCCAGGTAGTATACCTGAATAGCTGAAGGGTAGACTTTAGGAGACGCTACCTCAGCTTACACACACCAAGTTAAACTGACACCAAAAAGTTAGTTGAGTTACAAGTTAAATAGGTAACTATTTAATAAAAGTTGCCCAAAATTTTGAAACCATATATTTTGTGTCTGTCTCGTTATTTCGGGGGGTTGGAAGACAATTACTGTTTCTATATGCATGCACGTGTGTGTGTGTGTGTGTGTGTGTGTGTGTGTGTGTGTAAAATGACTCGGAAAAACCAGACAAACGTAGCAGTTTCAAAAAAGGAACTGGAACCCTTCTCAGTAGAAAAATATACAAAGACAGTACAGACACTTTCCTTAGGAAATAGAAAAAAAGAAAAAGAAAACAAAAGTTATTTAAAAGTAACTTGTCTTTTCTGTACATTCACTATCCAAAGATAGGTTTCTCTGGAGAATTCCCAACCACAACTGCGGGCTGGGTTGAGCGCGATTATGCACTGTAATAAGACATTCGAGCAAAAAGTAAATAAATAAGGAATCAGTGAGAGCGTGTCTCTTTTAGAATTTCTGAAGAGAAACACACTGTTTTATTCACTATTTATAGCACAAAAACAGCTCAGCTTCTGGCTATTATCATTCCAACTGAAAAGCATCAGCCTTCAGAGCCTTGATTCAATACCATTTAAGTCTATTAAGGATTTTTCTCTTTTTCATTTGGAAGAACGGAACATCAAGTTTTGGTTACAAAAGTTTGCAAAGCCACCTCTCTTGATATTTCATTACATTCACTGGTATGATGTAGCCACAAACAGTATGCAAAGGTGTCCTTTTATGGTATTTAAAAGGCACAGGTGGGGAAAACTAAACTTTCCATTTAACAGGATAAATGCTGCTTTCCAATCCAAGTATGATACCTCCATGACCTTTCTTCCTGGCTTGAAGAAGGGATGTAGTCTCAATCTGAGTGAAGGATAGAAAGCCTTTAGGGGCACATGGGGTGGAATCCAGCTCTTGCATTATTCAAACAACTTATACAACCTATGACTACATGCATGCAAGAAAATTTGAGTGGAAGTCCATATCAGAACATATTTGCCATTCAAATAACTAAAGTTATCTTTGGATGAAGAGCAAGTTTAGGTTACCAGTCTAGTGAGATGTATGCATGGAAAAGCCTGGAAGCTCACACTCAGCTTTGCAGCTTGACTGGGAGCAATGGCCAGTATTCTCTATCAGCTAATTAGCTAAGTAAGCATACATAACTTGGTAGCATCCCATGGCTCACCTCTCTCCAAATTGACATAAATGTCATTCATCCAGGCTCAGATTTCAAGCAGAATGGACCTCCTTCTCTTCACAACTGGTGAAGTAGGTTGTGGGAGAATTACAATAATGATAATAATGCCGCAATTGAGACTAAAGTAACAATTGTGAATATGGAACAGTTATGGATGAGCAAATCTAAGTAACTGTTCTATATTCATGATCACCACTTACCAGTAATCACAATCATGACATTATTACTACAATGGTTATTCCTCCCACAAGGTATTTTTCTGGACATCAGCTCCATAGAAAGAAGCAAGTTCTTTCTTCCCATTGAGAAAATGACTCCTTTTCTGACTGGGGATTTCTGTGCATTGGTCAGGCCTGGTGAAGTTAGTATACTTTAAAATGAAGATGAATACTAGTTATCTGAAAGAAATCAGACATGAGGTGGTACAATGTGGAAATGAATGTGACACGTCCATTAAAGTATTGTCTGTTTCTAAGATAGTCAGGGTTTGAATTCCCAACAGAAGCAACTATCATGGCATGTAGTCAGAGAGGGTAACACCACTATTATTAAAAAGTTATGAGACCATATGGGGACAGCTGAGGACTGGGTAGCATTCATGTATTACATAGATGAACGCTTCTGTGCTTCAGTGGTACAGCTGAACAATATCTGATCCTTTAAAAAAGACAATAGCAAAAGTACAAGCAGAAAAGGTGGGAGCAATGTCATTTTTGTCAAAATGACATGCAATTTAATTCTACACATGACATTTCAATTAAAAGATCAAGAAATGATCTAGCGAGGGAGGGGAATTCTCATATTTTCTTATTATTATTCAATTATTATTTGAAAGGCAACAAGATGATTCCACAGCAGACAAGATCACTGTGCTGGCTGTTGTATTGGATCACATGTTGGACACTTCCCAAGTGTCTAGGACTGTGTGAAGTATCGGCGACTAATGCGTGCAGATCCCAATAAGGTGGCCTTCTGCAGTTGGCAGATGGTAATTTTGTCAGTGCCGATTGTGTTTAAGTGCAGATTAATGTATTTAGGCACTGCCTGCTTGGCCTGCATGACTATTATTATTATTCTCACCTACATTTTCTTTCTGTTTTGGTTTCATACATTGGCATGAATCTCATCAGCTAGATGAGATTCATTATAACAACAGTTAAAATATGAGTCAATATGGACAGTATTTAGTAGGTTTGCTTTCTTGAATAAAAATTAATATTTAAAAAAAGTCATCTTAACCATTTTCTAAAAAGAGCAAATGCTTAAGCCAAGGAACACATTTTCTTGAAGCAATCCTATGGTTGTTGATGTACTGCAGCCAACTAAATTTATTTCCATCCCAGATGCATTTTTTTTAGAATCCAAACTTTTCAAGGCTCTTTGTCCAGATGGATGAGCCTCAGCTTGCTTGCTTGCTTTACTTATTTATTTATTTATTTATTTATTTATTTATTTATTCGTGGTATTTGTATACCACCTTTCCCAACCCTGAAGGGGTCTCAGGGCAGTTCACAGTGTTGGCAACAATTCAATGCCATTGATAAAAAGCAGTATAAACATCAAAAATGACCTTCCTCTAATAAAACATTAAACATTATTAAGCACAGCACATAAAATCACGTATCACACAAAGACATAGTCATTGTCCATAAACAGTTTTGCTCTACTCATATTGCAGTTTTTAAAATCTCAATCATTTAAGTGATGAAATCTGCAAAACTTGGTGAGTTCTTACCAAAAAAGGGGAAGAACTAAATGAAATCTTCCTAGTTCCTATCCACTTGTTGTGAACTTTGCTCCCTAAAAGAAAATCAAAATAGAAGGGTCTGTGTGTGTGTGTGTGTGTGTGTGTGAGAGAGAGAGAGAGAGAGAGAGAGAGAGAGAGAGAGAGAGAGAGAGAATCTCAAAGTATATATTATTTATTATCTATATCATGGTTTCCAAGGAAGATCTTTTGGGCTCCACTCCTTTTTAGTGTTGTTCATAACTCACACTCTATTTCACAGTTTATGAACACTGCAAAGTGGAATTGGCTTGAATTCTATTTTCCTCTCGCAGCTGAACAGAGAGCTTGGGTTTCACTAATGCGTCTTCCATTCTGTACATACAATCCAGCAATCATAGCTGTTGATTACATTTCCAATGTGTGCCAAGTCTTGTCATTTCCATTGTAATTAATTTAAAAAAATTGTGTCTGAAAACAAGACACATTGTGGATTGTTCCCCTTTCCTTGAGCCCCTTATCCATATTACTGATACACACACACACACACACACACACACACACACACACACTTATTATAATTAACTGAGAAAACATGACCTAAGCAAAGTTATCAAAGGAGAGCAATTATGGGAGTATGTGCCATATTATTTCAATTAGGTAAGTGCTCACAGTGGTTTTGCTCAGGAATAGCACACAACTACTGTTCAGCCCACGATTCCCACTGTTAACATTGATAAATTATTCCAACATTGCCTTTTCATTCGGCAGGTTTCTTTCTGGACAAGGGCCAGACACAACAGACCCAAAAGATTTATAAGCACCACAGTGGAAAGGCGAAGAAGAGCTGGAGGCCTGACCTGTCATTTGTTTAAACTGGGAATAAAACAAAGGAGGGAAACACACAATCCTAGCATGCCAAATCCTTGAGACTCAGAGGGAAAAAATTGGAGGACATTAAACTAGTTTGAGGAATGGGGTTATAATCATTCTTACTTTGGTTCTGTTGAAATCAAAGAACCTTGGATGGAATCCTGTTGTGGCATCATGGATGTGTAACCACCATGGTTAAGTGACTGCAGTGACTCAATCTTCACTTTTACTGAGAAGCAACTGCTGCAATTGAAAGTCTGTCCCCTTGTCACTCAAAAAGTAACAGACTATGTTCTTGGCCCCTCTCATTAGCAACTTCTGTTGTGATAGGCAGAAATGGGGCTACTGTCGCAAATCCCCCTCAGATGAAGCATTGGGAACATCAGGTAGCTTCATTGCATGTGAAAGGGAAATAGACTCCCATCAACTGCAGTGGCTGCTTCTTGATAAGTGCAAATTGGGAGACTTACCCAGACTCCATCTACATTGCCATATACAATCTAGATTATCTGCGTTGAACTGGATTAAATGGCAGTATATACTCATATAATCCAGTTCAAAGCAGATGTGAATTATCTGATTTGATAATCTGGATTATATAGCAGTGTGGAAGGAACCTAAGGGGATCCATCACTGTGTATGCCTTCTTAACATCAAGACCTGCTTGGAGACACTCCTCTGTGTCCATCCACTTGGAACAATACATTTGTGGAGGTGTGATATGGGAGATTCTTAGTATAACATTTCACTTGTGAGAGGTCGCTCCTTTGGCATTAACTATTGGCCTTCTCTGGCCTACAAGTTACAACTTTGATGTCCATTCTTGATTGGAGATGGTTTGGGAGATGCAGTTATCATGTCTTTGTACAGGCTTGTTGGCTTCTGGGATTTTGTTCCTATTTTTGTCTTTCTTACATTATGTTTTCAAAATATGTGGGTGGTAGATTTGTTTTTATGGATTATACTCTATGACACAATATATTTAGTTATAGTGTATTTAGTATAGGGTAGGTATAAATTGTGTGAGGGGGGGAGAGAGGGAGAGAGAGAGAGAGAGAGAGAGAGAGAGAGAGTTTGAGTGAGAGGGAGAACATAGTGCAGTGGTTTGAGTGTTGGATGAGTACTCTGGAGACCAAGGTTCTAATCCATGGAAAATTTACCAGGTGCCTTTGGCAAGTCACACTCTGGCCCCTTCTACACTATGATATAATCCAGATTATCAAAGCAAATAATACATATTATCTGCTTTGAACTGGATTATATGAGTCAACACTGCCATATAATTCAATTCAAAGCATATAATCTGGATTTTATATGGCAGTGCTAATGAGGCCTATGTGTTTCCCAAAAGTATACAACGCTTAGCAGATAATAATACATATGGGGATTATTGTAAGGCTAGGTGTATACATTTATATATTGAAGAATAAAATGTAATCACACTTTAAAATTCCATTTTAAATTACAATTTTATGTAAGGCCTTCCCTGAGCATCAATGCACAGTTCGTATGGGATTGAAGCATAGAGTTGCAAGCTTGACTGAAAGTTTCTTTTTTAATTTTGCAACACTTCTCTACTATTGGAATCTTTATTCATCTGAAGGGGACAGGTGGTAGTGTTTGTTTAGAATAAGAGTACAATACTAAAGCCCAAAAGAGAGCAACTACTAGCAGAATCCCATGTACACTCTGGGATTCTACTAGCACACTCTGACATGAGTCCCACTGAGATTGAATTAGTCTTGCTCCCAGGACAGTGTATAAATGATTGTGGCTTTAAATCAAGTGTAAATTTCACTGACAGCACAAAGTCCATATTTTGCTAGTCAAAAGAGCACTTTCCCATATGATTCAAAGGAGGATGGGATAACCTTCTAGCTGTTCCTCTGTCCACAAAGCAGTACTTCTCTAGTCAGGCAAACTTTTGATTACAAGTGTATACATTTCTTGGAAAGGTTTTGATTCTTTGAGAGTTCAGTCACTTGTTCTGAACTATGTTTGTTTGTAATCAATTTGAGTCTCAAACTGGAAAAGACAAGATACACATTCAATTGGTATCAGTAAGAAAGTTCAGGGCATTGCCGTTTTTATTACTGATTCCAACTGGAGTAGTTCTGTTGACACAATTGCTGAATACAGAGTCAACATTTATGTAATTCTCAATGAGCCAATAGGTCTTTCCTAACTGGGACTATCAGTAGAATTGAGAAATATATGACAGACTGGTTGTTGTAGACCAGGCATGGGCAAACTTTGGCCCTCCAGGTGTTTTGGACTTCAACTCCCACAATTCTTAACAATTCCTAATGTCTAATTGTGGTAATTAAAGCCCAAAACACCTGGAAAGCTGAAGTTTGTCCATGCCTGTTGTAGACCATTCTGCTAAAGTGTAGCAAATTTGGATCACTGCTATTATCATAGGTACAGCTATTCTCCACTATAGATTTCTGTTGCAATTAAGGAAATTCACAAAAACTTTCCACCCTATAGAACGCACTGAAAGAATACAGCAGGGTATTTCAGAACTGTGGAGGTCAACTCTGCCCACACGGATGATGGAATAAAAGAATCATAGAATGATTGCATGGGAGGGAACAGGAGAGTTACTGAATCCAAACTTCTGCCATGTAGAAATACATTGGGAGACTTAATTTTTATTTTGCAAATTTCAGGATCATGGATGAGCATCTGCAACCTTCCAGATACTATTTAATTGCAACTCCCAAAATTCCTCATAATTTCATTTGCTGGACTAAGGCTGTTGTGCTTTGTAATCCAACATCTGGAGAGCTGCCCAGTTTTCACCCCTGAGATGATATACTTGAGTGATGTATTTGAGATTAAATTGCCAGAAATTAAAGTCCCATAAGACAAACTCAAAATAATAGCCAATGTCAGACTATATTTCTCTTCCCAGAGGGAAAGAGTCGCTTGCTGTATTCACAGACCCAAACCGGAGCATACACCTTTAAGAAGGTGCCTTGCTTTCGCTTTCCTGCAGCTGGGTTGACGACACGAAGCAGCGGGGAGGAGAAACAATCCGAACCGGCGAACCCCAACCACCTTCACGAAAGAGACCCCCACATTCCCGCCCCAGGTACTGTACCGCTCAGAGGAGCCGAAACGGGAAAACCCAGACCTCACGAAGCCCCCGAGGAAGTCACGGGGAGCTAGCACATAGGACACCCGAGCCTATTGAATCCACATTTGTTTCACGGACCCTGCAACATTGAGTCTAGACCGGACTTTAGGCATCGTCCTCGCACTCAGCGAGAGAAGGGATAAGCGGCCGGGTGGCTTTTAGGCAAACTGACACAGCCCCCCCCCCCGACAACACTGAGCAGAATCAAGCCGCGATAACGAGGGATCACGTCCCACTGGCTATACATTGATAGGTTACATACCTGTGACCATCTTTCTTCAAGTGGAGCCCAGTGAATACACACTTATGAAGTCTGCGCGCCAAGTGCAGGCCCAACGGAAACTTTCCAGTTTGAAATTTTTCAGTTTTCGCGGTAGCTCCACCCAGCCCTCCCC
Source organism: Anolis apletophallus (assembly GCA_030556195.1). NCBI lineage: Eukaryota > Metazoa > Chordata > Lepidosauria > Squamata > Anolidae > Anolis > Anolis apletophallus. Next base: position 74,338,919 of record JARBWK010000003.1, read on the forward strand.
GAGGGCATAAAAGGCGCCCTCTGTGCGCCAACCGCATTCCTCCGTCACAGGACAACGAGGAAGGGAAGCTGTTGAAGTGGGCAAGGCCGGGCAGGTAAGTGTGTATTCACAGGGCTCCACTCGAAGAAAGATGGTCACAGGTATGTAACCTACCATTTTTCTTCGTGGGCCCTGTGAATCCACACTTATGAAGAGTTAGCAAGCTAAGGTCCCGGAGGCGGGAATCAACAGACTCACCAAGTAAGGACCAAAGGCAATTTATTGCAATAACCCTGAGAGAAACGAGGGGAGAAAAAACCCAACCGGGGAAAAACTCCCAAATGAGGATAAGGGGGTGCTACATGCACCAACATTGTGGGCACAAGGCCTCACCATATCTACACAGGGTAAACACAAGTGCGGTGCAACAAGCACCATTCATGTCAGGCTCGCAGGCCTCATAGCATGTAAACAGGAATAACACAGAAAATGCAGTGCAACAAGCACCATTCATGCCAGGCTCGCAGGCCTCACAGCATATAAGGGACAATATAGAAAAAGTGCAGTGCAACAAGCACCATTCATGTCAGGCACGCAGGCCTCACATAGTTACTATCAGAGGAGGCACAGTGGAGGGAAGGTGCAACAAGCACCATTCATGCCAGGCTCGCAGGCCTCACAAAGTGTAAACAGCACACAACATACCGAAGGTGTAGTGCAACAAGCACCATTCATGCCAGGCACGCAGGCCTCCACAGCTGTCAAAAGGCGTGCCCTAGCTCAGGTACATGGATCCCGAGGTCAGAACTGCCCTCCCAAAGGCTGTGCCCCTGCTGTTCCTGGTGTCCATTCTATAATGTGACACAAAGGTGAGCGGGTTTGCCCAAATGGCCGCCCTGCAGATGGCATCCAAGGGGATACCCTGTAGGAAGGCTGTGGACGCTGCCAAGGCCCTCGTCGATCGTCCCATGGCATGGGGCGGGGGCGGTTGTCGAGCGGTCTGGTAACAGAGCTCAACCAAAGCGGCCACCCAATTCGAAAGTCTCTGTGCTGAGACTGGTGAGCCTCGCTTGTCAGCCGCATAGGAGATAAAGAGTCTTGTCGACCTACGAAGGTCGGCCGTCCTGTCGCTGTAGACCATTAACGCCCTCCTGACGTCGAGGGTGTGTAGGTCCTGTCCCGCCGGTGTCCCCGGTGGGTGGGCGAGCAAGGGCAGCACAATGTCTTCGTTAATATGAAACGATGAAACCACCTTAGGTAGGAAGGTGACATCTGGTCTTAGTACCGCCCTATCTGCCAGGAAAAATAGATAGGGTTCGTGCACCCGCAGTGCCACCAGCTTGGACAGTCGACGTGCGGATGTGATGGCGACCAGGAAGGCTACCTTCCAAGACAGGAGACGAAGGTCGATCGTCGCCAATGGCTCGAAAGGCGCCGACATAAGGGCCTTTAGCACCAGGTCGAGGCTCCATCCCGGGGTTGGTGGATGGACCGGGGGCCGGAGGTTGGTATAGCCTTTAAGGAACCTCTTCACCAGCGGGGACTGGAACATAGACGGGCCGCCCCAATGTTGGCTGTACCAGGACAGCGCGGCCAGGTGCGTCTTCAAAGAGGACATCGACAGCTTGCGCTGGGCCAGCTCGGTAAGGAAATCCAAGACGACCGAGATCTCTGGCGGAAAAATGTCAATTCCCCGTTGAGCCTGGAAGCGGGCAAAACAGGTGAAGCAAGCCGTATAAGCCTTCGTCGTGGACGGCTTATGAGCGGCAGCCAGGATGGCCACAACTTCTGGGGAAAGACCGGCTAAGGAAGGATCCTCCAGGCCGTGAGGTGCAGTGACATCAGGTCCGGATGCAGCAGCAGGCCATTCTCTCTGGTCAACAGGTCCGGTCGGTTCGGGAGATGACGACAACGACCCTCCGATACGAGCAGGAGGGTGGGGAACCAGACCTGTCTCGGCCAGTATGGAGCGATCAAGATGCAGTTGACTCGGGATAGCTGTATCCGCTCGATGATCCGCAGCAAGAGCGGGATTGGCGGGAAGATGTAAAAGAAGCTGTCCGTCCAATCGATCAGGAAGGCATCCCCAAGGCACCCGGGGTGGGACTCCGGATCCAGCCGGGCCCTGTATCGAGGGAGTTGATTGTTCTGCGGTGCCGCGAAGAGGTCGAAATCCGGCACCCCCCACTCCTGAAAAAGATGGTGGAGCTCGTCCGGGTGGATCATCCATTCGTGCGACGACCAACGTGTCCGGCTGAGCGTGTCTGCCTGGGTGTTCTGGTCCCCCGGGAGGTGAACTGCTTTGAGGAGAGTCTGGTGAAGAACGCACCACTCCCATAAGGCTAGGGAGAGCGCGAGGAGCTTCCTCGACCCGGTGCCCCCCTGCTTGTTCACATAGTACATGGCCACTATGTTGTCCGTCCTGACCAGTACTGTTCTGTGGGAGACCAGAGGGGCAAAGGATCGAAGAGCCTTGAAAATAGCCAGCAACTCCAGATAATTGATATGGTGAAGCTTCTCGATGTCCGACCACTGATCGTGCGTCGAGAAGGTTCCGGTTTGGGCTCCCCATGCAGACAGTGAGGCATCCGTCGTGAGAGTGATGGATGGGGTCTGCGGGTGAAAGGGAACGCCGACACAAACATTCAGGTGGTCCTTCCACCAGGCCAGGGAGCCGCGGACCGACGACGGCATGGAGAGGAGCTTTGAGTGGTGATCTCGCGCCGGAACAAAGTGGTCGAGAAACCATCTCTGGAGGGGGCGGAAGCGTAGCTGAGCAAAAGGCGTCACTGCAACCGTCGAGGCCATATGGCCCAAGAGAACTTGGATCTTTCTCACTGTAGCCGCCGGTCGACCCTGACAGCCACGACCTCCCTCCGAAGCGCCTGGAATCGAATGTCCAGTAGATAGGCGATCTGGTTCGTCGAGTCGAACATTGTCCCAATGAACTTTATGCAAGTCGTCGGTTTGAGCTGGGACTTTTCCGTGTTGAGGTAGAGACCGAGGGAGGAGATCAGCCGTAGCGTAGTCGACAGCTGGTGTAACAGGAGATCCGTCGACTGAGCCGCCAGCAGCCAGTCGTCCAGATATGGAAAAATCCAGATCTTCTGTCTCCAGAGATGTGCCGCCACCACCGACATACACTTCGAGAACGTCCTGGGGGCGGTGCCGAGGCCGAACGGGAGGACATTGAAATGGTATGTCTGTCCATTGACCTTGAAGGCGAGGAAGCGCCGATGTGTCGGCCTCACTGAGATGTGGAAGTACGCGCCCCGCAGGTCTATGGAGACGAATCGGTCGTGGGCCTGTAGAAGGGGAAGGATGGACGCCACCGTCACCATTCTGAACTTCCGGGGCAAAATGTACTCGTTTAAGTCCCTTAGATCCAGGATGGGTCGCAGAGTACCGTCGGGCTTTGGTACCGTGAAGTACCTGGAAAAAAAACCCCGGTCGTCCTGGCATGCCGGGGATGGAAAAATAGCTCCCATCTGTAATAGTGTGTCGACCTCCCGTAAGATTGCTTAGGACGGCTCTGTCTCGACGATCTGCCCTGTAGGCGGCAACTCGTCGAATTCTAAGGCATAACCGTGCTCCACAATCTTGAGCACCCACGCATCGGAGGTGATGCGTCGCCAGGCATCGATGAAATTCGCCAGGCGGCCTCCAAAAGGCGGGTCGGATGGTTGAGGTCGACAAGGGGAGGTTGGCATGTTGACGGCAGTGGTATCTTGCGAAGAGACGGCGGCGTCCAGCGCCCCATCAAACCCGTCGCCGGGATTGCCCGTTACCAGATGTTTGGCGAGAACGGGGGCGCTGGTTCCTCGACCGGTTAGGTTGCTGCTGCTGATGTTGTTGCTGCTGGCGCGGCTGCTGCGACTGCTGCGGCGGGACGTATGGCCGTGGTCCTTGCCTGTAGGGGAAGGATCTTTGTTGGTAACGGGGTCGTTGGAGAGACCACCGAGGTCTGGACTGTTGAGGGTTGTCCAGTTTGGCCGTTAGCAGCTTAAAATCATGGTTGGTCTTCAACTTCTCGTCGGTGCCGGCGTTGAAGAGGCCCTGTGCATCGAAGGGGAGGTCCTCGATGACCTGACGAGAGGTTGAAGAGAGTCCCGATGACTTTAGCCAGGCATGGCGGCGAATGGCAACGGCATGAGCGAGGAGTTTTCCCGCCGTATCTGCCGCGTGTCTAGCCATCAAAATCTGGTGGTGCGCCAGAGAGATAGCCTCCTGCATGAAGGTGGACAGGGCCGACTGCTGCTCGGCCGAGAGGGATTGGAAAAACAGCGCCGAGTTCTCCCAGAGCACCTCCTGGTAGGCACCCATGCAGGCTCCGTAATTGGCCATCTTAGTGAGCAAGAGGCCGCTAGAGTAGATCTTGCGGCCAATTGCATCAAAGCGTTTACCCTCCCGGTCGGCCGGTGTAGACGCCTCTCTCCGAGACGACTGAGCCGACTTGACAATGAGGGAATTTGGAGCCGGGTGGTTCTTCAGCCAGTCCTTCTCCTCCTCATCGGTGCGGTACCACGCCTCAATGCGCTTGGCCGTTGGTGGGATGGAGGACAGTGTCTTCCAAGACGCTCAGAGAACCTCCTCGAGGGTTTCCAGCAGTGGGAGTTGAGGCGTCTGCGACTCCTGTGGCTGGACTCTGCTGAAGACCGGGCAGGTAGAGGCCTTGACGGTCTTCTCGATGGGAATGCCCAAGGCAACTGCCATACGGGTCATCTGGTCGCCGAACGCTCGAATGTTGTCGGCCGGCGAAGACGGGTCAGAATCGCAAGCCTCAATCGAGGGAGTACGGTCCATGCCCAGGGAGAGGACCGACCCAGACACTACAGACCTAGGCGGGTCGTCGTCCTCGATTTCACCCTCAGAACAGGATTGGCCAGCTACTTCAGTTGAAGATGGAAGTGGAGCCATTATGGTCGAGGCAGCCGTGACTGGAGGGGCGACGGAAACCGTAGACAGGGTTGTCCGCTTCATCGCTGGCGCCTGTTGGAGCCTCATGGTCTGCCGTCCCTTCTCCGGTGTAGCTGTTATGAACAGCTGTCGCACCGACGACTGCCCTGAGGGAATCTGGACCACAGTTTGTGCCGAGTCCCCTGGAGATGGGCGTCGTTGCTCGATCTGCACGGTCGTCTCCACAGTGAGAGGACTGGCAGGGGACGTTGATCTCGAAGAGGTGTCCGACGTGGCAGCTCTGGAAGAGGGCGAAGAGGAAACGACCCTACTCCTCTTCGGAGGGGGTGGACATGAAGCACCCAAGTCGAGGGTTTTCCCTGGAGTTGGTGGAATCGCCTGGGTTTTCACGCGTTGGGCCTCTTCGCTCGACCTCTTGAAAGCAATTTGCATGGCCTTCGAGGAGGGAGCAACCGACACGGCTGATCTCTGGGAGAAGCCAGAGGTGACCGACGTCACTGACGGCCGTCGGGACCGGACGGGCTGCACTGTCTCGGTGGTCACCGTGCAGGGTTTCGTTGTCGAAGTCTTCGACGTGGTCGACTTCGACGTCGTATGCTTCACCTTCGCCCTTTGCAAGAAGCGCAAAGTTTGAAACTCGTTGTGGACATACCACAGATCACAAAGCGATGTTCCGATGTTGGCCTAGTGGCGGAAAACAAAGGAATGCGGTTGGCGCACAGAGGGCGCCTTTTATGCCCTTGAGAAGGGCTGGGCGGAGCTACCGCCAAAACTGAAAAATTTCAAACTGGAAAGTTTCCGTTGGGCCTGCACTTGGCACGCAGACTTCATAAGTGTGGATTCACAGGGCCCACGAAGAAAAAGATATGTTTAACTCGTCTGTGAGGGAGTGCCAAGATATGTTTAACTCGTCTGTGAGGGAGTGCATACTTTGTGAGTAAGCACTATCCCCTATCAGATAGAGCCTAGCAGATGGTGCACAACATTATTATTCTTTTATAAGCTCTAATCTCCTTGAGATAAGTATATATTCAAATAGAATTTTTAGTTAAGGTACAGCAACTTTGAAGAGTGGGGTGTCCCATTAATATGAATTGCAAATATGCTTAATATGTACTGCCAGAGTGGTTTTTGAAGGGGTACCAGTATAATACACTGAGTCATAATTTTTGTTTATATCGTTTGACCCAGAATAAGATTGATTGAACTTTCAGATCATATTGGTTATATTACTGTGTATGATTCTGTTGACCTACTAATGGAACAATATGAGGTTATCCTAACATACAATGAATGTATTTCAATGTTTAAGGTGAACCTACTGATGAATTCCAATGAATAGTGTGAATCAATTGTGAAATTTGAAGGCATAAAGTGAAGAGATTGATGAATGTATATTAATGTGAACTTATTGATGAATGTATAAAAATCAGAACGCATCTTCAAGATAAATTTATTTGAACAGTTTATACAGTTGACTTATTCAGAACAATACAACGCCACAGGTATTAGAGACAAATTGTCATTTACCAAGGTCGCGTAGAGCTTATCATTATTGCGGTATATTTCTCTTCTTGTCATTGTGTGCTTTCAAGTCATTTCCAACCTATGGTATCCCTAAGGCAAGTCTAGCATGGGATTTTCTAAGGAAGATTTATTGAAAGATAGCTTCACAGAACCTCCCTCTGCAACTGAGAGAATGGGATTTGCCCATGTATATTCATGACCAAGTGTGAATTCAAACTCTGGTATCCAGAGTCATGGTTCATCACTCAAATCCCATTGGCATACTGGCTCTCTACCCTCTTTAAATAATGATCAAGCAATAGGCAATAAAGGGACATGCTTTTTCTGAAATCTTCTGGTACATTTGAATTAATGCAGTTTGACACCACTTTGATGGCCATGGCTCAATGCTATGGAATTGTGGGGGTTGTAATTTGCAAGAGCTGTGGTCTTCCCTGCCAATATAGTAATGGCAGTTAAAGTGATGTCAAACTGCATTCATTATATAGCACAGACACAGACACGTCCTTCTTTGAAGTACTGTTCACAACTTATGAAAGGAGAATTTTTATTGCCTCCCTGAAAATCCAATTTTCTTTCAGGAAAGCATTCCCAAAGTGGTGATTGGTACAACTAGCTGTGAAAAGGATTCGAGGACAGTATTACCTCCCTTCTGCCACTAGAAGTAACACAAGTTCCATATATTGAAAAGAACACATGTGCATGGACTGGTGAGCGGGGAGAGAAAAGAGAAAGGAATGGTGTAGGAAATTGGTGCAATGATGGAGACATGATCTTACAATTAAAGATATTTACCAGAGAAATGTGAAGCCCATTATATTTTGGCTTAGGCTATGCAAGGAAGAACTGTTTTACATCATCCTGGACAAAAAACAGGTCTATAGGTAAGCTTTAAGAATAATAAACATCCTGCATGCAAGAAAAAAAGCTTGTCAAATGAAGGAATATTGATTTTGGAACAAGGAATATTATGTCAAACAACATTAGTTTAATTGAACTGAATTTAGTTTAAGTATTAAAAGCATTTATATACAAACAGCAAATGAAAATTAACTACAGCTGAATCCTTTGGTTGCCTACAACGGAGTCTATGGACATTCATATGAGTTCTCCTAGGAGTCCTAATAGAGCAGTCTGGGTTCTATTCCCATAGCATGACTCAATAGAAAAGCAATATGCTTTCTCTCAGGGAATAAGAAATGTTAAAGCTATGTTTTGACTTTTCAAAATACACAAAAGTTTTACTTTCTGCACAAGAATGTATAACCAAGGAGAGGAAAGGGGGTAATGCAAGAACCAGTGCCTCAGCACAGAGCCTTGGTTCAAAGTCACTGAAGCTGCTGTGGTGGCAGCTGACAAAGGCCATAAAAGATGAGGGCACACCTTTAAATGAAAGGGAAAACCTATTTGCCTCACAGCTTCTGTTTACAACACTCCACAGGCACCCACATCACAGAGGACCGGCCCTACTCTTAGGCAGAATGAGGCAGCCTCTGCAGGCACCAGATGAGGGATGACATGAGAGGGCAATGCATGGTCAGTTATTTACTTTACTATTAATCCTTCAGGGGTTTCTTTACTTCCAAGAATAAGGAGATGTGCTGCTAGGATTTTCTGTCTCATCTAATACCCTGCATCACTCACAGATGAAAAGTGGGACACTTGGCAAAGAAATACCAGAGCATGGTCAAGATTTTTGTTGTTAACTTCCATCAAATTGACATTAACATAAGTGAATGAGATATTGAGTCTACCCATCTGGAATGTGAGTCTCATCTTTTCCTCTTATTTCTATCTTATCAAGCAGTCTTGTCTTTTATAAGGAGTCATGCCTTCTCATGATATGTCCAAAGTACATCCCTGCTCCTCTCCTCCTCCCTTCCCAGCAATACCATTCACCAGGGCAAGTGACAAGTAGGTCCTGTGACTTGGCTGTAGATTTCCATAACATGGGGGGCATGGTGAAGAGAACTACCACCCTAAGTCAGCAGGCTGCCTGAGACTAGAAAACAAAAGATGATAGTGGGAACAGTTGTGGATAGTTCCATTTAATAACTGGTCCAGTTGTCCCCACTAGCCCTAACTCAGGGAAATTATGGAGAAAATTTTGGATTTTGCCATGTCTTTTGGTAATATGGGGCAAGACCATATTAAGGTGGCCTTGCCCTACATAATTGCAATTAGCTGCTGAGGGGCTGAACCTCATCTACATTGACCTAAGTGGTTGGTGAAGATGGAGCCAGAGCTGGAGGGCATGTCATCTGTCAAGATAACTTGATTAGGTTGGTCAATATGAACTTTTACTTGTGGGTTTCAATTTGTCTACTGTGCTGAAGCAGCAAAATATCTTTGATCTGTGAAAACAATACCACAAAAGGGAACTAGTCCAGTCTTTGCAGATCCAGCTTTCTAGTTACAATATTCATTTTTTTCGAGAAATATTTATTTATTTATTTCATTAATGCAACTTCACATTTCACAGGATATGTATGGGATATTGTAGACTATTGAATTAATACTGTTCTTCTGTAATGGATATAGACAAGTCTTGTGTGTCCCACGAGCAATAATTTGTTACACATTAACAAAGCAACCTGCCACAGCAGGGCCGTAGCCAGGATTTTGATTGGGGGGGCTGGGTTTGGTTCGGGGCTGAGACTGGGTGGAAGAGGGTCTACCCTAACAAACCTTTTGTATTGTCATCCCAATAACCCCATTAATGTGGGATATAATGAGTATGGTGATCAGATCATGATATAAATAAACATAACAGTTTAAATAATGTACCAGTAAGGCCTTTTCACGGACCACCCTGAGAATTTTGGGGGGGGGGGCTGAAGCCCCCTTAGCCCCCCCCCCTGGCTACATGCCTGTGCCACAGGGAATACATTCCATGAAAACTGTAAAAAAAACAACCAATTTTCACACAGTTGGCAATTTTGATTTTCTATGTGTTATTACCTTCAGTAATTGTAGCACAGCAGTTCTCGTTTGTGCCTGGGGACCTGGGAACAGCACCGGGAGTTCCATTAGCATTGGGGCCTGCACCAGCAGAGATAGATTCTGAAGAGGATTTGGAAGGGTTACCTAAAGATGCGTTTCCCCTCACTGGGCCCCCTTCTCCCACCGAAAGCTTGGCTTGGGATGAAGGTTGGCCTGACCCCTATGAAGACATAGATAACCAGGTGCAAATGGAGTCTAGTGATAGCGGAAGTTATGAACACCCGGGGGGGAGGTTCACAGGAGTTTCTCAGTGAAAACATGGAAGAAAGCGGCTGGGAAGATTCTTGGGAGGAGAGCTCTCATGCAGATAGGGGCCCAGCTGCTGAGAGGCAAGGTCGAACCTTTGATAGGAGAAGTAGCATTGAGTCCAGGAGAAGGGGATGGCACCGCAGCCTAGACAGGCCGAGGTCCGTCAGCAAGGATTGGAGAAGACAAGGCCTAGAGCGTCGGGGACCTCGGCCGAAAGATTAAGTATAGCATCCGTGGGAACCAATCCCCAGTGCTTCGGCCACGTCTCTTCTGAGCAGATGTGAAGCGAAGTGGGTCCACGGAGCTGAGTTGGCTAGTGGCCACCAAGTCTTGCCTTGTTTGTGTCTTGCCTTGTTCCTGAATCCGCATTGCTGTGCAGAGCCTTGCTTAAGCCTTTTGGATTATTTTGCCAAGCCGTTCTGGACATTGTTTGCTTCAAGCCTTTTTGGATTACCTTACTATTCTTATGGACAATATACCTTTTGAACTGTTTTATATTCAATAAAGTAGTTAGCCTTCAGTCCGTCTCTGTGTGGGTGATTAAGGGGCCGGTCAAGTCCGTGCATCGTGACAGTAATATACATAATATTCAATTTTAATATTTATTTATTTGTCACGTTTCTATACTGCCCCTCTCAGCCCGAAGGCGACTCGGGATGGTTTACACAGGCAGTCTCTGCCCTCAATACAACACAGCAACAAGTCAATATACACCATATCCACAGGCCCAGGATCCATGGATTCAACCAATCACAGATTCAATACAGAATATGGTACACAACACAAGCAACCTCCAGGGAGCCCACCAGCCATCAGTTCCGCCTTGGGAACAAGCATGCAGAAGTGCCACAGCCTCCAGCTTGAAGGCACAAGTGAGAGGCTAGCATGCTCTCCAGAGGGAGGGGAATCTAAAGGATGTGTGCCCGGTGGTCTCAACTTGCTATCACTACCATTGCTGTCCCACACCATTTATCAATACAGACATCAGCATCTGCTCTCTGGAGTCTGCATGGGGTCCTAGAACCAAACCTCGATTGACAAAGAGGCCTGTTTTGTCTGGTCTGTACCATTTAGACTGCAGGGTGTTCCATAAAAGTATTTATTTTATACAAAAATGAAGTGATAGAAAAATGGAAAATAAAACTATAATATATGAAAACAATCTTATCAGTGAGAAAACTAATTTAGTGCAAACAAGAGATTGTGAAATCATAAAATCAATAGGAATTTTCCAGATGGCTGAAAAAAGAGAAATGGGTTTAATGTTTCAGTCTCTGCTCCATCTTAACAATAAGTAAGTTTTGGCCTAACTATTAAATAGAACCAATCCTGTGCTGTGCCGAGGCATTAATGAGCCATCCTGTCAATTCCTTCAACATACCTTTAATAGAGGAGTTAACCATTCTCTCTGACCATTGCTGCTAAGTATACTTCTTAATTCAAATGGCTTTCCTTAGGAACTTAACTGGCCCTGGATGGAGGATTATAGATTAGTCATAAGGGAACTTCAAAATGGTCGTGCTGAGCAGAATGGCCTGAAGATCATAGAGGTCAGCAAGGGCAAGACATATGGGCATTTATCCTTGCCAAAAGTACAATAGGAGTGGTAAGGGTCAATGCTTCCAGGCCACGAGAGGAAAGACATGGGGGAAGTCTTGTTCATGGCATGTGAATCCCCAGGACACCATGTACAACAGTAAAAAGTTGAGTCTCAGTGCAGGGCAGTGGAGAAGTCAAAGAATGACTACAATTACAGAAAAGATAAAGATGTGATCTAAAATACCCAGTTTTGTATAGAATCTGCTCTGTGTTTACAATATCCCTATGATGCAGTTAATTCATATCCCTTGACATAACATCATGAAATAATACTTTTTTTAAAAAAATGACTTTATAAAATTACCAGATAACTATGAATAAAATGAGTAGATAAAAAGTCCAGATCACAGCACAGAAAAATGGGTGGTTTCAAAAACCCTAAAATAGTTGTAATATCAACAGCTAATGAGAATAAGATGACTTAATATTGGGGTGGGAATTTTGTGCTCTTTCAAATACTATTTGACTGCAACTCCTAACAGTCTTTACCAATGGTGAGGAATGCCAGGAGTTGCTGTTCAAAGACATTTAGAGGATCACACCATTCCCCAGAAGAGATTAGAGGAAAGCCAGGTGTGATACACGTAACCCCGCAAGTTGCTCCTTGTTTTTGTGTGCCTTCAAGTTATTTCCAGTTTATGGAAATCTATCACATTACTTTCTGTGACTGAGATTGTCTGACTTGCCCAGGGTCACCCAGTGAGTTTTCATGGCCAAACACGAATTTTAATCCTTGTCTCCAGAGTTATAGTCCAACACTGAAACCACAATGCCACCAAACAGGAACATTATAACAATGTTAAACTTGGGTTGCTGTGAGTTTTGCAGGTTGTATGGCCATGTTCCAGAAGCATTCTCTCCTGATGTTTTGCCCACATCTATAGCAGGCATCTTCATAGGTTGTGGGCAAAATGTCAGAAGAGAAGGCTTCCATTCTCATCCGAAGACCTGGATGTGGAACCAAGCCTTCCCAGAATAGGCTGAGATTGGCTATTGTCTGAATGTATGACCACGTTTACAGATTGAGTGGAATTGTTTTAATGGCGATGTGGTTTTATGCTGGGTTTTTATGTATTTTAATATGTTGTTGTAGTTGTTTTTAAATTGTATAGCATTGAATTTTTGCTGTTATGCCGGTCTGAGTCCCTCGATAGAGGTGAGAAGGTCAGGGTACAAAAGTTTTAAATAAATAAATAAATTCCGGAACACGGCCCTGCAGCCCGGAAAACTCACAGCAACCCAGTGATTCCAGCCATGAAAGCCTTCAACAACACAATTTTAAACTTAACCACACAGGTTGTCAATATATGGTACCAACAACTGTGTTGCTGCCAACTGCAACATGATGTGGTAAAAAGCTGAGGTCTTATATTGTAAGAAGGTTATGTGATGGCGTGCTCATAAATTTAATAGACCTGTCACAAAGCCACTTGGTTGTATGTCTCAGTACTTACATACTAAAAAAATTGATTATATGCAGAGTGATACCATGCATTGAGTTAGATGTGCAAATGAGCTATGACAGCTGTAATAACATTGTGAGCATTTTGTTATCCTCATGCATCTCCTCAGATGCTTGCTCCATTCCTCTGTGAATCTGCTCACAATTTAAGATCAACATGAGAGCCAATGTTCTTGGCTTGCCTCACATGAGAAGGACCTTTTCAGCCACTTTATCAGTATTGTAGGCTGTCTTGTCCATAGGCACTTGCCAGTCAAGCTGTCTTTTTATTTCAGTGTGCTTTCAGAGTCCAAGTTTGAACATTTTCTTTTTATCGTTGCTTAAAGAGTAGCTTGAGCTGAACATTTACTTCATTATTTCATTGCACAATTTCAATTTGATAAACTGCTTTATCAAATCACCTTCCAACTGAAGGTGATTATATTTTTATCCAGGCAGGACTTTGAATTTTAATTAGCTATAGTATGTATGTAAAGTGGTGCGCTTTATTTTAAAACTGCTATTGAAATTATGCTTTAAATATGAGTGTTTTAACTATTTTTGATCAAGTTTTTAAAATAATAGTTATTCCTTTTTTAAAAAAAACTTTTCAAATTAAGGTTTTTACTGGATCTATTAAAAAGTATTTCAATTATTCATCAAGTTTCATTTTGGGAATAAAGACTCCATAGAAATACTGTAAGTTAATACTGGATAAAATACTGTAAGTAATACTGGATAAAATAACAACCACAGTCCTACTTCTACTACTCAATGCCTTCTGCATTGAGTCTTGGTAAATGTACAGTTGGAAGTAGTGAGTCCCAATATGTTTAATGAGCCCTCCTCTGAGAGCAGGTAGACTCTTTATGGGGGATTTTTCTACCACCAGACATATGACAACCCTAAGATGTATCTATCATGGGTTTTTCTGGTGCTGAGTTTGTGTGACTCAACTGAGGTCACCACAGTGGATTTTGATGGCTGAGCAAGGAAATAGATATCTGGCCTTCAGAGTCATAGTCTAATCCTCAAACTATTATAACATGCTGGTTCTTCTAACTGAATGAATTATTTCCTTTTTTTGACCATGGGTTCATAATTTTATTATTTGGCAGTATTATAATGTCCTAATTTTTTATTATTAGAAACTTCCTTAAAAAGAGGGGCGTATTCACGTTTTCCTAAAATATTAGATTAATGAATGACCTAGCTCTTGTGGTGCAAAAAAAGTCCATCTATGAGTGTTCCTACAATGTAGAATTAATACAGTGTGACACCACTTTAATTGTTATGGCTCAATGCTATGGAATCCTGTGATCTGTAGTTTGGCGAAGCACTAGCACTCCCATGATTCCATAGCATTGAGCCATGGCAGTTAAAGTGATGTCAAACTGCATTAATTCTACAGTGTAGATGCATTCCAAGTTCACAATCCTATGGTGGTGCCTCTTTCAATGCTGGAAGGCTCCACTGCAGAAAATTCTTTATGTCAACTTGTTGAAATACAACCTTTCCATTCTGAAATCTTAACTCATGTTCATGAACACACATAATCTGACAAGTCTAAAGAAGGCCAAGCATTGAGGGGTCTGGAGTTTCTCTGCTTTTCCCAGGCTTCTTCCAACAATACTTGGCTTGAGTTCAACAAGCTACAAAGCTCCTGAACCTCCTCCCCAGATATATCTGTCTTGTCTCTCAGGGTAACAGAAGCTTATTTCTGGCTCTCTGTCAAGCTCCCTGCAACATCCTTTTACCACACAACAATATTGAAGGGAGGAATGCATACTTTTGCTTTGATTTCTAGAGAGAATAATAACTCTTTCCATTGTTTTTTTTCCATATTAGGTGACAGACAACTCACAAGAAGTCACCCATCGTTTTATTTTGACCTCTTTTTCACCTTCTCTTCCACCTTCCCTCCCACTAATATTCTAGCCTTATCCAGTGTGGGTAATTATTCTGTCTACGGTTGGGGGTTTTTTAATCCCCTCTGTTGTTCTAAGTTCAACTCTCCTCACCTGTAATTTTAGAAGTTTGCATTTTGTTAACTTAGGGAGACCTATAACACTGCTATTTCCCAAATGAAGCAATTGGTTCATCTACCTCTTTCCAATATCACCTCCTAGTCTGCTCCAGGGTCTCTTGCACTGTTACCAGCTCCCACTTATCACCTATGGGGGGACACCATAAATTAGCATTCTATGGTGACATCAGTTATAGTGGTTATACACAAACAGTAGAGATACTGTAAATGCAACGTAGCAAAACACACAAAGAGACTGTATAATATAAAAAATAATATATATATTAGTGCATAAACAAACAAGTGGTGAATACTGTAAGGGAGCAATAACAATAGTCACTCCCTGGCACTTACATACATCAATTTTGGCATGAATACCATACAAGAAAGTGCAGCGCGGTTCTCAGACGAAGTCCCTGGAGTAGGCGTGGTGGAGCTCAAAGGGGTGGCGAGGTAAACAGTTGGGATGAGGATCAATATACACAGGCGGAAAGGAAAGATAAACAGGAATTGATGCCCAGAGTGATCCCAAGCCGCGAAACGTAAGCGGTAAAGGCAAACGCCTTTGTTTGTAATCCCAGCTCCTTAAAGGCTGATCGCCAGGAGCAGTGCTGTGCAAATGCGCTGTGACTTGGAGCCAGAGCAGCACACGCCGTCCTGGGAGACAACCCGGAGGAGAACCACAGGCTAAAACAGCAAATCAAACCACGAAGAAACGCCAGGCACGCGTTCCTGTTTATCTTTCCTTTCCGCCTGTGTATATTGATCCTCATCCCAACTGTTTACCTCGCCGCCCCTTTGAGCTCCACCACGCCTACTCCAGGGACTTCGTCTGAAAACCGCGCTGCGATTTCTTGTACGGTATTCATGCCAAGATTGATGTATGTAAGCACCAGGGAGTGACTATTGTTATTGCTCCCTTACAGTATTCACCACGTGTTTGTTTATGCACTAATATATATATGTTATTTTTTCATATTATACAGTCTCTTTGTGTGTTTTGCATCAGTTATAGTGGTGCCACTAATCACATCCAGCAAAAAGCATGCACTAAAAAAGCATTGCCTCAGATTTTGCACTAACAGACATAGGTTGAATATACATGTGGGTTGTATCTCAATTCCAACCACCTTAGGTGATCCCTCGTAGTCCGAGGATGATGGTCCTCCATGTGTAGTATCTTGGTGGTGGGTTCATAGGTGGCTATGGAGCCCTATTCTTGATCTGCATGTTCTCCTGCAGTGAGGACATCAGTTTCCAGTTGGAAGACAGTCCCAGTCAGAGTTGGCTTGATGCGCCTTCCTCTTGGCACGTTTCTCCCTTTCACCCTCAATCCATGCCTCTTCGAATTCTGCAACACTGCTGGGAATACTAGGAATGGGCTGTATCTCAATTCCAATGTGCACTATCCCACCTTACTAATGTGAGAATTGCCCATTTTAACTCAAATTCATATTGGTCTTTAAAGTCACACACTGTGTGTTTGGGCTTTGGGCCTTTTCTGCACCATTTACTCACTTTGTGGCAAGAGAGAACAAAGTTTCCACTGGACTCAATTGGAAAACACCGCTTTGGCAAAGGATTTTTGAAATCCTAGAGCAAGTAATTTGTTTGGGTGTCAAAATCAAATCTTACAAGAGATGTAGGTTTTGTATAAGGAACTGAAGGCTGAAAGCCAACAAAGGGATTCTCACTTTCTCTTATATCAGGGTGGTTGTCCAGGGGCTGAATATTGCAAGCCTAGAGGGAGATTTTGAACAAGATAGGTTCTAAGCGTTTGTTCTTAAGTTGAATTTATTTGTAAGTCAGAACAGGTACATTTTAAAGTGTTACTCCAGCCATATATATACATACATACATACATATATGCATTGGATTGCATAGGGAAGGGTGAACAGCCCTGTGGTTTCTGTCCCTGTGAGATTGGATTTTGAAAAAAATGGCTTGTTGGGGAACCAAGGACTGGAGATAAAGCTTCAGTAGAGACACCTTTTCCCCATGATAAATTTCAGGAGTGGATTTCCTTTTTGAAGGGTAGATTTCTCTCCCTTCCTGTTGTCTCACCTCCTTTCTTCACTATGAGTCATTTGTAGGTCAGATGTTTGTAACTCGGGGACTGCCTGTTTTAAGATACACAGTACATTCTTTGAGCTCATGCCCATGGTTTGTTTCTCAAATCAGCCATGTGTGAATTTTGCATAGCATATGAATCAAATTGCAAATGGGCTTTGCAAATCATGTGCTTTTTGAAGTCTTTCTTGCAACAGTAAGAAAATGGCTGAAATTATTTATTGCTTCCTTCAAGAAGAAAATGTGTGCAAACATCATTCCTAGTTTCTACCTAAATTAAAAGGAATAATGGTGTTACAATATTGTGTGCACGAAAAACCTCAGGAATTGTTAACAGTGTTTTTACACTCTCTGAGGGGATCTTTCTGACCTCACAGTTCTAATATGATGATTTCACATTAATGGCCACATCTACTGTATGTCATCTGGAGTCTTGGGACTGGTAGTTTGTGCACACATATGTTTTCAAAATGAAGAAAAATATCACTGGATGCATAATTATGGCAATCATTGATCACCTCCTAGCCCTACCTTACAGTTATATCCCAGACAATTATTGGGGGTTGGTCATATATGCCAAGGCTGTAGTATCTGTAGCCTTCCCAAAGTTGTATTCTAATTCCCATAAGTCAACTCAGCCATTGATGAGGGAAGATGTTAGTAGTAGTTCATCAACTTCTGGAAGAACATGGGACCTACTCCCGTTTAGACGGGCCTGCAAAACTCATTTGTTTAGACAGGCCTTCGGTGAGTAGGCCGTCTGTTCATCCATTGGGCTACTATACTTGCTGCTGCTTTTGTTTTAATTGTTAGTGTTGCATGTTTTAATTCTGTTTTTAAAATGTTTTGTTTTAACCATTGGCGCTGTGCCACTGGCTCTTGTGAGCCGCCGCGAGCCCCCGGGAGTCGGCGGTGTAGAAGTCCCAAGAATAAATAAATAAAATAAATAAACATAGGTTTTTCAATCTCTGGTCCATGCTTTCTGAATTTATTTTGTGTCCCTGTCAATTTTTTTTAAAAAAAATTCCATTGATATACTAATTAAAAATTACCAAAATGTTCTTTAAAACAACATCAAAGAAGTGGTGCCAAATCCTCCTCCTCAACCAGCTTAATGGAAGGTATTAGTTAAGATCAGTTCAAAGAAGAATCAAAGGGATGGTGGAATTTTCAGCAACTACAATTTACAACTTGTCCTAATTGGAAATCCAGCAGCAAGAATATCCTGGTCCTAAAAGACAAGAAGGCAAAGCTATTTAGAGTAATCTGAAGTTAAATTGGGTAAAGATATGTATTTTAAAGAATGTGGAGGAGTTGACTTAATTAATCTTGAACCACTCTTGATTGAATATAACTGGATTGAATATAACTCTATATTCTTCAAATGCAAACTCTGATAGCTCTGAAAACAGATCCAGAATACTTTTGCTTTATTATAACTCTATCAGTGGTACACATGCAAATGGTTAATAGTATCTCATTCAGCATAAAATTCTGAGCTGAATACATTTAATACAATGGTTTTCACTCTGCATTAGATCTGAAGAAGTAGGTTTATATCCACAAAAGCTCACATTAAACAAAAACCAGTTAGTCTTACAGGTGCCACTATATTCTGTCTTTCAATTTCCCATCCTTCTTCCTTTCACAGCAGGTTATGAAAAAAACAATGTGATGGAGCATTTTTGGAATTTGAATGCCAAATTGCTGTAAAACCAGATTATGTTTTTCCAAAGACTCCTGCCTATATTATGAAATCTGAATCTAAATCCAGTTTCTGTGCAGTTTACTGATTTCAAATGCAGAAAGCATAGCAATTAGAGACTGTAAGAAAGCAAAGCTCTGTTAAGAGCAGTGGTTCTCAAGCTGTGAGTCCCCAGATGTTTTGGCCTACAACTCCCAGAAATCCAAGCCAGTTTACCAGCTGTTAAGATTTCTGGGAGTTGAAGGCCGAATCATCTGTTGACCCACAGCTTGAGAACCACTGGTTTAGGCTCAAAAAGATGGAAGAGACCATATGAGACATCCAGTACCACCCCTGCGATGATGATTTTTATTTTCCCAAATGGAGAAACAGTTGGTTTCTAGTAAAGTATATCTAGTATATCTAGTATATCACAATTCATATTCTTATTTTTAATTCTTATGTGTAGTGGTTTGAGCATCAGAGTATGACTTTGAAGACCAGGGTTCAATTCTACGCTCAGCTGCATACATACACTGGGTGACCTTCAGCCAGTCATGATCTCTAGACTTCAGAAAACTCTGTGATAGGTGTCTTAAAGTCACCTTGAGTCAGAAATGAATTAAAGAGAGAACAACAACAAGCACTACGAGAAAAGAGATTTCACTTGAACATTAGGAAAATCTTCCTGAGCTGTTTGGCAGTGGAATATGCTGCCTTGGAGGATGGTGGAGTCTCCTTCTCTGGAGTGGGTGGCCATTTTTCAGGAGTGCCTTGACTGTGTATTCTTTTTTTTTTTTGAATATCTTTATTGAAGGTTTTTTCTTAATACATATAGTAAAATGCAGAATAGTGGGAAGAGGGGGTAGGAAAGGCGGGGAGGGGCAGTGTGGAAAGGGAATTGGTGATAGGGAGGGGCATGAAAGATAAAGATTGTTGGTTGAATCCAACTACTTCCAGTTCGGCTAGCATGTTCCACCAAATACTTGATCATCCAGGCTTCCTATTCATCATTCTAGAGTATTCCAACTCCCTCTCGCTTGTAGACATTTTCACTTTGTTTATTTATTTAGTTTACTGTTTCTTGGATTTTTTTCCCTTTAAACTTAAATTCTTTTATGTATGTTCTTATTTGGCTCCAGCCCGTTCTATGTTTTGGACTTTGATCCGTCACTAGGCTTTTCAAGGTGTCCAAATCCATTAATTCCCTCACCTTTAACAACCAGTCTGCAGCAGTCAGTATATCTTTGCTCTTCCACCTTCTTGCTATCTCGATTCTCGCAGCCGCTGACATAAAAAAAAACACCTTATCGTCATTATTTTGAATCTCACAGTCAAAAATATTTAGTAAATAAAAATCTGGTTTCAATTCCATTTTCTGCTTGAGGATTTTTTTCCACGTGAGTATGCACTTCTTTCCAGAATTTTTTAATTTTCTTACACTTCCACCAGCAGTGAAGGTAGGTTCCCTTACTTTCTCCACACTTCCAGCACCGGTCCTTCAGGTCCTTATAGAAACTTGCCAGTTTCGCCAGAGTGAGGTACCAGTGGAAGAACATCTTATACCAACTCTCGGTAATGTTGGTAAATCCTGAATATCTGAGTTTTTTCTTCCAAAGGAGTTCCCAGTCTTTTAATAAGATGGAGTGTCCCAATTCTTGGGCCCACTTCACCATCGTACCCTTAATTAGTTCTTCCTCGGTATCCCACTCCAGCATCTTGTTATATAGAAGAGTTATTTGTCTCTTTTCTGTTTTCAACACTTTATCCCAAATGGTTTCCTTCGTTTCAAAATCGTTTTTCTCATCTTGTTTAAAGCAATCTCTTATCTGCGCATACTGAAACCATGTTAGATCTACTCCTTGGTCACACGGCTCTTCTAATGATTTCAGACTCCATCCTTCTGTTCGCCTCTTGATAAGTTGTTGATATACATACCATTTGTTAGGGGGGACTTCTTTCACATGTTGGGCTTCCATCGGCGAGATCCATTGGGGTATTTTCTGGAAGAGAAGTTCTTTATATTTCCTCCACACCTTAATTAGGGCGGCTCTGGTGAAGTGATTGGTGAATTTTTTTTCAATCCTTGCTTTTTCATACCAGAGGTATGCGTGCCAACCTCGTCTTAAGTCGGAGCCTTCCAGCGCAATGGTTTTCTTCTTCTCTAAGGATGCCCAATCCTTAACCCAACTCAGGGCAGCTGCCTCGTAGTACAACTGTAAATTCGGCAGCGATAGGCCCCCTCTTTCTTTTTTGTCCGTCATGATAGGATTCTTATGTTTTTACAATCCTGTCTTCATTGAGCTGGATCCAGATATTCCCTTCTGCTTGGCAGATGCTCTTTTCTTGAGTTGGTGCAAGTTCCCTGTGTAAAAGAGAAATACATATGGAACAAACTTGAATTATATTTTGATCAGTACTGCATAATTTCTTAAGGAGTTTTGTGCTACATTATAATGTTCCTCTCACCTCTTGCACAACAACAACAAAATACCCTCTTTTGCAGTGGAGCAGATTTCCATCACACACAGGGTATATCCAGAACTGTTAATATTGTTAGTTGCTAAATAATGGCTTACTGGCTCATTGACTTACAAAGTTTTCTAACCCACAGCCTATTTAATGTGATGCATGGGAGGGAGAAGAAAATGGCCTATATATACAATGGGATATATACAGCTAAGAGCTAAACAGATTAATGCTAATTCAAAAAATACTGCTGAAGTATTAAACATGAATATGATACAAGACATAATATGCTGGCACGAGATGAGTGTCTACATACACAAAGGAAATTTATATTCATGGATGAAAAATGTATCTCAATTATACTAACATTGAGTGGTCTGTTTTTTCTAGAAGATGAAAAAGCTGTGCTTAGATAAAATGCTACATAGACTGTTCTATCAAGTTTATGTTATATTTTCACTGTCATCAGAAGCCCAGGAAAAGGGGAGGAATTGGAAATACTAGTTTCCGCTGAGTCTGTGTTGAAATTTGAAATAATAAACTCTTATATCTTAATATTTATGGTTCTAATAAACTACCCCAATATTAAAATGTAAGATAAAAACCTGAAAGTCCAAAGCTACAATTTGTTGTTAAGACAAAACAATTTTGAATAATCAGCAGTGATTGAAATCTAAGATTACTTCTCTTATTTAATAAGTGATTCCCCGTGGTGATGTATCCCGGATATTAAAGTAAGTTTAACTCATTTGGGCCAGCTGTTTCAAATAGATGCCCAACAACTTGCCAAATGATAGCAGAAAATATGCATGAAATAACTGTTTGGATGCTGATTTATCGGCTTTACTTGATTGTCTCAAATAGATCTCATTTTGGATAATAAGGAATTAATGAATATATGAGGCAATTTCTCTTAACTGAAAATGGCAAAACACACAGATAACAGTACATTTAGCACACTGACTCAGAAACTACATGAAGATTATGATTTAAAAAGAAATTAGTGGCTGTCTTTCAAGCTTCCCCTCAACTGAATGGAGTATCTGAAGCAGAAAAAGACTGAAATGTGGTACATATTCATTTTGTTACACAATTAACTTATTACATGTTACAAACCCTAAAGAATTAACACAAAAAAGAAAGTCCTATACTTAGGCGATCCCTTGTTGTCCGAGTAGGATTGCCCTCCAAGATCGGTGTACTGGCGTTGGGTCCGTAGGTGACTGTGGGCATTGGTTTCCAGGTGGAAGGCGGTCCCAGTTGGGGTTGGCTTGACGCACCTTCCTCTTGGCACATTTCTCTCTTTCGCCTTCCATTGGTTGAGGTAGGCAGGATTTCCCTGGGTACTGGTTGTGGGGGGTCGGGAGCAGGTCAGGGTTTTGCCCTCCCTTCTGCTCGAGATCCCCGTGTACAACTGGTGGGCCACTGTGTGATACAGAATGCTGGACTAGATGGGCTGAGGTCCGATTCAGCATGGCTCTTCTTATGTTCTTATGTTCATGCCTCTTCAAATTCTACAGCCCTGCTGATCACAGCTGACCTCCAGCTGGAGCTACATTGTCTACATGACACCACCTCTGCCTCAGGCAGAGTATATCTCAGTCCCATTGGTCCCCATTATTAGCCCCCATTAGCAGAAAAGATCAGGCTACTGTAAACTGTTCTGGCTACGGCTTAAGCTGCCCCATGCCAGACTTGTTTTCATGCATTCAGCAACTGAATCATTCACATCTGGAAACAAAAATGAAATTGTGTGCACCCCTAATATGTTTGCAAACACTCAAAAATCTAAAGAAATCAAATATAATTGTGGTCCCAGGCATTTTGGATAAAGGATACTCACAATCCCAGCCACAGAAAACTGTGTTAAGTTCATCTTTGAGTCAAATTAAATCATTCATGACTTGAAGCCATACAACAAAGTATTGGATACCATGGCTCCATGGATAGGCTGGTTAGAGGTACTGAGAATTATGGTTAAAAAAACCTCTGACCTTGACAAAAAAAAGTAAACTGTCCTATTTTACACACAGATGCACATGCTTATTATGACAAATCACTGCCTATAGATGTGTATTCCCATTGATTGCTAAGAACATTGCAAGTATTTGGAAATAAAGACTTAAACTTTTCTAAAGTAGACAACACATTTTGCCCAAATGAAAGAGTTTGGATTTTGGTCTTTATTCGTGCTCTCAGCAACAGAATTCCCACAAATGGCAGTGGAGAGTTGGCAGAAAAAAGTGATCTTATTGAATTCCCAGGTTTTCTATTTATTATAACCTACACCACTGCTCCAAAGTTTAAGGGCCTTCAGGGAATTTTTCTTAAATTTTAGCTATTTCTTTCACTGTTCTAGCACTGTATCTTGATAGATGTTCATTATCACAAAACACAAAAAGAAAACAAATTTCTTTTTTTAAAAAAGAAGTTTCCTGGTGATTTGAAAACTTTTAAACCACACAATAGTGGGATCAAATTTTCTTATAAAATATTTTAATTTTAATTTTGTACTGTGATTTTTGAAAAGAAAAAAAGGAGAAGGAATGCTATTTTGAAATCCAAACATATATGTTATTATATACCATTTTAGGCATTTAATTAATTTGTTTGGTCAATGGTGGCAAAACATATAGAAAAAAATCTCATAAAATCACTACATTTCAAAATATTTCTTCTTTTAAAAGAGGAGACAAAGACTTACTTAATAAGACTTTGACAAACTGCCAAAAGGGCATGGTTACTTTTTTCCCTGTTGCAGGTGAAGCCCTATTAGAAAAACATTTCTCCTGATAGAATATCATCACTAGAAAGAGGATGATATTTTAATTACTTTCTTTAAATGTCATCTTAAAATAAATTATAGGCCATCAATTATATTTCTTCTAAGAAAAAGTATAACAGGAAATCTGTTTCATCAGGTTTTAGTTTTTTTAGAAAGAGACCATGAGAATTACTTTGTCCATCCAAACACAGACCTGAATTCTCTCTCTTTCTCTGGGTGCAAACATAGTATTAATGCAATCCCCACTCCCTAAGGTTTAAACATCCTTCCTTACTGGCTGTTTCAATACATTTTCAAACTGTGGCTATATAAGCTTTCTTATATATGTAAATTCCAATAAATACATGGATTTGCCTCCTAAAGTAAGGGGGATTCACATATGGAACACTCACTCTGAGCCAGACTGGTTTTGCTTATAATTATTTATAGAATAGATTGTTTTTGTGTTGTTTGCTTCACGTGCCTTTAATCTCGAGTGAAATTGTTTTAAGGCTGCTGTGCAGTTTTATTGTTTGTATAGTAATTTAGATTTTATTGTAATAGTTTTAATGTTTTGATTTTAGGAATCCTTTTTAAAGTAACTTTTCTATTTATACTTTCATTGAAGTTTTGCATAATTTTAAATGTGTTATTAGCCACCTTAAGATGTGTTATATGGCTAAAGTAAGAATAGAATATAAATAAAAAGGAGGAGGAGGAGGAGAAAGAGGAAGAAGAAAAGGGAAGGAGAATGAAGAGAGCTACCACATGCCTCAGCAACATGGAAAACTCTTATCTTTAGGTAAGGCCATGGAGAATGTGAGCCCCTAGCTGGAATGATGGCAA
Organism: Anolis apletophallus; assembly: GCA_030556195.1. NCBI lineage: Eukaryota > Metazoa > Chordata > Lepidosauria > Squamata > Anolidae > Anolis > Anolis apletophallus. The sequence continues at coordinate 74,363,493 of JARBWK010000003.1, forward strand.
ACTCTGCAACTGCTGAACAGATTTTGCCACCTGTTGCCTATTAAAACGGGTTGGGTTTCATCTTGTTTAACTGCCTGTTTTCATTTGAATTAAAATGTTAATCTTCGTGAACTAGATCCTGTTTCCCCTAATTTCTGTATTTTGTCCATTTCTGTAATCACCTAATCGAAAGGTGTTATGTCCTTCCCATTCTTCGCCCTTGATTCCACTCATCTCATTTTTCTCCCCATTTTGTTTTTCTCTCCATGTGACTGTGTTTCAATATCTGCTTTGAATGGGATTATATGAGTCTACACTGCCATTTAATGCAATTCAGAGCAGATAATCCGAATTGTATATGGCAGTGTAGAAGGGGCCTAATTGATTCTCCAATAAATTCAACACAACATATCGCAATACTATGTAATGTTAAATTAATTTCTAGGCTACCTTTACAGCCAGCAACCACATTGGGTGAAAGAGTCTATTCAGCTCTTAATTGGGTTGCAAGATAAATGTCATTTCCATTTTCCTCCAACCAGCAAATGAGGCCATAGAATACATGTCACAATTCCTCATTGCAGCCTTGCTCACCTAAAAGGCACAATCAGCTCCGCAAAATGTTTATTTATACCTTGACTGAAAGCTGAATAAAGCTCTGTTGACCAATGTGGCTGCTGACTATTAAGGTGGGCGTTGGAGGGTCAGGCCAGGAGGGTTATGCCTATGTAACTAAGTAGCTGATTTAAAAATATTGGTTAATATTTGTTTAGAAGATGGAATGGAATACTCTAGGACAGTGTTTCCCAACCAGTGTGCCATGAGAGATCATCAGGTGTGCCATGGGAAATTACAGTGGGGAGAGGGAGGGAGGGAGGGAGGGAGGGAGGGAGTCTAGCAGAAAACTTCAGGCAGTGGAAATTAGGCTTTCCTGGCCAAAGCAGCAATGCCAGCCAGCCTGGCTGCAGTCAGGGAGAACCCTCGACATCCAGAACTTTCCTCCCTCCCTCCTCTCTCTCTCTCTCCTTTCCCCTCCTTCCTTCCCTCCCTCTGCGTGCCAAGGGCTACCTGGCCGGGCTGCGGCTCCTCCTGCTTCCTGGCTCCTGGGCGCTCTTCTGCCCTCCTCCCCTCCGGCAGCAACGAGGAGGAGAGGGAGGAGGAGTCCACGGGAGCTGCCCCCGTCCGACCCCGCTCCCGGAGGCTCTAGCAGTGGGGGGGGGGGAGAGGCACTCCTGGGGGGGGGGCTAAACCCCTTCGGGAAGGACAGCTGTGGGGTGGTGATGGCTGCGAGCCTCCGCCACAGTTTGTTCCAAGGCTCAGAGCCACCCCGTGTGCTCAATTCCTATTTGTCCTACTCAGCCAAGCCCGCGTGCGCTTTGGTCACTCAGCGCAGCCCTCCTCCGTGGGATGGTGATGGGCCTCCTGCGCATGGGCCTCCCAGGGGGCTAGCCCTCAGTTCTCTAATTCCGCCGCAGGCGACAGTAGGAGAACCTTCTGTGCGAGCTACCTTGGAGCGTTGGCAGAAGCAGCAGCGTCAGGAGCGGGAGGGTGACAGTTAGTAAAATGACAGTTAGAGTGTCATTTTGTGTCATTTTGGTTGGTGATGTACCCCAGGATTTTGTAAATGTAAAAAATGTGCAGCGGCTCAAAAAAGGTTGAAAATCACTGCTCTAGGATACACTGCAGTGCATTATATGGCTTACATCAGACTTTCTGTGATTTTAAAAAAATCATTGATTCCTGTTTAATCTGCACCGCAAGGTGCATTAGCATTGTGCATTTGTGACCACTGGAGCTGCATTATATGGTCAGTATAGATAGCCTCTGCAAGGGCCTGCTTTCAGTCTCAAATTTTGCCTTTGAATTCGAAGAAATGGGAGGCTGCTCAGCTACAAGTCCTGGTCCTGACTGTCCTTTCATTTCAGGAAAATCATCCTTAGGGGGGCATTATTTGGAACAGTGGAAAGTGAGGTGTTTACATTTCTTGTTCACAACATCATATTGCACCTCTAGATATTTGACATATGAAAACTGGGGAATGCATGGCCGGAGACCATCAGAATGGGGTCAAGATTACAAAAGTTATTAATAAGGAAGAACACAAAAACTTGGAGAGGGCGGAGAGCTTTGCTTTTAGCTGAATCTACAGGGAAGGACAAGAACCTGCCCTTTCTTATTTTCCAAATGTGTTAACTGAGTGTAAACTTAGTTCTCACTTTGGGCTTAGTTTGCACCATTTGAAGCCAGATGAGGACAAAGGGGTAAAGAGGGACAATAAAAGAAAAATGGGCCATTTTCATGGCAGCTAGAAAAGTAGATCAACAGAAAATTAGTAAGGGCTGTCCCTGGCAAATCAAGACAGTTGGAGGGTAAGCATCTCTCTTCCATTCACTTGCTCACATAGCATTCCAACTATTCTTAGTATTATAATATGGAGCATCTCATGTGCACTGGTAGTTGCACAGATGATAGTTGATAGTTGCAAACTATCAAAATTTGCCGGCAGTCTTACTTCCATGGTTCCAACATTTGTTTTTGTGTCCTTTCTTCCATTTGGTCACTGTGAAAGCAAGCTTTCACTTATTTTTCCTCCTCAGCACAGCAGTGTGGTCCACTTGCTTTCAAGTACAATGTTTACATAGATGAAATGTTTTAAGGCAAACATTCTGGACTGCAGCAAACTAATTTCTCTTTTAATATACACAGATGAAACGCAATTGAAGGCCATGGAGCTGTGCCAGTTTACACCAGTAGGTATTTTGGCCTACAAATCACAAAAGAAAATGAGATCCTCTATTTTATTACACAGTATAACCTTGGTTTATATCTCAGTGACACCTCATTTCCTTTTGGCAGCTTATTTAATTTGGCAATTGTTTACTCTATTTCATATGTATGTTTTGCAGGCCTCACTTCAGGCCCATTCATCCCTTCGCAGAAACAGAACCGACAATGCACAGCATTCCCCTTGCAATTCCTCCTAAAGCTGCATTCGAGGTCTGAGCCTGCTACAAACACCTTAGGAGATATTCACGCAAAGCTTTATCTTAGCTTGGCCCAAATTACTACAGTTACGGACACTTCCTTCAGCATTTTACAGCCAGAAAGCAGCCTCCAGAGAGGAACTGAGACAATTCAGCTGTGCTTTAATAAGGTTTATGACCACTGTTCATTGATGTTTAAATAGTAATGTCTGTTTGTCACCAGGGTGGGAGATAAAACAGAGACAAACTCACCTCGAATTCAGTAATAGTTTCAATGCCATTTCCCCATTGCATTTCAAAGGCCAGTAATAGGTTTCCTTGCAGTTCTGGAAACTGTGAGTGAAAAAATGATATTTCAGCAGTATTTTAGCTGGACACTGCTGAATCCAATTTATGTTGTTGGAAGGCTATGAAACAGTAAAATATCAGCCTTGTGGGAGAATTCCCTGCAGGCTCACCGAGGTCATTGTCAAGCCACTCTTATGACTAGCTGGTTTTCCCAGAAATGTTTCCCTGGAAAACCAATTGAAATCTTTGCTTATCACATTTTGATTAAGGTTACTCCTGTGGGATTGTGTTTGGATAGATTTTTGATCTATGATTACTTCACTGAATAGAGGAGGGAGTGAAAGAGGGATAAGACGTCTCCATCCAACTGAAAAAAAACAACACTTTAATATCTTTCTTGCATGCTAGTCCCTACCATTCACAACTATCACTCCTCCAAACAGCAGTTTCAGCTTTCAAAAATTCTCCTTAAGAGAAGTCCAGGCAATACGAAATTGTATAGACAACCCAATGAAGTCACCCCTATACAGACAGTAAGAACTGGTCACCTAACTAGGAGCCATTTCACACGACACGATTGTAGTGCAATCATTTTAAAGGCCAAAACTTTTCCCCATCCTATGGAATTTTTGGATTGCGATTTTAGGGATAGATACATAGTTTTCTCAGGCAGAGAGCCTTAATATTTCATTAAACTGCGAACTCTAATATACTATAGGATGTAACGATGCCATAGTGCTATATTTTTGTAGTTATAGATCCCCATGCCACAAATTCAAGAAGTGTTCTGAATGATTGTTTATTTTCATTCTTATTCAGATATTTGGCAAATGTGAAGTTTGTCCCCAAACTCTTGCACCCGCCAACTACTGATTTCCTTTCAGATACCCATGAATTCATTGGTATATATTTCTGTTTTGTCCTTCATTGCATTCTCAATCTTGGATATAATTTGCAAGCGCTTCACTTAGAACAGAGGTTTCTCCCAGAAATCCCAGCCAGTTTACCAGCTATTAGGATTTCTGGGAATTGAAGACCAAAACATCTGGGGACCCACAGGTTGAGAACCACTGACTTAGAACAAGGAAGGTTAAGATTAAATAGCCAAAGATTGAAAAAGTAACTCTTTTGGAGCATAGCTCCCAGATTTGCCCAGACATCTTGGACACTCCATATTAAGGACTTCATTTCACATGATAAGTAAAGTGTTGAGTATTGTTGATTTTCCCTTAAGCTTTGCAACACCTCGTTTGGAAATTAAATGAATGATTTTTGTACCTCCATCACATGTTTACCTTCCTTTAGATTTATTTTCAAATTATCCATTTGCCTTCCCACTACATGGGAAACATATTTCTCCTGCCACTGTCTCCACTCCTGTTTTCTTTTACTTGAAAAAAAATCCTCTGTGTTGTTCTTGCATATGTATTTTACTGCAACATCATTAAATGAAATTTCTTCTATTCTATATTATTCTATATTACAATTTCTCTTTATGAGTATCCATACGTCTAAATTTAAAAGGTACCGCTATAAAATTTACATTGATAACAAAAAAGATATAAATTACCATTCCTTCCTCCTTGGTCCCAAAAAGATTATGGCAGAAGAAAGGAAAGTGACATCATTGTTATGTTATGGAAAATCCCCATCACATGTTAAATTTGACATTTTTACCCATCTCTATGTGAGGAATTTAAAATGAAGTCAATTATCAATTGACTTAGGAATCATCAGGAAAAAAACATGTTTTAGAAATGGTGAAATACTTGAAACCCAAGGTACGAGCTTGTGTCATGTGCAGGGTTCCACCAGTAGCCGTTTCTGAAATTGTAGAAACACTGATTTTACTGCATGCGATGAAGTCCCATATGTCAAATTACATGAACTGTGAACTTTTGTAAGCTTTAACTTTCACTATTTCTTACCTAAGAGAACCCCACGAGAGTCATGGAGTTAGCATAAGTCTACAGTCAACTTGATACATTCACAATCATATTTAACATCTATTCTTTATGCTGTTTAAATTTTTGTCAGTGGGAGTGGAGCTTTATCTTTTCCTCAGTGTCATGTGCCTACTTTTTAAAAAGGGTCACTATCCCCCCGGATACACACACTCACACACAATGGGTTCATCTACACTATAGGAGTGTTCTCACACCTTCGAGGTGAGAAATGTGGAATATAAATAAAGAGTATTATTATTATTATTATTATTATTATTATTATTATGCAGTTTGACACCATATTACCTGCTAAAGCTCAATGCCATGGACCAGGGCCGTAGCCAGGATTTTGATTCGGGGGCTGAGTTTGGTTCGGGGGGGGGGGCTGAGACTGGGTGGAACAGGGTCTACCCTAGCAAACCTTTTGTATTGTTATCCCAATAACCCCATTAATGTGGGATATAATGAGCATGGTGATCAGATCATTATATGAATAAACATAACAGTTTAAATAATGTACCAGTAAGACCTTTTCGTGGACCACCCTGAGAATTTCGAGGGGGGGGCTGAAGCCCCCTTAGCCTCCCCCCCCCCCCCGGCTACATGCCTGCCATGGACTGATGGGAGCTGTAGTTTTACAAAATCTTCAGTCTTCTTTGCCAAAGAGTTCTGGTGCCTCACCAAACTTTAACTTGATTGCATAGTATTGAGTCATGAGAATTAAAGTGGTGTCCAATTGCATTATTTCAACAGTGTAGATGCACCTTAAATCTGATGCTTGAACAGGATGGGAACTTTCCTTTTTATCCATAGAGACAATTGATTTTTTGTGGGCTCACAGAGGTTGGAAAAGGGACTACTTTACCTTTGCCTACCCCATGTTCAAAATAAAATTTGCAAAATTAAAATTATCCTTGTTAGGCAGGATAGCGACTGTAAAAATGATGACGCTTCCAAAAATGAACTTCCTGTTTTCTACCCTGCCCATTATAAGAAAAGAAACCCCATTTAAAAAATGGACATCTGATATTTCCAAATTCATCGGAGGGGGGGGGGCAAAAAACCGAGAGTGAAAATGAAGATACTCCAAGATACTAAAGAAAGGGGAGGGCTTGCAGTACCAAACTTGAAACTATATTATGAGGCAAATTGCCTAGCATGGGTGGGGGAGTGGTGTAAACTAGAAAATGATAGGCTACTCAATCTGGAAGGCTACGACTTGAGGTTTGGGTTCCACGGGTATATGTGCTACGATAAGGGAAAAGTAGACGGGATGTTCAAGGACCATTATATCAGAGGGGCCTTGATCAAGGCATGGCAAAGATATTACAAAGAATATTATTAAAAATGCCCATGTGGACGTCACCACTAGAAGCTTTTAGAATCAGACAACTTGACAACAACAAGTGGCTAACTTATAAGGAGGTCTTAAGTTGGGACGGAAAAAACTATGCCCTGAAACCCAGACCTCAATTAGTAGAAGAACAGAAAGATATAAATTGGTACTCATATTTACAATTGACCCAAAAATGTAAAGAAGACCAGAAAGAGGGGTTTAATGATGAAGAGAACGAATTAGGAGGAACACTACTGGGGAATAACAAAGTGATGGTGGGAAAAATATACAGAAAACTAGTACTTAAGGAAGCGGAAGACAGTAGGATAAAGGAGTATATGAAGCTATGGTCGAGAAACATAGGTTATAAAATCAACACAGAAACTTGGAGAAGTATTTGGAAAAGAAATATATGTGCATCGGTCTGCACTAGATATAAAGAGAACTGGGTAAAACTGGTTTATAGGTGGTACCTAGATCCGACCAAAATAGCAAAAATGTATAAAACATTGAAAACAAATTGCTGGAACTGCGGTGATAAAAATGGTACCTTCTTTCATCTGTGGTGGCATTGTTGTAAGGCAAGGAGGTTTTGGAGTATGGTCAAGAGGGAGCTACAAAAAATATTTAAGATTCAAATTGGAAAAAAAAACCCAGACAGCCTATTATTGGGCTTGTTCGACTCAAGTATACATCTTAATGAAAATGATAAAAGGATCTTTCTGATATTGACCACAGCTGCAAAAATAACCTATGCCAAATATTGGAAATCTCTAAAAGCCCCAGTGAAGGACGAGTGGATATTAAATTTGATTGAAGCCATCCAAATGGAGTGGCTTACAGAAGCAATCAAAGAAAACAATGGGGAAATGGGCTCGGGTAGAAAACAGGATTGGAAATGTATGCAGGAATACTGCCAAAAGGAATATAATATCGACATGCAATTGAATTGGGAGTGAGAATGTCGGCAATGGAAGTCTTAGATATAATATATAAGTGGAAAAAACAGGAATTGTGAAAAAGCTAAGAAAAGCGCTAGAGGAAGTAAATTCCCAATAGGGGGCGGATGCATCAACTAAAGTAAAAGAGGGGTTTAGTTAAAGCTTGACTAAAGGAAATGTCATGTTAAATAAGTTTTGCTGACTTCTCTCTACGCACCGTAGGCAACGTGAGAAAACACAAGAAGAAAACATAGGAAACATCCGAAAGGACTACGCGGGGAAAAAACGAACTGACAATAACAATCCACCTATCCAGAACTTTTTATGTTTTTTATTTTTCCGTTTCCGGCACCCTATTCTCTATATTTCTGTCCAATGCCTGCTGGCATATCTTATCTTTTCTGATACTTTTGCTATATCATTCTCTTACTTTTAACTTCTGTAAAATTGAATAAAGACTTATTTTTTTAAAAAACAAAACAAAATAAAATTTGCAGTGTTCTGGATGCATTTCAGAGTTTTGTGACAGAGTAAGCAATATGTGTTTAAAATATTTGTTTAAAGTGTTTTAACATTAATTTTAATTAGAGCTATAGGTTTATGGTTTTAAAAATGTCTGTTCTCCATATTGCTTTAGGTGTTCTATTTTCATTGATGTTCCAGCTTGAATCTTATTCAGGAGAAAAGCAGGATATAAATCAAATAAATAATTAACACAAGGATCTCAATAAATAAAATAATACAGGAACAGGTTTCTTTGTAGAAAGATTGCTAGAAAATAATGGGTTTACTTGGTTCCCTTTAACTTTTCTGCTCATGTCATGTCACACCTTTCTCCTGTCAGATAGGTAAAGGCAGGTGTCAACGTTTGTTGCCGCCTTGACCAAATCAAGTCCATTAGAAGCTAACAGTTTGCATTTGGCTCTGATTAGGTTATGATGAAAGGCTTTTCTTAACAATATTCAGTTCAGGTGACAGAGTTTTACAGGCAGCTTTAACAAAATCCTTCCAGGGTGACAGGTGTGACAAGCCAGCTGCTGTTGTATAGCAAGGGGGGATGAGCAGAATATGAAAAGGATATTCCAAAGTGATTATCTGAAATTTTTACCACTGGCTCAAAAATGGTAGAAGAAAAACAAAGTTTATGACATGCCCATTTTTGTTGACAGAATTCTGAAGCAGAAAAATAATACATTGGATCAAGAACAAGGAAACTCTAATGATTAAAGGAGAGCGAAATAGAAGAGGGCATAGCCACATATTACAGAAATAGTTTGTCAAGACTTCAGTGAAATTTCAGTTAAGTTTGGCAAATGAAGAACACTGAAGGGATTCTGTTGTTCATACCAGATCTCAGATGGCAAGGGAAATAAGCATTTCTTGGACTCATATATCCTTGTCATCCATCCTAACATGTCTCCGTAGCCAAGAAAAAGTTACAAAGAAGTAAAACATGGCTGATTATACATCATATTGAATTTGTAATTTAACACTAAACAACAGTGGCAAATCTAACTTCTGGAATCTTCTGATCTCAGCTATATGAACAACTCAAAGGTCTAAAAACATGTTTTCACATATTGTCCATAAGTTTATTTGAAGTTCCCTTCTTGCCTTGACCCTCTATAGAAACAAATGGCCAGAAAGGTATGTCTCAATTAATCCTCACTACATAAAGCAGGCATGGACAAACTTCAGCACTCCAGGTGTTTTGGACCAACTCCCACAATTCCTAACAGCTGGTAAACTGGGATTTCTGGGAATTGAAGTCCAAAACACCTGGAGAGCCAATGTTTGCCCATGCATGGTGTAATGTATTGAGCTTTGGACACCAAAATTCACATCCCCACTCAGCCATGGAAAACCACAAGGTCACCTTGGGCAAGTTACTCTTTCTCAGCCTCAGAGGAAAGTACAGAAACTGGCCTCTGAATAAATAAATAAACAAACAAATAAATAAATAAATGGTTGTAATTCAGACGTGACCTGAAAACGAATAACAGAGAAAGTTCTTTATACTTCTTCTCACTTGATATTGCAAAGAGGAATGTCTGACTGAGTGAACAACTATCAAATTGTCTTCCTTTTCAACTTTTAAAAGGTCAATATTTCTGTGAAATAGATGGAAACTGTGTGAAATAGATGGAAACTGAAACAAATTATGAGGGGAAAAGGGCTTATGAAACCAGAGTATAATAATGCAATTACTCTAATGTGAAGAACTCAGTCTTCTGAAAAGTTTATAACAAAAATCAGAGGCTAAAAGACAACTCCTGAAAAACAGTCATATTTTAACTAGCTTGAGGTGTAATCTGGGAAGAAGAGATTGCCCTCTTGTTTTACTTGTTTTTGTTTGTATTAGAATTGAAAATTATGTGATCCTCCAGATGCTATTGGACTGCAATTCCCAACATCCATCAGGCTTGGTTTACATTAACTAAAGTTGCTGAAACTTGCAATAATACATTTTCTGGAAGGCTGTATGATTTGCACTCCTGTTTATATTTTATGCCTATTTTCTATTCCCCACTACCTAATTATTAGCTTGCACATCATATATAAGTCTCTATCATATATTTATTGCACTATAACTGCTATGGCTCCAACCTATGGGATGCTGGGGTGTTTAGTTTTAGGACATTATCCTATGGGTAGGAGGGAAGTGGGAGAAATTGTTTAGAAGAATGGGGACTCATCTTAGCCTGGAAGGGCCAGCTATCCCACATCCTTTCCCTAGCTTCTTCCCACTTTCTCCAGCATCCCCATTCTTTCTTCAACCAAGACTCAGGTGTAACACTCCTGAAAATAGAGTCTTCTCTCTGTTTTTGCACACTGGCAAAACAGATTGCATTGGGCACACACCAGAAGTGGCTATGCATTATGAGATGGCCTCCATAGGACTCTGTTTTGCCAGCGTGTGTAAAGGGGGAAAGGGATGACAACTTACATGGGATAAAGTCCTTAGAGAGTGGAAATTAGAACTCACTTTACATCATGTTGTAGCACCCATGGGCTCGTTCGTGCCACTGGGGGGGGGGGTGACGCACCGGGGGTCCCGTTGGCATTGGGACCCGCACAGGCTGGAAGGGACTCAGAGGATGAGTTGGAAGGCCCAGAGCAAGATTGGTCAGCCGTGCCTTTGCCCATTTCACCTGTAGAGAGTTTAGCCTGGGATCTCGAGTGGGAGCGTTCTCCGGGAAGGAGCTGACCAGTTGGAGATGGGAGGCAGCGAATCAGATAGCGGAGATAGTTATGAATTCCCAAATGGCCGAGGTTCCCAAGAGCTGGCCGGGCAGCAGATGGAGGCTAGTGGCTGGGAAACTCCGGGGGAGGCTGCTTCTCAGGAAGATAGCGATACTGGACTGGAAGAGCGGGGCCGTTCTCATAACAGGCGCAGGGACATAGAGGAGGGCAGGAGGAGCTGGCATCTGTCCCTAGACCGTCGCCGTTCGGAAAGTAGAGACTGGAGACGCCGGGCCCTAGATCGTCGGGGTTCCAGGCCGAGGGATTAAGAACGGCCCCGTGGGAACTGATCGTCAGTTCTCCGGCCACGCCTGATCTGAAGGGCGTGAAGCGGAGTGAATCCTGAGCCTAGTTTGGCTCGCCTTAGACCAAGACCTTGCCTTGTTTCCGATTCGCATTGGTGCGGATCCCTTGCTTCGTTCCGATTGAATCCGGGAGCCTTGCCAAGCTTTTACCACATTCGTCTTTGGATTTACCTTTTGTAAGTTTGATTACTTTAAAGAACTGCAGATTCGTGCTGATTTCTCTTTTCTATGAACTTTCTAAGTGAATTGCCTTTTTGTATTTGTTTTATTCAATTATAATAGTTAGCCTTTACTACGTCTCCGTGTGTGTGTTAAAGGGGCAGTTCTAAGTCGGCGATTGACAGTTGGCCGGAGAACTCCTCGAACTCCTTCGCACCATGGGACGTACCAGGAACCGCCGGAAGCGCATCCAGGCTCCCATCGTCCCCACTGTCGCCACAAAACTTGACGGATCAGCAGGTGGTGGCGTTGCAGCAGGAGGTGGCAGAGTTGTGAACCCGAGCAGGGCGGCACCCGTCGGTGAATGCCCCGGCACGTTTCAATGGACATCCGGCGGCGGTTCTGAAGACATTGAAATAGTTGAAAATTTTCCATAATTTAGCTCAGTCATTAATCAGAATAGACATTGCAGTCAATAAATCAAAATACTAGGATGTGTAAGGTTGCTGTGAAAGAACTAGACAAGATCCAAAAATCTCAAACTATGTCATTCAGCACTAAAATTAGGGTTAATGCCATCATAGTCCTCATTTCTAGGTATGATTGTGAAATCTGGACAGTGAAGAATGCAAATAGGAAGAAAACCAACTCCGTTGAAATGTGGTGATGGATAAGAGTTTTGTGAATAGTGTGGACTACTAAAAAGACAACTAGAGCAGATCAGGTTTGAATTTTCCATAGAAGCTAAGGTGACTAAACTGAGATGTCATACTTAGCCAAATCATGAGCAGACATGACTTTCTATTAAAAAAAATAACCCTTGGTAAGGCAGAAGGCAGTAGGAAAGAAAATGAATAAATTGCTGATGGATAGACTCAATCAAGGAAGCCAAGGCTCTGAGTCTGTGAGACCTGACCTGGGCTGTTAACATGATGTAGTAGTTAACAATAACATCAAATTCTTGAGGGGTTATTAAGGGAAGGAATCTAAAATTCACTTGCAATATGTTGTCTCTTTTTATGAAAGATGGACAACACTCAAATGGTCCTTCTCTTCTGACTTTTCCTTCTATTCATCTTCCTGGCTATTACGTTGACATTTCCCACATGCTTCAACTACAAGGTAATATATATGAGGCAACTATGATTAGTCTTAACTTAGTATGTGCATAAACATTTATTTATTTATTTATTTTCGGGATTTTACCCCGCTCTTCTCAACCCCCAAGGGGGGACTCAGAGCGGCTTACAGTACGGCACAATTCGATGCCCACATAATAATAACAATAACAATAAACATTCAGCCTTTTATAATTTTAATAGCAATATTACTTACCAGTTTAATGGTGTTTAATATCCACACTGCTCCTTGTATATGCTCAAAGAGAATACAGGAGAATTTGGATAAATTACCTTTTTAGACTACAACTTTGAGAGGATTCTGTGTGTTATAATTCAAAAATAACTTCTCTGAGCTCAGATAACATGCATGTAGCCCAAATACCTTTAACTCAAACACTATCACAACAACATTCATGAGTGTTCGTTATCTGTGTATAATGTAGAAACTGCAAAAATCCAAAGCTGAGTCTACTGAAAGGCTAAGACTGTGTTGCTTGTAATTTTAAGAGTAGGAGAGCATGAAATCCCAGGTCATTTGTAAACTGATCATTCCCCAACTGCTCCCTCCTTGTGCTTTTAAATGTTTCAAGCCTGGTAAATTGAAACCTGAAGAAACACAGGACCATGATCTCTAGGACCTCTGCAACAAACTTGGACTTTTGCTGATTTGTGCTAGGAAGTAACTGCTTACTTACCCCATAATTAACACCACAAAGCTGATTCTCAGAAGATAAAATATGGGAGGTCAAGCATGGGATCAAGAAGGGGCTATTTCATTCAATAGCCCCTTTAAGACTCAATATGCCCAAATCAGATGTTTAACCAATGTTGCCTCTCTATTACCTTTGTGATTATAAAATGTTCTCTCTCCTTTTTAAATATACTATCTAATGCTAGCAGCAGCTCTGAGAATCCACTTTTGTAAACCAGCTCAGGGAGGTCAACATCAGATGGAAGGTGGGAATCAACAGAAATGTCTATCTTGGGTAAAGCTGTACATTCTCAACCTTAGAGCAGGCATACAATATCTGTCTTCCAGAGAGAACCTAATGGTGCATCTATATATGTGTCTTATCAGAAGTAAGCCCTATGGATTTCGTCTGTCCTTGTTGTTGCTAACTGCCCTAAAATCTTTGAACTTATGATATCCTATGAATGTGAGACCTCCAAATCACCCTGTTATCGACAGGCCTGCTCACATTTTTCAAACTCAGGACTGTCACATCCTTGATTGAGTCTATCCATCCAGAACAGACCTGGGCAATTACCGGCCCTCCAGGTGTTTTGGACTTCAAATCCCAGAAATCCTAACAGCTGGTAAACCTAGGATTTCTGGGGTTTATTTTTTATTTATTTATTTATTTAATTTGTTGGGACCCAGACTCCCTAACAGCTGGTAAACTGGCTAGGATTTCTGGGAGTTGAAGTCCAAAACACCTGGAGGGCCGGCAATTGCCCAGGTCTGATCTAGAATGTAGTCATCTTTTCTTGCTGCTTTCTATCTTACTAAACATTATTGTTTTTTCTAATGAATCAGGTCTTCTCATTATATGTCCAAAGTATAGCAGTCTCAATATAATTATATTGCCTTCCAGGGAGGGCTCAGGCTTGATTTACTGTAAGGCTCATTTATTTGTCCTTATGCTGCTTATTTCCAGGTATTTATATATAAGATTGCAGCCTGAATATGGAAAAGGGAAGGCCAGCAATCCATCTTTGATTATGGGGAATTGAACTTAAGTGTGTTTTGCCTTTGAGAGATGACTGCTATTCATGAGGCTTTATGTTTGAAACAACTCCATTCCTATCTACAGTGGCAGATTGTGACTTCTCTTTCAATTGCCAACACTGTGAACCACCCTGAGTCCCCTTCGAGGTTGAGAAGGGTGGTATACAAATACTGCAAATAAATAAATAAATAAATAAATATGGAAGTAAATCAATGTTTGGTTGTAGGTTGACATTTAAAGGAGCCATCCAAGGTACTAAACCTATATTAGTAGTAGGGCTCAGCACCTTGGATAGTTCTTTTAAACACTTGGTATATTCACCACTACAATTAGTGCCACTATCCCTTTCAGAATTTGGTGCTACACCTGAAGTAAAAATTAGTAAAGTTTAAGCTTTCAGTTGACAGAAACACATAGCAATTATTATGAGTAGTCTTCATTTACATCAACTTCTTGAAGAAGTGGAACCAGAAGGAACAAGTCAATAATACAATAGGGTTAAACACCATCCTGTTAATGTCTACTCAGACCACTGACTTCCTTGGTTTTCATTCTAAAGTAGTAATCAAAGATATTTATTGGTTTGTCTTCTGATAACAGGATTGTCAATGTTGTTTTAGTTAAAAGGGGGGGTGACGGATGTGTCTCACTGTATATAAGGTATTTTATTTATAGATGTACCTTAGAAAACATTTAAAAGAGATTATTTCCACATTTTTAGATTTTAATCTAAAGTATTAGATTTCCAACCTTTTTTCCGAAGCATATTTTCCATCAACAAGACAGAGAAATAAAACAGTTGCCCTACAGCAAGAATGGGAAAATATGATCCTCTGGACAATAGGATTTATTGGCCATGCTGGTCAGATCTGCTGGGAGCTGTGGTCTAATAACAGAGTGAAACTCATGTTACCCCTTCTAATGTAACACAATGTTTCTGCAATATCTATTGAAAATGGATTTGAGCCTAATTTCAGTTAAATTGTAGCAGAAATGCCACATAAATTACCCCTATAGTCTCCATAGTCATGTGTTTCATTACACTTCACTTCTCAGACTTTAGCTCAAATATCAGGACTTCTATAAACTATGCTGAAAATGTTTCAAAGAAAAGGATGTTAGTGATACATAATCTAAGAATTGTACCAAAAAGAATGTCAGATTTTTATCACAAACCTTGCATTATATTTGTTTTTGATGGCTACATAGCCAGATGGAACTTGCTCAGAACAAAGTTTCAATCTTAAAAGTATATGCCAATGTATTATTTTCGGGATTAAAGGCTAATTCTTATATAATGTGTGTGACATATTTATCTATATACGTAAGATAGAATGCAACCCTTCGTTATCCTAATATTGATCTTGTGTATAGAAATAATGTAAATTGGCAAAAAGAATATATCCACCAATCAATCCTCTACACAGCTGTTGTATAAGTTCATTCCTTTACTGAGTTCATCTATCATGTGATAATTTCATGAGTTAGACCCAAAGCATATATACAATCCATGTAATTCAAAACAATTTCATTTACTATTCATACATATAAATGTCATGTGATGCACAACATAAAGTTCAATTCATTTCATCAATTAGGTCCAACCCAAAGGTACAGTAATATGTACTATCCTTGCATATATAGTTTCATAACATCTAGGCAAATATCATGGAATTTAATTCATTTCTTCATCCTAAACCTTCAAATCATAAAGACACCTCCGTACAAATCTTAAGTATTCCTATAACAGATAATGGCATTTATAAGTCAATCTAATACAGGATCTTTCTATATTGGTATTCAAGTATTGGACTAGACCCTGTGTGGTGTTGTCAGTCTAAGGTCCCAACCGGGATTGTTGGCTGGGTTGTGATCTTCCCACCCACAGACCAGTGTGTGTTCTTGAATCCGCTCCTTCGTGTTGTAACCGGGGGCCGTGTGCTCCTGTTTCGGCGTTTGTCTGATCCAGGCAGATCGGCCTGCTTGGGAGCCTGTTAAGGCTGGCTGTGGATTTTAAAGCGGCGATTTGGCGTCCGTTTGTGGGGGCGCGTGAATGATGCGGGTCTCCCACTTAGGGTACCTTGCCCGGTGGGGAAACGAGGGTCTCCAGTCTTGACTTGTACCGGGGTGTCGGCTGCGGTCTGGGTTGTTTTCCCTCCCGTGTTTGGTTCGATCTTCAAAGCTGCGTCGAGCGAAGATGCAGGGCTCTCTTAAAGGCACAAGCTTCAATTCAAGTCTGCGATGCAGCTAGCGGCTGTGTCCGCGTTGGGGGTCGCGTTCCGCTTTGGCTGGGCAATATGTGATACCCCTTGATGGGGATCAATGCCTACGGCTGGGCTTCTGTGGGCACCGTGGGGGGCCGTTTCGGGCGTCTCCAGCGCGCGCTTCGGGCAATTTTGATAAGGCCGCAGACGTGTGCAGCAGTGAGTTCCAGATATTCCTCCTTTTCTCTGGGTTCTAAAGGGAGTGCAAACAAAACTGTAAGGGCATAGACCATGGCATGCGTGCGGATAGGGTCTCCCAGTCGAGGTACATACCTGTCCTGGTGTGGTGTGCGTCTTCAATGCAGTAAATCTCCAGGGGCTGGAATCAGCACTGGAGATGGCTCCTGATTGTCCTTAAATAGAGTGAGATTCACCTGTCTAAATTAGGCCAGGAGATTCTGTGGGCTTAAAGGGTCGTTTAACCCTGTAGGGTCCTCTGTGGAGAGGAGGAGGATCCATTTGCATTCAGCTTTGAGTAGTGCTGTCCTAATGTCAGTGTAACGTGGAACCTGTATTTTTTTCAAGCCCATAAATGGTGAAACTGTCCGGGGGATGGTTGGCTAGTGCAAAATGTTTGTACAGTAGCGAGTCCTGGGATTTACAGTTTATGCGTGAGCGATGTTCCAGTCCTCTCGTCCTCAGTACTCGTTGGGTCTGGCCCACATAATGGTGTCCACATGCGCACTGGAGGCAGTATATTACTCCCGAGGAGCCACACATTATTTCCTGGCGCAGCCTCAAAATCCTGTGCGTGGTTTTATTCACAATTTCTCTGCTGGTGTTTATTTGGGCACAGATGGAACAATGTCCGCATGGTTTGGTACCCGGATTGGCCACTTGTTGTCTGGGTGGTCTATCATGCTTAGTATGGACTAGAATTTCTTTAAGGTTCTTGGTTCTTTTATGCGCGATCATGGGGGGACAGTCGAGCCCTGGTATTTCCTTTATTATGGGCCAGAATTTGGTTACTATCTTCTGTATTTCTTTCGAATGCTTGGTCAAGGTTAAGGGCCACACCATTCTTTTCTTTTGAGGTCTCTCGGATGATTGTAGTAAAGTTTGTCTCTCTACTTGTAGTGCTTTTGTCTTGGCCTTTTCTATGATTTTATTGGGGTAACCTCTATGTCTTAGTTTCGTGGACAGGATCTTGGCATCTTCCATGAAATCTTCATTGAAGGATGAATTTCTTTTCAACCTGATGTACTGACTGTACGGGAGACTTCGTTTCAGGGCAAACGAGTGAAAGCTTGTAAAATGCAATAATGTGTTCCTGTCCGTTGGTTTATGGTAATTCTTGACTTTCAACGTGTTGTTGTGTGTGAAGACCGTAAGATCCAAATAATTCACTGAAACTTTGCTGAAAGTGAAGGTCAATTTAATGTTCCGATGCCATCCATTCATCCATTTTTTTAGGCGGACTGTATCTGTGTCATGGCGCAGAATTAGAAAGATGTCATCTATGTACCGCCAATATAATTTAACGTATTTTGGCATGAGGTTGTTGGCGTCCGGTTTTAGGCATCTTTCTTCCAATTCCCTCATAAATAGATTGGCTATAGTTGGGGCAATGGCCGCTCCCATAGATACCCCTCCACACTGCAGGTAGTACTGGTTTTCAAAACTAAAAAAGTTGTAGTCCGTAACACAGTCGTATAACTCTACAAGAAATGACGTGGGAGGTGTTCTAGGTGCCGGTCTGGTCTCCAGCAGGTCAATGATGATATGTCGTGTTTCTTCTGTGGGTATGTGCGTATATAACGCCTCCACGTCTGCGGTCGCCATGATGTCTCCATCCTGGATACTATAATTCTCCACCCGGTTAATGAAATCCGTGGTGTCCTTTATAAAGGAGTTTGCTTGTTCTGCGTATGGATGTAATATAGAGTCCAGGTACTTGGATAGAGGTTCAAGTAGGCTGTTGTTGGCAGATATGATTGGTCTCCCTGGGGGAGGTCTCCTGGTTTTATGTATTTTCGGGAGGTGGTAGAACAGTGGTGTTCTAGGATTTGAGTTATATAAGTATTTCGCCAATGTAGGGTTAATATGGCCCATGGTTTCAGCGTGATGTATAATGTCGCGTATAGTTCTCGCGTATACTGGTGTGGGATCACGGTCAATAGGTCTGTAGAATCTGGTGTTATTCAACTGCGAGTGGGCTTCTGTTCTATAATCTAATAGGTTCATACAGACAATAGCCCCGCCTTTGTCAGCCGGTTTGAAAATGATGTCTGGGTTGTCTTTCAGATTGTCCAAAATTCGTTTCTCCTCCCTCGTCAGGTTGGTGTATTGTTGGTCGGTTTTATGGTTAATTTTGTTGATTTCCCTGATCACCGTTTGTTCAAATGTTTTAACGTTGGCTGATGTCATGGGTGGTGTGAATGAGCTTTTCAAGTAGAATTTAGAAGTTCGAGGGTATTGTTGTTGTGCGCTGTCCGAAAAAATTCTCTGAGTCTTATATTCCTGAATAATTGAGCTAAGTCCCGTCGTATATCCAAAGTCGAGCAAGTAGGTGTGTACACGAAAGACAGTCCTTTATTTAAAATTTTGATCTCTTTTTCCGAGAATTGGTGGTCCGATAAGTTGACTATCAGCTCCTTCTCCTTCTCCCTCGGGCCCTGCGAAAATTTCGGCCCCGCTGTTATTGATAGTTGTTCCTATTCCTTAGGTTGTATCCGGATGTCGATTCCTGGGGGGGTGCTCCATAATCTTCCTGTTCTTCATTTGAATTGTTCGATGCATCTGAGTATAAAGATTCATTCAAAAATCTGCTGGATCTTGATTGCGTTCTGAAGTTCGATTTACTTTTCTTTCTATACACTCTGTTGTTTTGATAGTCACTTTCGTCGCGTCTGAATTTCTTCAATTTGAATTTTTTCACTTCCTCGTATAGATTCTCGCATTTTTTACGTATGGCTTCCAAGTCTGTCGTCTGGATGTGCTCTTTGTTGGAGTCTTTAAGGGAGGTAATCTCGGTCTTCAGAGTCTCGATTTCCGTACCACTCCTTTGAATTAGAAGGACCATGAGGTCTGTCGAGCATTTCGATAAGATGGCCCTCCACGTTTTTAGGAAGTTCTCGTCCTCTTCGAAATTACCGGGTGGCATCTGTATACGCAGCCCCCGCGGTATGTAACCATGCCTTACATAGTCAGCGAGTGAGGAAGCGTTTAAATTCAATCTTATTATTTTTTCTTCTTTAATAGTCAGATTCCTGATGATGTCCACGTTTGTTGGGTCTAGTTGTCCTGAGCTCCTCCTCCGCCACCATTTCTGGTCTAAGTTAATAACACTGATAATATCTGAAACAGAGAATTGCACGAGATGAATAGGTGTGATTGTTTCTAAGGCCAGTGCCTCCACTTTCTTGGGATTTGTGGATCTGCCATGTGAAATGCCATATTATCCATGTATTTAATAGACTTCACAGCTACCAAAGCCATAAGACACTCTTATTCAAGTCATTAGCATTCAGCTGTGCCTGTGTTGTCCTTATAAAGTGAAATTCCCTAATTGATCATGCTCAAAGTCCATGGAGAGAAGAATATTATACAAGTACAATCAATATTGATAAAATGGTGTCTTGTCATAATTTTGCCACATGACATGAGAACTCATAAAAGTGTTATCTGGACTAACAAAAAAAGGTTAGATTTTTTCTAGTAGTTTATTGAATAAAGTGCCAGTGTGCAGTCTCAAACATTGTTCTGAAAGTTATGCATGTGCACATATGTATGTGTGTAATCTCAGTTCCCATTAAAATACCAATTGTAGAAAAGGACTTATGGGGAGACCGTGTGGTTCAAATACTTTACAAATGTTTGAAGTGTTAATACCTGGTATGGTGAGACCTTACTAGCTCAGCCTGTTGGGATATTAAAAGAGTAAAGAGAGGAAATTAAAAAATGGAAAACTTAATCTGAGTATTACCATGCAGAGTGTTTGTTCAGTCAAAACCAATTTGGACAAAGCTCTGGCACCCCAACATGCCTCCAGGCATAAATTGTGTATTGGGGGGGAGGGATAAAAAATGAATAGAAGCTTTTTGAATCTGATGTTGTATGATTCTCCATAACAAGAGAAAACTTTTTGATCACAAGCAGATTGAATCTGTCCCTTTATTTATATGCAAACCAACCATATTACATGCAAAATGGGCATGTTTCCCTTTAATATTTACATTCCTGTCCTACGCAGCTTATCTCCAAATGACCTATGTTGCTTGCCTAAACTAGCTCACATTTAAAAGGACAAATAAAAAGCAAATACCTAGACTAGACCTATGTGATAGCCATGACACAGTTCTAAAGTCTGGAGAAAGAAGCCTCCTTACCAAATTTCCAGATAATATGGCATGGGACTGACATGACAGCTTGTGGTCCTTCAACCTTTGTTGGACTGCAGCTTCCACCATCCCTTCCCTCTGGCTATGTTGGTAAGTACCAGTGGAGACTATAATCCAACAATATCTAGAAGCAGAAGAAGTTGTGTGGCCCTGTCATGGGAAAACGGAAGAAGAGGCCAATTCAAGACACTTCATTGCATGTTGATGAATCTTCCTGCCAAGATGTGGTGTGGGTAAGGATAAAGAACATATAGATTTCAGACTCTCAAGGACAAAATGTCACATATTGGCTCATAAAAAGGTATAATGAAGCTTACATGGTACTGCTAATAATGAAAGCTATAGGAAAGGGTAGGTCTCAGGGTACATCTACACTGTATAATTAATGTAGTTTCACAGCACTTCAACTGCCATGGCTCCTGCCAGGGAACTATGAGAGTTGTAGTTTACGTGGTCTTTTGCCTTCGCTGACAAAGGGTGTCACACCAAACTAAAAAGTCCAGGATTTCATAGCATAGTTAAAGTGATGGAAAACTGCATGAATTCTAGAATGTAGCTGCATCCTCATTGGATGATCTCAACCATCTGTGTTTGTGGACTATATCACTACAGCTATGCAATTCTACTGGATTTCTGCTTCCATCCCATATGAAAGGCAGTTTTCCAACAGTGTCTCATGCTTCCACAGCCATTTATTGCTTGGTGGATGGTGCAGAATGGCCTTCTGTAGACATGAGGAAATAGCTTTAATAATAATAATAATTTATATCCCACCACCATCTCCCCAAGGGGGCTCAGGGTGGCTTACATGAGGTCAAGCCCAACAATACATACATCAGTAAATTAACACAGTAGTAAAACAGTTTTAAGTAGTAAAACAAGGAAAATAAAAAATAAAAATACAATACAATACAAAACCGTTATAAATAATACATCAGCAAAAACAAGACATTTAAAAACACATGGATCCATCACTAAGGGCAGGGTCAAATCTAATAGATTAAAATTTAAAACACTGGGTGTGAGCAGCAGTAACATGAATCTGAACAGGGGTTTTTAGAGGGCAAGGTAAGGTTGATTGACCCAACAGGTAGGATAAAGTGCTTCAGAGGACATTTTGCAGAACATTGGTCAGAACAGGGAGTTATTGTTTATTCAGGGAAGGCACTTTTGCCTTTGCAGATTTCCAGAGAATGAGCAAGAGCCCTGGAAGAGTGTGAACTACTCTACCCTTTGAACTATAGATGAATGTTGCCAGTGTATCATTACATGATTGTGGAGATTGATGCCAATCCTTTGAAATGGGGAAGTGGTTCATGCAGCAAGTTATTGCAGAACATAAAAGGAAAAAGTCAAGTTGATATGTGTTATCCCAGGTTATGTGCCCATATGTCACTAAAATCTATCTATCCATTGCCTATTGTATTCCTTTGGTATCTCCGAATTCATACAAGTCCAGTGCAATCTATTACAACAAGTCTAAAAATAAACAAATTGCTGTGTTTCACAGACTAATGTTTCCCCTTTTGAATTACCTTATAAGTTACCATTACTATATCTCACGCATCAGTTGCCCATATAGATATTCACATTTTGGCCACTACTAGGAGTTAGAGCCACTCATTGGCTCTGTGTGGGGATTACTCCATGCCTCACAACACCTCAATCCTGAAAAAATGAAAGGGATTTTACCTTTTCCCCAGTCATTTAAAGCCTGTGAAAGTGATTTTTATTGCAACACAAAATAACTCTCTGGGACACCGAAAGACTTCAGTATGGCTGAAAAAAGTCAATTTTTAATTCCATTTTAGGAGAAAAGCATGCCAGAAAATCAATTTAAAAAAGAATGGTTCTTGAGGGCTACAAGCAGCTTGCATGATGCACTTTTCCTGCTCCTGGTCTACCAACAGAAATACTCATAATGTTTTACTCCAGGGATGCAGATAGATAGATGGAAGATATACACAGACACATATGAAATACATATATGAAATATACAGATACATATGCATAAACACCCCACTGATTGTAATATAATTCCCAGATATATCCAGAATTACTTACTTGGGAGTAAGTCTGATGAACAGGACTTACTTCCACGTAGACATCCATTAATTTTACCTTGGACATGTGCCATTTTCTTTCCTTCTTTTAGAACCATAGATTTCTTGTCAGCAGTTAATACAGGACAATGGCTTTTTAGATTTCATTACACACAGAACTTCCAAAATGATTGCTGATCTAACAGCAGGCGCATTTTGTTATCAGAAATCTCCTTATTTTAGTGACTTATGTTAACTTGAACTAGAGTTGACCTTGTCTAAAAAAAGAAGTATAGCATATGCTGATTATTCTTGGGGTAATCTCACAGGTGCCATTGAAATGATGTTGCAATCAGTGTTTTGAGTACTTGAAGGCTTGCTGTGTTGAAGAATCCCATGTTATGTATATAAGATCCTCCTTGAAACAGACATAAATCAGGTATCTCTCCAAAAGTCCATCAGGATCTCTCTAAAAGTGAGAAATTTTAAAAAGCAGGATCCAGATCAACTACAAGGAAAGGCAAATAATGTCTCTTTTTAAAGGACCAAACAAAGCACAAACTAAGAAAAGACGAGAAGTAAATCTGTTGTGGAAATACACTGAGTAGATAACCTGTCAAGTCAAATCAATCTTAAAATCCCACATCTCTGTGATTACAAGAGAATGCAAAGGGCAGCATCTTTGTCAGGACAGCTAAAAAAGGAGAGCAGATTGGATCTGTTACTTGATTTGAACCTTTCTGTTAACAAAACTCTCCACCGTCAAAAAGCTGTCAAGGGAGTTCCTG
Source organism: Anolis apletophallus (assembly GCA_030556195.1). NCBI lineage: Eukaryota > Metazoa > Chordata > Lepidosauria > Squamata > Anolidae > Anolis > Anolis apletophallus. The sequence goes on from JARBWK010000003.1 coordinate 74,386,959, forward strand.
TATTCAAACAGACAGCAATTTAAACATATCAGTAACCAGGGAACCTAGAAATATTAAAACAAGGAATATTTTAAAGTCTATTTAGCTACTTGGGGGTGGTAAGTGTCTGCTCTTATTAAAATCTTACCACTGTTTCTCTAAAATGTCAAAGCTGGAAATCTGTTGACTGATGCAGCTGATATAACTCTTGCAAACAAAAAGCCTGGGCTGAATGCGACAGGCCTGTTATAGTTGACACCATTGGTGGCCTTTCTCAGCTCTAAAGTACACGTTCTAATTGGAATATCCTTGACATCGAGCCCGCACTGCCACACAAGACTACACAAAAACATGCAAAGCATCTCATTGATGATGTGAGCACAGGTTTTGTGCTCCTATAATGGGTATGTATGGTTTTTAAACCTGAAGATGAAGCTTAAAGATGATGATGACGACAACAACAACAACGAGTTATCACCTAGACCAGTGGTTTACAACCTTTGGTCCTCCAGTTGTTTTGGTCTTCAACTTTGAGAAGTCCCAGCCATCTTACCAGCTGTTAGGAATTGTGGGAACTGAAACCCAAAGCTCCTGGAGGACCAAAAGTTGGGAGCCATAGCCCTAGATAACACATTCACTGGCTATGATGTCTAGGAGATTCTGGGATTTGAACTCCAGAAAAATAATAACTTCTGGTTTCATAAAGGATCTTAGGGCACTTCCAGACAGCATCAAAATCTGCACCATAGTCAGGTTTAAAAAATCACTTTGGCATGAATGCCTGTTCCCACTGCCCCCAAAAAACTTGGGTTTTTCCAGGAGGGTGTCTAGCTACATACCATCCTGATTAAGATCCCCAAAGCTCTCTAATTTACCCTTAAAAATAAAGTAAAACTTACCTGGCCGCCATAACTTTCCTGATGCTCCAGGAGACTGGGGGGGGGGGGGGGGAGACAAGGAGGAAAATTATAAGTCAATATATATTTGCACAGATCATTACTAAAAGATTACAACACAGACTCTTTGTAAAAAAGGGAAATCAACAAATGTTCTTTCATATTTTTAGGGATCTTATAACAATACAGTTAATGTGATCTTATATAAATACAACTCAGCAACATTTGCCTTTAGAAGCTATTAGAACAGTGGTTCTCAGCCTGTGGGTCCCCAGGTGTTTTGGCCCACTACTCCCAGAAATCCCAGCCAGTTTACTAGCTGTTAGGATTTCTGGGAGTTGAACATCTGGAGACATACAGGTTGAGAACCACTGTATTAGAAAGATAAAGTTTGCTGGGGGGCAGGGAGGGAATACAACATTAATGTCCCAAAAAGACTTAACTCCTCTCTGATTTGTGCAAACATGAAAACTCTAAGACATGCTCTTCTGTGTCTGAGGCTATCCCTCATTTTGAGAAGAGAGTAAAATTATATGCGTGAATATACCTCCACTTTGGAGCCTGTTTTCCTGCAACCCTTAATTGTCACTATGGAACTTATCAACTGAAAAGTGATGAACAAATACTTCAATAAACAAATAATAAAGAACAAAAAATAACCTCTGGTTTTACTGTGTCATAGTTACCTTATTCACAGGAGTCTCTTAGGGTCCTTGTATTTCTCCATACAAGCATACTCTTGAGTATCCATGTCCATTCTCAATGTTTTTAAGCAGATGTATTTAACCAAGTATAGTTGTCATTGGCTTAAGGCAATTTGAATCAAATTTAGGGAAGGCCCCTGGGGATTTTATTGGCAAAGCACCATAAACTGTTGCCCGTGCAACTCTTTGTTACACCAGTGTCCCAGGGCACTATGCACACAAAGGCAAGCTGTCTCTAGAGGAACATTAAGTTGATTCAATTTGTCTGATGGCTGTCTTTCTACACATTGCTTCCATCCGCCAGAGCGGCTGCTTCAGAGCTCTGGTCCAGCTTTGTTTGTTTGTGTTTACAGCACACGGGGAAGCAGATAAACAAAGAAAGACCGGGCTCCCCTTTCTGTCTCAGTGAAGCCTAAGTTAAACATCAGAGCACAGAAGTGTGATACGTCATTTTATTTATTTGTGGTTCTTTTAAGTGATGTCCAGAGACCTACATTTCATGGTTGTTTGAAAGTTTATATAACAGTGGGAAGCTGTTAAACAGCAGTTTACCTTCACTTCTTCTTCTCTATAACATGAAAAGGGTTTAATGGTAGCACTTCTTTTTTTCCATATAATTTCAGGTACTATGAATATTTTCCAGTTTTAATTGTTTTCCCTTATTTTTATTGAGCTTACATTTCATATAAATAGGTACAAAGAACGTAACTTTTATCTCGACTTAATGGTGCTCTTTGCCATCCCAGCTAAAGCTTTGCTCAATTCCAAATTATATAAATCAAAGCTGGGAGGGGGGAGGAGGAAGGGGGCATTTCTTTCCGTTTGTCTTCTCAGACCATTCAAAATACAGTATACATTTCTTCCCCTACTTATATACATTTGCAAAACATTTTGCCATAATTCTAAAATGTTTTGCCTCACATGAATAATTCATACTGGATGAGTTTGTTTTTAGAAAGTGTTTTCAATTATAGACTAAAACAAGCTTCGGATCTTTGTTATGCCTTTGCCCCCCATGCCAAAAAAAGGGCTCCCAGTCATATCTTAAAAGTTTTGCAATTCCAAAATACCTCTGACTTCTCTCCAAGTTCATATCTCATTTTGTGGCTTTGTGTTTTACACATCTGAAACAAACATTTTTAGCCGAATACATAGCTTCGTGCAATGTCTTCTGTGGATTCCTAATTGAGATCTTATATTTTATAGTTTTGTTGAATGCTCCTGTGTTACTTTGACAGCAACAGGACCAATTTTTTTAGGTTGATCCTATGGCGTTTTGCATGTTCTTTTCAGAATGGAATGTCTCTGTGAGATTAAACTGTTAAAAGCCAAGTATCTCTTCCTATCAGTCTTTTAAATTTGCAGTTCAACGGGTCAATTTTTATGCTGTAATGGTCTGACAAGGAGATTTGGTTTGGCATTTCTTAAAGGCCTCTGGCTGGAAAAGAAATGCTAACGATGGTTAAGCGTTTACTTAAATGTAAGGTCCTTTTCCTGTACGTAAATCAGTCACCAAACTTTGTGTTTTAATTTTGATGTCCTTGGTTCTTCCAATGAAATCTGAAACAAGAAATATTAATAAGCAAATACACACTTTCCATTACAATTTTAAAAAATGTTAAAAAGCAATGAGTATATTATGTGAGAAATCAGGGCTATGCTTCAAATGTACCTTTAGCATTACTAGAAAAAAAAGTAAAGATTGCACTGAATCATCGATATCCATTTACCTAAAAGTGATCCCTATTGGACTTAACAAGATTTATTTCAAGTTGATAAATTTTCACTGGAAAATAATAATATTTTAAATGAATTGTGAATTAGTGTTTCAATATTTATATCACATTGGTTGATAAATATTAATTCAAAATCGCAAAAAGAACAGATGAAAGTAAATGTTTATTTCAATTCATAAAACAGATCTACAGACTTTAAAGAAATACAGGGCATGACTTTGAAAATACCAAGGCTGCATGTTTAGGTATTTTCTAACAAATAGCTTTATTTTTATTAGTAGTAGTAGTAGTTTTATTTATATCCCTCTCAGAACAACTCACAACAATATAAAACCACAAAATACATAATAAAACAAATAAAGATTTCCAATTAAATACACAACCAACAATAATCAATTACAAAAATTAATCCATATTAGTGATTGCCATTATTTTAAGGTACGTTATTTTATTTACTACTACTTGCTATTGTTATAAAGCTCTGAAACCATACCTTTGGGTTGTATTTTGTCAGTTACATTGCAAAATTGGGTATTTCAAATTTTAAACTATTTCACCAAAACAGGGCATTAAAATGCAATTACGTTTAAATATAATAATAAGACACAAGGAATATCTTTCTGGCTGTGCACAGGAAAAAAATCAAGGTTTAGAAACTGGTTATCCGAAGTCATCTTAATTGATCACTGAGTAATCTTAATTCATTATTAAAATTTTACTTACTTTTACTTCTCTTCCAAAAAAAAGGGAAGGAAAGAAAAATGATTCCAGATCTTAAGAAACACTCTAGCGACAGTGCAAGGTGAGAGTTTCAATACATTTGGACGATACACATTTCATTTCCAATAGCAGAAAATTCTCTATCGACCATTTTGAAGAAAACAAACTACCTGCTTCAGAATGCTTCTTGCTACATGTAATATTTATGACATTATTCTCCACTGTCACTATGAAAAAACATTGAGAACATTTTCATTCAACAAGCACATTTACTATCAGAAGTTTCTTTTTCTTAGGACTCATATAGTCAAGAGCAAGAGCAAGCTAATGTCAAATGATTCAAACAATGAGGGATTTAAGTCGACAATTCTTCAAGCAGAAAAAGCAAACATTTCCTTCCATGTTCATAAATACAAGCAGGGTGTCAGGAATCAGATGTGTATAACACTATGGACTTTAATCCTGTTTGCTAGGCAGTAGATAAGCCATGCAAAAATAATGCACCATTTCCAATCTAATTAGTTTGAACAGAATATGTCTGAAGTATAAATCTCACATGTAAAGATTTACAGAAATGTCTCTGAATGAAAAATCCTTGTTGATCAAGAAAAGACACTAGAAGTGAAGTTTGCTTTTAAAGAAAGAGGTGCTGTACTCTTTTTTCCTTTAGAGAGCTGTCAGGCTTGGTTAGAAAGAAAAGTTCAGACAATTCAATTTACTATTTCCATTCCCCTTCGACTTATATTGAAATATTGCAGTGGTCTGGAGCTCCCCCTTTAGATCATTTGAAAACTTGGGGGAGATATATTACCTTGTACAAAAAAAATCAGCTTAGCCATTTTTGGTCTAAAGCTAATGGTATACATACTAGAGTATCCAAATAGCTCCTATAGAGCCAATTATAGATATGTTTTTAAAGAGTTTTGAATATAGATAGCAAATTTCTCTGGTCATTATACTTTACTCTAATTTCTATAGCAAGATACATGTGATATTAGACCAAACTTGCATTAATTGCCTTTTAGGACTGCATAGTAGACATGTGCATTCAGGGAAAATCTAGTGCCATTTTGTGTCCCGGCTTTCCATTTTTTGTTAGCCTCCTGCAATTGGGAGGGTTGTTTTCAGTTCTTTCATTTCAGGGCCTGAAAATCGCACCATTATGGGGTGGGGAGCTTTCCACCGACTGGCTCCCCTTCCTGGCGTAAGTTCTTCTTACCTGACACCTGTGGTTTCTACTATAGAGTAAGAGGTGTTCAAGTGTAGGCACTTGCAGGCACCTGCATGCTCCACCACACACAAACTCTCCTTGGAAAGAGAGTTTCCATGCATGCATTCAGGCTTGGAATGCATGTGCACCTGCCAGTGTCTGCATCCAAACATCTCTTACTTTAGAGTAAGAGGTGCTCAACTTCAGGCATGTTCTGGGCCCGCATGCATGCCCTGCCACACATGCCCTACCACACTCTCCAAGAGTGTATGTGTGGTGGGGTGTGCAGGCAGGCCCGGAATGTGCCTGCAGCCGAGCTCTGGGCCTGACTACCTGCACACCCTGCCACATATGCACTCTCTTTCCAAGGCAAGCAAGCAAGTTCAGATGCGCATGAAAGCAGGCTGTAGGCAGGCTTTCATGTCAAGCAGGTTTTTGCGTGGGAAGGAGGTTCCTGTATTGTGCGTTTGAATAAATGGAAGATACGAAAGAAATGGTGGAAACAGTAGGAAGGAATTTCGCACACACATGTCTACTGCATAGCCCAGAATCCAACAGGCAGCACATTTGGTAACATGACTGCTATGCTTCACATAAAGAAAGAACTGTAACATCTTATAAAATTCAAGAGCAAGGTTCTATCAGGTTTAAATATTCTCTAAATCACTGAAATCAAACGAGATCATAGCCAAATGCCAAATACTAAGCCAAAGGTTTTGCTCACATACACATTTATATGTCTAATCTTGTTTTGGTTTTAATGGAGGAATCCTATAAAACTGTTGAATAACACAGTCATAAAATGTAAAAATAAGAGAGATGGCAATGAGTAGCAAGAACCAGTTCTTAGGTATTCATAAGAATATCTTAAGAATGAATGTCACATGGGGATCTTGAAATGCGCTCTCTAGTTTACCACGTCTCTATTAACTTCTTCCCTCGATGTAGCAAATCCCAAAGAGCGTGCCATGAGAAAACAAGCCAACGCCTTGGATGAATTCACAATTTTATAGGCCTTGGAGCAATGTAGGAATGTCCCCTCTCTCCTGCCAAGCCAAAACTGGTCTGGAAAGTCCTCAAACCTACCTGCCCTCCCTCTGTCCTCCATTCTTTACTTTGGTTTCCCTGTTCCCAGGCTCATTCTAAACTTTAAGTCTTTTTTTTTGCTTGAGAACCAAGTATACAGTGCATCTCCCACCATCCCATAAAAAGGTATTCCAAACTAAAATATTTTACTATCCTATGCACATTTGTTTACTTAAAGGTAAGCTCCAATAGGTTCTTCAGCCTCACTTTCTGGAAAATAAGTTTAGTATTCAAATTTAGCTCTGTAGTTAAAGAAAGTCAATAACTTTCTATAAGTATTGTCCTGGAATGAGTTTTTTTAGGGGGCGAAAGGAATACTACAAGTCGCTTGGAGCTAGTTAATACTATTTTAGAATAATTAAAGTAAGCAAAATAAGAGCATCCTTTTTCTAATACATTAGCAGCTGAGATACAACAGAGGAATATAGTGCCTGCAGAAAGGCTGTGTACATTCTACTTCACAGACATCTGCAGATAGGCTGCTGAAATGCAGCACATTAATCCTACTCAGACTTTTGTTCTATAATATTTACCAAAGGAGACTCTACACTTAACAATTTAACTTACTGTTGGTGGAGAATTTGGAGTGATTGGGGGGAAAGACTGGGGAAGGAGAAGGGGGAGAATGTGGATTATTTTCTCTAATGTTCTTGTTTATTCCACGTGCTGTCAAATGGCGCCTCCTACCTGCCCAGTGGGAAAAGCAAAGTTGAAAACAATGCAGATGATGATTATTATTATTGTTGCAGTTGCAATTTAGAGCTTGTAACAGCCTACCTATCTACTGAGGGTATTTTTGTTTGTTTGTCTACTTTTGTTGTGTGCATAGAACAACCATTCTTTTAAATTACAATAAAATTAAAATCACATTTTCCTGTACTTGCTTTGCCAACGTCAACAGAAAAATGTTTGAGTATTCACAGACCATCTTTTCTCTCTCCTGGAATAGTCGTAGAGGAAGCCAGTTCTTTCCAAGGAAATTATATAGCTATTTCCAGATTTCAGGATGTGCTTATCAGAAGCAAAGCAAACAATATTGCCAAACACCTGCGCTGACCAAACTCAATAACAATGTCTGTTCTGAACAAGTAGAGAATCACACCTGCTATGCAACTGTTACAGATGAGAAGCAAATTCATAGAAAAGGAAGTAGCAACACTAGCTGAAGCTGAGTACCACAATGTCCTGGAGGTAAAAGCTGTTCAACTGTGGAATATTTTGCATTGGAGAGTGGTGGAGTCTCTTCTGGAGATTTCAAACAGCAGCTGGATGGTCATCTGTCAGGAGTGAATTAATTGGGCATTCCTGCATGGCATGGGGCTTATTCTGGATGGCCCTTGGGGGTTTCTTCCAACTCTATGATTCTGTGACCACAAGAACACAAGGATTAAAAAGAAGACTATCAAAAGCAAAGACTAAGAACTTAGGGAACCCACATTAACTGATGTGGAACCTTTTTTAGGGAAAGGCTGGGGAGGTGAAGACAGAAGAAACCTTTGATGGCCAAAAAAGGAAGAAAGGTTGGAGGTAGAAAGGTGGCCTGGCCATATATATGGAGGCTTTTCTACCTGCCTGCTCCACCCCAGTCTTTCTCTGAGGGTCCATCCAGGACCTTTCTCTGTTTTTACTGGAGGCATTCAAATGACATCTCTGGTTTAAAAAAATTAACTTGGAACAACCATTCTTTTAAATTACAATAAAATTTCCATTTTGGTTTGCTCAACGTCAAAGCAAGTGATACTCTGAATTAATTTGATACCCCAGGCCTTCCTGAAAGGCCTGAGCCTAATGGGGTATTGGGCCTGTAGGGACTGATTTCTAGGTAGTCCTGGGACTACCCCAGGGAGTCTCCATTGACATCCTGAACCTTTTGGACTCCTGGAGCCCAAAGGTGCAGGATGGCACCCATCCCCTTCCCCAAGCCCCCAACTAAGCCCCTAAAAGTTAAAGAAAAGGTACCTGGCCACCATAACTTCCTGATGCAAGGAAATGATGTGCAAGGAGATGGGGTGAGGACCAAGGAGGGATTTTCTCTCCCTATGAACCATCGAGATGTTTAAGATCATCCAGAGAGGGCCTGCTCTCGGTCCTGCCTGCTTCGCAGTCACGATTGGTGACTACAGACTATTCAAGCAGACTATTCCCTTGATCGGCCACACTTTCTTTTTCCTTCCGTTTACATGACTCTAAAACAGGCCTGACCAACTGGGGCCCTCCCTTCAGGTGTTTGGAACTCCCACCTTTTCAATGGTGGCCCCTCGGCTTTGGAACGCCCTTCCTAGTGACATCAGATCAGCCCCCTCCCTCCTGACATTTCACAAGAAGGTCAAGACCTTTCTGTTTGACCAGGCATTTGCAGATTTAGTATGATTACTAAACTGAGACCTAAGGAAGGACGACAACGACATTGGAAATCGACTTAACGAGACACTGAGATTTGTGTTAATTTTAATTACTTAATTGTGTGTTATATGATTGTGTTAGTAACTGTTGATGTATTTATCTTGAGCAGGCCTTGCCATGTGTGCACCGCCTCAAGTTGCCTTCGGGCTGAGAGGGGCGGTATAGAAGTAGAGTAAATAAATAAAATATATAAATTTTCTCCTTGCCCCTCCTGTCTCCGCAGGCATCGTTTTCTTGTGCCAGGACAACACGAGGAGGAAAGTTATGGCAGCTAGGTACCTTTTCTTTAACTTTTAGGGGGAAATGGGAGTGGGGCTTGGGGTATCATGATGGCATGTAGTCCCCATCATCGTCCTCCCAGTAAAATCCATGCCGGAGTGGGTTTTTAAAACTTACTTCGGAGCTTATTTGCTGCTGTCTGGAAGTGCCCTCAGTCTCTCTCCCCTACATACACAAGAGTGACTTGGGGTTTGAAGCTTATATAATCAAGGTCTTTTTAGATAGGCATTGTAGGATATTTCCAAACTGTAAAATTAGAACTATTTCCCCATCTTATTTTGCAGTCTGTGTGTAATTTTATGGATTATCTTCCTATCCTGCTGATCTTGGAAGCTAAGGAAACCACAGATCAAGGATGGAGTGTGTAAAAACCTCTGCATCATCCATAGCATTTCTGCTCCAGACTGGCATAGATAAGCTCATAGCTCTCATTCAAACTGACCCTTACTGTTACATGGTGTAGTATAACTTAGTGTTGTTTCTCAATAGTTCTTGTTCCTTCTTGGTGCCTTTCCATGGAAGTTCTCATTTTTGAATGCACACATGCAATTTCTATACAAAAGCAGCATGTTTATGGCAGTCTTGCTTGTGACATGTGTTGTAGGGTTAGAAGTGGAGATCTTCAACTCCTAATCCTTTCCACATTTTGTGTCCAGAAACATTGTAATCCTCACAAAGCCTTCTTCTGTTTCACCTAATGCCACCACATCCTTCTCCTTTTCTTTCTTTCTTCCCTTTCTTTCTTTCATAGTATTGTGTTTTTCCTAGTGTTAAATTACACTCACTTCTCCGTTCCATACACACAGGCATTAGTCCACCTCCTCCCTGTGTATGAATGTTTTGTTGCACCAAGAAAGGGGAGGGGGGTGCATCAATTACACTATGGCAGCTTGTAGCAATAGCAGCAATCTCTCTTACATTTTTGCCCTATCTTTTGTTTGCATCAAGTAGGGCTGTATCTCATTTTCATTATTTTCCTTTAGCTGCAGATTTACCAGTAAAATTTATTATCAGTCGAAATGCATACCCTTTCCACACTGCTGAGTTTAATATAAGAGCACCACACTTGTTAATAGTTAATAAATAAAGGCTAAGATCTGGAACTAAGCCCCACTGCACTGAATGAGACTTTGACTTCTGAGCAAGCAAAACAACTTTGGGAAACCTTCAGGTCTAAATGAGAGGGAAGCACACTTTTAAATAAATTAAACTAATGGTCACATATTCCTTGGCTTATCATTGATTCTTCCCTTGTATGTTTATCTCCTATAGCTACACCCCATGTTTCCCTGGCATAACCTTTTCCCATTAATTATAGGCACTCCCCAGGTTACGAACAAGATAGGTTCTGGAGATTTGTTCTTAAGCTGAATTTGTATGTAGGTCAGAACAGATACATTTTAAAGTGTAACTTCAGTCATATGGATGTGTGTGTGTATGTGTGTGTTTTGGATAGCATAGGGAAGGGATAACACACCTGCAGTGTTTGTTTTGCTTTCTGTGCCCCTGTTCTGAAGTTTTCACCTCACTTTCTATCCCTGTGATCATTGAATTTTGAAAAAAAGACATGTGGGAACAAGGATTGGTGAGAAAGCTTCAATGGAGACACCTTTTCCCCATGATAAATCTTCCAGGAGTGAATTTCCCTTCCAAGGGGCAGATTTCTCTCATTTCCTGTTGTTACAACCCCATTCTTAACTATGAGTCATTTGTAAGTCAGAGGTTTGTAACTTGGAGACTGCCTGAATCATGTTCTTTCTTTTTTAAAAAAAGTCATTTACTGTAGGCTTTTATCAATCGCTTTTATCTATTACACAGTGCCTAAATAAATAAACCTTATAAATGTCATTATTACAATAATCGGTGTCATTGTTTTCTCTAGAAGAGTTCATATGTCTAGCAGAAGTTTCAGGTCTTTCTTCAACAACTTCAGGACTGAATGGGATTTTGGTCATGATGTCAACTTCAGGTAGACAAGAGCTGCCTCACTTTCAGCTTCAATTGCCCACATATTATTTTTTCTTATTGTGTTTCTGGACCATCTCTACTGCCACCTGCTTCCCTAGCTTACCTTCCTCACATTTCTACATTAATTCTCATATTCCTTTAAAAAATCATGTCCTTTTTATCTATTTTTTTTACCTACCACCTGGTGTTCAAATAAATACTTCTCATAAAGGTCATTGTTACAATAGATAAAGTTTTCCCCCTGACATTAAGTCCAGGTGTGTCTGACTCTGGGGGTTGGTTCTCATTTCTATTTCTAAGCTGAAGAGTCAGCAGGGTCCGTAGACACCTCCAAGGTCATGTGGCCAGCATGACTGCATGGAGTGTTGTTACCTTCCCACCAGAGTGGTACCTATTGATCTACTCACATTTGCATGTTTTCAAACTGCTAGGTTGGCAGAAGCTGGGGCTGACAGTGGAAGCTCATGCCGCTCCCCGGAATCTAACCTGCGACCTTTCGGTCTACAAGCTCAGCAACTCAGCACTTTAACCCACTGTGCCATCGGGGGCTCCCATTATTGAGTGTAAACTGCACCCCTCTTTACTTTGGAACCAGATAAGGGATATGATCATTGTTGTTGCTTTTGTTTTTGTTTTGTTTTTTCTAGAAGGATTCATATTTGGATGTCTAGCTGGGGTTTCCGATTCTTCCTCAACACCTTGGGGTCTGAATGGGGTTTTCAGTCATGATGTCAACATGCAGCAGCCAAGAACTACTTCAATTTCAGCCTCCACTGTCCTACAGCCCACATGTTTTTTATTCATGTTTCTGGACCAGCTCTCCTGTCACCTGCTCGAGAAAAATTTAGGGAGCATTGACAAGCCACTTCTTTGAAGTTATTTGAACTGTAGTTTCTTAACCTCCGAAGAATTGTGCCAGCAACAGTATACATTCAAACCAGTCAGTGGCAGGCATCAGTAGCTGGCGTTTCAATATTCCAAAGCTTCATATTAAATCACCGCAGAGACTCCATGACATAAATTAAGAACAGAAGGGGGGAGGGAAATCCCAGTTCGAGGTACATAGCTGGTGGGGGGACGAGCCCTAGAGTTTTGGCAGTTTGCTGTTTGCAACTGATGGGGGAAGCAGTGGGGAGGGTGGTGATGGGAAGAGGAACAGGGAAGAAGTAGCAAAGCAAACCTCACATCCACTTTGTGTTTTTTGAAGCCTCCATCCTGACGAAGACATCTTGTAGGCATATGCCTGATAAAACTTATTATTCATGGCTCAGTTCCCACCACTGGGGCAGAGCCCTCCTGCACCAGCTGTCCCGAGGGGCCACTTGAAAAGTAGCACAGACATGTCAGCGAATTGACTTTTGTCTGAAGCTAATAATAAAAATACCTGGATTACAAGTTTGCTGCAGATCTGCCAAGGTGCAAATGAAGTCAGCTCTGGCCACAGAGGGGCCCTGCCATTACCTCTCTGTGGACCTGAAGAAAGCAACATGCCTTTTCATCTCATCTCCCCTGCCCCCAAAGGGAGAACAGCTGTAGAGTAGCGTGACAGAGTTTTGCAATGTGTCCATTTTAGAGGCAAATTGCTTCTTTGTCATGTTCCAAGCAGGCACTGGGACGTATCCAGAGAACCTATAATAGATATGCTCCATTAGTCAAAAAAACATCCCACTAAAATTAGCAGCCGCTTTTCATCTGCAGAGGATTTGTGGTTTGGTCCATGTGCAAAACACACGTACAAAATATTTCTAAATACACATACACCTCCTCCTTTTCTTGGTATTTAACCTCCCCCTGCTCCTCTGTACTTTTGTTCTAGGCCATACAAAGCCCTGCAGGTGGTTTTAGTTGTTCTGCAGCTCATATCCTTGACAGTTACTGCTTTTACATCAAATTCCTGGATTCAAACAGTCATCCAAACATTGCCAGCATTAGTCAATAAATAGAATATAATTTCATAAGATAAAAAGCATGGCTTCTTGAAAGAACACATTGTTACTCAGTGTGCACAATATCAACAGGAACTGTAGAAAGCTGGCTACTAGGTGTTTTTCTGTTACCCCCTCTCCCTTCTGGCAAACATCAATTTTCAACTATATTTTAGTTAACTTTTCAAAGTGGTGTGAGATGTTGAAAACTGAACTTCCTCCAGAAGAAACAGTCAATTGAAGTGCAAATGAAAAAACAGGGACAGCGGTGTCCCATAAGACTGTGGAAAGGAAAGAAGAAAGGGAGCCAGGCTAGTTTTTCATCTCTTGCTATATAAGTTGGTTTCTATCATGGCAACATATGTAGCACCAAGAATATATCATAACATAAGGGCTATCGATCCTCATAAGTTAATGTATACATACAGAAACAATGTGGGGAAAATGATAACACACACCCCTAACCCCCAACCCCAATGAGGAAAACTAGGAATAGCTGATCTGTGTATTATCTGCTGAGGTTAAGGTCCACTTGCTCACTGGTGATTGGCATTTCAAGTCCTTTGCTTTCTCTTCTTGTAATCCTTTCTCTTTAAATGAGGCAGGCTCAACTTTAAAATAGTACATCCTAGCTAGCTTTTTTTAATGATCCACTAGCATATAGGCACAGACTATGTGGAATTGATGCTAGTAATGTATCTTGAGTAATTTTAGAGTGATCACAGCTACTGAGGTTGGAAATGGAGGCCATCAGTTATGGTGCAAGCATGTTCTCAGTTGCCCTTCCACTTCTGCATATTTAAACAGGCCCAAAACTGATGGAAATTGTTGTGAAATGTGAACCACAAAAAAGGGAGAGCAACGCATGCATACAGCTTCCAAAATACTCAGAGAGCAAATAAGTGTCATTTTTTCCCAAGTGGTTCCCTTCCAGACACCTCGTTTTTCTTCTGTTTGATAATAAAGCAACTGTGAAAGAGTGAATTATTACAATTACAACTATTAATCAGATCTGTAGTGACTACTCTAGCCGTCTAATTTTGAGGCTTACAAAGGAGGACATGATGCTCCACTGGAAGTTTTCACACTGGAAAACCTTGCAATTCCTGGAGTGGTTTTCCTCTCAGGTAAAATTTGCTTTCTTAAGAAAGTTGATCATATAGTTATACTGATGGGTCTAGAGGTTTTTAGAGAAAACATTTTAATGAAATCCACAAAAGTCAAACCCACAAATGAGTAGAGATGGCTATATATTAAATGATGAAGCACTAAGAAATGTTAACATACCCAACACACATTTGGTTTCCTATGACCTATTTCTGGGTATATTTGATCTATTGATTTTTAAAAATGGCACCCATTTCTCCCTGTAAGCTCTAGTTTGATGATGCAGAATGTTTGCCATCTACTAGTCACTATCTGCTCTACCATACAAAATCATGAAAACCATATCTAAGAAACTAGAGCTGATGCTGTCTAGCCAAGGCAGTTTTTGAATCGTCACCCCTAATAATTCCAGGCCTAAAAACGAAAACACCAAGAAAATTATTTTTGTTGAGCTGTGTTATTATTGATCCCTCCTAGGCTGACAGTTTATCCCATGCACACATATTTCAGGAGTAAGCTACTAGGCATGGTTTCGAACCCAAAAATGGCAATTCTAAAATCAAATGGGGGTGGATTTTTTTTGATTAGTAAAAGAAAGACTTACAAAAAAATTTCCAAAAATTTCTAAAATGTAACTTAATTACTAACGAAATTCGTTAGTAGTTCGTATGCCAGTGCATGCGCATTCCAGATAGTTTTGGCCTACAACTCCCAGAAATCCTAACAGCTGGTAAATTGGCTGGGATTTCTGGGAGTTGTAGGCCAAAACTTGAATAAATCACACTGAATTCTAGATGGGACTCTCCAAATAGGAAGGAGGGAGGGAAGGAGGGAGGGAGCGGGTATTCTATTCTTGGAAGCAGCAAAAGAAAAGGAGGAGGAGCCCCCCCCCTCACTGCCTCTCTCTCACCCTGATCCCGAGGGAGTGAGGGCCCAAGTTTGCCCAGTCTGGTCATATACCTACATTCCATGCACATGCAATAATACAGCAGTAATAACAATGGGTATAAGAAGAGGTAAAATTCAAACCAAGTATTCTGACTGTGCTCCTCCTCAAACTGCAAAAGGCTCTTCTCTGAGCCCGGAAAAGGCAAAACCCCGGGCACAGCATTCGCTTCCGGGGTGCACACCCCTCCACATTCTTTGGGGGGGGGATTTGCCGCAGAATCTTCTCTATGAGCCCGGAATTCTGCAGCAAATTCCCCCCCCCCCCAAGAATATGTATGTGTGTGCTCCCAAGCAGCAAACGCTGGCTTTTCCCGGGCTAATTTCCCGGGCTAATAAGAGAAGAGCCCGTTTGCACCGCATGAGGAGAGACCAGTCAGAATACTTCAGTTTGAATTTTACCTCTTGTTATTGTTATTACTGCTGTATTATTGCATGTGCATGGAATGTAGGTATGACCAGTTGGATTACTTATAATATTAGGCACTTACAGTAGCATTCATTCTATTATACATTAGGTTGGTTTCTCACCCCAATACTCTTTGATGCTTTAGATCCTGGCAGGCCGGAGAGGCAGGAAGCCTGGAAAAATGTAAACAGAGGTTTACTCAGAAGTAAATCCACAAAAGAGGGCCCTTCATCCAAAGTGCCCTCTTTGCAGATTTACTTGAGTAATCCTCTCTGTTTACATTTTTCCGGGCTTCCAGCCGAAAGAAGGAGCGAGTTTAGGCTTGCCTTGCCATAATACTTATTGGCAAGGGAGGTGGGAGGGTGGTGAGAGAGAAGGAGGGTGCCCCCCCCCCCTTACGACCTAATAACGACACTTAAGAAAATCCTGCCCCCCGAAGTTCGAAAAAGAAAGTCCACTTCCTGGTTGGCATTCCAGGTGCGGAAATACTCAAAAGTAGCATTTCTTACGAATTTCTTACGAAACGAATCATTTTCATAACTTTTTTCTCATGCCTATAAGCTACACTGATCATATGAGGCGGGCACTTCTAAGTATACATTTTTCTTGTAAGATTCTTCATGTCGAAGGAAGCTTCAATAGCAGAATGAATGGGAAAAGAAGTTTCCCACAAGTAGGCAAAATTGGCAAAATGGGTAATAAGCCAGTATTAACTCCAGCCTTACTTTAAGAAACAGCTTAAGGATCTCTAAATGTTTCACAAACTTCACCAATGTTTTCTCTTTTGCACATCCTTAGACATGATGTTGCTAAACAAAGCATACTTGCCAGAGAAATGCTCGCATTTATGAGATTTGAGGTGTAGCAGGTGCCATGTGCATAAAATTAGCCACATGTCTTAAAAATATTCAAATTCAAATTTTATTTATTCAAATTTATTCGTTGCCACTCCCAGTTGGCGACGAATATTAACGCCTGAACATGTGTATAATGTTTCAAAAAAATCTTTAAGCAACCAGGAAATGTATGCAAAATATACACATTAGGAAATGTTCATGAAGGAATACAGATATTATAAATGTTAGTGCAGAAAATGCATACATATTTCCATGTAGAAAGTTTTTAAAATACCTAAAACAAAGAATGGAATGAGAGTGCATATGCGAATCTAGACTGAGAACATTTCATGTTTCTAAAGCAGTGATTCCCAAATGTTGGTCTCCCAGGTATTTTGGACTTCAGCTTCCAGAAACCATAGCCAGCTTGGCCCAGAAATTCTGGGAGCTGAAGTTCAAAAAAATCTGGAGGGCCAAACACTGCCTAAAGCTTAAAGCGCAAATTCAGTATGTTAGCCTCAATTTTTTTCTGAGCAAATACAGCTATCCACTCCAGGTTCTATGTGAGTACTAAGAAATAACTGCTCTCGGCTTACTTGAAAAAGGGCTTTAAAATCTTAAATGGATCTGACAAGTGTTTGCTTTAAAATTTCAATTTCTATAATCTTTTTGCAAACACTATGGATGCTTATTACTTGTTGCCAAGGCTAACTAGACAAATGGATTCAAGTAAGAAAACTGGACTTGGTGATTGTCAACCTTTCTTCTGTTGAGTAGTGTCTAGTGGCTACCACATCAATGAAGCTGGCCATTCCCTCTAGATTTTAACCTGAGATTTAAGGAGCTATTCAAGGCCAGGTTCTCATTTGTAAAGGAGAAATTCAGCACCTTGGAAAGCTCTTTTAAATTCTGAATGAAAACCTGTGGTATCATACTGGCATAAGAACATAAGAACATAAGAAGAGCCGTGCTGAATCGGGCCTCAGCCCATCTAGTCCAGCATTCTGTGTCACACAGTGGCCCACTAGTTGTACACGGAGATCTCTAGCAGAAAGGAGGGCAAAACCCTCACCTGCTCCCGA
The DNA here is from genome assembly GCA_030556195.1 of Anolis apletophallus. Lineage (NCBI taxonomy): Eukaryota > Metazoa > Chordata > Lepidosauria > Squamata > Anolidae > Anolis > Anolis apletophallus. The sequence continues at coordinate 74,404,244 of JARBWK010000003.1, forward strand.
CCCCCCACAACCAGTACCCGGGGAAATCCTGCCTGCCTCCATCAACACAGAGGTGGCACTTGGATGTCCTTTTCAGTAACTACCGATACACTTGGTATCCATGAATCTGTCTAATCCTGCCTTGAAGCTGTCCAGGCTGACAGCTGTCACAACCTCCTCTGGAAGTGAATTCCATAACCCAATGAACCTCTGGGTGAAGAAATATTTCCCTTTATTAGTCCTAACTTTCCTACCTTGGAGCTATTGGCATGATGGCCAATAGCTAGGCATGGGCAATCCATGGTTCTAAAGTACTTACAAAACTAGGGGGCACTTGTGCTTTGCTTCTAAACTATTGCTAAAGTTTTGGTGGTGAAAATTTCAGAACTCTAACAAAACTTTCAAAATTTGGTTATAAATGGCAGTTCCTAATTGGTTCTGTCATTAAAAAAATCACCAGTAACAAAATAATAATGAAATTTTGAAAGTTTTGTTAGAGTTCTGAAATTTTCACCACCAGAACTTTAGCAACACTTTAAAAGCAAAGCACCAGCTTAGCAACACTTTAGAAACAAAGCGCCTGTGCCCTCTAGTTTTGTAAGTGCTCATCCCTAGTAAGCACTCCAGGACACAACGAAGTTCTACAACCAAAGGCCTAGTTCTCCTATTAGTTTACATTGAGATTCTCATACTGCCCTTTAAAGAGTAGATATAGAGTAGGCATCCTGCTTTAAATCCTATGACTGCTTCCTGCAGAATTCTGGCATTTGTAGTTTAGCTGAGAATTGCAACCCAACAGCACGTGGCTTTGAAGTCAAACATCATATCCATAACCTTCTATCTAAATTCAAGAATAAACAGGACAAACTGCAGCCTTCCAGATGTTACTGTATCACAATTCCCATCTGTTCTAGTCATGAAGTCTAATGATGAGGAATACAATACTTGTAGTTCAGCATCTGACAACAGCTTTATTTTTATACCTCGCTACCATCTCCCCGAAGGGACTCAGGGCATCTTACATATGGGACAGAAAGTCCAATAGATATAAAAGCAAAACAATCCATTAAAACAAAACCACTACTAAAATAACAGCATCGTAAAATACAACAATCCAGATAAAGCACAATTGAACATAAAATAATAAAATAGCAGCATTGAAGCTCCATCAGATAATGTTCAACAAAAACCAATGACCAGAATTACTAAAATTGGTGTGACCAGGCTATAAAAGGGTCAGGCATGGGATAATGCAAAACAGCATACCATAAGTCCAGGAAATTAGATGAGGTTCAGAGAACAGAGAAGTCTCTGGAGACCAAGAGACTATGCATTAGTAGGGACTTGTCATTCCCAAATGCTTACTGGAACATCCAGGTTTTCAGATTCCTGCAAAAGGAGGGCAATGTGGGGGCTTGCCTAATCTCCCTGGGGAGTGTGTTCCAAGGTTGAGGGGCCACCACCGAGAAGGTCCTCTCCCTTATCCCCACCAGGTGTGCCTGTGACAGTGGTGGAAGCGAGAGGAGGGCCTCCCCAGCAGATTCTAAAGCCAACGCTAGTCCATAGAGGAAGATGCAATCAATTAGTTAATTCCAAGCTCTGCTTGCACACACGCACACATACACACAGCCCAGAAAGCATGTAAACATATTAAGGTACAAATAGGTAATGCATATTTTATAGGACTTCCTTTTTCTAATTTTTGAAGGAAGTGCTACCAATTGAAGCAATTCTTCATCTGAACAGGAGTAAATCTAATGGACCTTCTTACCTCTTTTTACAAAGTCAACTGACCTCAATTATATTCCATTAATGTAGCAATAGCCTCTGTCATATCACTGGATTTTAGAATAGATTAGATATACACATGGTTGCTAATTTAAGATTTTTACTGCATTTGTTTGAAAGTCAAAAAGTTACCTGGGATTTTCAACTAGAGTGATAAATTCCAGCCTACATCTAGAAGCAGCATCTCATGCATATTTCAAAATGTAGTCACAACCTATGGAACTTTACATGTTTACTTCAAAACATTTTATTGGACACGTTAATTCTACCCGATGTATAATGTAACAGAGGCATTTGAATATAAAAGGGAGGAAAGTCAAATGTTAATCACGGGCACCCATTGTAGAAACCATTGCCATATTAATTTGTTGAAATTCTTGGCTTTCAGGGATGACAATTTACAGTTGTGTGTTTGGCAGGAACAAAGTACATATTCATATACACAGCAGGGAGGAGCAATGGAGAGGGGATGGAAGACATGCAAAGAGCAGCCCCCAAAATAAACACATTCCAGTTTTCAAGTTCGACAAATCAGCCATCCAACAATGAGAACACAAGAGACAGAGCACTTTATGTCCTTACCACAGCTGCTTGATGTCTGAAGTGACAGTCCATGAAAAACATGCTCTTCCACAGAACTGGCTCAGAGAAAAATACATTTCCCCTCCCAGAACATATTTTGAAAATGCATGGTTTTTCAGAGAGAGCAGAGCATGATACTTTCAGCAATATTCTGATGACTGTGCAATGACCCTTCTTCACATCTCTCTCTTAGTCTCGTATAAGCTATTTTCTAACTTCTTTCATCTAATCTCCTTAGTGGGCTTTGTCAGAGGTTTGCAAGATAGAATACAATGGCTGTGTTTACAGTGTGGGACTAGGGAAGTTCCCTGATTTAAATAAAATAATATGTGGCTCAAACGTGAGTGATGTGATCTTCCATAATGCTAAATATTGGTGTCAGTTGCAAGAAGGTCAAGACAATGCAAACGAGGGACTTCTTTACACTATGTTTAGTGAATCCATGGACTTTACTATAGGTCAACTATAGAATGCATGTCTTGCATCTAAACAAACCAGGACAGTCTCTGGGTGCATTTATACTGTAGAATTCACATGGTTTGACACCACTTTAATTTCAATGGCTCAATGCTATGGAATCATAAGAGCTGTAGTTTTACCAGGTCTTCAACCTTCTCTGTCAAAGGGTGCCGGTGCCTTTCCAGACTGCAATTCCCAGGATTACATGAAATTGAGCTTTAACAGTTTAAGTGGGGTCAAATTGCATTAATTTTACAGTGTAGATGCACCCCCTGTCATCTCCAAGAGAGCGAATTTATGACCTCATCACAGGGGGGAAATTGCCAGTCCTACATCAGTTTAACCTGCTTAAGGGGCGGAGACTGCAAGATCCCATCAGATGATGTTAGATCTATTTGTGTCCTTTAACTGAGGTGAAACTATCATAAGAGGGAACAACAAGAACACATGAGGCTTCCTGTGTTCTCAATAACAAGAATGGGAGGAAGCCAGACAGCGACATTTCCCCCCATGAGCAATTGATATTGATAAGCTAGAAGGTGTTCAGAGGAGAGCAACTAAAATGATCAAAGTTCTGGAGAGCATGTTAAAGAACTGGGAATGTTTAGCCTGCAAAAGAGAAGATTGAGAGGAGACATGATTACCATGTATAAATATGAGAAAGGGTGTCATAAGGAAGAGGGAGCAGGATTGTTTTCTGCCAACCTGGAAACTAGGACTCTGAGCAATGGGTTCAAATTACAGGAAAGGAGATTCCACCTGAAGATTAGGAATAACTTCCTGACTGCAAGAACTGTTCAGTAGTGGAGCTCTCTGTTTCAGAGTGTGATTGAAGTTCCTTCCTTGGAAGCTTTTAAACAGAGCCTGGATGGTCATCTGTCAGTGGTACTTTGATTGTGCCTTTCCTACATGGCAGGGAGTTGGACTAGATGATCCATGTGGACTCTTTCCTGTAATTTGAACAGTATTATTCTACCATTCTATGATTCCTGATCCCTGGTACAGACAATACGGGTTAGTGTAAGGCAGCTTCCTTTATATTCCCCTCCCAGAACATATTTTGAAAATGCATGGTTTTTCAGAGAGAGCAGAGCATGATACTTTCAGCAATATTCTGATGACTGTGCAATGACCCTTCTTCACATCTCTCTCTTAGATCAGGATGATTCCTGATCCCTGGTACAGACAATACGGGTTAGTGTAAGGCAGCTTCCTTTATATTCCATTAAGATATATTTCCCCTCCCAAAACATATTTTGATATCTTCCATTAAGATATCTTCTATCTTTGGTGCACTAGAAAGAAAAATGATTTGCTAATATTAAGTGAATTTCTTCCTTCATGTTTAGATAATGTATATATCTAATTTTGACCCTAATTTGACCCACAGCCAGCAACCTGAAGGTGACCTTTCTAAATCGAAACCGGGTCAGCCATTTCCGTAAAGGGTGCGTTATTATGTCATTTTTATTCCCGCCCTTTCTTACTCTTTAACCCGCCTCAGTTCTCAACTGGCAAGAGGAGACTGGAGGGCAGCAGCACCTTCCATTCCCCTCTCATCAGCTGAGAGCTGAGGCGGGTGCTCTGGAATCCAGGGGCTGAGATTTCCTCCTGTTCCCAAAGGCTCTCCCTCCGCTTGGGAAGGAAAGTCTTGGTGATCAGGAGCGCGTTGATGACTAAGGAGGTTGAATGTGTCATTCGAGCCTGTGCAGTGGATTTTTCTGGTGGAGTGCAGTGTGCACAGAACTGCCCTCACCCTTTAAACCAAAGGTTTGTCTGCTGGGGCCTAGCAAGCTTAGGACAGTGGCAGCAAGGTCCTCAGGTTGTAGGTTTAATTTGAGTTTCCTTCTCTAGATGGTTGACCTTACAGGGTTAGACGAGCACCATCTGCCCGGGTTTGAAACTAGAGTTTTCCTTCTCTTTGGATGGTTGCCAAAAGGCTAGTGAGCCCATTCTACTCATTGACGCTCTTTGTCAGACCCTTCGGTTGTGACCTGTCTGGCATGGGAGGCCCTACCAGTGGCATAGCTCACAACTTCATAAGGGTACGCAAGCCTCTCCCCCGTGACAAGGGGGTGCCAATGGAGAGGAATGTTGCTACCATTGACTATGCAAAATGATGTTGATGAGAGTTGTAGCCCAGAAAAATCTGGAGGACTCCAGAGTGACCACCTTTGCATTACCGGGGTACTGTAACAATCCAGATTTTTTGTAGACACAATTTGGATGATTCAAAGCAATCCATAAATATCCAGGGTATTATTGTTACCCTACAATTCTACATGAGTGCATTTCAGGTAATCAAAATTAACATCTAGTTGAGCAAAATTTAAGGAAAATTATTGTACACAGTTCCAACAGCAGGAAAATGGCCTGGATGCCCTCCAGCAACTTAGCAAAAGTGTCCGGCTTTTCTGTCTAGCCAAGGCAGTCTCCAATACTGACAGGCCTCACCTGGCACAATTTTCCACTTTCACTCTCAAGTGATTAGTACTTAATTCAACTGCCTCAGCCAAATTAATCTCATTCAGACTGATATCGCTTTGGTATTTCACTCTAGATTTCAGCACTAAAATAATCCAGGACATTAATTTTTTTGCTTTGATTTTGCTGGACAAGAACCATTTTCTCACATGATTCATTATCAGCCCACAGCCCTAATTAATGTTCCTCTCAAAGATATTAAGTTGTCCTTCTGTGGAATTTCTCTCCATTTAGGAATTATCTTTATTGCCTTGCGTTTTTCAGTGTCACCCCTTCTTGGGGAATTGGGGCTTTTTCTGTCTTTCTAGCACCTTCTTCTGAGAATAGAAAGAACGTAACCAAATTTAATACAGTTTGGATCCTGGACTTAGAATGACCACGGTTCCTATAAACAGGTTTCAGTTATGGAATTACTCAAGACATGCAATTTCAAGAAGCACAAAACTCATACAGTACATAATTTGCTTGGAAGATTTACTTGTCTACCATATTACATCCCATGCAACACATAATTTTTCTCAAGTTTACACCAGTAAATGATCAACTGAAATGTAATTGTATGCTCTCTGACACCATCCAATGATAATAGTAAATGTTAAATTACTACTAAAACTCTATCATCCTTCTAGGCAAAGATCTTTTTAAGAAGGCAGACTTCAGGCAGTTGACTAGTCACTGAGATTTTAATGGGTAGATGCCATTTTTTACTGATGTGATTTTTAAATTTTGGTCATGTTTTATTGCAGGTTGGTTATTTCATATCTGAAATTCTTGGGATCAGAAGGGTTCAGTATTTTGGATTTCTTTTAGATTTTGCTATGCTCACTAATGCATAATGAAATAACTTGTGGATAGGACCCAAGCCTAAACATGAAATTAATTTATGTTTCATATATATACCTCATTCACATAGCCTGAAGGTATTTTATAGACCATATTTTAATAATGTTGTGTCTGAAACTAAGTTTGTATACATTGAAACAAAGATTTCGCTATCTCAGGCACCATTGTGGACAGCTCTGGATTTTGGATTTCAGAATTCTGAACAAGGAATGTTCAACCTGTATCATAATCTGTTAGCTATACTTTAATATGATTGCTTTTGAATTTTTAATATCTACATCTGCTTTAACTTTCTTGTGAACTGCATTGATCTCAATGTATCTGTGCTACACACAACTAACACTTTCATTCCACTTCAGCTGACATGTTCCCATGATGTTGCACCTCAGACCTCGGACAGCCTCCCCTAGACCACACTCACACAGGCAGATGCAATAAATGTCCTTTTATTTAGAATAAAGTTTATAGAATAGTCCAAAGAAGTCAGAATAAAGTCAATCTTAAATAGTCCCATTAAGTTCTGTAGCTGTGAGTCCAAATGGCTTAAATCCCAAAGAAGGCAAAGTTCCAAAGCAAAGCAAGCCACTCCAGCGTCGAACATGGAACTTGAAACAAACCGCAACGGTGGTCAACATGAACTTGAGTTCGAACCACTCCAGTGGTTGACTTGAGCTTGGAGACTGGAACATGAGACTTGATCAAGCTAAACGTAGCTTCAGGTCTAACGAGAGCTCTTTCAGCCCGGGTTGATATAGGAATCTAACTCGTGTGCGTCCAATGCACCCCCTTCCTCCAATCTCTCCTAGAAGCCGAGATACTGTCCCTCCTGTTGAATTCCAGCTCGTTAGCGGGACCAGCTGCATCGCTATCAGAGTGAGATATGGGAAACTCCCTTTCTCCCAGTTCACCATCTGGAAAGGGAGTAGCCACTCTCTCTTGAGAACCAAGGCCGCCCGGCCTTTCATATTCATCAGAATCCATTTCCATGGAATCTTCACTAAATTCATCTGTAGTCCCATATCCCTTCAGCCATGTGTTGTCCCATTGCAGGCTCTCATCTGTAGAGTAGTATGAATCAGGCCACTCATCATCACCGATCTCCCCCGGATCCACTGGTGCCTGGCCCGGTGCCCCCAGGGTCTGCCCCAGTTCACCAGGTTGGAACCCTACACATGATGAACTAAGAATTTTCTGCTAGAAATTTGACATTCTCTCCCCTGGGCTACAATTCTCAATATACTTTTCATGATGTCTGTTATAAAATTAAACTGATTTAATCACCCTCATCTCAGAAAACCACAGAAACTGTGGTTCAGGAGAAACAATTAGAGTTATCCAATATTTTAAGAACTTCACCAGACTACAATTCGGCAGGATTCTGTACAATGAAGCCATGAAAATTAAAATGGGATAAAACTCTTCCCTGTAACCTACTTTGACTTCTACAAAGACCAGAGCTTGGGAAAGTTACTTTTTGGATTAAAACTTCCAGATCCTTCTATCCCAGTGGTTCCCAACTTTTTTTAAAACTAGGGACTCCTTTGACTAGGACCCAATTGACCAGGACCCACTTGACCAGGACCCAATTGACCAGGGATCACTTTGACAAAAGACCACTTTGACCAGGGACCACTTGACCGGGAACCACTTTGACCAGGGACCACTCTCCAACAATAGTACCAAAAGGGGCAGGGCTGGTCAGCTCTGCAGAGAGGAAATAAAATAAATTAAATTAAATAAGGAGGAAGGAGGTTCACGGACCATATTTTCATTTTCATGGCCCACTGCTGAGCCACGGCCCACAGGTTGAGAACCACTGTTCTATCCTGAAAGGTTATCAAAGCTGTAGTCCAAAAAACCCAACTTTTTCAAACTCTAATACTGACATTTTCAGGTTGAATTTGTATGTAAGCAGCAATCAAAATCAATGCGGGAAACCACTTTTCTTCAAAACTCAATATGGTTTATTTTCAATCTTCAATCTTTCAAAATTATAGTAAGTGGATAGTAGAATGCAGATCTATATGACATCACATTGGTCAGTTTCCTTCACAAAATTATAATCCATGGGGTAATAGTAACATCATTTATTATCCGGACCAATGTCGGGTCGATGGTTTTATAGGCCCTGCCATTTCGCCGTTTCCGGCTTCTTCGGGACCTGTCACACAATAATCCACTGCACAAATCCACTGGTCCGATATTCAAAGTCCAATGCATTATAATCATGCATTATCTGCATCTTCGATGGTGTAAGAAGTTCTTTGTTAAATGGTCCAGGACAAGTCCTGTGGTAGATCCATGGCAGTCTTCATGATCTCCTTCTTCACACTTTCTTTCCCTGTGATAATTGGATTTTGAAAAATGTGGTGCGAAAGCTTCAGTGGAGGCACCTTTTCTCCATGATAACTCTTTCAGAAGTTCATTTCCCTTCCAAAGGGTTGATTTCTCTCACTTCCTGTTTTCTCACCCCTGTTCTTAACTATGAGTCATTTTAGTCAGATGTTTGTATCTCGGAGACTGCCTGTACTGGTCTTTCCCCTTCCCCTGGTATTTCCCTATGAGATGTTAAAGAAATCTCAAGGGAAAGCTATGCTAAAAGAAACATTTGCCTGGATCCTTGCAAAATACCAGTTATTCAGAGTAAACAGAACTGGTTTGAACAGCCTGACTCAACAGCTTTGTGTGTGCCAGGCAGTTTCTTTGTCTCTTTCTTGTTCCACCTCACAGAATGCACATAACATTCTTCGAATACATGTCCTTGAACACCATCCTGTAACTCAGCTGTGTTTGTTGATACATACAAGAGCAAGAGCAGCTACCAAGTGATTCTCTTCTGCAGCCTAAACATTTGGACTTGGCAGCTCATACAAATATGGAACCAGCACTCAATATTCCCCACTCACACTTAGTTTACTGCTCAGGGGCAGGGTTTTTGTGTCAAGCACAACTGTACAGACTGTGGCAAGTGATCAAAACCATAATGAAATCCCATCTCCATGGTGTAATAAGAGTGCGTTATTTGTCAAGGACATGCTGTACTGAAAAAGTAGAGTCCCACTGTGGAAACAGGAGTCCTGGCTAAAAATATAATAAAACTGAAATCAGGCCTTTACAAAAATAATTCAGAAACACAAACAACCATAATCGAGTTTCTCAATGTGAATACAAAAAAAATTACCTAATCATTAATGTTAAATAAAAAAGGTCTGGCATGAGAAAAAGGTTCACGGCCGTATGCAAAAATACAATTTAAGCAAAGGGTTGTTCCAATAGTTTGTGAGCATGTCAGTGAAATTTTCAAATCATAGCAAAGGTCATGTTTCTGCTCTTACTAGTTTAGTGCTGACTTTGCTCTTGTGGGATGCTGAATCTTATTAAAGCATTGTGGGAAATATATGCAAGCCAGACATTACTTAGGTAATGCATGCAATTGTTTAAGTTGCTGCTGCTTCAGTGGTAGGCCATGCAACGTAATTGGGTTCAGGTTTGAGATGGTGGAGAATTGATGGTTCTGCCCCATCCCAATCCTACAGTTTCTGGCATTTTGAATCTGAGGCATGTGATATATATATATATATATATAGAGAGAGAGAGAGAGAGAGAGAGAGAGAGAGAGAGAGAGAGAGATTAATGGTGGTACCAACAAAGAACAGCAAGGATTACTGAGGTGACAGGCAATTTGGAATCTTTACCCTACTGTATAATTGATTGATTGATTGACTTACTGTCTTTATAACTTCATACCAGAGATTTCATAGAAATGTTCAAAGGATTGAAATATCAAGTGAGTTTTAGGCATCCATTGGAGATTGATTCCAGGAACCACCCATGGATACCAAACCCTGTAAATAGTCAAATCCCAATATAAACAATGGGGTAAAGAACTGCTATTCCTTATATAGCAAAATCAGGGTTCGCTTTTGGGGGTTTAAAAATATTTACAAGTCTAGATTGGAGGAATCTCTGCTTGCAAAATATGTAGCTATGGAAGGTCCACTATGCCAAAAAAAGTATTTCATTAAAAAAAACTTTGTAAGTGGGAAAATAGTTGCTTGACAAGAACTATTTTCTGTAGCGAATGGGGGTGGGGGATTTATGAATTGCACATCCCAGCATTTTTCACTATGGCCGAAGTCTGTTGAGAGTTGCTGTTCATTATCAGTTCCCACAAGTTCATTGTAAGTTCACTGCATATTAACTCAAATGTATAATGAAGTAAACTACGTAATACCTGAATTTCCAGGATTTTCTCTCCTGAATACCAGTAGCTGCAAGACAAGGGTCTTTCACATTGCCAGCATCCTGCTCCATATAAATTAAGACTACATTAATATTACATTCAGGACTTTTTGCAAATACTGCTAGAGCTTGGGAAAGTTTGGGCTACATCTAGAAGCTAATATGTTCATTGAATGATTAAGGAGTCTGTAACCCCAAAAGTAACTGTTCCAAACTCTTAACTACTGCACACCTGAGCTTATGGAGATTCCTCATTTTGTAAAACAGGTGGAATTCAAAATGTCTGTCCTGGGGTCAGTTGCTCAGCAGTGCTTTTAACCCAACCATAATCCTAAAATACATTACAGTTTTTCAGAAGTTTAAACTTGGCATTTTACATTGAAGACATTGCACTGCATATTAAATCTGCAGGTACTGTCAACCAAGGACATTGTTCATGCAAAAATGGCTTGAAATATTATGCTTGGGGTAAAAATGCCTTGTACAAACACGTTTCCACTCAACACAGGAGCTCCTCTGGACCTTCTCCGGTAGGTGATTGATTACCCCAGTGGGGTACCACTGCCCCTTCCCGCTTGGACATTGTTCACACACTCAGTGTGCGCAGGACTGTTGGGACTTCCGGATTACCGGCATTGCATTTGCTACCTCCATATTTTCTTTGTTATCTGCCACGGACAGAAAGTAGCACCTAGTTTATTGTTTGAACTTCCACACTTCTGAATTGTTACACTGTGAGATGACCTGACTCTTACTTGTGTGTTGACTGTGTATATTTGAATCAGTCAGCTCTGTTTGAATTGTGTTTGTACCTGTTTAGGTAGTTTCCCAGTGTATCTCTGTAAAAATGCTTTCTGCCACTCCATTTCCCTTACTTTGATATGTGTAACAATTATGCTTGTTTAGAAGATTGTAGAAGGTATAGTCCCAAAATTTCTTTTTTCCCCAACTCCATGGGACATTTTATTGTCTCAAGCAGCAAAATCTGATAGACCAGCTGCCATCCCCTACATTCCCTTTGGTGACTATCTCATGCTACATAAGGACAGCAGCAGATCTCTTTGTAGGATAGAAACACATAAGCTGAAATGGCATAAGCTACAGTTCCCTTGTACTCTTGGCTTCTATTCTGCATCTACTAAACATTAATCAAAGTTTTATTTATGATAGTTACCATATATGTTTCATCCATTTAATTTAATTTTATTCACATATACTGTATATGCATGCTTATTCCGTCCCAGGGGCACCAGGATAAAAAGCCAAGAATTGTTCAGTCTCTTGCATATACCATTTATATATGCATAACTTTTGAGATATAAATAACTCATTACAATAGTTCCTTTGGTTCCTAAAAACAATATCTCATTTTGTTACAGCTGTAATAAAATCATGCTTTATTTTGTTTCTTTTAATTCCATTATTTATAACCATGCTTCATGCCTTCATAGAGCTCTCAAGATGGCTTATAGTAAAATAAGAACTGCAGTAAAAACCAGAGCAAACCTGAATAAAACCACAATAAAACATCCAAACTATTTAAAACAAAATCTCCCATCCTAAAACTAAAACAATAGCAGATCACATAACAGCAGCGACGCAGCAGCAAATTATTTTCAGATCTGGTCATAAGTTAAGGAGCTTATTCTGAATGTTGAAAAAGGAAAGTTTTCCTCTTTCCCCAAAAGAGAAAACTGAATGGACCCCCTAAAGAAGACTATCAGAATATAACTGCCATGAGTGTGCACTCCTTGTTTCTATTCATTGAGAGGGAGATTGGTTCTAACACATTCATTGCTTGTTTCTGTTTCACAGGTTGTCAGCGTGAGTTAATGTGGTGTAGTGTTTTGAGCATTGGACTACAACTCTGAAGACTACAACTCAAATCCATACTTGGCCATGAAAACTGACAGGGGAATGTCACACACTCCCAGTACCAGAAAACTCTGTGATAAGTCTGCCTTTGGGATGCCATAAGTAGGAAATTACTTGAAGGCACATAACAACAACAAAAAGAGAGAGGGATGGATTTGCACAGGAGCACACCTGAAGTTCTCAGTGTGCAGTGGGCTTCATAACTGAAGTGTTTCCTTGTGCAACACTTCCACGTGTTATGTGATTTCAGCTCTGCTAAAATCACGGGTTTGGGGCCCAAAATGTCAAGCTTCCAGAAGGTCGAACAAGACACACACTCCTTCTACACTGCCATATAATCCAGATTATCAAAGAAGATAATCCACATTATCTGCTTTTAACTAGATTATATGAGTCTACACTGCTATATAATCTAGTTCAAAGCAGGTACTGCAAATTCTATAATCCGTTGTCCATACTCCCCCAAACATATTGCTTTGTGATTAATCACAATGCTTTAATTATGTTCAATTTGTAACAATGAAAATACACCTGGCATATTAGATATTTGCATTAGAATTCATAAGAGTAGCAAAATTATTTATGAAGTAGCAACGAAAATATGGTTGGGGGTCACCACAACATGAGGAACCTTATTTAGGGGTCACGGCATTAGAAAGGTTGAGAACCACTGCATCAATACATATATCTTTCTGTTTAATTGCTATTAATTTTTTAAAAAAAAATTCTAGGGGGGCGCTGAGTAAATTTTTTTCTGGAAAGGGGGCGGTAGGCCAAAAAGGTTTGAGAACCACTGCTTTAATGCATATGTTTTATTATACGATGTATGTTTATGGGGCAACAGATTGCTGCCTATACAGAAAGGTAGCCAGGTTAATAACTGCGGCAGCATACAGGGAGCACACAACACCCAAATTGCATTAGCTCCACGGTCAGCCAGTTTGCTACCGGTCGCAATTCAAAGTGCTGGCTTTGGCCTATAAAGCCCTAAACAGCCTCAGCCCAGTTTACTTGTTTGAATGCACCTCCCTTTATGAACTACCGCGAAGACTTCTGGGAAGGCCCTGTTTTCAGTCCCGCCACTGTCACTGGCGTGTTTGGGCAAGAGGGTCTTCTCAGTGATTGTCCCCTGACTTTGAAACTCCCTTCCTGGTGAGACTAGATCAGCCCCTTCCCTCCTGTCCTTCAGAAAGATGGTGAGAACCTGGCTGTGTGATCAAGTTTCTGGGGCAGTGCAATAAGGCAATAATAGGAAATCTACTCCACTGACCAGAGCCAATATGGTGTTTTGAGATGGTTTTAAACGGCTGGTTTTAAAGTACATACAACTTATTTTAATGTTTATGTATATTTATATTTATTTATGTCCCAGCATGGAATGCTTGCCGTATATATGTTGTGTTCTGCCCTGAGTCCCGTAAGGCAGTCTTTCTCAACCGGTGTGATGTGGCACACCAGTGTGCCGTGCGAGAGCTCATGGTGTGCTGTGAAAACGTCCCCTCCCCCCACCTTTCTTCCCCCTCCTGCTGCTTGGGGGAGGAGGAGGCCAAGCGGGCAGATCCGGGCCTACCGGGTGAGGCGGGCTCTGAGGTCTTGTGTGTGAGAGAGAGGGAAGAGAGGGTTGGAGGAGAGGGAGGGTGCCGGGCTGGGGGAGGATTTTCCGCCTGGCCCCCGTGCCCTTCCGAAGTCGGAAGGACGCGAGAGCCGGGCGAAAAGCTTCACCCGCAAGCCATCGAGGCCTGCGGGAGGGTTTTCACCCGGCTCTCGTGTCCCTCTGGTCAGAAAGACGCGAGAGCCGGGTGAAAAGCTTCCCCCACGAGCCATCAAGGCCTGGGAGAGGCTTCTCCGCCTGTTCCCCGCGCCCTTCCCAAATTGGGCGGGCGAGGGATCCAGGAGGAGAGCTTCCCCCAAGCAGTGAGGCTTGGCTGCCTCGGGGAGGCTTCTCTGCCTGTCCCCCGTGCCCTTCCCAAATTGAGCAGGCAAGGAGGCCAGGAGGAGCGCTTTCCCCAGGCAGCAAGGTCCTCGCTGCCTCGGGGAGGCGTCTCCACCTGTCCCCGTGCCCTTCCCAAATTGGGCGGGCGAGGGATCCAGGAGGAGAGCTTCCCCCAAGCAGCAAGGCTTCGCTGCCTCGGGGAGGCTTCTCTGCCTGTCCCCGTGCCCTTCCCAAATTGAGCAGGCGAGGGGGCCAGGAGGAGCGCTTTCCCCAGGCAGCAAGGTCCTCGCTGCCTCGGGGAGGCTTTTCTGCCTGTCCCCCAGTTCTTCCTTCCCTCCCCCACTTTCCTCCCTCTCGTGTGTGTGTGTGTGTGTGTGTGTTGGAAATGGTCACCTTGATTAGCATTTAATGATGTTGCAGCTTCAAAGACTGGCTGCTTCCTGCTTGGAGGTCCTTTATTTGGAAGTGTTACCTGGCCCTGATTGAGTCTTGTCTGGAATTTCCCTGCTTTTTGAGTGTTGCTCTCTATTTACTGCCCTGATTTTAGAGTTTTCAGGGCCAACTAACATCTTCCAACAAAGGATTCCCCCAGACAGTGACTTTGAAGTTGCAAGGCCATTAAATGCTAATCAACGTGGCCATTTGCAACATTTCGCACTTGCCTAAAGCAGGCAAGAGTTCTTTCTTCCACCCTGGACATTCCACAGATATATACACCTCACTTGCCTAGTTTCTAACAGCTCACAACCTCTGAGGATGCCTGTCATAGATGTGACTGAAACATCAGGAGAAAATGCTTCTGGAACATGGCCATACAGCCTGAAAACCTCACAGCAACCCGGTGTTTCTGACCGCAAAAGCCTTCAGCAAAAGCTCTTTGATTTCTGCCAGGATATCTATGTTGTGTTCATCAAAACAGGCCCAGGTTTCACACCGACTGTATACTTTTAAAAAACATATTAACTATATGTATTACTGTGTTAGAGTGTCATTTTGTTTCATTTTGGTTGGTGGTGTGCCCCGGGATTTTTTAAATGTCAAAAGTGTGCCTCGGCTCAAAAAAGGTTGAGAAACACTGTCCTAAGGGGTGAGAAGGGCATGATATAAATATGGTAAATAAATAAATGAATAGGCATTTCTCAAGTATGAGACCCACACAGTGAGGTAAACAAGCACATAAGAAAAGTAGGATTAGTACCCCTGACTAATCTTTTGTAAAATCAAAATCATAAAATGACAGAACATCATTAGTAGTCATACAAACGCGGCATGTTATCACTCATGCATCATCAATTAACTACATTTCTGGAGAATAATACTTGTTTCTCAAAGCTGTAGGTGGCAGGTCTTTAATCATGTAAAAATCCCTAGTCTTAAACAACTACTCAATCAAAACTTTATTACGGTCACTGACCAGCACAAAGCAAGCACAAGCGCCCTAAGAGGGGAAGGACAACTCCCCAGTAAACAACTACTCATCCACAACAGAAAGGCTTCCTGACTGGTCCAAAAAAAGGGTAGAATTCCATTTGTTTTGAGTAATTTAACAAAATATCTGGGACACATTTTAATGCAAAAAAGGAAAAGCTCATTCAATGGATTTCCATATTGCCCTATCTTCCAGTCAGCATGTTATCCAGGAATTTGTTGTTTAGAATATCAGAGCTATTGGGCAGTCAGTCCAGTCCAGATCAATCTGTCTAGCAAAAAAAAGGGAGAAGCAAGAAAGTGATCATCAGCCAATCCAAAAGTTGAAGTAAAACAGAGCTGATCATATTTACTCCAAGGCCAAAAAAACACTAACAAAAAAGTGCTGATCACCAAATAGAAGGGTTATCAACAAAGCGATCAGTGGCTAGGAAATGTATGGACAGTGATCTCTAGACACAAGTGCCCAATTAGATCAGTGTCTCCTGTGTAACAACCACTGGGAACACTGCAGTCTCTCCCCCTTTGTTGCCCAATGATGGCAATGAGTCTTCAGCATCTGCAGCCTTCCTTCAAGTTGTATGGGACTTACTCTAACATAATCTATTTTAGATGTCTGGAGGTTCAGTGTCAAAGAGGATGATACTGACTTAACTTTCCAGCTCTGGATTTCTACATAACAGCCCCTAATCCTAAACAGTGAACAACATTCTAGTTACTGGAAAAGAGAGAAAGTATTAACAGTAGAAGATGAAGACAAATACTTCATTGTTTTCCATAGTCCTGCTAATATAGGAAACAACTCCTCTGCTGTTGATTAAAAGCAGTAAAATAGTTCCCAAAGGGAATCACGTGGCACTGAATAGGCTATATGTAGGGGCACCAGATGAGCCTATCTAGACAGGCCTTTTTTTTTTTTAAAGGTGCCATTTCTGAAAGGACCTGTCCTCAGTACTCTACGCTCTCAGTAATCATTAGGCATGGTTTAGAACCCAAAAATAGGAAATCGAAAATCTAATGGGGGGGGGGGGGGGGTTGATTAGTAATAGAAAGACTTACAAAAAAATTTCCAAAAATTTCTAAAATGTAACTTAATTACTTATGAAATTCGTTAGTAGTTCGTATGCCAGCGCATGCGCAATTCCAGATGGTTTTGGCCTACAACTCCCAGAAATCCTAACAGCTGGTAAATTGGCTGGGATTTCTGGGAGTTGTAGGCCAAAACTTGAATAAATCACACTGAATTCTAGATGGGACTCTCCAAATAGGAAGGAGGGAGGGAAGGAGGGAGGAGGGGGTATTCTATTCTTGGAAGCAGCAAAAAAGGAGGAGGAGCCCCCTCACTCCTCGCTGCCTCTCTCACCCCGATCCTGAGGGAGCGAGGGCCCAAGTTTGCCCAGGCTGAGAGGAAAAGGAAGAGGCCTGAGGCTGTGAGGAATGGTGTGAGTTGAAGTCCAAAACACCTGGAGGGCTGAAGTTGGCCCGTGCGGTGGGGCAAGACAGAGCAACGGGGAAGAGAAGGGGGGGAGAAGCCACCAGGAAAGAGGAGGGGGCAGAGAAGCATGTAAGAGAGTGCAGGGAGAGAAAGGAGGAGAAGCGTGTGTGTGTGTGTGTGTGTGAAGTTGGCCCCTGCGGTGGGGCAAGACAGAGAAACGGGGAAGAGAAGGGAGGGGGGAGAAGCCACCAGGAAAGAGGAGGGGGCAGAGAAGCATGTGAGAGCGTGCAGGGAGAGACAGGAGAAGCGTGTGTGTGTGTTTGTGAAGTTGGCCCGTGCGGTGGGGCAAGACACAGAAACGGGGAAGAGAAGGGAGGGGGAGAAGCGTGGAGGACTACACTTTCCAGAATGCCTAGCAGCAGCATCACTTCCAGTTCCCCATAGAAATGCGGGGAAAAGAAGAAGATGAATGAAGGCGGGAAGGAAATGAGGGGGAGAAGACAGGGAGAAGTGAGTAGTACAATAATTAAGAATTAATTACGATCATAACGCAAATTGTTGGTCTCAAGGACCGTAAAAGAAAGTCTACTTCCTGGTTAGCTGCCGTGATGCGTATAAACTAGAAAGTCCCATTACATATGAATCACTTACGATTTCTTTTAATTTTCATAACTTTTTTCTCATGCCTAGTAATCATGACAATCTGAGTCACCTGGATCCAAAAGCCTAAAGCATTGATGTTCCCAGAAAAACTGTTATAAGAATCCTCAAAACTAACTCTCAGTCAGTTTAGGCAAGGAAACCAATGGGTGGCTACCTGGCTGATACACTCTCAAAATCAGAATCTCAATTCTCTTAGCAGAAAATGGTTTGTGTGATAGATAAATATACAGAACTTAGAAAAGCTGACAAATGATTACATACCATCTGGTACTTTGTCAAAGGAAGATGAGCAAGTGAATGAATCCTTTGATGTGGCTAATGTCATAGGTACCCTACAATAGTAATATCTGAGTATGTGTGTGTATTAGGCATGGTTTCGAACCCAAAAATAGGGAATCGAAAATCTAATGGGGGGGGGTTTATTAGTAAAAGAAAGACTTACCAAAAAAAATTCCAAAAATTTCTAAAATGTAACTTAATTACTAACGAAATTCGTTAGTAGTTCTAAAGTAGGCAAAGCAGGGAAACAGGACTGATACTGTTTTAAGCACAGGCAAATCAAGGGGCAACATTTCCCTTGGTTTTCTTGCAGGGAGATATAATGCATTAATATATTATTATTATTATTATTATTAAATACCTCTGGTGCAGGCCTTGCTAGAGTTCTCCTCACTCCAGCTTTTTCCCATTCAGTTTTACCATAGCAGTCTAGGACCTCCGTTTGAACTCTATGGCTTTTCTTGATTCTGAACTCTTCCTTCTCCTCTCCGTGCTCTTTTCACTCCTGCTGCCCTTCTCTCAGCAGTTCTTATGTCCTTCTACTCTGTCCTTCTATCTAAACCCCCTTCCTGGGTGTTTAAATCGCTTTTTTCGTCAGTCCTCCAGCCCCTCTAGGAGTCCCGATCTGGATCTCTCTATGGTTTCCGGCTCCTTTTTCACTTCCTGGAGGAGGCCTTTCACTCTAATTAGGCTTCAAGCATGGAAAGGCCCGATTTGTCTGTGAGTTATGTCTGCAAAGCTATTTTGGAGGGGAAATTTTCCTGTTGGGTGGGCATCCGAAATATTTAATAATCTAACGAAATTTTGGGCCCAGGGGGTGCGGAAAAGAAAGTCCACTTCCGGGATTGGCCTTGCGATCCGTATAAACTTGAAAGTCCCATACATACGAATCCCTTCCGATTTCTTTTCATTTTCATAACTTTTTTCTCATGCCTAGTGTGTATATATGGACAGTGCTACATCAGAGCCTGTGTTATGTTCTGACTCTTATTTGTATCTTCCTCTCTCTTGTGTCTTTTATTGTCATGGTCAGATATGTTAAGCTATGGTGCTGTTGAAATCAACTATAAAGTACAATCTCTGTATCTCTGAGACTGGAAGCTATGGCTTCATCTTCCCATATCTGACTAAATATGTCCTCTCTAGATATTTTTTAGGCTCTCTGGACAATTCTATAGTATACTTCCAAGAAATGCTAATGCATGCTGAAAGATGTAGCAATAATGAATGTAACATAAGCTCTCTAGACATTTCTTAGGTCCTCCAGTGTGATTTTATGGTATGCTTCTGCTGGAAGTCATTTCTTCAGTCGGGCATGCTATTAGTTATGCATATCATGGGATCTATCCCCAGTGGATATAGAGATACATACTTAGGTGATTCCTCATTATCCGAGTATGATGGCCTTCCAAGTTCTTGAAAGATGCCTGTGTGTGAGGTGTTTTTTTTAAAGTGTGGAGGTTGGTGCACAGCTAATCAGCCAGTTTCCACAGAATGAGGGTCCCAACCAGTGGTGCAGTTGACACAACGACTGTGGCTTCCCAGTCTTTTGCAGCTTTCTTCTGCCTTCACAGCCATTGTAACATGTATCATGTTATCTTCTGCCTGATCCACCATTGAGGTCTTTGGATAGTGCTCAGTCTGGAACCTCCCCTGCGTCCCCCCGCCTCCCCCGGGAGTGCATGACTCTGGTGGTTACGCACGCAGGTTCATTTGAACACACAAGCCCCCTCACCACTACAAGATGACAATCCAATGAGGGGGATATGGCGATAGTATTGTATACTGGAGATGACACATTTCGGTATTTTGAGCTGGGTTACCTTTGCAAGCACGTGTTGTTCTGTCATACTTTACTTCTAGGCCCAAAAGAATGTTCAAAAACAGTCTTACATATGATGCATCACAGCAGTATAAAATAGAGGCTTTTGGGACATGGTATTATTTCTTTTAATAATTCCCCTACTTTAGTGTTTCATTGCACCCTTTCTTCTGCACTTTCTTCAGCACTTTGAAAAATCTTTTGTTTTTTCTGTCCAAGTTAGCACACCAAACTCAGCTCCAACAAGACAATCTGTGCCTCAAGGTTATGTGTTCATTTATGGACAATGCTAGATCTGACAGTGTCTTCGGATTTCAAATCTGCTTCTTCAGGGGAGTGTACTCTCATCCAGAACATGTGAAATTCCAGTTTGTTGGGCGCATCATGTTTTTTGAGGAGGTATAATTTAATACAGCCAATGCAAAATGATGTCTTGCTTTCAACAACAGTAGTCTAAATCCAATTCCTAGATCTAGAATAGACCCACTGAATCAATAGAATTTGTATAAATGTTGACTTAAAATTCTGTCATTCATTCGGTGGATCTGGTTCAGTTAGAACTAGCAAATGGATTCAGGCCAAAGGATTTCATCTTAATGCTAGTCCCTTATATATCTTTCTAATCCATTGCATTTCTATCCAAAAGCACACTGATAAAAATGTATCATAACCAAAAGTCAATCTGAAAGGGATACAAATTTCCTCTGCACAAATAATTGAATTATCTGCCTCATGAGTGTCATGTTCTGCATAATACGACACATCAATCTGGAATTATTATTTCCTTTAATAATTCCCCCTTTCTTAGTGTTTCATTGATCTCTCTCTTCTCCCTGCATCACTATGAAACATCTGTGTTTTCCTTCAACTCACCATCAAGTCTTGTTTGAAAAGTCTGTACATTTTGTGTTTCTCCAAAATATATAGATAATTGATTCCAGGAATGAAAGCCCACAACAAATCACATAGCTGCAGCTCCCCTTGATTTAATGGCGTACAGTGCTTTCTTAAGCTGGGATCAAAGGCTATTGTATTATTAACGTTTATATGTCAGATGGGGAGGGGGGCAGAGTGGATTGAATGATTTTATTTCGGATACAGGGATATTTCTTTTGGAATGTAAAACAAAAAAGAATGAAAACTGGAAATCTTCAGATGGATAAATACATTAAAATGTTTCCCGATCACTGTTCTGGCTGAACAATATCTTATTCAAACATCTTTCCTGTTCAAGCAAAGTATTTGCTTCAGAGGTACAGATGTAACTGAATATTTGTCTATGTGTGATGAGAAGACATTTTAATCAGTAGGTAGGTTATGTTGTTTATTGAATTTTCATCTTCTTTGCCATAGATTCATGATCCTTCCTTCACCATTTTATCCTCACAGCAACTCTGAGAGGTAGTTTGGATTTATAGATAATGGTTACAATCCAGTCCCCCCCAAAAAAAAACCCTGTTCAAGTATAGATCTAAGCTTGAATATCTCCAGTGATTGTCTGGTAATCAGACCATTGCCCTATGTTGGCTTTTGTGTTAACAAAGTTCTCTTTGATGTTTTTGTCAGTCTGTGCATACAACATTTTACAATACCCCACAATAATGTGTCTCCATTCAGCAAAGGAAGGAAATAAGGTTTCCCATATTTTATATTGCCTCTAGAATGTCACAAAAGTCAAAGCAGTAACAACATGAGGACATACACATGAAAGACAAACTGTATTTCAAGCCAATGACAAAAGGGGAAAACTGGAGAAAATTATCAAGACCTGGCAATCTGGAAGAGAGACAATGATTCAGCTATGGATTTGTCTTTCTTGGTAGTATCACTATTTGGCAATTGTTTTTGAAATTCATTGTAAAAATTAACAAAATTTTAAGAAAATAATAATATACACAAATTGAAAATCCATGACAAGGTGTTTAGCTGTTTTTTGAGGAATTCAAAACTGCTGCTGGATAAGCCAAGAAAGAGAGATGAACTTTTTAGGAGTTGCTCCCACAAACACAAGTCCTCCTCCCTACAGCCAAGTCAAGCTCCAGACTGCACCACACCATCTGCTGTTTCTTCACCTTGCCCTCCACAGCAAATGGCCACCTTGCTCTCTCTCCCACTCTGCCCATTCATTCACTTGCAGCTGAGAACACTTTGGACATGTCCACTAGGAGTGTCTCCCCCACTGCCATGGGCAGTAACTATAGAATTACTTCCCAGTCCACAGTAAATCAGGGAGGGAAGAAGAGAGCAGCCCCTTCATCTGATGCTTTATGCAAAAATGAGAGATTTTTTGGCTCATCTCAAAACCACCATTCCAGTCTCAAGGTGCTTCCCTGGCCCACTCATCTACATGCAGTTGCCCACAGGGACACCTGTTCATAACAGAGATCTGGTCATGGTAAATAACTATGGAGAACTGATAAAATAATACAGTCAGCGGACATACCTATATTAACAAAAGAAAAAATCAAACCTGGACTTCATGCACACAGATACGTCTGGTGAATATCACAGGTTTTTTTAATTTTAAACCAACTTTGCCCCACTTCGGGAAAAGTCAGAGGATGCTCCGGAGTTTGCTAGAAACTTCAGATTAGCTTCAAGCCAGATCAGATCCAATTTGGCCTGATCTGCTGTCTAGACTGAACACCAGTATTATCGTTTTCCTGGTCATGGAGCTCCATGCAATCCCCCCTTTTTCTTGCTCATCATGTGAACACACAATTCTGATATCTTCTTCCAAGGAAGACCAGGAAGAGGAGGAGATTATTGCCTTGTGGTAACAATAGCCCCATATTTGATATGAATATGCCAGATCCAGGACTGTCTCAGGACATATTTACACTTAGCTAAACTGTCTGCTAATCATGATCAGAAACCTTGCCTTTATTAAAACATTAAATCCTTAATTTTCTATTTTGAAAAATATACAGGAAAATGCAAATGATGTGTAATATTTGTAGTATTAACAATAGGATGGTTGCAAAACTGATAGCACAATTCTGTGCGTATTCATTCCCAAGGTCACAGAACATGATTTCAGCCTTAATCAATACAAATTTCAGATTGAGCCTTAAAGAAGTCACATTGTAACCTGTTGATGCTAATGTTTGCCTATAATCATTTTTATGATTTTGTGGCTGTTTCCCACCTGCCCTTGTCAGCAATTCCAGGAGGTTAAAAGTCATACTACATTTCCTAAGTCTCTAGCTTTTTAGCTGGTGAAAAAAGACACTTGATCAAGCCATGGACAAACATAAATTCCCAAAGCTCTGAGTAAGCAGCTACATAAAGCATTTCTCTCCACTTTGAAAGAACTATCTGCTGTACATGGAAACATGTATTATTGTCCACAGAATAATTTTGGCAACAAAACTCGGGATTTTTGGACTTTTGCCTAGAATAAATATTTCTAACTCTACTTCACATAGGCATTTTTGGCTGAGATATAAAGGCTCTTGGAGAGCAATATATCCAGCTTCAATTTTGCTTATACATCCTGCAGACATCAGTCTTTTATTTGAACTCTGTATCTAAAAACCTCATGTAGCAATTTGATGTTTTGTGAATATGTTCCTCCTCAATTTTTGCTCTTTGGTTGAAAAATTTGCCACTAGAATATATATTTTTAAAACTCTATTATGCAATGTTCTGTCATACAAAGCAGCTTTTTTCTTTCCTATTAGGGGTGTGTGTGTGTGTGTGTATACATCTGCACATTCCTTACAGTTTTTATCACCTGGCACTTAGAGGTGTTCAGCATATAAAACCTTTGAATACACTGTTTAAAATGCTAATCTTTGCAGTACCTTAATTTAGTACTATTAAGTCCATTGTATGAAAAAGTTAATTGATGCATGTAAACTCCATGATCATTACTCCCCTGAGCAGATATAAATAACTTATAAATAACTAACTTTCTAATCTTTACCTTGTGTTTCCAGCATGAAGAAAGTGACTGCGTTTTTGAGAAAACAATGTTCACAAGAGAGTTTGCTAGAGAGAGAGCACAGACAGCTACACCCTTCTTTTCCCCAACTGATGCCCTTGAGATGTTTGGGATTTCAACAACTCATAGCATTCGCTACTATTGAGCATGTTGGTAGGGCTCATGGAGTAAACATTTAAACTTTTTTGAGATAGAGGCATAAGACCAAAAAGGGGATGAACTACAGAAAGCTATACAAAGAGATCTTGGAGCACCTTAAAGACTGCATGACAGCTGCCTATAGCTGTTTCCATTCCTGGTGACCACTATCTCAGCTAGGAAGCTGCTGGGTTTTGTTTTTCGCTTTTTCTCTGTGTGTGATACTTTGCTAAGGGGCAAAGCTTAGAACTCACAACTCCTGCATGCCCCACATCCATCTCCTTCAGCAGAAGACGACAGCCCTTGACTGAAGAGACACTGATCTCTACAACTTTATTTTCAGATTTTTCTCCTCTGCCATTCTTTTAAAAAATGCCTATCAGTTTGTTTTTGCTCTGTTCAGTTGCATTAAAAGCTGTACATATGGTTTATCTCAATGCAACCATGTTTGGGATGCCTCCCAGCTCTCTTGGCTAAACTAGGCTTCACAGGATATGGGGTGGGGGAGTTGTCCCCTGGTTCTTCCCAGCACAACACTTCCCCTCTTATCTTTTACAGACTTGGGATGAATGCCAGAGAAAGACCATGTAACTTGGCCAAAGTTGTGTGGGAAGTCAGTGGTAGAAGATGAAATTGAACCCAGGTTTCTGGCAACCTAACTAGCAAAGTTGTGGCTTCTCCCTCCTTTCTTGGGTCTCTGAAGTTAGCCAGAAACATGTGAAATATGTGACAGGTCCCACCACTTTGCCTAGTCAACTATTGAAACCATAGAAGCAACAGCATAGACTCTTTAACAACTTTAGACCCCTATCATAATTGTGTACTGACCTGAAAGGTCCCTTGTCTTTTGGAAAGGGGGAGGTCCACATTGTGCATTCAGTTTCTTTTAAATCTGACACAAACAACTGTTAACCTATAGCTAAACCACACAGCAGGGAAGTACTGGCTTGGAAAGTATCCTTCTCTGCCAGACACTAAAAAGAGAACAGAGGCTGCCTTTGAGATGGGTCAGAGAACTTTTTATGACTCTTGTAACATTATTATGGCTCCACTCAAGCCTGGCCTTGGGTTTAGAGCTTATTCATCTACAGGAGAGAGGTGTACAATGACTGACAACCTAAGCCACTCTTTAGCAAACTTCAGGAGCAGAGGACCTTCCCCCTCCCAGAAGTCAATATTAATTTGTGGGTAATGCATGAAGGTCATGCTAGCCATGGCATAAGTTATTCTGCACACTATCTCTCATGCAACACACCCAAGTCATTCCACTAACTCACACGCCCAAACACTCATAAGTGGTCACCCACCTGAACTAACCACATCCGTCCATTTCATCTACTATCTCAAACAGACATATAAAAGATCCCCCATCCAATAATTATACTTTCATTCCTTCCAAGCCCTGAAATTCAGGATTAGACACTGAGAACCCTACTGATCACACATTGGTCAAGCTGCCTTGGAACTTACTTGGGATATCAATTCAATAAATAAAAATAAGGAATTGGTCAAGTGTGGCCTACATGTTAGATGCTGCCCTTCCTCCAAGTCCATTTGTGTAAACCTGACCTTTTTTCAGAGCTCTAATGCACCCCCTAAATAAAACTACGGCCATCATCATATTGGGCAGTTTCAGATATGTAACTACTCTATGGATCTCATCAGTGTATTCTAGCTTACTTCCCCTCTAACTAGGACTCCTTCCACACAGCTGAATAAAGCAGATATTGTGGGATTTTCTGCCTTGATATTCTGGGTTATATGGCTGTGTGGAAGAGCCCTAAGAAGCTGTGATCAATACAGGTCCTTTCACCTATCACTGATGTTCCCATCCCCTTGTGCCTTGTAAGCTGCCCTGAGGAGTCGTTGTCGTTGCCCCCCCCCCCCCCCGGAAGGGCGGGTTAGAAATACAGTAAATAATAAATAATAATAATCCCTCCACCTTTCCCAAAGAAAATCCCCAAGTATTGGAGGGCAGTATGTCACCCAGATATTCACAATATCTGCTTTAAACTGGATTACCAGGGTCCACACTGCCATATAATCCAGTTCAATGTGGTTTTTATACAGCTGTGTAGAAGGGGAGCTTCGTGATATACTGGAGTTTTCCCCATTCTCTAGTGTTTTCTTGCATGGTATTTTCTATTCAGCTTTAAGCCCAACCATGCACTAGTCATTGGACAAAAGCTATCCCTTTCTCCTATTGAACAGTTTTTCAACACCTTAAGTGTAATTCCTCAATATGGAATCATGGAACTCTTCTTTGCCAAAGACTGTTGGCGCCTCAGAAAACTGCAGCTTCCACAATTCCACATAGCCTGAGCCATGGACGTAAAAATGCTATCAAACTGCATTATTTCTACAGTACAGATGTACCTCATGCCTTGCCACCCTCACCATCTGGTATATTTGAAGTTTTAGAATTCATAGTTGGATGCTTTTCAAAACTGGGGCTATGTCTTCATTGATTTTAAACTTGAAGCTCATTGCATGTCTTTCAGCAGACCTCTAGGGCTGGCTTACAAGAAAACATGAAAAACATACCATAAAACAATAAAATGGAACCAATTAAATGGAGAGAAATAAAATTGTGTCTGCAAGCTCTTCCAAAGCCAGCACTTCCTCTCTTATCTTTGACTGACTTTGGATGTGAGCCACCAAAAGGCTCGGTGACTTGGCTCAAAAACCATATGGGAAA
The DNA here is from genome assembly GCA_030556195.1 of Anolis apletophallus. NCBI lineage: Eukaryota > Metazoa > Chordata > Lepidosauria > Squamata > Anolidae > Anolis > Anolis apletophallus. The sequence goes on from JARBWK010000003.1 coordinate 74,430,838, forward strand.
TTGGTGGTAGGAACTAAATGCAAGCCAGGTTTCTGGCATTCTAACTACCAAGCATGTGCTTTTCCTTCTGGTTGCTGCAGTTAACCAGAAGCATGCGTAATATTCAATGTGTGGAAGTGTGGAATTGTTCTGAGAAATTTTGATCAAAACTTTTTATACATATGCATGTCCTCTCTCTCTCTCTCTCTCTCTCTCTCTCTCTCTCTCTCTCTCTCTCCCTCCCTCCCTCCCTCCCTCCCTCCCTCTCTCTCTGGTTCCATCAAAGCTAATACTATATTTTCCTGAAAATGTATAGAACAGGAACTGATTCCATATATGGTCAATTTAATTAGCTTAGAAGAAAATTCAGGTTGTGTATGTGTGTGTGGTCTGCTCTTTCTTCCTAGCTAATTAATTTGAGTAACTTTAAAAGGGGATCAAACTTTGAAAAGGAATGAAGAATCAAGCTATGAATGGTTGCTTATTAGACAAGTTCACTGTATCATTTCCCTCCATCATCTTCAGTACCTACAGAAGGATGGAATGGTAAGCCCTCCCCCCCACCCCTGGCACAACACACCACACACACACACACACACACACCTGCCATGAAAGCAAGTGGGACCCAATATCGGGTCCTCATCTGCTTTTCGGCATCACCATTTAAGCTTTTTTATTAATTTCCCAGCAAAAAAACCCCCTAATTCCCTGAAAACTATTCTCCCCTTCCAGGAGTTCATCGCGCTTCCTTACCTGAAAGTGGGAAGCCTCCTTAAAATGCCTTGTAAAGAGTGTGTAGCTGCTGGTGTGGTGCAGTCTGGGAGAGAAAGCATGTGTGCAGCCGAACACCTCCTCTAGAGTAAGAAATGGAAATTGCCTTGTCTCCTAGCCTTGGAAAATGTGTGTATGGCATGCAGGCCCAGAAGAGACAGTGTGTACACCTGCCTACAGTCAAGAGCCTCTCTAGAATAGAAACAGGTAAGCCTCCTTAAAGTACGTACCTGCCTGCAGTACCTCTCCAGTCTCCTCTAGAGAAGAAACAGCTCCCCCCCCCCGCATATATTCGGGCAATAGAAAACAGATCATTTGGTACCCGAGAGCAAAAACAGAAAGCTTTTGGTGGAGGCTCCCAAAAACAGATCAGGGCCTCCATCAAAATCTGGGGCATAAAACAGGTCAAGGTTTACCCCCAAATGCACAAGCCTATTGGTTATCATGGTGGCATGTGTGCCGCCTTAGAAATAAAGACAGCATGCACCTGTATATCAGTTGACATGGAACATCAGTTGGTGAATGCTATTGCTTGTGGGCAGCTATTTGTCCAGCAGGCATTTGTTTGTTTACTGTATGAACCAAATATTGGATTGCATTTGTCTTTGGTCTGATTCAGCAGTGTTCTTCTTAGGTCTGGACTACTGAAATGTAACACCGCACTGCCCAAGGTGAGATCAGATGTTATAAGAAGTTCTGTTTTCTATTCTACCCTCTCGTTTTACTTCAGGAATTTTATCATCAGAGACTCCTATGCTATTTTCCTGAGCTTTTTGTGCTTCAGCAATCTTACAAGCAGTTCCTCAGAGCAGGAAAGAAAACAATATTTGTCATTATTCATCTCTCTTTCTGTCACACACACATACCTCTGACAGTCAGGAAACTTAGTTTGTAAGAATAACACAGAGTTGGGGAATCTGCACTCGTTTTAACATAGTGGGATCTTATTTTCTGTATGTGAAAATTATTCTGTGCAGAAATACATGGGACCTTTTTGTGCATTTACACACACAAGAGTTTTCCTTCCAAAAATGTTTTTCATGCAAACATAATTTCACAAAATTTGTTTTTAGACATGTACATTTTGTGAAGTTTTGAGTAGAGATGAAAATAATATTCTTAAAATAGTCAGATACTGTAGTTTTAAAAGACATTTTTCAAGTGTTGAAAAAGAATCCTAGGCTGAGGTATTTTGTGCAAAGTTCACACATTGTTGTTCTTTGCATAAAACAGCATTTTTTTACACAGGTGTTGATATTCCTGTGTTGAAATTTTATTTTCTTTGCAAAAAATGCTGTTTTCTATACAAAGCAACCAAATGCAAATCCCAAATTATGAATAGCAGTTCAAAACTTTAGTTTTTAGAGATTTTCTCATAGAAGGTTATTGAATTTACTCATTGCTACATTAACCAAGAAACTCAGTGAAAAATTACACCTAGAAGTGTGCAAAAAAGTGATTTTGGCCTAAAACCCTATGGGTTTCTGGAAGCAGTGGGAGAGATGTAGGTAAAGGGGTTTTTGTTTTTAGGATTAATACACACACCAATACATTTTTTCATGCAAAAAAACCCCTCCACTTTCTGCTGTAGAAAAAAGTTCATTTCTGCAACAAGGAGAAAAATATGAAAATAATTTGTACTGGCACACCAAGTAATCAGATAATTATATCACTGTCTAAGAGCTCAATTTTTGCCTTTTTAAAAACCTTTGGAATTTTATGATTTATCTACATGGATCACATATCCCAAAGTGGAGAAGAAGTCATTCCATGATGTGCAAATCATGCATGGGGCCTTCTCACTTCCAACATGGAGTAATGCTGCTTAATATGGTTTTGCTCTGTGTTAGGAAAATGTCATGAAATAATCTGGAGGTTTGCTGAAGTTCCAGAACACCCTCACTCTTTAGGGTGGTATGAACACCAGTGTTACCATCTCACATTCTCCATGCTTTGCAGTGCAGGAAAAATGGGTGGCACTTAACAGTGGCATTTTGTCACCTACTCCAAAAATCTCCTGGCTGAAATTCAGTGCCTTTGCGTTAGCAAAGGTAGCCATGAAATTCTGAGAGAGGAGGGGAATGACCTTCTTCCTTTGCCCCTTCCCTGTCCAGTTTGAGCTGGTGCTTTTGCTGATATCAACAAAGGTGCTAAGCAATACCAAGAGCTTTCGAAAGCTACATGACTACCACTACTACTAGAACAACAACAAAGAGAGAGAAGAGGCAGAAGTAAGGGTGGTCATCCAGCTGGGATGAATCAGGTTCAGCCTGAGCGAGTGATCTGAACTCTGTCCAAGCACTATAATAGAATGGAGGTGGACAGAGGAGCTGCCAGCAAGGGCTGGGTTGGAATACTGGTCCAGTATTAAGTAGCCCATATAGATGGGCCCTTAATAGAAGTGCATTTCCTCTTTCCTGTTTCCCCAGCTTTCAGAAATGAATTTCCCTTCTGAGGGGTAGATATATCTCACTCCCTATTGTCTCACCCCTGTTGTTAACTATGAGGTGTTTGTAAGTCAGATTACTCAGGACTGACTGTACTTCTGAAACTTGGATGACAATCAAAAATGTGCCAGAATTTAGATGCCTATGATGATATCCTGGTAAGTTATGGTAGGCTCAATTTTTGCTTCTATTGGGATCTCTGTTTGGAACTTCAGCTTTTTAAGCTTGACCATACACTTTGAAATTTGGAAGATAGCCAGAAACACTGTTTTTCAATCTAGCATGATAGCCCAGTGATTTATCACTGTTATTAACACAACACACTCTTTTACTATTGTACATCTGAATTCTGAAGACTAACTGAAATGCTACTGAATCTTTGGCCTTCTGGGTGATTTAGACTAGCATTACCATAGTTCCCAGCTATAGTGGCATAGTCTACATTGCCTAATAATAATAGTAATAATAGTAATAATAATAATAATATTTTTCAACACACTTAAAATACAAATTAAAATGCAAACAACAATATAAAACAAAATAAAACAACAGCATTATAACAATATATAAAGCAGGCATCAAAACCTTCCATTGATATCATTCCAATAAAACAGCTTGGAAATTGCAACACCAAGGAAAAAACATTCAGATCCACCAGCTCCACAACTGTAATAACAATCAGGTTGACATGCTCAAGATAACAGAATAGATATGCATCACTTGGGTTTTAAAAGAGGATCATATTGTTACATGCTCTATCGGTTACATAGCCTATCACTTGCAATAGTAAAAGGACCTACTCCTGATTTTGGTCTGACATTTTTATTGGGAACCTGACTTATAACATGTTCAGGTTCATTCCCCAGTTCTGAGCCTTCCTGCCAATCCTTTATAGTTTTATGGGAAAGTTCAGTGTTTAAAACACCTTTAAATCTACAGGCTTCTCTGGCTTCTGAATTTCAAAAAAGAGAGCGAGAGAGTGCTTTCTTTTGACTTCTAAAAATGCATAACAAGAGCCCATGTTTACTTTAAAACATCTGCTCCAACCTTTTCTTTAAAAAAAGAAAAAGACTGATGTTTTCCATACTTTCCCTTCTGCTCTCACATCAAACAATAAAGTACAATTACTAGGGGTGAAACTCTGGCTCGCATCCAAGACTTCACCAGTGCAATACAGTCCCATGACTGGAAGAATGGGCATTTTTTTCCTAGAGTGTGGGTGGTTTGCGTTGACAGACTGTTCCTGATGTTACCAGAAAAGCATATGGAAGCCCAAGTGTTCTTTTCTTGCGCTCTCTTGGGTATTCATTCATGGACTGAGAAAGAACAAGTGACACAGCTTTCCAGATGTGTCCAGCTACAAAACACATCATCCCCAGCCAGTACAAACATCTGGCAGAAATGAGGGGTCTACAATCCCTGCATATTTGGGGAGAAACTTGTTTAAAACAATTAACCAAATGAGCTGTGGTATAGTCTTGGGATGCGGGGGGGGGGGGTGTCTAATGATGCCAACTTGGATATTGCTCACCCAAGATCTGTGTAAGAATACTTTACAAGCACAGATGACATCTGGAAAGGAAAATAAATAAATGAATAGTTCATTTAAATATGTTCTATTAATGTCAGTGAGAATTTTTACAAGTACTATTTGGTAAGGCTACATATATAATGTGAAACAAAACCACATTTAAACATATTACATTATGAAAGTCTGGTATTTTCCCATTCCTGATTTCATATGTGATCAGAAACAACAATAATCAAATAATTATGGTATAAGTTTATAGAACAGAGCCTATCTATTATTTGTCTTCCAACCCCCCGAAATAACGAGACAGACACAAATATATATGGTTTCAAATTTTGGGCAACTTTTATTAAATAGTTACCTATTTAACTTGTAACTCAACTAACCTTTTGGTGTCAGTTCAACTTGGTGTGTGTAAGCTGGGGTAGCGTCTCCTAAAGTCTACCCCTCAGCTATTAAGGCGTACTACCTGGGTCCCCTGTATATTTCAACCCGGGCAACCCGTAAGGGAAACATCAGGAGAAATCTCTCTCAACTTTTGAGACTAGACTCTCCCCGCTCCTGGGACATTCACCATCACCTCACCCCTAAAATTAACCGTCTAGGTGAGTGTTTTCATAATGCCCCACACCCTTAAGGGGTGCCTTAAGTGTATACAAACCTTTGAATAACTAAACTATTTACGCCACGGATTGGGAGCAAATGTCCTATTTAGCTCCCATCCCCCACCAAGCCATCTATTATTAACTGAACACCCATCCTTAAATGCAAAAACAAAGAATTGCCCGTATCAGACAAATGGACTCCATCCGATCTGTAAAGCTGAGGGCTGCCAAACAAGATCTGCCCATGGGATATGTAGGAGCCCCTACCTCTTGCAAGCGGCGTGCGCATGGCCCGGTTCACCCGCTTCCTGGCTGATTCCTTTTTTTAAAAAAAATTTAAACATCCCTGCAATCCGACCACCGGAAGCGAGGGATGATCGCAGACCAGGCGATGTGCACCCGTGGCCATGCATGCCATATTTTACAAATGTCGTTCCAAGCTTGCAAGTACAGGGCCCTACCCTTTGAAAGGCCCAGATCATTGCCTCCAAGGTGTTTCACCAAATGTCTGGAGGGGGCCCTCTCCTAGACTGCAACAAAAGCGGGAGGAAACCGTCCCAACGCATACCTCTGATCCCATGCCACTCAACAGGAGCGACGGATGCGAGGTCTAAATGCTGACCATAATGAGTCCTCATGGCTCACCTTGAAGCCCAGTGAATGAAACTGTGCCCGCAGACGAGGATCCTCCATCTATGGTTCAGCAACGCAGGATCTGAAATGACAGATCCAACATTAATTATGACAACGGAGTACACACGTATTTCCTGAAGGCATTTGATTTCCATCTGCCCAGGGTTTTTTTTTAACTCCTCCGAGTCACATCACATAGCATTGGCCACCGAAGCTTCTCCAATGCAGCAATAGGGGGTTGCAAGCCTGTATTGCCTCGAAAGCTGACCATAATGAGTCCTCATGGCCTGCCCAGCTGCCCAGCAAAATAACTGTGCCCGCAGACGAGGATACTCCATCCATGGTTCAGCAAAATGGATCCCAACGAGATCGCCCCAATCAACTTACTACAATAGAGTACCACGCATTTCTGAAAGCATTTTATTTCCATCTGCACGGGGTTTTAACCCCCTCCGAGTCTTGTCTGATAGCATTGGCCACCGAAGCTTCTCAAATGCAGCAAGCGTGGGTTGCAAACCTGTATTGCCCCAAAATGCTGACCATAATGAGTCCTCATGTCCTGCCTTGCAGCCCAGTAAAAATAACTGTGCCCGCAGACGAGGATACTCCAACCATGGTTCAGCAAAACGGATCTCATGGATCAGCACAATCAACTTATGACAACGGAGTACCACGTATTTCCTGACGGCATTTGATTTCCATCTGCCCAGGGTTTGATCACCTCCGAGTCATGTCCCATAGCATTGGCCACTGAGGCTTCTCCAAAGCAGCAAGAGTGGGTTGCAACACCTGTATTGCTCCAAACCCATCACCCTTAGCACCTTACTGGTGCCTACCTACAACTGGTAAGTTGTTAGCTGTATGCCATCCGGCTTACCAAACGGTAACCAGGTCCAGGCTTGCTAATCTGTTTGAATAGCACCAAAGCCTCCACTGGCCATAAAACGGGGTCACTACACTTTGCCAACTTAATGACATTGCCTCTAGACCCCAAATCAGATTTGGCTGACGGGACCAGCCACTCTTCGCCGTTATGCGTTATTGTTGGTCACATTCACCAGGGCCCGCATAAACCTGTCAATTTTAAGTACTGGACTATCTTGCTGATCCAATCGGGCTGCAAAGGAGCTGTCCAAGCGTCCGCATGAAACAAATTTGCTCCTGTGTGTCCGCATAAGCCTCATGGTACACGAGCTTCAGGCCCTTCCCAATTGCAGGGAGCTCGGTTCTCTGCTATCGTGAGTCTGGCCCAGACTGCATGACCACCAAGCTAACTTTCTATGCCGCCAACGGTTAATATAATCTGAAATGCTCAGAGCCCATAAGCAATAAGCCAGCACAGCTAATTGCACCCTGGTCGCTTGTGGGGCCAACCCCACCTTTGAAACACCCAAAACTGTGTTATGCGGCATGGCGTATGGCCTTCCAAATTCCTCAAACTCATTGACCCTCACGTACAAGATCACACGAAGTTTGAGGCCAGAGCTAATACTACCCTTAAAGTTTCGGTCGCAACCGTCCCCAGATGGGCTGGCTGTATTGTGTCAGACTAACGGCTGGGACTATGCCCCTGCTAAAGCCCCCAAACGAACGGAACCAGACTGAAACGAACGGAACCAGACTGAAGCACAACCAAACGTCAAACACCAGTATAAGAGTCACCCAAGGTGCAACACCCACAGAACATGGAGAGCGAGTGAACCGAAACATCCGACCAACTTGTACATCCAAGCCTCACGCCCTGAGGCATAAACGGCCACCCTTAAGGCATTCCTGACCGCCAATTCCAGTCCTTTACATTGCCAAACCCCCTGTTTTGACCCATCAGTATTTACTGACTTTAACATTGTTCAATGGGAGTTGCTCGGCAAGGGGCGTGTGTGTATAACGTGGCTTAAATTAGAGGCGTTTAATGGACCGAGGGCCTTGAAATGGACTTAGAGGAACCCCTTGATGGTATCCCCTTCCTATCTAAAAGGTTGGCCAATATTCTCCACACCCTTGCACATGCCTGAAATAAGAAAACTGGTTAAATGCTGGGATGAACTATGTCACCGTGAATGGGGTCCCATCTTAATAAGAAAGGAGGAACCCCGGGAATGCAACACATAAGTAAGAGTGTGCGAGGATGGAGGGTGCCTCATGCCAGTGCGTCTCTTCTGGGAGCACTGTGTGGAAAGTTCGGCCCAACTCCATCATCAGTGAAGTCACAATGCTCTGCGCGCAGGCGAACTACAAATCCCAGCAGTCACCACTCCCGATGTCAATGTCCATTGTCCGCAACCCATCCGTGTCCCCATGTGGGCGTATCGGGATCTGTGTAACATTTGATCCAGCGCAATGAAACGAAAGCCTACACATCAGTGTTTACTTTAGAATTCATAACAGTAGTAAAATTCCAGCTATGACGCAAACAAATTCTATAGTTGGGGTTTACCACAACATGAGCACCTGTATTCAGAAGTCGCCTCTGCCCCAGGGCTGGCTTTGACGCATGACTTCTCGGTCCGCAGTGATTTAATGCAGCTGGCTACGAACCCGCAGATGCAACTATCTTCAAGGTTGCATAGGTCAACCACACGCTAACTATTACAATCAGGAGCTCACTCTGCTCCCAGGCTTGCTTTGCACACATGACTTTTCGTTCAGTAGTGATTTAATGCAGTTGGCTCTCAATTGGCAGATGCAACTATCTTTAGGGTTGCATAGGTCAACGGCAAGCTAGACCATAACAGTCGGAAGCTCACTCAGCCCCCAAGCTTGCATTGGAAACATGACTTCTTGGTCAGTAATGATTTTACGCAGTGGCCACCAACTAGCAGATGCAATTAACAATTATGATTGCCTAGGCCAACAGCAAGCTAGACTATTAACAGTCGGGAGCTCAATCAGCCCTTTAGCTTGCATTGGAAACATGACTTCTTGGTCAGTAATGATTTTCCGCAGTGGCCACCAACTCGCAGATGCAACTAACAAGTAAGATTGCCTAGGCCAACCGCAAGCTAAACTATTAACAGCTGGGAGTTCACTCTGCCCCCATGCTCTCTTTGAACACATGACCTCTTGGTCAGTAGTGCTTTAATGCAGCTGTCCACCCACTAGCCGACGCAACTATCAATTACGGTTGCATGGACAACAGCAAGCTAGACTATTAACGGTCGGGAGCTCACTCCCTCCCCCCCCCAGGCTTACTTCGAACACCTGACTTCTTGGTCCATAGTGATTTAATGCAGCTGGCTTTCATCTAGCAAATGCAACTATCAATTAGAGTTGCATAGGTCAACAGCAAGCTAGACTATTAATAGTTGGGAGCTCACTCTGCCTCCAGGCTTGCTCTGAACACATGACTTCCTCTGCAGTAGTGATTTAACGCAGTTGGCTACCCACTTAGCAAATGCAATTATCAAAATAAGGTTGCCTAGGTCAATAGCAAGCTAGACTATTAACCGTCGCGAGCTCACCCGGCCCCCAGACTTGCTTTGGACACATGACTCCTTGGTCAGTAATGACTTTAATGCAGTTGGCTGCCAAACTAGCAGATGCAACTATCTTTGAGGTTGCATAGGTCAACAGCAAGCTAGACTATCAACTGTCAGGAGCTCACTCTGCCCCCCGGCTAGCTTTGACCACAGACTTCTTGATCAGTAATTATTTTAATGCAGTTGGCAACCAATTCGGAGATGCCACATCAATTAGGGTTGCCTAGGTCAACAGCAAGACAGACTATCAACAGTCGGGAGCTCACTCTGCCCCCCAGGCCTGCTTTGAACACCTGACTTCTTGGTCAGCAATAATTTTAATGTAGTTGGCTACCCACGCGGGGACGCAACTATCAATTAAGGTCTCCTAGGTCAACAGCCAGCCCGGCTATCAACAGTCGGATCTCAGTCTGCCCCCAGGCTTGCTTCAAACACCTGACTACTTGATCAGTAATGATTTTAATGCAGTTGGCTACCCACTCGTGGGTGCAACTATCAATTAAGGTTTCCTAGGTCAACAGCAAGGTAGACTATCAACAGTCGGGAGCTCGCTCTGCCCCCCAGGCTTGCTTTGAACACATGCCTTCTTGCTCAGTAATGATTTTAATGCAGTTGGCCACCAGCTCATGGATGCAACTCTCACTTAAGGTTGCCTAGGTCAACAGCGAGCTAGACAATTAACAGTTGGGAGCTCACTCTGCCCCCAGGCTTGCTTGGAACACCTGATTCCCCCTTATTTTGTTTATTTGTATTTATTATATTTTTGTTTCATATTATTTGTACCTTTCCCCTTAGTGGCCCCTAACTCATGCTATACCATCTGAGTAAAAAAAAAATAGGTTTCATTTTGTCTTGTCATTCTAAAAATATTTAAATTATTATCATTAATAATTCAGCTTTATTATTTCATTTAATTATTCATATTTTCAATTAATTAATTAATTAATTAAATTCAGCCAGGCCTGAAAATGGCCCCCACTCAAAATGGCGGCTCCCCGGGCAGGCCGCCATAAAGCCAAAATGGCGGCCGCCAGTGAGGGCCGCCCGGCGGACAACATGGCGACCCCCAGAGGCGACGTCTTCCATACAGCAAAATGGCGGCCTTTTGTGCCGCAGCTGTACGGCAAAATGGCGGCCCCCAGCAGATACATCTGCCGTACGGCAAAATGGTGGCCTCCCGTGCCACAGCTGTACGGCAAAATGGCGGCCTCCAGCGGATACATCTGCCGTATGGCAAAATGGCAGCCTCTCGTGCCGCAGTCGTACGGCAACATGGCGGCCCCCTTAGGAAGCCGCCATGTTAACCAAAATGGCGATCGCCACTGTAAGCAAGGCGCATGCACGCCAGAAAAAGAGCTGCACCATACGGCGCAACAGGCAGAAGCGAGCTGGCAGGCTCCAACAGGCCCAGCCAGGCCACTCCCGCCACGAGCTCCAGAAACAGGGCCAAAAAGCACTGCACCCTTATGAGCGTGCTCCACCGGATCAGAAGCTGAGGGGGCCCCCGTGGCTTCCCCCCCCCCAGGGCATCGGCAGCGTCGGAGGGGGCCGCGGATAACGTTTCCCCCGTGCCCGAAACGCCGCAGGGGGCCGCAAATGCCAGGGCATCATACAGGCTCCCGACGCAACATGGACCCCTGCCCCAAGCGACCCACTGACCCGGTGAGGAACATTCATCCCTCAACCATTCATCTGCAATATAATGTTATGGTAAAGCGCAAGCGGCTGCGATAGGCCGTGCTCTGCTGCCCTAGGGAAAATTAAACAGGCCCGCTCCCCACATCAACCCTCTCAGCCCAACCCTGCCTCAACCCGGGCCTAAAAGGCCCGTACCCGAGGACCCCTCGGAGCACAGGTAAGGCAGGGCTGTCGGCGGATAGTGACCACCCGGGCCTTGCTACACCCCAATCAGTCCCTGACTGAGGAATTGAAAAAAGGGGCCAAACATGGGTGCCCCTGCCCTAGAGGCAACTGCTGCCCCGAGGGGGCGAGGAGGCCACCTCGGGGGGCTAAGCCCACCCTGGGCCCAATCCTCACCCCCATGCAGGCCCCCAAACCGACCTTGTCTCAAATTGGGGCCTTGTTGTGCAGCTTGCCTTCCTCGTCGATGTCTTATTGCAGAATGAGGGAGAAGGGGCTGGCAGCACACTATGCCAGCCCCTCCTCCCTTCCAGTACATTCTGCAAAATTAACCAATCTCTTCTCCGAGGGGAGGAGACAAAATTGCTCCACCCCCCAACTTGTTGGAGGGCGAAGTGTAATAAATGGGTTCATGTCATGTGATGTATACCTCAAACAAAGAAACCATACAACGCAGAAACACAATACTTGCCAACAGAAATAGGCCTCAAGCAAAGTACGTTTGTAGCAAAGAAACTCCCCCAAAACCTAAAAGGCCCCAAAACAACGAGTAAAAATAAAACTACATTTACCAGCATCCTCCAGGGCAGCCAAAGACTCACCCAGCCTCTACATTCTGAACAACATGATTGGCTGCCAATAAGGGCGGATTTGCATAACTGCTGCACTGGCCAGCCAACATGAAAATTCCGATCCATAATAAACTGCCAAAACAGAATAAGGAAAAGGCCTGAGCCAATCCCCAACACAAACACACAAATCACTTCCAACCGAAAATTTACACCCCAAAAAAACACAGACCACGTCCAAAATTGACAGTAAGGCTTCATTAACTTGATTTCCCTAACTAGCCCTCACTTACTGGGAAGCTGTTTACGCTCTGAATTGACAGTAAGGCTTCATTAACTTGATTTCCCTAACTAGCCCTCACTTACTGGGAAGCTGTTTACGCTCTGAATTGACAGTAAGACTTCATTAACTTGATTCTCCCAACTAGGCCTCAGCTCATTGGACATTGTGTATGGCCTGAATTGACAGTAAGGCTTCATTAACTTGCTGTTCCTAACTAGGCCTCAGCTCATGGGACATTGTGTACGGCCTGAATTTACAGTAACCTACCTTGGCACACAGAGCCCCGACCATGCATGATGGGACTTGAAGTACCACCATGGAAAATGGGATTTGTAGTACTTCAAAACCCATCATTACCCACAGACCACTGCGGCCCAGAACCAAGACCAATAAAGACCCAACTTGGCACACCATGCCCCCCATGACCCACACTCCATCCAACTGCAGTTTAGAGGAGGGCACACCGTGGATGATTAGACTTTCTCGCATCTCCTAAAAAGGGCACAGTAACGCGTGCCGGGTACAGCTAGTTTAATATATTCATGGAATGTTGTCTTGACTTGGTGGGTGTTTGTGCATGATTGTACAGAGAGAAACAAGGGGAGACTATCTATCATAGATAGATAGATAGATGATAGATAGATAGATAGATAGATGATAGATAGATGATAGATAGATAGATAGATAGATATAGATAGATAGATAGATATAGATAGATAGATAGATAGATAGATAGATAGGTGATAGATCGAACATTAGTCCTCCATTTGTTAATATTTGCTTACTCTAACCAAATACAATGAGACCACTCTTTATATGAGGCCAGTACATACAGGTTCATTTATCCACATCCAACCAAATATTAATCTTTAGACATTGTCTTGGTCTTCCCGTGCAACTTGGTAGCATGCTTCCATCAGGTGCCCTTCATTTCAGTAGAGTTCACATATGTAATTTCATGTATCCATGAAAAGTCCAGGAACATAGCCCCCATCCCCATGGATACGAGAGTTGTACTGTACTGAGAACATGATTGTGGGTGAAATTGTAAAATTTCTGATCCCATTATCTACAATTCCACCCCCAATCATATGCACAGTGTATATATTTAAATTCTGGAATAACACTGAAAGGATCTCATGTAATGAACTGCACTCCATGAAAACTCAAGCCATAATAAATTTGCCTTTGTGGTGCAGGATGACCCTATCATTTTTGATGCAACAGAATAAGATGGCTATCCCTTCCAGGAGAAGAAAATTGTGGGTAGTTTCCTATTGGCAAGCTGTTTGTTTCTCCGAGCTCACTTGGAGCTACTCTATACAGCAGATAGTGTTCTATATTCTTACTACTGAATGTGGAAAACCTAACTCACTGGATGGCAATCTAAGTATTATTTTTTCTTATCCTTATTTAGGGGGCAGAGTAAATTTTGCACTACTGATATAAATCCTTTAAGCAGCTGCTATATGAGACAAGCTTCTATTCATGCGCCCACATCAATATTAAATCTAACCTCCAAAGCTGTTTCAATTCCACATAAATATGAGTTGGGTTTTATGGCACTTGGTAAGAAAGCAAAGACTTTCACATTCAATCAACCTTTCCCAAACTTCACACTACACTTACAGCACAACGCATGCAAACTTATTTGAAAGTACAACGGTATGAAGCTGTTTATACCCTTTAATATTATAAGTCAGCTTTTGTCATAAATCTTATGCCTTGATTGCACATAGCTGGAGCATGAGCTCATGCTCCCCCCCCTTTCTGATTTCCCTCGTTCTTATTACCCTTTGCAAACTGAGTGATCTCTGAGTTCCTGTCATTGTGCTGACTCTATTACCAAGTGCAAAGGTAATTTATGTCCCCACACTGGCTAAGCAGGTTACAGTTCCATCCTTGGAAGGTGCACCAGTTTATTAAGTTAAGGTCTAAAGGCATTTTTAAGAGAGAGAGAGAGAGAGAGAGAGAGAGAGAGAGAGAGAGAGAACGTAAAAAAATTATCTGAACTGTAAACGTTAATATTGTCATTGGTACATTCTTCAGGGAAAAAATTGCCTCCTCTGTATTAAAAGTTTGTGGGGGGTGTATCATGACAGAATGCTATTGGACCAGTTCCATCCTCTTTTACGTGTTTTTCAAGGAATGAAAACTTCTTGAATACTAGGTATTTGGGGTATCTCATGATATACCTTAAGATCTGCAGTTCCACTACTAATCCCACAAAGCTTTAAGTACTATACAGACTGCAATGCATGACCTCTAATACCAGTGGAGCATTTTTATTTTTTTTTACTCTCTTATCTTCCATGAGTATTGGTCTCTTTGCCTTTGAGCCACAGAGATCCCCCTTCCTAATTATTTTTTGATATTAACAAGACTTTGAGCAAGACATATGATTTTTTCTTTACTTTTTAAACCTTTCCCACTATTTCGAAGTTTTCCTATACTGAAGCAGCTGGAGGCTCAGGGAGGATCCAGCAGCAACTGTACCCCAGACTATATTAAAACTGAATCCTCTAATAAATGTATTAAATGACATTTTCTGTGTAACTTGTATTAATTGTGTACTGGGTCAACTCTTTTTTTTTTTTGTGCAGTTTTTACATATAATAAAATAGCGAAACTTGTGAAAAAGAGGGGAACAGATTAAGAAAGAGAAAGAGAAGGGTTAAGGGGAGGGGGGGAGGTTAGGTGTGCACGTAGATAGATTAGGATCTGGATGGAGGATAGAGTTGGGGGGGTATATAGTAGGTATAGTTAGAATAGAAAATAGAGTAGAGTAGAGCAAAGTCTATCTTCACAACATTCACTTCCAGTCCATTCCGCAGGGAGAATTATATCTTGATGTTAATAATTTTTCTTCCTCCTCCAAATATTTCTCTGCCGGTTCCTTCTTTTTCTCTTGCTTTATCTATTTATTAGAGTCATTCTTTCTCTTTGTTTCCTACTCAGTTTTTAGTTCTTTTAAATAATCCTTGACACATTGCCAATCTATTCTTTTCCTTAAATTACTATCCTGGATTGTATTTCTTATGTACTGGGTCAACTCTTAAATGTATAAAACGGTATCAGATATGGTGTGAAGGCATCTGTTCCCCCAATGCTCCCTATTAACATAAGCTTCTTAGAACGGAGATCACGGAGCTATTGTAAAGATCCCTCTAGTTATTTCCCAGACCAGATGAGACAATTTCCTTTGTGTATACAGTATATTTGGGACAAATAATCTCTTTATCACAAGGGTTGTGTTTTTTCTACTCAACTGTCACCTTCTTTTTTAAGGAACTGATCAATCAGGAACAAGTATCTAAAACCTAGGAACAAACCCAGATTTTAAAAAATCCCATTGTTTCTGATTGCATGGACATACAGACATTCGAAGATGCTGATATTCAGCTCAAAACTGTGTTATTCCCACACCTTGAAATCTCTTGTTTTTGCCTTTTGTAGTGATCGCTTCTAGGTTTACAAGGAATGGCATCTGGCCACCCTCCTGTTTGCTGTGGAAGCTCCTGGTATAAAGATACTGTCTGGTTGGGCTCTCACTGTCCACCATTGCAATTGACAACCATGGTTTTGTGGGATAGCTCCATCATTGTAAAGTTATTCATTTTAACCTCTGCTGCAAGATTTCAGCCATATGATTAGCTTTTGCATATATAATGGGGAAGGCACCGCCTTATGCTATTCCTCTAGCAGGAAGATCTCTTGAGCGAGATCTTCTATTCTGTATTATGCTTCTAAACCAAAGACCCTGTAAGTCATATGCCACTCATATTTCAATTAAACATGCAAGGACAGCTGTAGCATTTGGCAGAGTGAAAACTTTATCAGGTAGCAAATTTGGGGTGTCAGGAAAGACACACAACATAAAATACAGGTTATATTTTAACTGTATTTTAAATGTTTTTCATCCATGTGATTTTAATAGAATTTTGAAATAAGATTTTTTGGATAAGGTTATTATTGATTGTTTGATTGATTTATTTATATCACACTTTTCTCTCTAACTAGATGCAAAATGCTAATTTAAAACTTCTATTTTAAATTCCAAACTACACTGGGTTCAATGCCAAGAGAAAAGCATGTTGCAAATCAAACAAAATGTTATTGGCTTAATTTATTACGACAGTATCTTTAAACCTGGGATGATGAAAATAACTTTTCTGGCATTGTGTGTTGTCCACCTTGACATGAGTATGATGGTGTAGAACCATATGCTGTTCCACTATAGGCAAAAAAATAGTGCTGAGATGTCCTAGGAAGCTGACAGGGGAGTATAATAATGTGTACGACCAGACTTGCTGTTGGTGGAAATATTATTTTTGTAAAACTGGAATGGGAACATGTGCTAAA
The DNA here is from genome assembly GCA_030556195.1 of Anolis apletophallus. Taxonomy (NCBI): domain Eukaryota; kingdom Metazoa; phylum Chordata; class Lepidosauria; order Squamata; family Anolidae; genus Anolis; species Anolis apletophallus. The sequence goes on from JARBWK010000003.1 coordinate 74,447,357, forward strand.
AGACTGCTACCCAACTTCACAAAGAAGCAGGAACCAGCTAACTCTTTGGATGAGTAAAATTGGCATAACTTCTTCCCTTCTTCATACACACCTCAGAGCAGATCCAAACAGTAACTTTTTGTAATGCAGCAGTTGTCAGCATTTCTAACACCTACTGTATAAAGAGAAAGACCTTTTTTTACTCTATTCATAAGCATATGCACACATATGTGCGCACACTAGATAGCTAAGTGATTTATTTATTTTGGTAGCATGCCAGACAGAAATATTTAAATCCCACTTTTGGAAGCAAGAATTATCTAATCACTCACTAGCTTTTGTAATAAAACATTTATCATGGACCATTAATCCATTAGTGCTTATTTTTCCATCTCTCCCTTTCACTAGCACCTTGCTTTGAACACAGTCAAGTTTGGCTATGATTCTTCGGCTTTATCATATATCATCATTACAGGATGGGTCACACCGACACTGAATCCAGTGGGGTGGGGGATAATAATAACAATAATGCTGCACTTTGCTTGAACTTGGTACCCATATGTACTGCTTTCACTTCCATTGCAAGTGAAAATAATGCCCCTGTGAGTTCTGAAATCAGTCTTTCATCATTAGGCCCACGGTGGCTGCAAAACAGTGTGTGGATACTGGACTCAGAGCTGTGAACAGAGGAAGGAACCCTGTATGCTTAATTTTTTCATGACTTCAGTTTCCTTTCTGTGTGTGTGTAGAGAGAGAGAAGCTCCATTTTAATAAATTGCATCACCACATTGCCAGCAGTGAACTTTTCTTGTCATCTGAGACAAAATGGATGTGACAAAGTAGAAGAAGGAAAGTTCTGTTGTGTTTTGGCCAAAGCAGGACCTTAAAAGTTGGCACTGGAAAACAGTTAGGATACAATCTTATGCTAAAGAATGTCCAGAAGAACAAGGGCTTGACCTAATCACATCATGTGAGTTCCTTGACTCTTCCTCACTTCTTACAAGCTGGAGGCATGTGACTCAAGAGGCAAGAAGAACTCAACAAAGAAGCATGTTCCTACAAACTGAGGTTATGGAACATTTAGACGACCAGAAGTGGCAGCATTGACATCTGAAGGTTTGTAATTCTTCGAATGTAATGTAGGATGAACCATCTTTGCCAAGACCACATAAGATGAATGAGCTAGAGATTCTTAGGGAGATGTTAGGTCTAGCGATCTCTAGGTCCTCCAACATGACCCCAGGTTTCGGCGGTGACCAGGGGAGCATTCGCACAATTAAAACTTGTATGCCAGCTGCGCCCGTACCTTGGGAAGTCTGACTTGGCCACAGTAGTCCATGCTCTGGTTACATCCCGTATAGATTACTGCAATTGTCTCTACGTGGGGCTGCCTTTGAAGACTGCTCGGAAGCTTCAATTGGTCCAACGGACAGCAGCCAGGTTGATAACAGGAGTGGCACTCAGGGAGCGTACAACTCCCCAGTTGTGCCAGCTCCACTGGCTGCCAGTTTGCTACCGGGCACAATTCAAAGTGCTGGTTTTGGCCTTTAAAGCTCTAAACAGTTCTGGTCCAACTTACCTGTCCGAATTCATCTCTTCCTATGAACCATCAAGATGCTTAAGATCATCCGGAGAGGCCTTGCTCTCGGTCCCACCTGCTTTGCAGGCATGCCTGGCGGGGACGAGAGACAGGGCCTTCTCAGTGGTGGCTCCTTGGCTTTGGAACTCCCTTCCTAGTGACATCAGATCGGCCCCCTCCCTCCTGACATTTCGTAAGAAAGTCAAGACTTGGCTTTTCGAGCAAGCATTCGCAGACAAACTTTAATCGAGATCAAGTATTACTATGAAGACGAACGGAAACCGATTTTAAGATTGTGAAGCTGAGATTTGTATTTTGTAGTTTTTAACTGTTAATTTTATATGTTTTATATGACTGTTTTTAACTTGTGATGTTTTGTATATGGGCACTTGTTGCCGCTTGTTCGCCGCCTCGAGTCGCATTCGGGCTGAGAGAAGCGGTATAGAAGCATGGCAAATAAATAAATAAATAAAGAGATTGATCACAGTTGAACTGGAGGACCTTGAGATCCCCAGAAAGAATATTTTAATCAAATCCATGAATAATCAAATTTCCAAAAGCCAACCTCACAAATAGGACTCTTTGTCAACGACCAGTTTCTCCAGACCAGCATGGATAGTGGCCTAAATACCCCACCACCACCTAATAGAAAACCAGTTTTGATATTTCTCAGTGGTTACTGACTTTGATATTCTACATTCACTGGGGGGGGGGGTGATTCAAATAATGGGGTAAACATCCTGCTCTAAAAAATGCAGGATGTCATTCAAAACTCAGATGAGCACCATACAATGTCTCTTTCTGAAGCTCTTTTTCTTGAACAGGTTTGTCTGCATAAACTGACGTGGAAAATGACCCTTGGTTTGTATTAGCAGAATGCCAAACCTCTATAAACCAGTCTGGTTTTCAGCTTTTGACATCTGCACCGTATCAGCCCAGACCACAAGTGGTTTGGCAGAACGCATTATCCAAACCATTAAACACATGGTGGAAGAACAGCGGAAAATAAGCCAGGATCCTTATCTGTTAAACTCACAAATGTTCTACAGGCATGTAAAAATACTGGCAGCACATATGTCAGTTAAAGAAATACTGGACCATTGGTTTCTACAGTGTTCTCTCAGATCTCAGCTAGATTTACGAAAAAGCCTGATCTAAATTAACAAGAGAATGGCGCAGTAAAAATCAAATTGGTCAACTTTTCCCATTTTCCCACTTTGTCCTAAGCTTATTTCAGCTGCAGCAAATTGAGTTCAAAGTGCAAAAGAGGATTAAATTCAATTAACTCAGCAGGCAAGAGAGGAGTGCAGGAAAATAGTAGATACAAAAGCAAACTGCAGCAATATTTCCATGTGTATCTGTGCACACACACCCTTCCTCGTTAATAATGTTTGCAATCTTATAACACTTCAACAATGGTCCCCGTTTTCAGCTGGGAAATGTTGGGGGGGGGGGATGACATATCAGCTATGCACCTGGAAAATCTAGTGTGTGTAGTTTCCCCATCATCAATTATTATTAATTATACTGAGAGAAGGAGTTCAATTCTTCCAGATATAGGGTGCAGGTGGATGACATTCTACATCCTCCCTGCCAATGTGTGAGGCTACAACATGGAAGTGTTATTATTGTCTCAAGTTCACTATCTGGTGAGAGCAGAATGGTAATCACATACAGACTTGCTGTTGTTACATGACAATGTATTTTTAAAAGGTAGTTCAAATATCAAAGAACATGCTATCCTCAGAAGCACTTTAATTACCTGTTGGGTGTCTGCCCCCTATTGTCCTTGAAGCCTTCCTGTTATATGCAAACTACCTTTTTTTGCACCCAGTGTTTATTTATTTTAAAATTTTAACATTCACATTTGGCCCGCCCAAAATGGTTTTAAATTGTCTGCTACTGCTTGTGTTTGAGTTTTATTGATTGTATTGTTTTTAAATTGCTACTGTTTTGTTATTATGTATTATTGGGCTTGGCCTCATGTAAGCCACCCCAAGTCCCCTTGGGGAGATGGGTGCAGGGTATAAATAATTAATAAATATTAATGGAAAATCCTTCTCCGTTTCTTCTTTTTGAAAGCGTGCATGTTGAAAAGGAGAGAGATTTGGAGAATGTACAGTCTGTCATCTGAAAGGTAAGCAGAGATAAGATCCAGGAATTCCGTCATGATATCAAAGCACCCCAATGGTTCATTGGGTTGAATATGACCTAGCAAAAGTAAAAGAAACAGTAGATTGAAATGGCTAAAAAATCCCAGCGATGTTAAGTCCTGCATTGTCACATTCCTGTGGATGACATCATTTCCTTACTAGAGTTGCAACCATTGATGTGTCTGTTTATTTATATATAGTATTCATACTTCTGCCATAGCTAGAAAGGCTTCTGGCATAATTAAAGTAGAATAAAAAAACAAACAACTTACCATATGTGTTTTAAATGGACCCTTATTTAATTAGTGAAATTAACCCTGAACCAAAACTATTTGTTGCATTCAAGGTCATCCCTAAGTAAAACAGGAGGACAACTCATCCCCCTCACCGACACACATACACAGGGTTAAATTCCTAGGAGGATCAAGAAGGCTGTTCCCACCCTGAGAAACCCCCAAAATGTGCAAAAATCTAATGTGGAAGTGGCCAGTGTACTTCTGACGGGGACACAAAAAGTAGTCTTGGGGCAATACAAGCCAGAGTTTGTCCACCACTGATTAAAGACTGTGTGTCATTTTCAGTACACCCTGCTCTCCACATTTTATGTTTCACTTTTGCAGATGGGATTATTTGCAGATTTAATGAATATGTTTTCTCTGGGAATCTCTAGCTCCACCAGCATGACTTTATGGTCAACATCCAGTGGAAGCTAACTATACAGTTGCACTGGATGACCTGGAGAGTCCTAGAGAGAACACTTCTCTAGCTATTTATAGGTCCTCTAATGCAAATATATGGCCAACTTAAATAGGAAATATATAAATTGCACAATTAAATAGGAAATAACACTTTCAAACCAAGAACAGAAAAAATTTCAAATTTTGTTACATAGTGTTATTATAGCATAGGACGGACAGATGGCAATCTGAATGGGGTGCCATCAGAGTTTCATCAGCGGTTCATCAGAGATTCATCAGAAGTTTGTTAGAGTTTTGTCAGTATTTCATCAGAGATTCATTAGAGGTTTGCCAAAGGTCTGTCAAAGTAAATACTAGGCATGTGCAATTTGGCCAAAAAGGCATCCGGTCTCGGGGCCCATTGTTGGCTGACCCCTCATTCTGTTTACTGGAAAGTTACTTGAAAGGGGAGGGGTTTGCTGTTTTCATTTGATAAAGATTGACCCATTGGCTACAATGGGAAATTTAAAGGCTCATTCCACAGTCATTTTAAGGTCTATTTGCATGAAACCTACCTCAGGTTTAGACCCCATTTATAACTTCAGACATGCCAAGTTTCAAAACAATTCAGCAATCTACTGATTTTTAGAATTATTTTAAGTTTTAACCATAACATTTTTTTAAAACTAAGACAAACCACAAGAGAAGGTTCTGGGAATTGTAGTAGCCAATTGTGTCAATTCTCAGCCAATCAGAGCATGGTCACCACCAGGCTTTTTATTGGCTGAGAAACAGAGACCAAAAAAACCTTCCTCTCCCATTATGCTCCTAGAGCAGGGGTGCCCACACTTTTTCAGCATGCGAGCTACTTTCAAAACAACCAAATAGAAAAGATCTACCTGCCGCCCTGCGCGCGTGCGCTCCTGCTGCCCTGCGCATACACACGCACCTTCCACTCACGGGGCATTGCGGAGACTGCCTCCGGAGGCCCCGCCTTGCGCTCCATCGTTCCCGCAATGCTTCTTCCGCCCGCGCGGCACACCTTCCGCCCGTGGGGCATTGCGGGAACGATGGAGCGCAAGGTGGGGCCTCTGGAGGCAGTCTCCTCAATGCCCCGCGAGCGGAAGGTGCATGCGTGCGCGCGGAGCGGCAGGAGTGCACATGTGCAGGGCGGCAGGTAGATCTTTTCTATTTGGTTGTTTTGAAAGTAGCTCGCATGCTGAAAAAGTGTGGGCACTCCTGCTCTAGGAGCATAATGGGAGGAAGGTTTTTTTGGTCTCTCTCTCATCCGGAAGCAGCCTCTGCAATGCTCGTAGGCAGAAGGTGCACCACGCGGGCGGAAGAAGCAGGCAGCAGGAGCGCACGCAGGGCGGCAGAAGCAATCTTCCTCATTTGGTCTCCTGATCGACTCGTCAATCGCGATCGACTTCGTGGGCGACCCTGTCCTAGAGGAACTCAGAGATTTTTCAATGCCTGCCCTATGGAAGCACTGCTGGGAAAACAAGTTCCCAGCAGGGCCCTCTCTGGAGGAGGAGCCTAGGGAACTTTCCAAAAAGAAATGAAGGGACACTGCTGCTGCCAGGAGGGAGAAAAAGATGCTGCAATAATCCCATCTTCTCCAAGAGTCCTTCGGCAGCCCCTGCCTCGGGTATATTGCAGACTTAACTCTCTCCTTTCCAGTAGTTGATAAAATCTGGCTCTCTTAATCCATTTTGCTGGGCTTTTTGACCCCTCCCCCCTTTCCCAGTCTGTTTTCGGAGATTATATAAAATGGTTCACCGAATACTACAAATCTTTTTTGTTCAAAACTGATTAGAGCCCAGGTATAGTAAATACAGAAAAATATTCAGGCATATCTCAAAGCTTTGAAAGACCCTTTTGAACATTATTTTCTGACAGTTTAAGAGAAGGTACTTTAAATGGGTGCTGAATGTGTTCAGCATGAACAAAAACCCACCCAGCTTAATCTCAGCAGAATACAAGGTCCACATATATTTGACATCTCACAGCAAATTAAAAATCACTTTTCAAATTAAAATCTACTAAACTTTCTGACTGCATTTACAAGATAAATTCAAAATCTTGTCTGAGAAAGCAGAATTGGTATTGCTGTCTTTCTAAACTACATATCTCTGTGAAGCAGGATTTTCCATCTATACAGAAGCCGCTTAAATACAATTACCATCAATTGAACCTCAAATAAGAAAATTGTACAAAAAAGGAACCACAATTCTCTCAGTAAATATATATATACATTATTTTATGTTATGTCTTAATTTAGACCTACTGCTGCACTACAGTGCACTCTATTTTGTTTGTAATGAAAATTGTTTGATTTATTGAACTTTGGGAGATTTTTTAATATATGGCCAGGTTTTGGCAATATCATGTGCATTGGTGGTGGTTGAGAATAAATTAAGATATTATGGTAAATTTAAATGTAATAAAATTGAGATTCCTGGAAGACATTTGATTCTGGAATCCACTTAGCAGCGAAAATATACTACAAACTGAAGTCAACTATTTTATGATTTTTTTCAAGTATTTTTAGAATTTAACAGAAAAAAATAAATCGATTCCTACTCTACAGTCCTCCAAAATTAACAATATAGTTATGACAGCAGTCCAAACACAGTCATGTACATACATTATTAAACCAACTACAAAAATATGTCAATTAATATATCATGTCTACTATTGGTTGTTCCATTTTCACAATGCTGTATATTACAATCTTCTGTGCCAAAAGTGGATTGATTAGCTGAATGTCCATTCTCAACATTCAGGTCTTGAAGATATATTAAAATGGGTATCAGGTTCCTGCAAAGTTGTCCTCCTTTGTTTCTGTTTTCAACATATGAAAAGAGTCAGTTATTTTTTCTGCAAGTGCAACTAACTGTATTTTCTCAAAATATCTATGAAATGAAAGTCCTTGGGGGCATTTTTCCAACTTTTGATAGAATTTGTCAGCCCAGAAGTCAAGGCAACATAACTTGCATTAAAAGAGCTAATTTATAATATAAATTATAAACACAACATTCAGACCAGAAACATAATTAGTAGGCATAGTTAGGTCCAGTCGGAATCTTCGTAATTCGAATTAAATTCAGATCAAATTCCTTTTTGAAGCGATTTCGAAGCGATTTGGGGACCCGAAAATATCCTTGCCATTTCGAAGCCACTGTCGCTACCTTTGTTCCGACTCAGGAAGTGAATCGGAAAAGGCCCAGCATTTGGAGGCAAGCAGGAGTTTGCATGCTTAGATGCTTGCCTCCAACCAATGAGCAAAAACCATGTGGGGAGGGCGAGCCAGGGACGCGAAGGGAAAGGGACTAGGGCAGGCTGCTTGGGTGGGAAAGGTACCATGCCACTGCTTAGCAAGGGAAGGACATGGTTGGGAACAAATAATTTCCTTGAGGAACCACACAAAATACCACTAAGGAACCCCCTTTGTCTGTATGGGTTACACATTGTACTTTTGGGAACAAGAAATCTCCTATAATCTGCTAATCATTTCCTTGAAAAAAACAAAACTCCTTGCTCTGCTTGGGGTTTCAAGTTGTACTTTTGGAAACAAGAAATCTCCTAATCTAATAATTTCTTTGGGGATTTTTTAAATCAAGCAAGCCTAATCATTAGGAATGGAATAAGAACCTTCAGTAAAACTTGTTTCGTATGCAAAGTTTTTCAGACCATTTTCATTAACTCAGCTGCAAATAGATGGAGTTATAGAGCAAATTGACCAACTGCATGGGAGTCAGAGACAGTTCCTTCTCAGGTCCTCTGTAGGCCACGTCTCTCACAACAAGTTGAAGTGTCCCTATTTTCCACTGCAGTCTCACAAAATAGTGAAAGTAAGTGATATTGCATTACTAACATTTGCTATTTTGAGAGGGGCTGTAAAGGAATACAGCAGTATTTGGAGATTACAGAAGATTCTGTGGAACATGCATGTATGAAGTGTGATATTTTCATGACTTATGTGTTGAATACAAAAAGTGTCTGAAAATTGCATTTTTTAAATGGAAAGCTTGAGGTCTTTGGTGGGATTGATGGGCTCTTCAGCACTACACGAGTAGGATATAGGTTTCACATGTGGTCTGTCGTGCTCAAGTTTGCCCACTGCTGTTCTATAGCAACAATAATGGTCACTTACTCCCATCCCCAAATAAGCAATCATACAATGGAGTTTATTACATAAAGCTAACAAAGTACACTTATGGAAGAATAAAAGCAGCTTTCAATGAAGTTTACTGCACAATGTCATGTCACTTAAATTGTGATTGGATTGTTTATTAAGTGACAGGAAAAACCCATCAATTAATCCAATAGCACTGTTCTTCCATCAGTGACAGGCAGGTAAAACATACTCCTTCAAGGCCATGTATGGCCTAGGGCCAGTGTACCTGAGGGACCGCCTCACCCCATATGTTCCCCCGAGATCACTACGCTCGGAAGAGCGAAATCTTCTAACTGTGCCATCTATTCACTCCTGTCATCTCTCCACAACAAGGCAACGCGCCTTCTCGGTTGCGGCCCCGGCACCGTGGAACGCACTGCCGGACGATGTTCAGGCCATTACAGAACTCATCCCATTCCGGAGGGCATGTAAAACCACCTTTTAATTGAAGCCCTGGATATTGTAATCCTCCATTTCACCACATTTTATGTACTACCGTAGCTACAGTATCTTATGTAACTTCTTGCATTTTTATGCAATTTTATGTGTACAGCTGTACGATTTGTTGTAATTTGGTCATGTGTGAACCACCCCGAGCCTGTGGGAAGAAGCGGTATATAAAATCGAAGAAATAAATAAATAAATATATGGCAGACAGGTAAAAGCCAGGTACATCATCATACTGAGTAAAAGGCAGGTACATCATGCTTTTTGCCAGTATTGCAAGTGGGTACATCATGTTAGGCCACCTGATGCCACAGCGGATTAAACTGCTGAGCTGCTGAATTTGCTAACCAAAAGGTTGGCAGACAAATCCAGGGAGCAGGGTGAGTTCTCGCTGTTAGGCCCAGCATATGCCAACCTAGAAGTTCAAAAGCATGCCAATGTGAGTAGATCAATAGGTACTGCCTTGGTGGGAAGGTAACGGCGCTTCATGCAGTCATGCTGGCCACATGACCTTGGAGGTGTCTATGGACAACACCAGCTCTTTGGCTTAGAAATGGAGATGAGCACAACCCCACCCCCCGGAGTCAGACACGACTAGACTTAATGTCAGGGGAAACCTTTACCTTTACATCACTTTTCTCTCTATGTCTATGTGATAGGCAGGTACAACATGCTCCTCTCCATGCCTATGTGTCAGGTATGCTCCCTTCCATGCTTGAAGTAGCTACTTCTATTCCATTTTGCCAATACAGATGGAGAACTTTTGAGGCATTTACTACAGAATTCTTTATACTCTGTTTTGCAATAGGAAGAAGTGAATCTTGTTTTTAAAGAAATGAATGCTAGAGAAAGTGAGACAGACTGACTTTTCCATGCCTGTTTACAACAATGCTATTTTTACACAATCTGAATAGATGCATCCCTTGGCAACACGAGAGCTTCTCTCCCATGTGTAATATTGCACTTACCTTGCACTCTAAGAAAAGCAAAGCAAAAGACTCCGCATTTGTAACTCATACTCTGAGATTTGCCACATTGTTTGACATAAGGGGACGTTTCCAGATAGTGAAATTTCAGTTGCCAGGTGCCAGAGGCAATTCATCAGACACTCATAAAAGAAAGATCAAAGCCTCTCTCCGCGTCTCCCCTGCATCTGGGATCCAGGAAAGAACACTTAGGAACTCCTATCCTTTAAACAGCTCTCACTTAAAGAGCTCACTGTTTATAATAACAAGCAAAGGGAAAAGGGTCAGGTCAAAAGCAGCAGAACAGCAGGTGGTGTTGTAAAGTTGTTGCTCTTTCTTACTGCAGTTAAAAGCAGGGGTGAAATACGAGATGAAATAGCTTCATCACACAACACTGCTCCCTTTCTTCCCTTTAGGTTTCTAGGCTCTTGTTTGTTTTTCCATATATGAACCAAAATGGAGATGATTATGAGGGTATTATGACAGCCTGTTGCTAAATAACAGCCATGACTAGATACCACTCAATTAAAGATCTCTTTTCCAAAAAGAGTCTATTGAAACCTTATTTCCTATGCTTTATATATTCATGCCTGGAAAAACCGTAAGCCATAATGCAATGCAATATTCACAGTGTGTCAGCATTGTCATAACTCAGTTGTAATAAGGCTACAATCATAGTAGTATAGATAATAGTTATATACCAAGTTCAGATCTTTTGATATTTCAAATATCTTCATTAGCACAATTGCACCTATTTTCTATTCCATGGTTCATGCTCATATTTCCACAAATAATAATAATAAGAATACTAAGTATGGATCATCGATGTTGCAATCCCAGGTGACAGCAAGATTGAAGAGAAACAACAAAGAGGATTTAAAGATTGAACTGCAAGGACTTTGGCACAAGCCAGTCAAAGTGGTCCCAGTGGTGATTGGCGCACTGGGTGCAATGCCTAAAGACTTTGGCCTGCACTTAAACACAATTGGTACTGACAACATTACCACCTGTCAGCTGCAAAAGGCCTCCCTACTGGGATCTGAATGCATTATTCGCCAATACATCACACAGTCCTAGACACTTGGGAAGTGTCTGACATGTGATCCAATACATCAGCCAGCATTGTGATCTTGCTTGCTGTGTACTAATTTTGTTGTGTTTCAAATAATAATAGTAATAATAATAATAACAACAACTTTATTTTTGTACCCTGCCTCCATCTCCTCGGAGGGATTCGGAGAGGCTTACATGGGGACAAGCCCGATCAAACATAGTTTTAAAATAACACATTAAAATACATAAACCACAGTGTAAAAAAGAATAAAACAACAACAGCATATAAGTGCAACCATCAAACCAACAACCAATGAACCTGCAATAATAGTCAATAGTTAAAGCCTGCCTCCCTGAACTACTGTGGTTCCATTACTGTTTTCTATAAGCACATAATGCAATTTAAAAACAAATATTAATGCAAATGTTATATTAACATTTGCCTTAATATTTTTTATAAGAGGAATGGAAAATAACCAATTTTGGCTAATCAATTAATATTATTCAGTGTGTGTGCAAGTTGACTCAATGGATTCATTTCAATCATACACAAATCTAATAGACAGTAACTATAAGACTGGTAAGAAAGTCTGAATTCTACTTTTAGCTGACCATTTTCATTTGTTTGCGCTTTTTTTAGGGTAAACTGACAAACCCACTGTTTTTTCTGGAGATGCCTGTGTCTAGTATTTAGGCATGCTGTTTCATATGTCTCTCTGCATTGTTAGCAAGTATCTTAAAATATTGTCCAAAGGCAGCTTTTCAGATAAGCTTTTAGCTATTTATTACATTTTAATCTTGCCCCTTAAGTGCTGTCTGCCTATTGAAATCCAGATAACAGAAAGCAACATTTTAAGGTTGCTGGAATCAGTGCAATTATATCTTTTTGAAATTAATAGAGAGAGGGAATGAGAGAAAGAGAAAGATGCTTCTTTGGCGTTAGAGATGACGCTGCGATGTTATTCTCTTTTTTTCACATTATTTTTTTTGTGTGTCTACTGAAGAAGAGTGATAATATTCTGTATTTTTATTTTGTTTCATTTGATAAACTTTAGCCAAGAGCTACAATCATCATTTGCCACTAAAACAGTAGTTGTCAGCAGTTCCCACACTACGATGTGGCCAATGTAAAGGGATTAACAATGGTTATCTTCAAAACTGTCATGGTTGGCAAGAGCCTGCTCTTTAAGGGTAACCACAGTATTTATGACATGCACATGTCCGTTGTTTTCACAAATGCTTTGGGCATGCAATTGACTGACCAGATGCTTTGGATGTACTACTGTGTCTCCGACCCAGAGATTCTGTTCTCATCTTCCAGCTAGGGCTGTTTGAGCTCCACCAACCACGCATTTTCCTGAGGCTTACAGGGTGGTGCTCGTATGCTGTCATATTTTGTATGACATTAAATACAACTGTGTGGATTGTTTTGAAATGCAGTAATATGGACTGTGTTATTTTTGTGTTATAACTTTGACCCCATTGAGCTCTCTCTCCGATGTATGCCTTCCAACATTCATTTCTCAGGCTTAGGGCTTGCAGTCAGTGGAGATGTAATGAGGTGCTGCTGTTATTTAAACCCTATTCACTTCCACAGCCCGATGGGAACTGGACTGTGTTTTCTTTAAGAGCAAGGCCAGATTGCAATCAAGTGGGTTTTCTCCTGAGTATCCTTGCAAATTTATCACCCTCTTTCTTAGCTCGAGATAAAACTAAACTCTGGCAAAAACATACGGAGACAGACATACTTGTCCTTGCCTTTTTCCAAGTTGTATAGAGATAGTTTATTTATTACTATCACACAACACTGCCAATAAAAAGAGCTGGGATGATCTGGTATCCCTATTGGCTAGGCACAGTTGGGGTTGTGTGGACTTGGATTACATTATAGATCATGTTATGCTTTAGCATTTAATTGAAGTCCAACAATGACTTCTAGTGTCATTGGACCAAGGATGTGGAGAAGGTCCGGATGTGTCAGACCACACAACTGAAGCATCTAGACATCCATTTCCATAGGGAGAAGGAAGATTTGGAATCGTATTTCCAAACACCACCTGCCAGCTGGCTCCCCAAAATATCTTTTTCCCAGACACAACAACGGCAATATCTTCCCACCCTCTATCCACCTCCCAAGTTCATGGATTCTTCCTTGAGATACGCAGGGGAGAGGACTGTGTGAGGTATAAGATGAACATAATAGACAAAATGGGACAGTGTGAGCATTGTCCCATTTTTGTATAAATATCTAGAGCTTTCTTTGCCACAGCCTCACAATCCTGTGGCAAAGACAGCTCTACATATGTGTAAGAAGCATAGCCCATGGGCCCAGTATCCAGTACATTTTGGCTCCAGAAGCTTTGTATAGATACTAAAATCCATGGATGTTCAAGTTTCATTATACATAATGGTGTAGTAAAATGGTGTCCGTCATATAAAACGGCAAACAGCTTTTCCCCCAAATATTTTCAAACCATGGTAGATTGAATTAATGGATGTAGAATTTGTTGGTACAAGGAACTCACAATATCTAAGTTTTTAAAGAAGCTTAATTCCACTCTCCTTCTGTTGTGTTTAAAACCAATTAACACTCTTAGCTTTCTGCATCCTGTTTCAAAAATGCCAGAAGAATCATAAAGTTGGAAGAAACCACATGGGCCATCTAGTCCAAACCCCTTTTCCATGCAGGAAAAGCACAATCAAAGTACCCCTGACAGATAGCCATCCAGCCTCTGTTAAAAGCCTTCAAGGATGGAGCTTCCACCACATTCTGAGGCAGAGTGTTCCACTACTGAACAGCTCTTACAGTCAATAAGTTCTTCTGAATGTTCATGTAGAATCCCCTTTCTTGTAATTTGAACCCATTGCTCTAAGTCCTAATCTCCAGGGCAGCAGAAAACAAGCCTCCACCCTTTTCCTTATTATCCTTTCAGATATTTCATGTTTCCTTACAACCTTCTCTTCTTCAGGCTAAACATACCCAGCTCTTTAAGCTGCTTCCCATAGAGCATGGGCTCCAGACCTTTGATCATTATAATTACTCTCCTCTGCCCCTTAAGCGCTCTAACTGGAGGTAAGCTGTGACCAGCAGTGCTGCAGAAATTGAAGAGGCGCGAACAGAGGGTGAAAAAAGAGAAACATGCCAAGAGGAAGGTGCATCAAGCCAACCCTGACTGGGACTGCCTTTCACCTGGAAACCGATGTCCTCACTGCAGAAGATGCGGATCAAGAATCGGGCTCCACAGCCACATACGGACCCACCGCCAAGACACCACTTCTGGAAGACAATCATCCTCAAGCTACGAGGGATCCCCTAAGTAAGTAAGTCTGGACACATTCCAGATTGTCAATCTCTCTCTTAAATTGTGGTGCCCAGAATTGGACACAGTATTTAATAATGAGACGCTGAGATTGTGTTTTTTAATTTTAATTGCTAAATTTGTGTTTTATATGGTTGTTTTATTAATTGCTGATATATTTTATCTGTGGGCAGTTCTCGAGTCACCTTCGGGCTGAGAGGGGCGGTATAAAAATATAGTAAATAAATAAATATTCCACGTGAGGTCTGACCAAAGCAGAATAGAGAGGCACCGTGACTTCCCTTGATGTACACACTACACTCTTTTTGATGCAGCCCAAAATCTCATTGGCCTTTTAAGCTGCTGCATCACACAAAAAAAAGGAGGACATCAAGGGAGGAAAGGAGAATAAAGAAAAGACTTAGATTTTTTATGTTTATGTTTGTGTGTGTTAAGATAAGCTTCAAAAATTTTCATAAAGCTTAAAGATTGTATGAGTGTGCATTTTATTGCACAAGACAGGCAAACTGGCATTGCAGGTCCCTATTACATAATGCTCTATGCATCCAATGACAAGTTTGCCTCCTCTCCATGATTCTCCTGTCTCTATCTATTGACATGCAAAGAGATCTTTAAAATCTTTCCAACGTATCCATGAAACTCTCCTACTCTTAATTAATACGCAACCAATTCTGCCTAACAGTGGGGATAAACTGCAGGTTTAGAAGTTCATGTGCTGCCTAAACAGATGGGAAAGGAGCACAAGATTGAATGAATATGTAATACATAGCATTGAATCTTCAATAGTAAGTCTGGTTGTGCATTCGGTTCTTTGTTAAAGAGCTAAAATGATATCTGGAATGTGCCACTTTCCACATTATTCCCAGTGTGGGCAAATCTTGGGGTGCAAGGGAGGGTTGCAGATGGATACAAAACAAATTGTATTATCAAAGACTTTCATGGCCAGAATCACTATGTTGTTGTAAGTTTTGGAGGCTGTATGGCTATTTTCCAGAAGCATTCTCATCTGACCTTTCGCCTGCATCTATGGCCGGCATCCTCAGAGGTTGTGAGGTTTGTTGGAAACTAGGAAAATTGGGTTTATATATCTGTGGAATGTCCAGGGTGGGAGAAAGAACTCTTGTCTGTAGCAGCTAGGTGTGAATGTTTCAATTGGCCACCTTGATTAACATTTAATGGCATAGCAGTTTTCAAGATGTGGCTTCTTACTGCCTGGGGGAATCCTTTGTTGAGAGGTGATTAGCTGTCCCTGATTGTTTCTTGTCTAGAATTCCCCTGTTTTTGGATGTTGTTCTTTATTTACTGTTATGATTTTAGAGTTTTTTAATACTTGTAACCAGATTTTGTTAATTTTCATGGTTTTTTCCTTAGTGTTGAAATTGTCCACATGCTTTTGGATTTCAAAGGCTTCTCTGTGTAGTCTGACATGGTAGATGTTAGTGTAGTCCTAAACAAATTCTTCTCTCACCATGCCACCCTGAACACATCTGACCTAACCTGATTTTTAGAGTCAGGCCTTATCAGTACTTGGATAGGCTATACAAAGAGTCCTTGTATCAACCTAGGAGCGATTCCTGGCCTATCGGACAGAACTGACAATACTGTAGTAGACAATAGTAGACTAGACAGACCAAGGATCTAACTCAGCATAAGGCAGCTTTCTATGTACCTGTTTGCATTCAGAACATTACCTCATTGCATTAAAAAGACTTCCCTCAATGGAATGATTCTTGAAAGCATTATACTTTTGAGAAATAACACTACATTTTTTAAGAATACATTTAGGAACAGTATATTGGAAAGGTAGGAAAGATGTAAACTTTTTGCTCAGACAATCCCTCCTGTTGTATACTTCACAAAATAATCTCTTAATTGTGAACACATTTCAGCTCTTGCTATTAACTTCGCTTCTACTGTTCAACACAAATCCATCTCATGAAAACCAAAGGATTTAGATAAGCCTGCCAGTAATAAATTCTTCATGCAATAGTCATTTTCATGGTATCTTAAACATTAATAAATCCATCAGTAGATTTGTGGTTTCAGTCCTATCCACCCACAATTATTTGCCAAACATATTGGACTCCTGAGAAAATACATTTAAGCTGACTCTCACACACCACATCTCCTGGAACAGTTAAATCTCTCTTGAGATGGCCTAATTGTGCTGTTTAGGAGTTCCCAAAATGTGCATAGCTTAAGAATCACATTTTCTTTCCTCAAATTGGAATTCATCCTAAACATTTTGGCACTTCTTTACACGTTCTATAGGCTACTTGACAAGTATGGCTTGTAAAGCAGATATCAAGAAAACACTGAATGCTGAAGGTAATCATGCTACTGATGACAATGCTATGATATTATATTTCTTGTCCAATTGTTCAGTGCAACCTAATTTCTCCATTTTGTGTGGTGGGTCATGGGAGGAGTGGAAGAATTCCCCCAAGCCAATAGACAGAGGCAGACATGTGGATGGTGTGGGAGGGAATGCAGGATGGGTGGGCTACTTACAATTTGATGAAATAATGGCTGAGTGACTTTTCTGTTTCACTCTCCCTTACCTTCCCCATCTAATTTTATTTTATTTTTTTCCAAAAAATGAAATTGTATTGAAGCAATGGCTGGTAGCTCCAACATCAATCAGAAATATGATCAATTCCATGTTTTGGATAACTTTAAAAGAGTTCTCCAAGGTGCTGAACCTTCTTGGGGCATGTGATTCAGCACCATGGAGAGGTTTACTTGCATCTTGAATGGATTTATCACCCTCACTGACGAAGAAGCCACCAGTTCCTATTTTGTTTATGTAAGAGATAGCTTTAAAAATATTTTTTGTGCATGGCACTGAAGACGTCACTCCACAATGACATTACGCTTACCTCAAGCATCTTTTAAAGTAACTGCCACTCCATTGCTAGGTGCAATGGCTTCCTTTTATTTAAACACAGTTTAACACTGGAACATAAGTTGTGTAACCCACCAGATATTGCTGGACTGCATCTCCAACCATGCTTCACCATTCAGTGTGATGGCCAGTGCTACTAGGAGGTGTATTCTCGCAACTTCTGGAATATCTACCTGTGGTTGAATATACAGTAGATAATGTTGTTTTTAAACAAATGAAATTCTTCAAACAGATGAGGAAAAACAGCCATACTGGTTTGTTTTTAAGACCCGCCATACTTTTTTTTGAAGTCCCAAAATGATTAGCAAGAACAAATAGGTAAGGAAAGATGTGATATAATAACACTTTATTTAGATTCCGCCCTTCTCTAACCACTAGATACGGACCGAATATACGTATTGAGTTAGGCTCAATTTTACTTTGGCGAAAGGCTTTTTAAATGTATTTATTGTATTTGTATTTGATAATTTTATTGTAAATTTATGATATTTTAGATTTTAAATGTTAGCATTGAATATTTGCTGTTTGCTGGTCTGAGTCCCTCTTTGGCGGTGAGAAGGCCAGGGTATAAAGTTTTAAATAAATAAATAATAAATTCTCCCAGAGAAGACTCAGAGCAGATTACAGCATATAAACAGACATAGGTCATAGGTACACATTCGATGCCTTCAATGCCTTCTTACAATGAAATACAATGAGACACAAATAGACAGAAACAAATGCTTCCCCTTTCATTTCCGGCTCTGGAGGCAGTGCTTATCTCCGGTTCTGGAGGAGGTGCTCTTCTCCATTTCCAAGCCAAAGGGTACTGAATGCCAATTAAACTCCAAAAGACTTTGGAAATTCCAGTTTTCCAAAAGGTCATGACCTCTAAAGTCATCCTTTCCCCAAAAGGCTATACCTTTTCCAAAATAAATTAATTCAGACTGGAACCTAAAATCTAGTTGATTTGCTAGCTTGTAAGATCCATAGCTAGGGATCAATAAATTGTTTATCTGTTTCTCCATCATTTTATGTTGATGGCTACTTGTCAAAACCACTCTATTCCCTGCTGCTGTTTTGAATACCTGTACATGATCAGGGATCCCACAAAGAAAACATACGTCTTTCATTAAAAGCATACATAGAATGGACCCCTCTGATTTAAAAAATGTGCAGGCAGATTTTTTTCAATTACAAAAGGCAATATAACTATTTTAGGTGTAAGAAGACTTACTGAAAGACAATCAGAATCTGTTTATACACACATGCACACACATCTATATAAATAAAAATGTAATGTTCTTTTGTGGGATTAACATAACTCAAAAAGCACTGGATGAATTGACACCAAATTTGGACACAATACAAATATCAGGCCAATCTGTGACCATCACTCATAAAAACATTAAAAACACAGTGAAAAAGACTTTAAAAACTAAAAAAAACAAAAAATACATTGCGACGCATGCGCAAAACCACATATATACACAAACACACATATATACACACAGAAAACACATATACACAGACTGGGCCACAGCAACACGTGGCAGGGGATGGTAGTGTATGTGTGTGTATGTATATGTATACACACACACAGCCGACCTTAATATAAGCAGAGGCACCTAATTTTACCACAAAAACTGGGGAAACATATTGACTTGAGTATAAGCCGAGGGTAGGAAATGCAGCAACTATTGATACATTTCAAAATAAAAATAAATACCAATACAATTACATGAATGGATGCATCAGTAGATTAAATATTTTTGAATATTTACATAAAACTGTAATTTAAGATGAGACTGCCCAACTCTGATTAAACCATTATTCTAATCTCCTTCAATGTAAATGTGCTTACGTATCCTTCCAATAATAATAGAGGAAAATAATAAATGTAATAATAATAATAGAGGAAAATAATGGAAATGTAATAACAGTAATAATCGAGTAAAATAATAAATGTAATAATAACAGAGTAAAATGATAAATGTAGTAATAATAGAGTAAAATAATAAATAACCTTGAATTGAGTATAAACCGAGGGGACTTTTTCAGCCTAAAAAGGGGGCTGAAAAACTAGGCTTATACTTGAGTATATATTCTCTATCTATCTATCTATCTATCTATCTATCTATATTTTCTTTGATGCTGCTGCAAACGAACGGTGAGGGGAAATCAAGTGCAAAACAGTGTTCAAAGTTGGAACTTTCCTGCATGTATTTCAAAACCAGTATGCACTGAGCAAACTGCCAGATTGCCACGTTTCTGTGTAATGCAGCTTTCTTACACTCTTGTGGCTAATAAGGATTGTACAATAATAAATCACATCATCACTTCAGAAGATATGTGCATTTCAATGTGTATTTTTTCAAGTCCTTCGAGGACTTTTGGTGACTTGCCAACGCTGAAAGAAGGCACAGAGGTTGTGTACCCTATGAAAGAACAATATGTATATAGCAAAAGTGGCATTTTCTGCAGGAGTGATGGAGAGAAAGAACAATAATATGACTGAACAGGCAGGCATTTGAAGGCTGTGTGTGCACGTGTTCAATGATATTTAACAGACTGACCATGTCTTCGGTGTGATTAATTAGCCCAGTCCACATTATAACCCTCATTATGTTTCTGACAAGGTAGACAATTAAATCCTATTTTCCTTCTTTGGGTATATTAACAACTTTGCAGCTACCACCCTGCCCACATACAAAAATCCAATTACTCTTGTCAATTTATAAATGTATATTTTAGGTGCCTATTAACATATTTCCAGTGAGATCACTGAGGGGCAATTTGGTAGTTTGATTACCTCTATGCCTTGACTTGATTATAGCAGAAACCTGGAAGGTGTGGAGGGAGGGCACTGATCCATTTGCTTTTGTATTGTTATCACCCCTAAATTAGATTTTAATGTCATAAACATGTGAAAAAAGACAATGTGTCCTCTCTGAAGCTTCAACCTTTTACATGGATAGGATGATGGGAGAAAAGAGGTGTAATGAGAGAAGGACACAGCCATCGGAACAGGAAGCAGATGGAAGGGGGAAATGGGCTGTTATTATAGACGTAAATTTAGTCTAATTTTGCTTCCACGTGTAAAACTGAAATTCAAATGTTTTCTCCTGTCTGTATGAGATTATGATTTTTTTCCCCAAAATTTTTACATTATTTTTCACATTTCAAGACTTTTGCGGGATTGGTTTCACTAGGGTAAAGAAATGGTGGGATTTGTACAATGTTTTATGTCAAAACAGTATTTTGGGGCTGTTTTCTCTACAAACCTAATATTACAATGCAATTATCTCCTGATAATTTCCCACCACTGCTTTAGAAGTGGATTTGAGCAATTCAAGGTTGAAAGGTTATTAGCGAATTTTCTGACTTGTTCCTGATTTTCTGGTGAGTTTTTTTAAAAAAAAAAATGTGCACAACTTCTGGCTTAATCTACACTGACACTCTAAAATCAGGGATACCGAACAAAAGGTATCCATGGGACTGGGACCACTTTAACACCACTTTAACCTACATGACAAGATAGGTGCACCCTAGGAGGTTTTCTACCTCCAACAAAAGTCCTCATTTGGCCAATGAGATTGAAATCACAAAATATACCATCTTGACTCACAACATTTTTCTTTCCGTGTCAGGAGCGACTTGAGAAACTGCAAGTTGCTTATGGTGTGAGAGAATTGGCTGTCTGTAAGGACTTTTGTCCAGGGGATGCCCGGATGTTTTTGATGTTTTACCATCCTTCTGGGAGGTTTCTCTAATGTCCCCGTATGGGGAGCTGGAGAAGACAGAGGAAGCTCATCCATGCTCTCCTCAGATTCAAACCTTTGACTTGTCAGTCTTCAGTCTTGCCAGCGCATGGGTATAACCCATTGTGCCACTGGGGGCTTCCATTGAGAAGGAAGGTAGGGGAGGGAAAGAAAGGAAGATAAGACATGAGGCGGCAATAGAAGGGAAGACGTACAGTTCTACAGCCGGATGGAGAACTGGGGAAGGGAATGTGGTGAGAAGGTGGCTCTTCCCCAATCTTGCAAGAAGCTTCCATTAGAAGGACACGGAGAACAGCAAGCTATACGTCAAGGGGCACTGACACTCCTGAGATAAGATGTGGAACAGGAGTCGTAAAGGCTGCTTCAACTGTAAACCTTTTTCCTAGTGATTTAACATGATTCCATTGCATTGAACCATGGCAGTGAAAGTGGTGCCAAACTGCATGAATTCTACAGTGTAGATGCACCCTAGGAGTGCCTAATCTAACATGGACTCAGAGCCTATCCACTGTCTGCAAAATTGTATTTAGACACACCTTCATTTGTTGGTGTAGACCAGAGCGGTCCAACTTCTACCGGGCTCAGGGCCGGAATAGAGGTCACTGATGACCTCGGGGGGCGCTCGGCCCCACCCCCGGGCCCCGCCCTCAGCCCAGGCCCCGCCCCCTCCTAAAGCTGTCATTCTCCCTCCTTCTCCTCCTCTTTCCCGGGCGCCACGGCGCCAGGAAAAGAGGAGGAAGAGGAGGAGGAGGGAGATTTCTCCCTCCTCCTCTTTCCCGGGCGCCGCGGCTGTCCCGAGCGCCGCGGCGCCTGGGAAAGGCACGGCGCCCGGGAAAGAGGAGGAGGAGGGAGAGCAGAAGGCGGCACCAAGGCAGCGCGTCACGGCAGGCCTGTGACGCGCTGCCCTTGGTGCCGCCTTCTGCTCTTTTTCGGTGGCTCCCCGCCCCTAGGAAGGGCAGGGAGCCGCCAAGAGGAGAGGCGGCGCCAAGGGCAGCGCGTCACGCCAGGCCTGTGACGCACTGCCCTTGGTGCCGCCTTCTCTCTTTTGGCGGCTCCCCGCCCTAGGAAGGGCGGGAGAGCCACCAAATAGGAGGAGTAGGCGGCGCCAAGGGCAGCGCGTCACAGGCCTGGCGTGACGCGCTGCCCTTGGCGCCGCCTACTCCTCCTTTCGGCATGGAGAGAGGGACGGAGGGGGCGGTGCAGGGAGGAGGAGCTAGCTCTCTTCCTCCTCCCTGCCCTGCCTCCCCCTCCCCCCGGCCGCCCTTTTTAAAAAAAAATATTAGAATTTTTTTTAAAATTTAAAAATGGCGGCTGGGGGCATAGCTGGGGCCGTGCCCAACAGGCTGGGGGGCCGGATCCGGCCCCAGGGCCGCCAGTTGGACATCCCTGGTGTAGACCAGTGGTTTTCAACCTTTTTTGAGCTGCGGCACATTTTTTACATTTACAGAATCCTGGGGCACACCACCAACCAAAATGACACAAAATGACACTCTAACATAGTAATACATATAGTTAATATGTTTTTAAATGTATTTATACACTCAGTGTGAAACCTGGGCCTGTTTCGATGAACACAACATAGATATCCTGGCAGGAATGGCAGAAAGACAAATTTCCCACACAGAACTCTCATAACCAAGAGAAAATACTATAAGAGTTTGGTGGGCATTGACCTTGGGTTTTGGAGTTGTAGTTCACCTATATCCAGAGAGCACTGTGGACTGAAACAATGTTGGATCAGGACCAAACTTGGCATGAATACTCAATTTGGGGAAAATAGAGAAGAGAGTGGAGAAGAAAAAGTGTTCGGCAGAAGGGGAAGAAAGGGTATTGGAGGTTCCAATTTCCCACGGCACACCTGATGATTGCTCACGGCACACTAGTGTGCCACGGCACACTGGTTGGGAAACACTGGTGTAGACAGCAAAGTCTTTGCTAAATCAAAGGTGATAAACATAAAAGAAAAGGATAAGACAACTTCAAAAACAAATTCCAGCATTTGATTCATATTGCAACTGTTTGTTTGGAGTGATACCTTACTTGAGTTTCTGAGTGAGTAAAATTTTGTTGAAAACTTCTGAAAGAGGTCCTCCTTCACTCCATGTAAAGCACTTGATAATTTGCATGCATTTAGCCATTAGTCATTTTAAAGAGCTTTTAAATGAGCATCGAGTCCTTTGAGCCCTTTTGCATGAGCAGGCGTTGTATCAGGGACCTTATTACAAATTGCTTTTGTCTGGCCTCCTAATGCAAAATCAACTCGAGAATGGGAGAAATATATCACTGCTGAGTTTTATTACGAGACAGAACTATTACAAACCCATCATGGGAAATATTTTTGAGCTGTTCTATTAATAACAGCAGGGCCTGATTTCTTGATTTAAACTTACCTCCTTTTCACATTTTCTGTGATATTTTCCAGATATAAACTGTTATGATGAAGAGTCACTCAAAAGCGGGGGAAAGCTGCAATTATGCCCTTTTTTCCTGCTATGAAAAAAGAACAGAAAGATTGTTTTACATACATCAATGAAAGACATACTAATAAAGATTGGTCTGGAACATTTCTTTTTATGACAATTGACTTATCAGCAATAGCCATTGTAGCAAATCTGGAAATTACATAATTGCTAGAAACTGTAGATATTTAACTTGGCACAGCCTCTAGGTGTCTCTGATTTATTATTCTAAGAGTTTGGCTTTCCAATGAGATGAAGACATGCTTAATGAAAGAACAGTAGAATGCATATGATATGAAACCTTGCTCTTTGATGATACTATTGTGATCACAGGACTGCAAATAAATTAACATGGAATTGCTCACAATGGTCAAGCAGAGGCAAACTTTCATCCCAAAGAAGAAAGTGAACACTAATTACAACTTTCTACCATTTGATCACATTTTAAACATTGAATAACCAGACTATGAGATAATAAAAAGTATGCTCTTTACCAGTTTGACACATTATGTTTTTAGATTAATTAAATAAATTCAGTGATAAATCATCTTATTTCAGGAGGTGATATTGTAACAAATGCACAAATGTTAAGTGCTTTTCTTAGTGGAAACAAAGCATTATAAGACCACCTCTAGGTAAAGAATATTTATTTATTTATTTATTTACAGAATTTATATTCCACTCTTCTCACCCTGAAGGGGACTTAGGGTGGATCACAGAACACATTTACGGCAAGCATTCAATGCCGATGATACAATGACAAGACAGAAAACAGATAGAGGTATACATGCCCATCTTTCGGCATCATTGGAGGCTGTGCTCAGTTCGAGCCACAGGGGGGTGCTGTCACTTCATTTTCTTGCCAAAGAGCTTTCTTTGTTCATAAACTTCCTCCTTTTACTGTTCATAAGAACATAAGAAGAGCCATGCTGAATCGGGCCTCAGCCCATCTAGTCCAGCATTCTGTGTCACACAGTGGCCCACTAGTTGTACACAGGGATCTCTAGCAGAAAGGAGGGCAAAACCCTCACCTGCTCCCAACCCCCACAACCAGTACCCGGGAAAATCCTGCCTGCCTCCATCAACACAGAGGTGGCACTTGGATGTCCATTTCAGTAGCTACTGATTCCCTTGGTATCCATGAATCTGTCTAATCCTGCCTTGAAGCTGTCCAGGCTGACAGCTGTCACAACCTCATCTGGAAGTGAGTTCCATAACCCAATGACCCTCTGGGTGAAGAAATATTTCCCTTTATTAGTCCTAACTTTCCTACCTTGGAGCTTTAGGGAGTGCCCCCTAGTCCTAGTGTTGTGTGACAGAGAAAATATTTTTTCTTTATTCACCTTTTCTATCCCATGCATGATTTTATACACTTCGATCAAGTCACCTTTTAAACGCCGTCTTTCAAGGCTGAAAAGACCAAGGTGTTGCAACCTGATTTCATACTCACCATGTGGTTTCTATTTATCTACTCACATTTGTTTTCAAACTGCTAGGTAGACAGAAGCTGGGCTAAAGGTCAGATGCTCACCTTGACCCGAGCTTCAAACTATCAACCTTCTGGTTGGGCAGATTTATTGCAGCTTGGTGATTAACCTGCTGTGCTAAAACCCAGCCCGGCTACTGTTCGTTATTAGAATTGAAAACTGTCTTTAACATTTTTTTATTCTTTCTCATTCCATGCAAAAAATAAATAAATAAATAAAACACATATGATTCCCAACTTTAGCCTTTTCAATTTAAATCTTCCTTTCACATATTAAAATTAAGTTCCCTCTATTTATCAATTTAAAATAATTATATCTACCAGTTAAACCCAGCCATGCTATTATGTTCTATATACTTACAACCTGGTAAGAGTATACAGTGGACCCCAGGTATCCAGTAGGATTTGGTTCCCAAGTCCTCTGTTAATACCAAAATCCATGAACACTCAAGTCCCATTATGTACAGTAGCATAGTAAATGGAGTTCCTTAAATAAAATGCTAAAATCAAGATATGTTTCTCAGAATTTTTTTGGGAAAATATTTTTAGGCCAGGGGTGATTAATCCTGTGGGTTCAGAATCAGTGGATACAGAGAATTTACTGTGATTGCGATTGACTTTATCACACTAAGCCACTACATCAGTGCAGTTGCACTAAGACTGAAAACAGATCAGCAAGAAGCAACTAGACTTTGAAGCTGCAAGGTCATTAAATCATCATCATCATGGCTGATCTGGTCAAAGAGACCCTCTAGGTAGCAAGATCATTCAATGCTAATCAAGCTGGCCAATTGCAACATTCACACTTGCCTCACAAAGACAAGCATTCTTTCTCCCACCCTGGACATTCCACACCCCATTTGCCTAGTTTCCAACAAACCTCACAACCCCTGAGGCTGCCTGCCATAGATGTGGGCAAAATGTCAGGAGAGAATGCTTCTGGAACATGGCCATGCAGCATGGAAAACTCACAGCAGCCAACTGGAACAGATCCATATTGGGATGTGCCTATCTACTGATCTGTGGTTTTGTTCTCATCATTGTGCATACCTTCCCACATTTCTGTTGCTGCTGCTGCTGTTGCTGTTGTTCTTATCATTAGGTAGTTTGGCAGTTCCACCCTGAGTTGTAGGTCAATGCTGGTTTGTCCCCCTTCATGCAATAAAACTGTGTTCATAGAGATTATTCTGAAGTAACTATGTATAGGAATACAGTTTAATAGTGCCAAATTATACCTTTCTTCTTGAATGTATAATCATAGTACTGTATCCGTAATCTCACTCAATTTAGTGGAACTTACTTCAGAGCAAACATACATATATGGTAGAATGTACTCGTACCACTTGCAGCATGCAATAAGGTTGGGATAGATAACTTGGGACCTTTCCCCTATTGTTAAGACTATAACACTCATTGGCCTTATCCAGAATAGTTAAAAGTGAGGGATTGTGGGAGTTAAAAACCCAAAACATATGGGAAGCCAGAAGTGGTCCACCTCTGCCCTGAAGAAATAAGAAAGAAGCCAGGCTTTTATTAATAGCAAGGCATATGGGAAATATAGAATTCCTTCCGAGGCAGTTCTTGGTGATTTCCCCACGTTCTTTGTGAGGCAAAGCATTCTCCCAAAAGTGGCAAAAAAGAAAGGGAAGCAGTTTAAAAGGTTAAAATCGACAATTATTTAGATGACTTTAAAATGCAAGTATGACAGCCTCTGCAGACTGGGAATATTATATACACTCATGTTTGACATGGACCATAAGAAACCCATAGAATCATATACGAGTATTATACGAGCCGGACGGTTGGTTTTGACATATTTAAAGTGCCAGGTTGTCAAAGCATAAATGGAAAGGAATGCCTTTGTGATTCATTTTCATCAAAGAAATTTACTTTGGCAAATTGTTCATGAGAAAGGGCTTTCTTTCCTTCTGATAAAGCAACCTCTGTGGCTCTAGCCTGGATTGGGTTTCCTGAAAATCTAGGTATTATCTTTTCTTTAATACCCACTTATACTTCCCATACTTATCAACACAGAAGGTTATCTGGACTCAGCCTTTGGAATCAATGGCAGTGTTGCTTCCTCCTGCTTTACCTGACACAAAACAGTTTTAAAAGGAAGAGAATATGCATGTTCACTGGGGAGCCAAGCCAATCCAGAATGTGTTGCCATTTTCCATCAAAATCAGGCTGTTCCCGATCAGATGCAATCGTAGATTGAGGTTCTCTGACATCTTGACAGAGACTTCATTATCCTGTCAAAACGATGTTGAACTGATCTTTTCAAATAATGAACAAACTGAACAAGAAGGCCAGATCAAAACACTATGCAAGATGTTCACTTCATGGCTGAGATCCTGTGATATTATCCATTCCAAATAAACATACATGTCCAGTGGGGCTTACTACACAATAATTAAATTTAGAATTGCTGCTTTAATGTATTGGTTTGATGAAACTTGTGATTCGTTAAGTTCTCTTCTAATAAGGTCCGCCTCTAGACGTAGCTTTTTCTTCCCTGGATTGAGTTTCAGTAAATTCTCTTTATCCTCCAAGTCCCTTTTAAGCTTGTCCAGCCTCTCGAACCTTTTTTTGTTTTTGAGTACCCCCTGTTGGATGAAAGCTCCCCTCATCACGGCCTTACTGGCCTCCCAGAGTATGTCTTTACTGACTTCTCCGTTATTATTTATCTCAAAATATTCTTTAATAAGCCTTTTGTTAAATTCTTTTTCGTCCTTCGACTGCAGTAGCTTATTGTTCAGCTTCCATCTCCTTTCCCTCCTTTCACCAAAAATCTCCATTATAAGGGGACAATGGTCGGTGTTTTGTCTCGGTAGAATTTTGATAATTCCTATCTTGGGTAGTAGTGATTTGGTTGCCCACATCATATCGATGCGTGACCACCCTAGATGTCGAGTGGAGTAATAAGTGTAGTCCTTCTCCTTCAAATTCCTTATTCTCAACGCATCATGCAGATGAAGTTCGTTTTTCAGAGAAAATAGACTCACGGGAAGTTTTCCCCCTTTGGGGTCTGTTCCTTTCTTTCTTTTCTTTGTTTTGTCAATATCACAGTCCAAAACTCCATTAAAATCGCCCGCTAGTATTATGTTATCATAATTGTCCTGAATTAGAAATTTTTTGAGCTGCTTAACAAATTTAGATTTTGCGCCTGTTGGTGCATAAATGTTACAAATTAACATTTCTTGTTGATTGATTTTTATTTTGACCCCGAGTATCCTCCCGTCTTGATCTTTAAAGGCTAGTGATGCATCTATTCCTTCTTTAATATATGTCACTACTCCATTTTTTTCTATGGAGCAGACGAGTAGAACACCCTTCCCAATTGTTTTTGATTCAAATGTGACACCTATTTTTGTGAAATATGTGATTCCTGAAGAAGCATTACATCATATTTCCCTTTCTTCAGAGTATTTACAATTATTTTTCTTTTGTTTGGGGAGTTTAACCCATTAACACAGGGATCTCTAGCCTGGACAGCTTCAAGGCAGGATTAGACAGATTCATGGATACCAAGGGAATCAGTAGCTACTGAAATGGACATCCAAGTGCCACCTCTGTGTTGATGGAGGCAGGCAGGATTTCCCCGGGTACTGGTTGTGGGGGGTCGGGAGCAGGTGAGGGTTTTGCCCTCCTTTCTGCTAGAGATCCCTGTGTACAACTAGTGGGCCACTGTGTGACACAGAATGCTGGACTTGATGGGCTGAGGCCCGATTCAGCATGGCTCTTCTTATGTTCTTATGTTCTTATGTTCTAAATAAGGGAGGCCATCAAAAAATTACCTTGCAATAAAGCGCCCGTCCCGGATGGGCTGACAGCAGTCTATTACAAAGCCCTGATGGAAGAAATAACCCCCTTCCTCAGAGAGGTAATAAATAATATATTGGAGAAGGGACAGATGCCGAATTCTTGGCGTGAGGCCAACATAGTGTTGATACATAAAGCAAAATCGGATCCGGAGTGTGTGGAAAACTATCAGCCTATTTCGTTATTGAATAACGATTACAAGATATTTACATCAATACTGGCCAACAGATTCAAGATTTTCTTAAATAGCACTATACAGGAAGATCAAGCGGGCTTTCTGCCAAACAGGCTACTGAGAGACAATATGAGAACTATACTCAATGCAATAGAGTATTACGACGTCAACATACAATCTGAAGTGGGCTTCCTTTTCCTCGATGCCGAGAAGGCATTCGATAATGCCAATTGGGAGTTCTTAAAGGAAACTCTGAGGGAAAAGGATATGGGCCATCAGTTTCAGAATGCGATATCAGCTATCTGTTCAACCCAAACGGCAAAAATCATAGTGAACGGTAATTCATCGGACATTGTGCAAATCCAGAAGGGGACCAGGCAGGGTTGCCCCATCTCCCCACTACTGTTTAGTTTTACTTTGGAGCTACTCCTGCAGGACATTAGATCAGATAAGTCACTGAAGGGCCTTAAGATCTATGGAGAAGAATACAAACTGAAGGCTTTTTGCTGATGATATAGTGTTCATCATAGAAAACCTGCTAGATACAGCGAATGAGTGGATCAGGAAAATTACTGAGTTTGGGGCAGTTGCTGGCCTTAAAATTAATTATAAGAAAACTAAAATTCTCACCAAAAATATGAGTAGAGATAGGAAAGACAGACTGGAGGATTTGCTAAATATCCAAGTGGCCAACAAAGTAAGATATTTGGGTATTAATATTACTGCGAAGAATAATCAATTAATGAAGAACAATTATGATTTAACATGGAGAGAAATAAGTAAGAAATTGGAAGCTTGGAAACATATGAACCTAAGCTTACTTGCCAAAATAGCTGCAATTAAGATGGACGTTCTTCCCAGAATGATCTTTTTGTTCCAGACTATCCCAATTTTAAGAACAAACTTTTGTTTTAATAATTGGAGGAAAGACATTTTGAAATTTATTTGGGCTGGCAAAAAGGCCAGAGTCAAGTATAAGAACTTAACAGACAGATACGAGCGAGGAGGTCTATCTTTACCCAATTTACAGTTCTATTATGAGGCCGCTGCCCTCTCTTGGGTGGCGGATTGGGCCACTTTAAAGAAGAGAAGGTTATTAAATTTAGAAGGGTATGGTGCCAGAAGGGGCTGGCACTCATACCTGTGGTACGATAAGGCCAAGGTGGAGGCCGACTTTACTAATCACTTTATACGGGCGGCGCTGGTAAAAGTCGATTCTATCAGGCCACTCCGCTGTGGATATCACCAATAGAAGCGCAGTATAAAAGAGGGCTGCCAGGTTCAGATTGGTGCACATATAAAAATCTTTTAGAAAAAGTCGATGGAGAATGGACACTAAAGACTTTAGAAAAGCTTAAATCATCCGGCCTAACCCTGTTGTGGTACCAGTACGCCCAAGTGAAAGACTATTACAGAATAGATCAGAAAAATAATTTTGCCCAGCAGGAAAACACTTGGGACTTAATGTTAAAGAAAGAAAAGAAACACATAAGAGTATTATACAACAAACTATTGGATTGGGATACGGAGACGGAAGTGGTCAAAGATAACATGATCAAGTGGTCACAGGACTTTGAGCACTCGATTCTTCTAAGTGAATGGGAGGCAGTATGGGAAAAAAAATAAAGAATATGCAGGAGCAACACCAATAGCGGAGAATTGGTTTAAAACCTTCTATAGATGGCACCTGACCCCTCAAAAGCTGGCTAGGTTTTATAGAAATGTTAATAGCAAATGCTGGAGGTGCAAGGACCAGCAAGGGACTCTCCTGCATTGCTGGTGGTCATGCCACAAACTTTAAAAAAAATAGGAAATCCATCTACTCCCATTCCCAAAAGATACTAGAGAGGGAATTACAGTTCACTCCAGAAACCTTTCTGCTCAATCTAACAAGTGGGAATTTGGAAAGAAAGAAAGAGAAGATATTCTACTTCATGACGGCGGCTGCAAGGATTGTGGTGGCCAGGAAGTGGAAACAAGAGGAGTCTCCGACGATAGTGGAGTGGGCCATCAAATTGGCAGAATATATTGATATGGATGAGCTTAAGGGGTTGGTGAATAATACAAATATGGAAAAGAGAACGAATTGGCAGCCCATGAAGAGCTACCTGAGGATGGAAAAGCTCTAGTATGCTGAAGATATGGAAAACTTGCGGTGAAAGAACTTTATTACACAGTTACACAGTTATAAGTCTTCATACAAGGACGGAACCCTAGAGTACCCTGACTGGAAGCAACCATATTTCTTTTCATTCTTGTTTGCACTTTTCCTTATCCCTTCCCTCCCCTACCTACCCATTCTGAATCTTTCCTTCTTGTTTCCCCCCCCCCCCCCCTTCCCTACACTCTTTCCCTCCATTCCGGCACAGTTTCCCCTTCTTTCTGTTCTGATGTATTGAAAAAACTAATAAAAATTATTCAAAAAAAATGTATTGGTTTGATGGTGGCTGATCTGTCTCAAAATGTGATGACCATTGCTCACATGCCTCCCTCCCATATATAGTTGTCAAAAAAATTAAGAAGCGTTGGTTTATGGATCCCGCCGTAAGGGCAACCTTCATGATTCCAAGGGTAAAGAGTAAGTCCATGGAAGAAAATCCTTAAAACATAATAAGAATAATAATATTATAGAGTTTTATTTATATCCCACCACCATCTGCCCGAAGGGACTCGGGGCAGCTTACAAAGCACTCCAGGGTGCACATATACAACCAGTAAAAATGGTACAAAATTATAAAACATAGCCTATTTATTTATCGTGTTAGAAGCAAATTGAGAATGCAGTTATAATGTATAGAAAAAACACAAACAAAGTTAAACACTTGATGTTACACTAAATTTCCTTTGATCAGAAGCTGGCCACTTGGGAGTGCCTCTGGTGTCACTGGAAGAAGGTCCTCCATTGTGCATGTAGTAGGGCTCAGACTGCATTGTGGTAAGTGGTCTGTGGTTTGGTTTTCTCAAAACTCGCATGTTGTGGACTCCACTTTGTAGTCCCATTTTGTAAGGTTAGCTCTGTATCTCGTGATGCCAGAGCACGGTTTGTTCAGTGACTTCCACATCACCCAGTCTTCTGTGTACTCAGGAGGAAGTCTCTCATCTGGTCTCCCGGGGTGGGGGTGGGGAGTTTCTCATCTTGTATCAGCCACTGATTGAGGTTCCAGGTTTTAGCCTGCCACTTTTGGACACTTTTGGACACTGGCATGCTGCGAGTATCTCTGTAGATCTTAGGAAGCTATTTCTTGATCTAAGGTGTTGGCTTGCTGGCTGATTTCTGTACAGAGGATGAGCTAGAGATGTCAATGCCTTGGTCCTTTCATTACAGGCTGCTACTTCCCAATGGATGTCAGGTGGTGCAACACCAGTTAACAGTATAATTTCTCCAATGGTGTGGGGTGTAGACATCCTGTGATAATTCAACATGTCTCATTAAGAGCCACATCCACTGTTTTAACGTGGTGGGATATATTTCACACTGGGCATGCATATTCAGCTGCAGAGTAGCAAAACCCAGGGGCAGATGTCTTCACTGTGTTTGATTATTTATTTATTTATTTATTTATTCAGTCTTATATTCCGCTCCTCCCTGCAGGCTCAGGGAGGATCACAACATATAAAATAAGCGGCATGTACCAACCATGCGGCCATACAATAAAAACATAAAACACATCACATCACAAGGTACACGATAAAATACAGAGGCATTTCCTTAAGACCCAAGGTACAAGGTATACTGGCAGACATGTCTAATTGAAGGCTAGTCTGAAGAGGGCGGTCTTACAAGCTCTTCGAAAGGGTATGAGCTCTGTGATCGCTCGGGTGTCATCTGGGAGGGAGTTCCACAACACCGGGGCTGCCACAGAGAAGGCTCTTTGCCTGGTTACGGACAGATGGCAAGAGCGGATTGATGGCACCAGTAATAAATTCTGTTCCTCTGAACGTAGTGATCTCGGGGGAACATACGGGGCAAGGCGGTCCCTCAGGTACCCAGGCCCTAGACCGTGAAAGGCCTTAAAGATTAAAACCAGCACCTTGAAGGCAATTCGGTACTCGATAGGAAGCCAGTGCAGTTGCCGAAGGATGGGAGTGATGTGCTCCCTCACTGGCGCTCCCGCCAGCAAGCGAGCAGCGGCATTCTGCACTAGCTTGAGTTTCCGGATTGTCGACAAGGGAAGACCGACATAGAGGGCGTTACAGTAGTCCAGCCTCGAGATGACCGTCACTTGGATCACCGCGGCCAGGTCATCCCTGGACAGGTAGGGTGCCAGTCACCTAGCCTGTCGTAGATGGAAAAATGACATTTTGCTGACCATGGAAACCTGAGTCTCCATGGACAGCAAAGGGTCTAGTTGGACACCCAAGCTCTTAACAAGGGATGACGGGCTAAGCTGTTCGCCATCCAGGGTAGGCAACTGGCACTCATCCAGCCCAGGTCGACCTGGCCACAAGATCTCCGTCTTCGATGGGTTCACCTTCAGCTGGCTGGCACGCAGCCAACCAGTCACGGCTTCTAGGCATAGATGGAAACAATCGGGTACGGTGTCCGGCCTGCCGTCCATTCTCAGCAAAAGCTGGGTGTCATCAGCGTACTGATAACACTCCAGACCAAAGTCGCGGGCCAGCTGGGCCAGGGGGCGCATATAAATGTTGAATAATAAGGGGGAGAGGATGGCCCCCTGGGGGACCCCACAACTTAGTGAGAGTCTCCCAGAGACCCCCTCACCCCCCTCCACACGTTGTCCCCGATCTTGGAGGAAGGAGGCCACCCATTTAAGGGCAGTCCCCCTGACCCCAGTCACGGCTAAACGGTGGGTCAACAATGCATGATCTACGGTGTCAAATGCTGCTGTTAGATCTAACAAAACAAGCAGAGCTGATCCACCCTGGTCCAGCTGGCGGCGAAGTTGGTCTGTAATGGCGACAAGCACGGTCTCCGTCCCATGCCCAATACAGAAGCCGGACTGGAAGGGATCAAGTCCAGCTGTGTCGTCTAAGAACCGCTGCAGCTGATCCGCTGCTGCCCCTCTCAATCACCTTGCCTAGGAAAGGCAAGTTGGAAACAGGCCTGTAATTGGAGGGAACCAAAGGGTCTAAATTCGGCTTCTTCAGCAGCGGTCTTACCATAGCCTCTTTCAGTCCCCCTGGGAAGACTCCTTGCTCAAGGGAGCTATTTATGATCTTTCCCAGGGGGCCTCGTAGCCCCTCCCGGCAAGATCTAACAAGCCAGGAGGGGCACGGGTCAAGGGAGCAAGTAGTTGGTCTAGCTGCAGCAAGTAACTTATCGACAGCTGCTGCATCCAGCAGTTGGAAGCGGGTGAAGGTGGGTCCGCCGAGTGGCGGCGGAGTCTCGAGTTCGCTCACTGTATCAAAAGTGGCTGTAATGTCCCGGCGGAGAGTCGAGATCTTGTCAGCAAAGTAGTTCTGAAAAACCTCAGCTGTTGGAGCCAAACCCCTATCATTTGGGACAGTTGGGATTGTTGTCAAAGACTGAATTATCTTAGAAAGTTGGGCTGGGCGTGAACTAGACGACTCTATCAAGGAAGAGTCATAGACATTTTTAGCTTCCTTGATAGCTTGCTCATAAACCTCTTTAAACTGTTTATAAGCCGATTTCGAAGCTCCGTCACGGAGGCTCCGCCACACGTCCTCTAGCTGTCTCTTCCTCCGTTTCATCGCCCGCAACTCCTCGGTATACCAAGGGGAGCTATTTCTACGGGTGATGAGAGAGCGCCTGGGGGCGGTCGTGTCTAAGGCAGCAGAGAGACTGATGTTCCAACATTCTACTTGCCTGTCAACTGACTCGCTGGGGAGTTCCCAGTCCCTTAGAGCATTCAGGAACCTAGTGGGTTCCGTAAGTCTCTTCGGGCGAACCAGAATAGGTTTGGCACCCTTACCAAGAGGGGAAACTATTTCCAGACGGACTTCCAGGACACTATGATCCGACCATGGAACCTCCATTATAGAGGTTGGGATCACGCGAATTCCAGCAGCGAAGATCAAATCCAGGGTGTGACCGGCCTGATGTGTGGGACCGGTCTTACAGAGTGAGAGTCCTAGTGCCTCCATGGTAGACACTAGGTCCATGGCTGCTGTTGAAGGGGAGGTGGTGTCAGTGTGGACATTGAAGTCCCCCAAGACAATAAGCTTAGGGAACCTCAATGCCCACTCCGCAACCACCTCCAGCAGCTTAGGTAGACTCCCCGTTGGTGTGTTGGGTGCACGGTACACCAACAAGGCTACACCCTCACTGAGGTCCCACACCAAACCCATACACTCCATTCCAGGGATGTTCGCTGTCGGAATCGTCCTGGAACTAAAATTGTCTCGGCTGAGGATGGCAACCCCCCCCCCCTCTGTCCTCATCTGGTAACTATGTTCCCCAGGTTGTGCCAACATAGCCTATGAATTGAATTACTTTATTAATTGTTGTTGTTGTGTGCCTTCAAGCTGTTTCCAACTTATGCCTATGACAAATCTATTAGGAAAGCTGCTTGGCAAGATTTGCTTAGGGAGAGGGTGCGTTTCCTTTCAACGGAAGCTGAGAAAATGTGATTTGTTCAAAATCACCCAGTGTATTTCCATGCTGAGTAAGGATTTGAACCCCAGTCACCAGGACCATGCCCTAATACTCAAACTACTACACTACAACTACTCTCCTAAGTATTAATTTCTCAACTTCTTCCCAGGTCTTGAACTCAAAGTGGCCTACACCAGTGTTTCCCAACCAGTGTGCCATGGCACACTAGTGTGCCATGAGCGATCATCAGGTGTGCTGTGGGAAATTGGAACCTCCAATACCCTTTCTTCCCCCTCCTGCCAAACATTTTTTCTTCTCCATTCGGGCTCCCTTCTTCCCAGCCTTGCTCTGCTCGCTTTGATCCGAGGGGGCAGCGTGAGAGTGTTCAGGGAGAGGGGGGAGAGAGGAAGACGTGACCTGTGTGGGCGCTACTGCGCAGACTCGCCCCACGTCTTTCTCCCTCCCCCTCCCCTCCTGAACACGCTCACGCTGCCCCCTCGGATCGAAATGGTGGCAGAAGCGCCAGTGTGAGCAAAGTGAGGCAAAGTGAGCAAAGTGAGGCTAGGAAGAAGGGAGCCCGAGTGGAGAAAAAAAAGTAAATGTTAGGGGGGGGAAGGGTGTGAAGGGGGAGGAAGAGGTCTCTGTCGAAAGCTGGCATGGGCAAACTTGGACCTTCCAGGTGTTTTGGACTCCAACTCCCACCATTCCTAGCAGCCTCAGGCCCTTTTCCCCCTCAGCTACTTAAGCAGGAAAGGGCCTCAGGCTGTTAAGAATGGTGGGAGTTGAAGTTCAAATCACCCAGAGGGCCAAAGTTTTCCCATGACTGCTTTAGGGAACTTAAAGTGGTGAGCTTCCTTCCAACATTGTGATTTTGGATAGAAAACAAACAACAACATAACATAACATTGTTTGAGTCCACAGTGCTCTCTGGGTGTAGGTGAACTACAACTTCCAAACTCAAGGTCACCCAAACAAACCCTTTCATTACTTTCTGTTGGTAATGAGAGTTCAAGATGCCAAGTTTGGTTCAATTCCATTGTTGCAAGAGTTCAGGATGCTCTTTGATTGTGTGTTAACTATAAATCCCAGAAACTAACTCCCAAATGTCAAGGTCTATTTTCCCCAAACTCCATCTGTGTTCAGATTTGGGCATATTGAGTATTCATGCCAAGTTTGGTCCTGATCCAACATTGTTTCAGTCCACAGTGCTCTCTGGATATAGGTGAACTACAACTCCAAAACTCAAGGTCAATGTCCACCAAACTCTTATAGTATTTTCTCTTGGTTATGGAAGTTCTGTGTGGGAAGTTTGATTCCATTCCATCATTGGTGGTGTTCAGAATGCTCTTTGATTGCGGGTGAACTATAACTCCCAGCAACTACAACTTCCAAATGACAAAATCAAATACATACATACATACATACATACATACAGAGAGAGAGAGAGAGAGAGAGAGAGAGAGAGAGAGAGAGAGAGAGCGCGCGCGCAGGCAAAAAAGCAAACATCACCAACCGAAATGACACAAAATGATACTCTAACACAGTAATACATATAGTTAATATGTTTTTAAATGTATTTTTACACTCACTTAGTGCGAAACCTGGGCCTGTTTCGATGAACACAACATAGATATCCTGGCAGGAATGGCAGAAAGACACACACGAAGGTCTTGCTCAACAGCTGTCAGTCTCTCTGTGTTTAGTTTTTATCGCAGTCAAGCTAGAGAAGCTCATCTCATACAGCTATGTGGTTGAAAACGGGAGCAATGTCAAAATAGCTTTGTTGGCCAGAATGGGGAACTCCCTGGTGGTGTGCCCCAGGATTTTGTAAATGTAAAAAATGTGCCGTGGCTCAAAAATGGTTGAAAAACACTGGCCTACACAACAGAAACAAATATTAGTAAAAGCATGCATATATTTTTAAAGGGAGAAATTATTTTTATATGTATTCATTTGTCTCTTAACGTCTCATTCTTAAAAACAACATCTTAAAAATGTTGGGGGAAATACAACAAACAGTCTTGGATGAAATCGGGCACCTGCACCCTGTCTCCTGCCCAACATTCTTGACATTTCCATTCTAAATGTAAAGGCCTGAAGGGGATTCCTATGCACTCGCCCATCATTGTATGTAAAAAGCCTCCACAAAGTTCTAAACCTCCTTTATTGTGTTTATGTTAAGCTTGGAAATTTTCATCACATTTCTCAAAATATCATTTGTGATCTTGGCCAAATCTTCATTCATATTAGATTCTAAAGCTTTAAAAATAAATATAGAATGTGATGCACATTTAATGCTTCTCCTCTCCCAATGTATGCATTTACACATTACACTTATGCCCGCTTTCCCCTGCTGCTTAAACAATATTTGTGTAAATTTTGTTTAACTATATGAAAAAATAGCTGTCTCTGTTCTAAAATATAAACATTATTTTCTGCACTTTGTTTTTCTGAAATAACCCACAAGCCTAGCAAAAGGGATGTTTTCAAATGTGAAGCATGTTTCCATGGATGATTTTAATGTGTGATGGTTTGTATTTTAATCTTAAACTTATGTGTTTTTCATCCATGTGCTTTAAATGGTTTCTTTGTTTTTGGTTATATATTGTATTTTAATTCTGTTATACCCTGCCATGAGCTGTGGGAAGAGGCGTGTAAGAATGGTTATTATTATTATTATTCAGTAGATAAACAACAACAAAAGAGAAAGGGCTGTTTCAAATAGTTTATCTTTTCTTTATCAAACTTTTACCAGAACACAGCCAATAGCTTAGATTTCTTTAAACAAAAACTAACCAGAACTTGGAAAGTTACTGTTGTATCATCCTAACAGTGCTGTTGTAGTCTGGCAAGTATCAGAGGATTTTTCTGAGTGTTCAGAGGATGAGAAGGATGATGGGTTTCAAAATGAAGAGTCTATGAATGATCAGAGAATTGCAAGCAGATGAGGATGGTGTTTTGAATTATTCAGCTTGTACACAGGCAACAGGGGAAAGTGAAAGTACACATTCCCTGGAGAAACAGCCTTGGGCTGATGGGGAGGTTTCCAGGCAACTTAGATTAAACCTGAGAACGCAGGGTGTTAAAAGTTGGTAAAACAAGCTCAGAGACATTAAAAACAATAAAAAGGGCTTCTTTTCTTATGTCAGTAGAAAAAAGAAGAACAAGGAGGCGATAGGTCCTCTTCGAGGAGAAGATGGGGCAATGCTGACAGGGGATAGGGAGAAGGCTGAACTACTTGATGCTTTCTTTGCCTCAGTCTTCTCACAGAAAGAAAGTTGTCTTCAACCCCAGCAAGATGGAGAGGATGAGGGATTAGAGGACATCCAACCCCAAATTGGGAAACAAGTCGTCCAGGAATACCTGGCCGCTCTAAATGAGTTTAAGGGCCAGATCAACTACACCCAAGAGTATTGAAGGAACTAGCGGAAGTCATCTCGGAACCATTGGCAATCATCTTTGAGAGTTCTTGGAGAACGGGAGAAGACCCAAAGGATGACCCAAACAATTAACAGTCCGGTCAACCTCACGTCGATACCAGGCAAGATTCTGGAAAAGATTGTTAAGGGAGTAGTCTGCAAATACTTAGAAACAAATGTGGTCATTGTTAATAGTCAACGCAGATTGGTCAAAAACAAGTCATTTCATACTAATCTGATCTCTTTTTTCAATAGTTACAGGCTGGGTAAATGCGGGGAATGCCGTGGATGTAGCGTACCTGGATTTTGGCCTCTAGCTAACCTTTACACCACTGGAGTATATTGCTCTCCTTACTGTCCTATCGCTTATTGGATACTGCCTATTGGTCTACTGGGGACTCTTATTGTCAACATTTGATTCGGCATTGTGGGACTTTCTTTCGGACCTCTTTCGCTATATGCGGACTGATTTAAATTTACTCCGGATTATCCGGCAATTGAACATTATACCCTGGAGTGTCATGCGAACTGATTCCGTCTTTAACGGGTACAGTATATGCTTTTGGTCCTCAATGTATGTCCCTGGTACCTACTCATATTATATAATTTTGATATTGAAAATTGCCTTTGTGTATGACTTGTGTGTCGGCAAGGTCCCCCATGACCTTCTGGCAAATAAACTAGTCAAATGCGGGCTAGGCAAAACTACGATTAGGTGGATCTGTAATTAGTTAAGTGGATGAACCCAGAGGGTGCTCACCAATGCTTCCTCTTCATCCTGGAAAGAAGAGAGGAGACATGATAGCCATGTATGAATATGTGAGGGGAGGTCATAGGGAGGAGGGAGAAAGTTTGTTTTCTGCTGCCCTGGAGACTAGGACGCAGAACAATGGCTTCAAACTACAAGAAAGGAGATTCCATCTGAACATTAGGAAGAACTTCCTGACTATGAGAGCCGTTCAGCAGTGGAACTCTCTGCCCCAGAGTGTGGTGAAGGCTCCTTCTTTGGAAGCTTTTAAATAGAGGCTGGATGGCCATCTGTCAGGGATGCTTTGAATGCAATTTTTCTGCTTCTTGGGAGAGGGTTGGACTGGGTGGCCCATGAGGTCTCTTCCAACTCTATGATTCTATGGAATGAGATTTGCTCAGAGATAAGGCTAAGAGGAGAACCAGGTGTGTGAGGCATGATGCCATGGGTGATTTGGAGGGCTCAAAATAGTGAGTTTCAAAGGAGACAACATTGCTATAAGAGATTGTTCTTGGGCCTCTGCTCTCAAGTTCTTGGTTCAAGTATTCTCAAGTTTCCTGTTCTTATTTATGTCTTTGTTTCTTTGGGGAGTTTACCTTGGAAAGGGTTTTGCTTTCATGTTCATGGATTTATGTTTGGAGTACTGCTGGGGATTTTGGTTTCCTTGGCTTTATGCTCCTGGTCTCATCTTCTTGCATCTTTAAAATTTCTTGGGAATAAATCCTAAACAGGATATAAGAACATAAGAACATAAGAAGAGCCATGCTGAATCGGGCTTCAGCCCATCTAGTCCAGCATTCTGTGTCACACAGTGGCCCACTAGTTGTAGACAGGGATCTCTAGCAGAAAGGAGGGCAAAACCCTGACCTGCTCCCGACCCCCCACAACCAGTACCCGGGGAAAATCCTGCCTGCCTCTATCAACACAGAGGTGGCACTTGGATGTCCATTTCAGTAACTACTGATTCCCTTGGTATCCATGAATCTGTCTAATCCTGCCTTGAAGCTGTCCAGGCTGACAGCTGTCACAACCTCCTCTGGAAGTGAGTTCCATAACCCGATGACCCTCTGGGTGAAGAAATATTTCCCTTTATTAGTCCTAACTTTCCTACCTTGGAGCTTTAGGGAGTGCCCCTAGTCCTAGTGTTGTGTGACAGAGAAAATATTTTTCTTTATTCACCTTTTCTATCCCATGCATGATTTTATACACTTCGATCAAGTCACCTCTTAAACGCCATCTTTCAAGGCTGAAAAGACCAAGGCGTTGCAACCTGATTTCATAAGGGAGCTGCTCCATCCCTTGGATCATTTTTGTTGCCCTTCTTTGTACCTTTTCCAGTTCCGTTATATCCTTCTTGAGGTGCGGTGACCAGAATTGTACACAGTACTCCAGATGTGGCCTCACCATAGATTTGTAGAGAGGCAATACAACATTTGCCGACCTATTTTCGATTCCCTTCCTGATCATGCCAAGCATAGAATTTGCTTTTTCACTGCTGCAGCGCACTGGGTTGACATCTTCATTGAGCTGTCCACCAAAACCCCAAGATCCCTTTCCTGGTTT
The DNA here is from genome assembly GCA_030556195.1 of Anolis apletophallus. Taxonomy (NCBI): domain Eukaryota; kingdom Metazoa; phylum Chordata; class Lepidosauria; order Squamata; family Anolidae; genus Anolis; species Anolis apletophallus. Next base: position 74,488,565 of record JARBWK010000003.1, read on the forward strand.
GTCTCAGAAAGCTTTGATCCCATCAGTTGATAAGTGTATTTGGGGTTCTTTGCCCCGATGTGCATGACTTTACACTTGTTTAGGTTAAAATGCATTTGCCACTTTGTTGCCCATTCACTCAATTTCGAGAGATCTTTCTGGAGCTCTTTACAATCAGTTTCATTTTTAACTACCCTGAACAGTTTAGTGTCATCTGCAAACTTTGCTACCTCACAATTTACTTCTACATCCAGATCATTTATGAATAAATTAAAAGTAACGGTCCTAAAACTGAACCTTGGGGTACGCCACTTCTCACCTCTTTCCATCCAGAGAAGTGTCCATTTATTACCACCCTTTGTTTCCTACAGTTTAGCCAGGTGCCAATCCAGGACAAGACCTGTCCCCTGATTCCATGGCTGAAGAGCTTATTTAGGAGCCTTTGGTGAGGGACTTTGTCAAAAGCCTTTTGAAAGTCAAGGTAAACAATATCGACTGGGTCCCCTTCATCTATGTGTTTATTTACACCCTCAAAGAATTCTATCAAGTTAGTAAGACATGATTTGCCTTTGCAGAAACCATGTTGATTTTCCTTCAGCAATGCCTGTTCTTCTATAATTTGCTTAGTAATTTTTTCTTTAATAATGGTTTCCATCACTTTGCCTGGAACTGAGGTTAGACTAACTGGCCTATAATTTTTGGATCACCCTGGATCCTTTCTTGAAGATCGGAGTTACATTTGCCTCCCTCCAGTCCTCGGGTACAGTGCCTGATCTTAGAGAAAGATTATATATTTTGGCTAGAATTTCAGCAATTTCACACTTGAGATCCTTAAGAACTCTGGGGTGGATGCCATCTGGCCCTGGTGATTTGTTGACATTTAGTTTAGTAAGGCATGTGAGAACATCTCCCTTGTTTATCTCTATCTGGTTTAATTCATTTAATTCCCTCCCTGAAAAAACTGACTCAGCTGCAGGCATATGTTGTCTGTCCTCCTGTGTGAAAACGGAGGCAAAGAAGTCATTTAGCCGCTCAGCAATTTCCTTGTCTTCACTTATTGTCCCTTTCTTACCATTTTTCGTCAAGTGGCCCAACTGCTTTTCGAGTTGGGTTCCTGCTTCTGATGTACTTAAATAAGTTTTTGCTATTTCCCGGCCTCTTTCTTATTTTAGGAATGCATTTTAGTTCAGCTTGTTTTAAAGTATTTTTAAACAATTTCCAAGCATTTTGGAGGGATTTGATTTTTTTTACTGTTCCTTTTAGTTTGTTCTTTACTATTTTTCTCATTTTGGTGAAATTCCCTTTGTGAAACTTCCAAGTCAGTTACACATAGAGCTGAACAGCACAGCATCCTCACAATAAAATTAGTATTTCATGTTGACCTGATTGCATAACAATTTACTAGATTATACTTCAATATACCTAAATGACTTAAGTAGAAAGGGGAGCAAGGCTTCCGAAGTATGCACTTGGAAGGAATTGTGTACTCCCAAAGAGACCGCATAAGTGGTTATCTAAAAGAGTTATTCCAAGTGTGACAAGAGGTAAGTGAGCTTGAGTAGTGAATGACTTTCAGCATATTAATATCCCACATGCATTAGAAAATAATTTGAGTGTGGATTATATGCATTTAAAACGGTAATAAATTCACATTTTTGTACTTCATGAAAGCAGTCCCTCTGTTTTTTCCACCAAGGCACTGGAAATGCTCAAAGTTTCATATTTATTAGCACACCTTCCCATCTCTAGTACTTTATAGAAACTGTAGAGACTCACTTTTTTCCTATCCAGTAACAATTTTATTCCTCAGAACAAATGATCACAGGCCTGGTTATTTTATTCAGCTAAGATTGCTTACTTATTGTTATCTATAGTCATGCTGAATGGTCCCTGAGAAGAACACATTTGTGTGTGCTAATTTCTTTAAAATGTCATCATCATAGGCCGAGTCTTGGCGGTGGATACGTAAGTATCTGTAGAGACCTATTCTTTATCTGCATGGTTGTTGCTGTTTTGTTTGTTGGGGGGGGGGGTTGGCAGGAGAACATTGTATTGTATTGTTTTATAATTGCTATTGTTTTGTTATTATGTGTTATTGGTCTTGGCCTCATGTAAGGCGCCCCGAGTTTCCTTGGGGAGATGGGTGCAGGGTATAAATAAAGTTAATAAATAAAAATAAATTAATAAAACATAACTTTCCAGATGAAAGGCACTCCTGATAAGGGTTGGCTTGATGTGCCTTCCTATTGGCACATTTCTCCCTTTTGTGTCTCTTCAAAATCTACAGCACTGTTGGGAACATTCAACCTCCAGTGAGGATGCTTGAGGGCCAAGGCTTATGCCACTTTTTCTGAACTTAGCTTTAAGCCCATCTTTAAATCTCTTTTGCTGTCTACTAACCTTCCATTTTCCCTTCTTGAGCTGAGAGTAAAGTAACTGTTTTGGGAGATGGTGATCGGGCATTCAGACAATGTGGCCAGTCCAGTGGAGTTGATGGCAGAGAGTCATGGATTCAATGCTGGTGGTCTTTGCTTCTTCCAGAATGCTGATGTTTGTTCACCTGCCTTCCCAAGAGATTTACAAAATTTTTCAAAGGCCGTGCTGATGGAATCATTCCAGAAGTTGAGTGTGACATCTGTAGATGGTCCATGTTTCACATGTATATAACAGGGTTGGGAGGACAATAGCTTTATAAACAAGCATCTTGGTATCCCTACGAAGGTCTTGATCCTCAAATACTCTATGCTTTATTTTTAAAAAAAATACTGCACTCGCTGAGCTCAAATGGTGTTGTTTTTCAGTATCAAAGTTGACTTTTGTGGAGAAGTGGCTGCTAAGGTAGTGGAAATGGTCAACATTTTGCAAAATATCCAACATATTTCGGTGTTGGAAAATGCAGCATCCATGAAAAGCTCACTATGTGATCCACACCACTCAGGAAATTCTTGAAACCAAGAGAATAAGAGTTATTAACTACTGACAGTACATTTTAGGGCCTAAGGAATAACCATCCGGTTCCATTTAAATACAAGCAAGTGTTCTGTTCCTGTGTGTCTGTGTAAGAAAGAATCTCTTCCATTTGGAAGCCCCTGTTTGACATAGCACTCAAGCCATTTTTTAAAAGTAAAAGGAATGGCAACATGAATAATAGAAAATGAGAAATGTTCAAGTATCAAAGGAGATGATTTCCATTCCTTGTCTGCTCAGCTGCTAGCTAGTGAGGTTGCAAGGGCTCTCATGAAGGGTGGATATATCAGGAGCTGGCATTATTTTTGCTGTTTGTCATGCTTTTTCAAAGATCCAGATTACATTCTGCTACTTCCATTTATTCACTCATTCATTCCCTGCTTTTTCCTCAAGACTGGAATTCAAGGAGGCTTAGAATTATAATTAAAAACAGACCATATAATTATTTCGTTTATATATAAATATAAACCATATGATTAAAAACACAATTAAAAAGTAAAAACATAAAGCAGAATTGAACTATTAACAATACTAAAACTGTCTCAAATATATACTTAATTAAAACAATACAGTTTAAAACAACACTACATCCTCATTACTGGCCTTTCCTGAAAAGCCTTAAGTTCCAAAAGTCTGTTTGAATGTTATGTTTCATGTTCACTTGCTAATGAAAAGACAGTGAGGAGTCTCCAGGAGGGAGTTCCAAGTTCTAGGCGCAGCCAAGAAGACCCTGTCTTATGTAGCGCAGCTGGCTGGGAGTCAGCTGCATAAGATCTCTACTGAGCAGAAGGTCATGAGTTCAAGGCCTGCCCGGGTCAGGGTGAGCTCTCGCCCAATTGTGTAGCTCGTTGTCTGTCTATATATATATTGTATGTCTATGGCATTGAATGTTTGCCTATATATGTGCATTGTGATCCGCCCTGAGTCCCCTGCGGGGTGAGAAGGGCAGAATACAAATGATGTAAATAAATAAATAAATAAATAAATAAATAATAAATGAAGAAGACCCTGTCTTGTATTTTCTCCAGACAAAACCAGGGCCTGCATATCTGGATCCAGGTTGACTCAGGCAACACTGCCTGAGCTACTGCTGTGGAATGCCTTCAAGTCACTTCAAATGCAGCAACTCCAAGGCAAACCAATCATGAAATTTTCTTTTTTTTCCCCTTTTAAAAAATTAATTTTTAATTAAATAATTAAACAATACTTTTTCAGGCCTAAGTGGTGGGGGTTAAGTGTTTGTAGAATGTTCATTATTTTGTATTCTTTTCACACTATATGTTGTTAATGTTGGAAATTACAACCTTCTTCAAACCTCTAGTAATTTATCTGTAATCCTATTGCTTACTTATTATATAATAAGTATGTTCTGGTATGCAGCTTTCTTTCTTTGCTCCATTTTTTTTCCTGAGAAGTTGTGGGAAGGGCTGCAGACCACATGATTCACTCTGGGACGAGCACTGTTCCGTCCTCCAGACGTTTCATATGCATTGCCCCATAGTTTTGTTTAAAAAGGCAGCATTTTTCCTTTTGCATTTTTTACTGGGACTGTTCCAGACACACTGGCACCTTGCCTGTTAATTATTAGCAAGGTTGCAGCCTGGTGCAGAATTTGCCACCTAAAGCTCTGCAAATGTATCTTTTTAGTTGGTGTCCGCCCCTTTTTCTTCCTGGGGATTGGCCTCCATTTTAGAAAGTGTACCTGGGTGCTAACCTGCATGCTGACCTGCTGATTGCTTTTTGCTTGACCATTAGCTGGGGGAGTGCTGGAGCCAGATGAGTTTATGGTACCTTGCAGAGACTGGCTTTGCATGCTGTATAGGATAGACATCTGGTTACCAGCCCAGCTTTAGGTCACCTTTGGACTGAGCTTAGGTTTAGAGGGGGGAAGGAGTGGTTCCTTCAACCAAACACCCAGGACCAGGGTGGGAAATATCGGGTTTCCTGCCATCCAAAAAGAAGCAGTAGGAATCTTTTGAGCAACAACCCAAGGCATTTCCACTCTGTTTTTTAGCAACCATAAAGCTGTGCCAAGTCCTGCAAAGACTTTGTTACTAAATAAACTGTTTGATTTTCAACTTTATTTTGGAGTGTTTTTTGGGTTGTCAGACCACCTAGCTTTTCAGCAAGCACTCTGCAGTCCACCAGGTAGAAAGGACAACACATCTGCCAGTTTTAATTTTAAACAGACCTGGTGTGACGGCATAAGCACAAAGTACAGACTTTTTAGACTTCGGGACTGCTCAGATCGCAGACTTGCAGACACTTGCCTGCTGTTTATTGTAAGAAATATGCTCTGACCGGATGGCACAGAAACTATCTCAAACATATCTGACCTTCAAAGCACTTTATGGCCAGGGGCCAGCATACCTCAGAGACCTCCTCTCCCCTCTCCGCTGCCTATGGTCGCCAGGACTCCTCCAACTAGATTTACTGCATGTCCCGGGCCCCAGGAAAGTACGCCCCGAGTCCACGAGACGTAGGGCCTTCTCCATCTCTGCCCCTGCTCTGTGGAACTCTTTGCCTCCCCACATGAGGGCCATGTGCGACTTGAGGCCCTTTGCTCAGGCGCTTAAGACTTGGCTTTTTAGCAGAGCTTTTAATGTTTAATAGAGTCTACATGGTTACTGCTGTGCGTTCTTATGCAATGTTTTATGTACATCACCTGGAGCCTTTAATGGAAGGTCATTAATAAGTGAGAAATTGAATTTAATTAAATATCTATAACTGACTGATAAGTTGTGTACCTGTGTATGCTGAACACATGAAGGTTGTGAGTAAACCAAATATATATTTTCCCCAAAGTCTACTTTATTTGTCTCTTGAGTACATAATATAAAACAAGTTGTTTTATGGGAGAATAGATATATTTTGGGCACTGAAAAACACTTCTGAAGAACTGCTATTTTATGCATTGGCATATTCTCTGTTTCTTAAGAGATCAGACAACAAGTCATTCAGTCTAACAACTGAAGCCAACTGCCTTGCATAATTGCGAACTTTTGGTTGTATACCACTTGAGAAGATTCTACTCTAATGGGTCTTTATCTCTACTGTAAAAGGCTACGATCTCTACAAGGTCATGCTTTTCCAAAAGTTAAATCATGAGGTTTTCTTGCCATGTTTTCCCCCCAGAAATTTGCTTTTGCCTACCTCTGAGGCTGAGAGAGATACAGACTGTGATATAGGCTGGATCCAACCTGTGTATGGTTTCATATCCACTAGCACTTTGAATAAAACTCAGAAACAAACAGGTAGTCAATGGAGATGTTGTGGCAGGTGAACTTATGATCTCTATACTCATCTGAAGCTAAGCCTAACTACAGGGGGGGGAGTATTTAGTCAGATACCAATTGTACAAGTTCTCCCGCTTAAAAAGATGAGAGAGGCCTGTAATTGACATCATAGGTAGACCTCAACTATCTGACTAACCCCCCCCCCAAACTGTATAGCTCTTTCTACCAACTGAAATTTCTGAATAATTTTCAAAGCCATTCCACTTAGGGTACATTTGCATTATAGAATTATTGCTGCTTTGAGTCTCCTGCAGGAGAGATAAAGCAGGTTAATAATAATAATAATGCAGTTTGGACTCACTGTTGGGCCTGTGGCTTCTGTGGCTTCAGGGGTTGTGGTGGTGTGCAGGGATCTGTGTGATTTTCAGTGCAGGGCCAAGGTGATGAAACTCTGGAAAAGCAGTTCAGGGAATTTAGTTTTTCTGAGAGCCCAGTGGGCGGGAATTGAGACACCTGGCTTGCTGATTCTAGCCGCAGCCTTTACTTTCCCAGGGAAAGGAGAGGGAAATGTTTGAATGTTGAGATCTTGTGATTAGCCCCGTGAAGGCTGAAGTTCAGTTCCTGGTCAACTTTCGATTCTACTGCAAGCAGTTCCATGAACTCCTGATTTCATGATTTTTTGGTCATTCATGACAGAACGTTGAGCTTGCCTTTTTTGGGACTATCCTAGTTTTAAGTTCTGTTGCTTCTTAGTGGATTTATATTCAGAGACCTTACAACTTAATTGGCCTGAGGCTTTGGGAACATTTCCTGGGATTTTCTCGAATGCTTTTTGCCTTGGCTATTTTCATGTTTACTGTTATTTTTTGGACATTTACTTCAATAAATAGACTTATTTCCAGCCATGGTTGTGTGGATATTTAAAGGGCCCTGGTTCTCGGCTGGTGTGTGACAATCACTTCAACTACCATGGCTCCTGGAAGCAGTGCCTTAAATCCTATTGCATACTGATAAATGCATAGCTGAAAGTTGTGTATTTTTAACTCGTTCATATTCATAACCCATATGCATTCCCTTGTTTGGAGGCTACACACAGACTATGAAAACTAACAGCCCCCAGTTACTGGTCATCAGCCACTAGTATTGGCAGGGGTCAGTTTAGCATTCAAAGGCAGTAGGTAATAACCCATGGGTCTCATGAACTTTATACAACCATACGCACAATGACAAAATGTTGTGGTTTGGGGTTTTCTGTTGCAACAGGGGACATGGATGGACTGTCTGCAACACCCTGGAGGCGAATGTGAGCTTCTGTTCTAACCATCTGGAAAGGCCTATATGTTAAACTCAGGACTACGGTGTCATAAAATTTACTATTAGGGAAGTGATTGTTACAGCACTGAATGTGACAGGCTATGAATCCTGTTAGTAAATCCTGTGTAACTGAGGAACACAGAATGGCACTCACTGACTCTTTCAATTATCTTTATTATGGCAGCCAGCAGGAATAACATGGGTCATGCCAGTTGCTTGTTGCCTGTAGTGCTGCTGATTGTAGTGCTGAGACAATTGGAAAAGGGAAGGAGAGGGGAGGGGTCTCCCCCCCCACCACCACCACCACCACACTCTCTTGTCACTCTGCACCCTCGCCAATATCACTCCAGGTGACAAGCGACTGGCATAACCCATATCATACTCACTGCTCATCACAACAAAAAGAATAGGAGCAGATAGTAAGGGTGCGTACCACAATGAGTGCCCCAGCTCCTTGAAGAACACTGTAAAAGTTTGCATTCAAACCTGGAATGGAGTTAGTGCCCACTTTCACGGAGGCCACCAACAGCCAATGGTCTAACGCAGGGCTGTCCAACAGGCGGCCCGCGGGCCATACATGGCCCCCCAGCCCCTTGGATCCAGCCCCCCTACCCTCCTGCAATAAAAATTTTAAAAATTTTTATTTAAAAAATTCCCAAAAGTGCGCATCTGCGCGCTGCTTCTCCCAGTCTGGCTGACGCTGTGGGAGGGGCCAAGGGGAGCCCTCCTTAGCTTCGCCCTCCCTCCCACAGCGTCAGCCAGGGAGGCAGAACCGGGAGAAATCGCCGCTTCTGCCAGCCTGGCTGACGCTGTGGGAGGAGGGAGGGCCAGGGAGCCCTCCTTAGCTCGCCCTCCCTCCTGCATCAGCCCTGCAGCGGGAGAAATCGCCGCTTCTGCCAGCCTGGCTGACGCTGTGGGAGGGAGGAGGGGCCAAGAGGAGCCGTCCTTAGCCGCCCTCCCTCCTACAGCGTCAGCCAGGGCAGCAGAACCGGGAGAAATCGCCGCTTCTGCCGCCCTGGCTGACGCTGTGGGAGGGAGGGAGGGAGGGGCCAAGAGGAGCCCTCCTTAGCTTCGCCCTCCCTCCTACAACATCAGCCAGGGCGGCAGAACCGGGAGAAATCGCCGCTTCTGCCAGCCTGGCTGACGCTGTGGGAGGGAGGGAGGGGCCAAGAGGAGCCGTCCTTAGCTTCGCCCTCCCTCCTACAGCATCAGCCAGGGTGGCAGAACCGGGAGAAATCGCCGCTTCTGCCGCCCTGGCTGACGCTGTGGGAGGGAGGGGCCAAGAGGAGCCGTCTTTAGCTTCGCCCTCCCTCCTACAATGTCAGCCAGGGCGGCAGAACCGGTAGAAATCGCCGCTTCTGCCACCCTGGCTGACGCTGTGGGAGGGAGGGAGGGGCCAAGAGGAGCCGTCCTTAGCTTCGCCCTCCCTCCTACAACGTCAGCCAGGGCAGCAGAACCGGGAGAAATCGCCGCTTCTGCCAGCCTGGCTGACGCTGTGGGAGGGAGGGGCCAAGAGGAGCCCTCCTTAGCTTCACCTTCCCTCCTACAACCTCAGCCAGGGCGGCAGAACCGGTAGAAATCACCGCTTCTGCCAGCCTGGCTGACGCTGTGGGAGGGAGGGAGGGCCAAGAGGAGCCCTCCTTAGCTTCGCCCTCCCTCCTACAACATCAGCCAGGGTGGCAGAACCGGGAGAAATCGCTGCTTCTGCCGCCCTGGCTGACGCTGTGGGAGGGAGGGAGGGGCCAAGAGGAGCCATCTTTAGCTTCGCCCTCCCTCCTACAAAGTCAGCCAGGGCAGCAGAACCGGGAGAAATCGCCGCTTCTGCCGCCCTGGCTGACGCTGTGGGAGGGAGGGAGGGGCCAAGAGGAGCCGTCCTTAGCTTCGCTGTCCCTCCTACAACGTCAGCCAGGGCAGCAGAACCGGGAGAAATCGCCGCTTCTGCCAGCCTGGCTGACGCTGTGGGAGGGAGGGGGGCCAAGAGGAGCCCTCCTTAACTTCGCCCTCCCTCCTACAACGTCAGCCAGGGAGGCAGAACCGGGAGAAATTGCTGCTTCTGCCGCCCTGGCTGACGCTGTGGGAGGGAGGGAGGGGCCAAGAGGAGCCGTCTTTAGCTTCGCTCTCCCTCCTACAACGTCAGCCAGGGCGGCAGAACCGGGAGAAATCGCCGCTTCTGCCGCCCTGGCTGACGCTGTGGAAGGGAGGGAGGGGCCAAGAGGAGCCGTCCTTAGCTTCGCCCTCCCTCCTACAACGTCAGCCAGGGCGGCAGAACCGGGAGAAATCGCCGCTTCTGCCGCCCTGGCTGACGCTGTGGGAGGGAGGGAGGGGCCAAGAGGAGCCGTCCTTAGCCAGCCTCCCTCTACAACGTCAGCCAGGGCAGCAGAACCGGGAGAAATCGCCGCTTCTGCCAGCCTGGCTGACGCTATGGGAGGGAGGGAGGGGCCAAGAGAAGCCGTCTTTAGCTTCGCCCTCCCTCCTACAACGTCAGCCAGGGCGACAGAACCGGGAGAAATCGCTGCTTCTGCCGCCCTGGCTGACACTGTGGGAGGGAGGGAGGGGCCAAGAGGAGCCGTCTTTAGCTTCGCCCTCCCTCCTACAACGTCAGCCAGGGCGGCAGAACCGGGAGAAATCGCCACTTCTGCCACCCTGGCTGACGCTGTGGGAGGGGGGCCAAGGGGCCCTCCTTAGCTTCGCCCTCCCTCCTACAGCGTCAGCCAGGGCGGCAGAACCGGGAGAAATCGCCCCCCGCAATCGGCCCCGCCCCCACGAGCGACCACGCCCCTCGCTGCGGCCCAGCCCGCCACCTGATCAGTCACCGGAATTCCGGCCCTTGGGCTGGTAGAAGTTGGACAGCCCTGGTCTAATGTAAGCAGATTCACTTTTTTCTATTTAGGAAAAATACGTATGAACAAACTACTAGCCTGAGTTATCACAGCCAGCAACCTTATGCACAATTGTTTTCAAATGTTTACTCAGGAGAAACCCTATTTAGATGGTAAGCTCCTAGGAGATAGAAGCAGTCTATTTGTTTGTCTGCTGTGGTCATTATTGGCGTCATAAATAAAGAAGAAAACAGTGGTAACTGCCACTTTGTTTTGTATACCTAGGAGACATGCCTCAGAATCAGAGGTAAGACCCAAGGGAGGAAAGTCCTTTGAGGTCAGAGGCCAGATCCTCCAAGCAGACTTGTGCCTCTGAGCCTGCAATGCTCTTCCTATGCATTTACTGGAACTTCGTCCTGTTTAAATCCGAGAAGTTCTGAGCGAACACTGATAGGATCGTGCTGCACAGCATATGACTTTTGCTTATTGGTGTTGTGTGCATTCAATTTGTCTCTGACTTATAGTGACCCTATCACAAGCTGAGAGAGTGTGACATCTGAAGGATCACCCAGTGTCATTTCACAGCTGGACAAGATGTTGAATATCTCTTGTCCAGAAATTTGAAATGCTCCAAAATCCAAAATTGTCCACATGGGTGACTGACATAGATAGAGGCACCTTTGCTCCCTGGCAGTTCAATGTACACAAACCTTGTTTCGTGCACAACATTGTTAAAAAGATTGAGTATAAGCTGACCTTTAGGCTATGTGTATCAGGAGTAAATGAAACACAAATGGTTCATGTAAATCAGCATTTCTCAACCTTGGGGTCGGGACCCCTGAAGGGAGGGTCGCAAGGGGGTGTCAGAGGGGTCACCAAAGACACAGTATTTTCAGTTGGCCATGGGGGTTCTGTGTGGGAAGTTGGGCCCAATTCTATCATTGGTGGGGTTCGGAATGTTCTTTGGCTGTAGGAGAATTATAAATCCCAGCAACTACAACTCCCAAATGTCAAGGTCTATTTTCCCCAAACTCCACTAGTGTTGACATTTGGGCGTATTGAGTATTCATGCCAAGTTTGATCCAGATCCATCATTGTTTGAGCCCCACAGTGCTCTCTGGGTGTAGGTGAACTACAACTCCCAAACTCAAGGTCAATGCCCACCAAACCCTTCCAGTATTTTCTGTTGTTCATGGGAGTTCTGTGTGCCAAGTTTGGTTCAATTCCATCATTTGTGGAGTTCAGAACGCCCTTTCATTGTAGGTGAACTATAAACCCCAGCAACTACAACTCCCAAGTGACAAAATCGACCCCACCAGTATTCAAATTTGGGCATATCCGGTATTTGTGCCAGTTTTGGTCCAGTGAATGAAAATACATCCTGTATATCAGATGTATTGACAAATAATGTGTGCAGATCTGAGTAGGGGGGCCTTTTGCAGCTGACAGGGGCTAGCTTTGTCAGCGTCAATTGTTTTTAAGTGCAGGCCAAGGTCTTTCGGCACTGCACCCAGTGTGCCGATCACCTTGACTGGTTTGTGTCTTTGCAGTTCTATTATTATTATTTCCAAGGTTGCTTTGTGTTGCCCTGGAGAGTAGAACTTGGAGCAATGGAAATTGCAAAGGAAAGGAGAACATTAGGAAGAAGTTCCTGACCCTACGAGTTGTTCAACAATGGAACTCTCTGCCTTGGAGTGTGGTGGAAGCTCCTTTCTTTGGAGGCTTTTAAACTGAGGGTGGACCCAAGCAGAGGCGCACTTGATTCAACTGGATCCTGAAGCAGAGAGGAAGGCAGGGTGAGAGAGAGAGAGAGATGCCCCAGGCGCACTGGGCAGGGCCAGCTGGGCACCTCTCCCTTCTCCCTGGAGCTGGAGCTGGAGCAGGCGGGGCCGAGCATGCTGCCTCTTCCTCCTCCGCTTCCTCCTCGGCGGCGGGCGGGCGGGCGGACAAAGAGAGGCGCCTCCCCGGCAGCAGCATGAGCGGCTCCAGGCCGGACCAAGAGGAGCCCGAGAAGGAGATGGAGCTCTCCGCCGAGGAGGACAGGGCGGGCGCCGAGCTGGACTGGGAAGCCGCCAAGGCCGCCTACGAGAGCCTCACCAGCACCAAGAGACCCCGGCCAGTGAGTCAGTCTGCTGCCCTCCCGTTTCGCTTCCTCCTCCAGGAGACACCATCGCCTCGCTTCCCCTCCATGGCCGCCGCTTGGCGCCGCCTCCTCCTCCTCCTCTTCTTCCTCCTCCCGGGCGCTGCCTGCCCATCCCCGAAGCCCCTCCTGGCCGCGACCTTGCTTTCCCATCCAGTGTTAGCAGCACAGGGAGCCCTAGAGTTTGGCGCCAGGACCCTCTTGGATACCCAAATCCATGGATGCTCAGATGAGCCCATGACCTACAGCAATGGTGCAAGGGGAGTGGGGGTGCCCCTTGTAGAACATCAAGAATATTTTCAAGCCCTAGATGGCTGAATCGGTGGGTGCAGAATCATAGAGTTAAAAGAGACCCCATAAGCCATCCAGGCACAATCAAAGCACCCTTAGCAGATGGCCATCCAAGAATATTTTCAAGGCCAGGATGGTTGAATCCTTGGGTGCAGAATCATAGTTAGAAGAGACCCCCATGAGCCATCCAGTGTAGCCCCCTATCATGCAGGAAAGGCACAATCAAAGCACCCCCAGCAGATGGTCATCCAATACTTTAAAGCCCTAGGTGGTTGAATCTGTGGGTGCAAAATCATAGAATCATAGAGTTAGAAGAGACCCCATAAGCCATCCAGGCACAATCAAAGCACCCCCAGCAGATGGTCATCCAATACTTTAAAGCCCTAGATGGCTGAATCCTTGGGTGCAGAATCATAGTTAGAAGAGACCCCCATGAGCCATCCAGTGTAGCGCCCTATCATGCAGGAAAGGCACAATCAAAGCACCCCCAGCAGATGGTCATCCAATACTTTAAAGCCCTAGGTGGTTGAATCCGTGGGTGCAAAATCATAGAATCATAGAGTTAGATGAGACCCCATAAGCCATCCAGGCACAATCAAAGCACCCCCAGCAGATGGGTATCCAAGAATACTTTAAAGCCCTAGATGGCTGAATCCGTGGGTGCAGAATCATAACTAGAAGAGACCCCCTTGAGTCATCCAGTGCAGTGCCCTGTCATGCAGGAAAGGCACAATCAAAGCACCCCCAACAAATGGACATCCAAGAATACGTTAAAGCCCTAGGTAGTTGAATCCATGGGTATAGAATCAGAGTTAGAAGAGATCCCATAAGCCATCCAGGCACAATCAAAGCCCCCCCCCCCCCCAAGCAGATGGCCACCCAATAATACTTTAAAGCCCTAGATCAGGGGTGCTCACACTTTTTCAGCATGGGAGCTACTGACTAAAAAACCAAGTCCCAAAGATCACCTGTCCAGAAATGTAAAACGTATAACTATTTTCTTATTTATTTATTTATATTTATTATTCATTTTTATGTACCGCTCCTTCCAGCAGGCTCGGGGCAGTTTACGTAAAATGAAGTTATAAAACATCATCATTTCAATTTAATAACAACAATATAAAACAGAGCATAAAAATACATCCAACCTCCCCATTTCTCCCACACTGCCATATTCCCCAACATATATTTCTCAAGGAACAAAGCAAGCAGAGAGGCTTTGGAGCTAAAAGGCCATTTTTTAAAATAAAAAGGAAACAAAGAGACATGCCACAGTACAATCAAGCACCCACCCCAAAGTAAAAAGACTGACCTTTGAGATGCGGTAAGGAAATGACCCCAAAGTGTCCTTCTTCTTCTCCGTCGTTGCTCCTATTTCCACGCCGCCAACATGCGTGCTGCCTCCAAGAGCTCACGAGAAGTCCGAGAGGCAGAATGGGCACTTCTGCGCATGTGCGCGGGGCCAGCCATGCATTGCGTCATCCAGGCCCGCCCCCTTTGGTCTCCTACGACTCTGAGTGGCTGGAGAAGGACGGAGGGAGGAGGAGGAATCCAAAAGAGGGGGCCCATTCTGCCTCTTGGACTCTGGAGCTTTTGGAGGCGGCGTGCGAGCAGGGAGGAGCAACAACGGAGGATTTCTTTGCAGCGTGCAGGGGCGCATGAAGAGGACCAACAGCAAAAAACCTGGTCAGGGGCCTGAAGATCACCAGGATGAAGCCTGAAGATCACCCTGGTGATCGCGATCACCGTTCTGAGCACCCCTGCCCTAGATGGTTGAATCCGTGGGTGCAGAATCATAGAATCATACAGTTTAGAAGAGACCCCATGAGCCACGGTGTATAAGTACGGTAGAAGAAAATCCATTCATCAGGATTCGTGGACTTAATGCTGTCTTGATGGTGAGGTGAAGGGGCACCTCACAGGGAAGGTATAAGTAAAGGGTGGAGCAAGCTGCAGGCGTCTGGGGTGCCAGGGGTATGGAAAAAGGAGATAGAGTGGCCCTGGGCCCAGAAAAACACACCTGCTTTACCTGTCTGGCCCGCCCTTGTATCCTATTACCGTACCTCCTCCTCTGCCTCTCAAATCTCGCTCCTGAAGACTGTAGTGAAGCGGTGTAGGTGTGCATGAGCAAGATCTGAGAGGCAGAGAAGAAGGTACAGTAATAGGAAAATTACCATATTGAAATCAAATCTGATGCTTCTTAATTTTTTATTTGGTGTGCGTTGGAAGAGGGGTAATCTTAAAACTATATTTTAACTGGAAAAGTTGGGGGTCATCTTATACACCCAGTCGTCTTAGACACCAGTATAAGGTATATAGATGATCATTATTATGTCTCTCATTTCCCCCCTCTGACAGCCCAAACCCCAAAATGCCATCACCGTCGCTGTGTCCTCCCGGGCTCTCTTTGATATGGTGGAAGAGAGGAAAATCTATGAAGAACAAGGCCTGGAAAAGTACGTGGAGTACCAGCAGGCAAACGAAAATGTCACGCTGAAGCCTGGGCCAGCTTTTTCCTTCGTAAAGGTAACCTCGCTTCTTTGTGCAGAGTTCTGTTTCGAGGTCTTTTTAATTATGTTGTTACCCATGAGCCATTCGTAACCTCTCCCGGCCTCGCCCTCTCTGCCTGAAGCAGTTGGTGAATAATTCAGCTGCCTGTTACATAAGCGTACGGTCTGATGTGCACAGATGCACGCTCAGGGCATTAAAGATGCATCCGTGGTCTTTGTGAAGCGAGGGGAAATAGGAAAGAGAACTGGCATCACAAGAGAGGACAAATGAGATATTTGGGCCAGGTTGGGTTAAATGAACACACCATTGCAAGGCTTTAGCCTTCTCTTCCAAAGAATGCCAGTGCCTCGTCAAACTACAAATCCCAAGATGTCCGACGAGGCAATTCGCCGGCTGGTAGCGAAGCTGCCGCTTCTGAAAACGAACGTGAGCCCGTGGGACCAAGAGCTGTGGGTGAAGCGGCTGAAGGAGGAATACCAGGCGCTCCTAGTACACCGAGAACAAGAATGCTGATAATGATTGGTTCGGACTAGAATCCCACAAAGAAGGCACAAGGTGGTTTGGGAAGTGCTGGTATATCCACAATCTCCTGAAGTATGAGTTTGCGGTTGAGTTTGTTATTCCGGTCACTTATCTGGCCACTGCTCCAGAAATAGCAGTAGGAAAACAGCCAAAATACCCAGGGGTGGGAAAATATCCCTGACATACCACTTCAAGCCCTTGTGGGTGAGGAATGTCCCCAAATTCGGACTTGCGCACGTCATGGCTTTGGGGCTGGGACTTTGGCTGGCGGTGGAAATCCCGGATCTCATCTCGAAGGGTCAGATTGAGCACAAGGAGAAAGGAAGAGCGTGAGGTTTATTCTAGCCGGAGACTAGGCTTTGGTTTCCTTCTTAGGCCTGGATTGTTGGTGGCTGCTGGGGTCCGATTTGTGCCAATGGCTTGCTTTGTAGTTGTATGAGTTTCGGATTGTCCAACTTGACCAGGAAGCATATCACAATGAATACAATAAAAATATATAACTAGAAGAAGAAAAAACTACAAATCCCAAGATTACCCAGCATTGAGCCATGGCAGTTTAAAGTGGTGTCAAACTGCATGAATTTCATAGTGGAGATGCACATTTAGAAAGCAGGTTTCGGACAAAAAATGATTAGATGTTGAATTTGTTCTGATGAGGTTAGCTGTTGCAGTTGGGCCTACGTAAAAACTGTAAAACTCAGGTTTGGAGTAGCTGAATGTAGGAAGAATTAAGAAATAAAAAGGTCACTTATTACAGGCTCACTGTTTTGCAGATTTAAAAAAATATTAATTTAAAATATATATCATTGTATTTTCGCTGTTTTGTGGGGGTTTGCTGCTGCTATTCTCCAAGGCACTTTCCCTCCTCAGCCCTCCCTCCCTCCAGCCTTGAAGGGCCTTTGCTTCTTTTCCTTCACTTTATTTTAAGTTTATAAAGACATAAAATAGTGTATAACTATTTAAAAATGTATACATATTAAAATAAATAGAGCATCCCTACATCGTAGTTTTTCGCTTATTGCAGGAGGTCCTGAAACCTAACCCCAGCAATAAGTGAGGAAACACTGTACTTATTTATACAGCATAGGGTTCAACTGTGGAATTCACTGCCTCAAAAGGTACTGTAAACTGTCTTCTTGTGGCTTTCTGAAGTGGATTAGATAAATTAATGAGGCATTGGGTAGCTTCCATAACTACTACCGGTAACTAGGATGGCTATTGGTCAACTCGGGTGTAAGAGAAAGTATGCCTTATACATTGCAAAAATACTGTTGCACTCATGTCCTACTTTTGAGCTTCTCGTAGGCCATTGGCTGACTGCTATGGGAGCACAAGGATGAAATAGATCACACGTTCTCAACTTGTGTGTCCCCAGATGTTTTGGCCTTAAACTCCAGAAATCCTAACAGCTGGTAAACTGTCTGGGATTTCTGAGAGTTGTAGGCCAAAACACCTGGGGACCCACAGGTTGAGAACCACTGAAATATGTAGTAGGCCCTTGTCCTGATCCAGCAAGGTCTGTGATGTCCCTTCTAAACTGCCATATAATCCAGATTATGAAAGCAGATCGTTCACATTAACAGCTTTGAACTGGATTATCTGAGTCTACACTGCCATATAATCGAGTTCAGTGCAGATAATGTGGATTTTATATCGCTGTGTAGAAGGGGCCAGAATGTTTTTGTGCCTTCAAGTCACCTCTTGACTTAGAATGGGCCCCTGAATGTCTTAGGGTTCCTTAGGTCCCTTCCACACAGCTATATAAAATCCACATTATCTGCTTGATATTCTGGATTATATGGCTGTGTGGAATGGCCCTGAGACAAGGAATACTCAGAGGTGGCTTGTTATTGTCATCCTAATATCAGCTGCAACACTTGATATTCCTTGGCAGTCCTTATCCAAATACTAAGGCTGACCCTGCTTAGTTTCTAAAATCAGATCTAGTATATAAGCATCTTAGGGCCCTTCCACACAGCCCTATATCCCAGATTATCAAGGCAGAGAATTCCATAATATTTGCTTTGAACTGGGTTATATAAGTCCACACTCAGATAATGTGAGATTTTCTGCCTTGATATCTGGGATATAGGGCTGTATGGAAGGGCCCTGGGTAAGATTAACAATTTTAAATACGTTTCCTGTTGGTTCAGCCTGTTGGACTTGAAACGTAAATATGAATACACAACTATACTTGTAGTGGTGTAATTTCATAGTAAAGCACATGCTGTGCATGTGGAACAGGGATTCTCCAAGAATGGCCATCTAGATGTTGTTGAACCGTAACTTATTATATTATCTACCACTACAAGGCCACTACTGAAATAAAGGAATCATCCGTGATTACCATTCTCTCTAAAGCACATTGTAGACACTTCATTAACCTAATCCTTTTATAGCTGGTTTAACATCTATAAGAATTTGAAATATTTTCCATTGCTCATTTCTCTTATTGAGGACACTGGGCTGGGCAGAGAGGTAGAGAATAATATTTCAAGCATGAAAGATTGTACACAACCTTATGACCTTTCTAACACTTCTGGTTTTTTCCCTTTGCACACACTTGTGAAAGAGCAGGGCATAAGTTATACCACAAGTTATTCTGTGGTCAGACACTGTTGAGTTTCCTTTATTTCTCTCCTGAATATATATATTATATATATAGAAGAGGTAGAAAACTTCTTGTTTTCTCCTACTTAATGGCCTCCCAAACTCCTCTTTCTTTTTCTTTTTGGAGCAGCATGTTTGATTTGTTGAGGATGCATAAGATTAGTAACGGTATTACATTTATTTATATCTCCCTTTCTCCTAAAATTGAGATTGAGAGTGACTGGAGCTGTTGCAACAGGGGAATATGATTGTGTGTGTTAAGACGTGTCAAACGGTCTGCATTTTTTGCTTGAGGACCAGTATGTTGATAGACTTCTGTCAACTCCAAACAGCTCCTTTGGGTGGCTCCTTGCAGATGTAATAGCAGCAATGAGGAATTGCTTTTCTGCCTACGCTGCCATAAAGTAGTTTTTGAAATAGGCTCTTGGCTTGTGTTTCATGAGATCCACTTGGTTTTCTGCCATCACTGTAGTCTCCATCTTACTTGTTTCACCGCCATCAGCTGCCTGGAATTTTGTGTCTCTACTCCATGAGAAAGGATGCTCACAAATTATTGCCCTGGCCACCTTAGTATTGCCGAGGTCTTCCAGAGCTTTAGCAAAGTCACCTACTGAGGCCATTTTTACAGGAAATGGATGATGACACATAGATGGTAGGGGATTCGATTTCAATGGGCCAGAGATTAAAAGATGCCTGAGCCACCAGCACATACAGTAGTTATGTCTTCTGGTCTCTGACCAAGAAGTAAAATCCTTTAATCCATGGGCTGGCCATTTCTATGCCCCATATATTGCTAGATCTTAATTTCCATCATGCCTCACCACTTTCTATGTGAAGTAAGGTTGTTGGCCATTCGTATTTAGCAACATTTTTCAAACCACAAATTTCTTATCCCTGCCTTACTTCCTTTTTTTGCAACTCAGTTCCTGCTTGGCAACATCTTTGAAATTTTCCTAAACTTGAGGAGTATAGACTGCAAGTGCCAATGTTGCCTTTTCTCTCATCCCCACTATTGTAAAATGGGTATAATATCTGTTTGCGATGTGAAGTTGTTGTCTTCCTAGGTTTTTTCACATTATAACTGATTTCACTTGCTAATAATTAATTGGAATTGGTTGGGAAAATGTGCAGGTGCTTTGCTGTCCTGTCTTGGTGCTAGATCAGATATAAGAAATATTGAGGAGAAGAAGAAGAAAAAAACAGAAGTAAATGTGCTATTTTTAGTGGCTGGCCATACAGTCTCTACTGTGCCCCATTCTGGTCAAAACTTCCACATGTTTTTACCATGTGGCTGTAGACATTGGGATAAAGGTGACAGTTTCAAAGTGACTTTGCGGGCTAGGCTAATGGAACCTACAGTTCTCTAGTAAAGGGCTGCTATTCATTGTACAATGCTATTCATTGTATGAACACTTGTTTTGTATGCTGACCATCTACACTAGGCATGAACAAACTTAGGCCCTCCAGGTGTTTTGGACTTCAACTCCCACAATTTCTTACAGCCAGTAGTTGAAGTCCAAAACATCCGGAGGGCCCAAAGTTTACCCATGCCTGGTCTACACCATGTGTGGGGTGAATATTCTGCCCTTAAGACACTTCTAGCAGTTGGTCATATGGATTGTAAAAAAATAACCCCTTCGCAAGTTTACAAATGATTTTGAACAAAAATATGTTAAACATTGTCTGGGGAGTTGCAAGTTGTAGTGATGTCAAACTGGATTAATTCTATAATGTAGATCCACCCTTAGTCTAAGGTAGCTTCCTATTTACCTAGTGCTTTATGAAAAAAATATAATTTTTAAAATTCACTGGTATATATACACATTTCTGTTTTGTTTGTGTACAACAATTGTACTATATGGATTCAACTCACTCCAGAAGTAATAGATGGCCTAATAAAAAGCCCTTGAAATGCTGGTGTTCCGTTCTGAAATAGTCACATTCACAATCTATCTGTAGCCATAGGTGCTGCAATTGACTGTAAAACTGCCAAATCGCATTCCGTAATTCTTTAGAAGATTTGCTCCTTGTTGCAACACGCCCTACCAAACCCTGGTGAGAGGTCAAGAAGCTGGAATCAATACAACCTGTTATGCAAGTCAGGCTAGCAAATGCATTTTTCTTTTGAGATCTCCCGATAAAAGCAGATAATTGAACTAATGCATACAACGCATACCTTTGCTTCCCACAGGCCCTGGAGCAAGTCAATGCCCGACTTCGTGAGCTGTATCCAGATGACGAACAGCTGTTTGATATTGTGCTCATGACTAATAACCATGCTCAAGTCGGGGTGAGACTGATCAACAGTATTAACCATTATGGTGAGTTGGAGTTTCATGTTTCTCTTGCATTTTACTTTGCTGCAGCTGCTGCTATATCTTTCTACCTTTCTATCTCGGGCAAAGTACGAAGTGTTGGATATAATCTTTTATTACATGGTATGTGTCCAGGTTGTTGTTGTTATTAAGAATATTATTATTCTCCCATGTAAAAATGGTGTATATGGCACGCTTCCTTTAGTGTGAAAAACAATGGAAGAAGATAATCTGTTTGCATCAGTCTTGCATGGTGTAGCAGGAAAACTTCATTTCGCCTTTAATTGCGGAGTGGGTGTTTCTTTAAAATCATTTATTTGGAATTTGGCTTTGTTGGCTTTGTTGGTGATGGTTAATGAGAGTTGCAGTCCAACAAAAAGTGGAGTGCCAGGCAACTTTCCTTGCTTCATATATTTTTGTGGATTGTAATATATCCATGTCTTTACAGTCCTGTGCTCAAAACAGTATTCACTTGAAGCTATATAGTGCTGAGATAAGCAAAGTAACTGAAGGCTGTAGGGTTTCACCTGTTGATGTTTATGATTCATCTGGTGCTGTGAGTGAATGACAAGATGCACTCCACTTCATTCCCCATCTTTTGCCTTCCTCTTGCTATAATTCGGCTTTTGATTTTGGCCACAATGCTCTCTTTCTTAGCCCTAACATTGCTCGTGCTCCTTGTCTTGACTGGATTTGGTACCTTTAAGAAACTGCATAAAAATGGGACTACAAAATAATGCTTTAAAAAGTCACAGATGGTGAGAGAAAGGACAGGAAAGAATTGAGAGCCATCAGTCGAAATGCCGTGCTTTGAAGGACTGCAGAGCAGATTCCTCTGGCATGGGTCACCTGACCTCTCCAGATGACTTCAAACACTACAAAGGTCCATTAAGCAAAAAGAGGTTACTCAATGTGATATTTTCAGTGATGGTTTTATCATTAGTTTAGGTCAGTAGTTTTTGATGGATTAATTCACCACAACCAGGAGAGTGGCATCACATCACATCTGGTTGTCAAAATGGCAGCTTCAATAGAATGTCTCTATCCTTTAGAACAGCGGTTCTCAACCTGTCTATCCCCAGATGTTTTGGCCTTCAACTCCCAGAAATCCTAACAGCTGGTAATCTGGCTGGGATTCCTGGGAGTTGTAGGCACCTGGGGACCCACAGATTGAGAACTACTGCTTTAGAGAGAGGCAAAAAGACCAATGAGATCCTGTGGCCACCAGAGCATACCTACCCCTACTCTATGCTTTCTGAATTGGAACACAAATATCGCAGTAACTGCCTCAATAAGTTCTTGTCTGTGCATCAGTTAAACCTGGTAATTTTTCTTGTTCAATACTAGGTCTGTTAATTGAACGGTTCTGTATGACTGGGGGAAAGAGTCCTGTTGGGTACTTGAAAGCATACCTTACCAATTTGTACCTGTCTGCTGACTCTGAAAAGGTTCAAGAAGCCATTGAAGCAGGTTTGAATTGAGTCTTTTTCTTTCTTTCTTGAATAACAGAGTGCAAACCAAAATATTAATGAATTGTGTATGTCATCTATAAGATGTTACAGCTGAACTGATAAGCATATTTGGATTGTGAACCTCATATGACTTTGGGCCCTTCCAGACAGCCCTGTAACCCAGAATATCAAAGCAGAAAATCCGACGATATCTGCTTTGAACTGGGTTATCTGAGTCCACACTGCCATATTTTCCAGTTCAACGCAGAAAATGTGGGATTTTTTTTCAGCTGTGTGGAACGGGCCTTTGATTTATTACTGAAATGTATCAATAAAACGTAACGTTCTTTTTGCACTTTCAGTGATTTATTTATTTCTGCCATTTCTATCCCGTCTCTTCTCTACCCTCGAAGGGGGACTCAGGACGGCTTACATATAGTGGTGATGCAATGTTGCTACATAACACTTACAATAATAAAATTACAATTAAATACAACAGCAGTCATTGTGATATTGTTTTATGGTTTTATGTATTACTGTTTTAATATCATCAACCGTAACATCATTCATGACATGATTTCACATATAGTTAGGTAGAAAACTATTTACCTAGACTCAGATCAGTATGTCTATTATTTTAAAAAACACTGATGACTAATCCTGTAAGATTACAATACTAAATTAATAATTTCTGTATTGGTTTTTGCAGGAATTGCTTCTGCGACAATGTTCACAGGAAATAAAAAGGTTCCTTTTGATGACAAGCAGCTCCGAGTGGCCTTTGATGGGGATGCTGTTCTCTTTTCTGATGAGTCTGAAATAATTGTGAAAGAACATGGCCTGGATAGATTTTTTGAGCATGAACAGCTGAACGAGAATAAACCTCTTGCACAGGTATGATGGCCAGCATCTGGTGCCCTTCCACACAGCCATATAACCCAGACTATTAAGGCAGATAATCCACAATAACTGTTTTGAACTGGGTTATCTGAGTCCACACTGCTATATAATCCAGTTCAATGTGGATTTTATACAGCTGTGTTGATGGGGCCTTAGTTCTCATAATGAAAGTTGTGATGCTGAGTGGCACTGTAATTTTACTTGATTATTAAGTGCTTTCAGTTTTTAAACTTCCAGTGACTTCTCCTGAAGGACAATAATTGCCATTAATTTGTTTTAAACATCAAATAATGTTTCCTGGTGGGTAGTAACAGCACTTAGACCATCATTTTCAGTCTTCAAAGAAGAGCGTTTAGATTTTGCTAATGCTTATTATAAATGTACTTGTCTTATATTTTGAACCTCATTTTATTTACCACAAACTCTGTACATTAAGAGTTGGTATAATACTGTTCCCTTAAAGATATAATTTACCCCTCTATTCTGGCCTTTTCCCCCATCAAAAATGTTGAATTACTTCTCATGGCTGGCTGGATGGAAGCCTCCAGTAGCTTTGGTTGCAGAGGTCTCATATAACACATAAAATGCCTCCTCCCCTCCAAAGGTTTGCATCCGCTTAATATTGCCTTCTTTTTCAATTTGGAACGTCACGGGAAAATAATTTGGTTTTTAGTGTCACTACATTTGCATCATTCCTGCTGTAGGTGAATCTAGAGGTGGTCAAGTGTTCAGAAAGAGGACCTCTATTTTCTCTCACTTTAACTGAAGTAGGGAGTTCTACGTAAGGCTCCTTTTATTTGCATAGATTTGCCCCTCTCCATTGAGGTTAACCATCTGATCCTTGCTTGTCAGGGATATCCATGTGTTCCTTCAGGGATAGCCATGTTGGCCATAGGAGTGTGAGACAGACAAAATCCAAAATACCTCTCATAGTGATACCTTTATTGGACGAACCAAAAGGTGAAAAATACATCACACTAGCTTTTGAGACTTCTTTATTAGGTAAAGGTGTTTAAAAACAGGAAGGGGGATGAAAAGTGATTATGTGAAAGCCAGAAATCTCTGTCATGAGATGTTTACATTTGGTGGTGTGTATTGAACTCTTAGCAATGCAGTGAATCAGGTGTTAGACTAATGAAGATGTTTTGCCTCCTCCTTTGAACATCAAAGGATGGATCCTGTGCTCTTTAATTGTATATTTTATGCATTTGTGCAAGTGTGAAACTCACTTCATGCACCGTGGTAATGAGCAGGAAAGGACATTAATCTGTAGGAAGCTGGAGAACACTTTCAGCATCCCTTATGCTGAGGGCCCTTCCACACAGCCCTATATCCCAGAATATCAAGGCAGGAAATCCCACAATATCTGTTTCGAACTGGGTTATCTGAGTCCACACTCAGATAATGTGGGATTTCTGCCTTGATATTCTGGGATATAGGGCTGTGTGGAAGGGCCTGAGCTGCACAAACAAAAGTTGTGACTTGACCTAAGACAACTTCTTTTAACTTTTTCTCTAATTACAGTTCCCACACTCTTTTGCTGTTAAAGACTTTTTTGTGCTTGTAGTTTGTTTCTGACTCATGAGTTTTCTTTTCCCAGAAATAATATGTTTCCAATACTTTTCTCCATAGGGTCCTTTGAAAGGTTTCTTGGAGGATCTTGGAAGGCTCCAAAAGAAGTTCTATGTGAAGAATGAGCGGCTGGATTCACCAATCAGGACGTACCTGGTGACAGCCCGGAGTGCTGCCAGTTCGGGTGCCCGAGTGCTGAAGACTCTTCGCAGCTGGGGAGTGCAGATCGATGAGGCCCTTTTCCTCGCAGGAGCACCCAAAGGACCAGTCCTGGCCAAAATCAGACCTCACGTTTTCTTTGATGACCAGATGTTTCACATAGAGGGTGCGAGGCAGCTGGGCACGATTGCTGCTCATGTGCCATATGGCATCGGGCAGAAGTACCACAAATCCAAACTGAAGGACAGCCCCGCCACCAATTAGTTCCATTGAATGTGTCAATCAAAAAAGAAATTTCCATATGTGGACTTTTTTCAAATATATATTTAAACATGGTTCCTTCAGGTTTGTACTCTATTTTTAGATATTTTATACAATAGACACATTTTGGCGTGGGGTTTTTGTAATGTTACTGAATAATTGGATGCAATCTGCATTCCCCTGTGCATACGCAGTACAACTTTAGTATCAAATCAATAAAGTACAAGCCAGGATAAAATCAATAATGTTTCCATTAATTAGTCTGGTGTATAGATTGCACTCCTTTCATGCTTTTAATGCTGGATATATTCTCAGTGCATTATATCGAACTCCATCAGTGTGCATTAAGGTCCACTCCTTGAAATACCGTGTATGGTCATGTAGAAGTAGACTCTACGCCCTGCCTCATGTACAGAGGAAGAATTGTTTTAAGCTACAGACAATGCAGTTGCTGTTGTCCAGTTTTGGTAAAAAATTATTTAGCCGCTTGTACTCCTTCTATTTTTATCATTTTACACTTTTGTATGCAATGCTTTTGACATGAAATAAATAAAAAGTAAGGCTTTATGCATATGTTGAGAGTGGATTTGAGGGCCAAAATTATGGATTTTGATATGATTCCTGGATAAGTCTAGGGCAAAGTTGAAGGCCAAAATTATGGCTTTTGGCCTTCAACTCTGGACAATTTGAGAGTCATTCCACAAAGACCAGAATTGCCTTGGGACCTGCCAAACTTGTCTGCTGCTGCCATCCTCCTCTTCCAAGCATTTAAAAACTTATTTTGCCACTCCGTTCAGAAAAGGAGATTGTTCATTTTGATAAAAGAAACAGTATTACCTGTTATAAAAATGGAACCATCATCTTCTCAGAATGGCAAGAAATGATACCTTAGCCCAGGGATCCCCAAACTAAGGCCTGGGAGCCGGATACGGCCCTCCAAGGTCATTTACCCTGCCACCTCTCCTGCACATTACCATGAGGAAGAAATATGAAAGATTCTGGTGGTGGTCTGTGAAGCAAACAAATCACCCTCCTTTCTTTCCAAGGGTCACTTTTTTTCTCTTCCAAACCCAGCTCTTCTGTCCCACCCTGTCATTTTCTCAAAGAAAACATTGCCTAACAAAAGAACAATTTATTGAAGTATTTATTTTTCCTGAGGCAGCAGAAACTTCCTGTTTTCTGTACCATGACAAAGAGAAAGGCATCCATCCTATTATTGGGTGAGTTTTCCGGGCTGTATGACCATGTTCCAGAAGCATTCTCTCCTGATGGTTCGCCCACATCTATGGCAGACATCCTCAGAGGTGAGGTCTGTTGGAAACTAGGCAAGTGGAGTTTATATATCTATCATTTTGATTAGCACTGAAAAGCCTTGCAGCTTCAATATCACTTTTAAATGGATGGTGCCTAGATTTTTTTTAAAAAAAATTAAATAAAGCAACCAAACAGATTATTAAAATTTTAAGGGCTGCCAAACACTGCTATCAAGAATACAATCCATGTGGGGGGTGCTTTGATTGTGTGTTTCTGCATAGCATAGAGTTGAACTGTATGGGGCATCAATCAATGGTATTCTCCGTGATGCTTCCAACTAAGGCCCCATCTACACTGCTATATAAAAAACAGATTATCTGTTTTGAACTGGATTATATGGCAGTGTAGACTCATATAATCCAGTTCAAAGCACATAATGTGGATTATCTGCTTTGATAGACACATATGCAGTCAATCCCAGGGTTCCTGACTGAGAAGTTGGGTGTTTGTAACTCGATGACTGCCTGTATACCAAAACGTATGACTTCAGCATTTGTTGTTGTTTATTTGTTCAGTCGCTTCAGACTCTTTGTGACCTCATGGACCAGCCCACACCAGAGCTCTCTGTTGGCGGTCACCACCCCCAGCTCCTTCAAGGTCAAGCCAGTCACTTCAAGGATGCCATCCATCCATCTTGCCCTTGGTTGGCCCCTCTTCCTTTTTCCTTCCCTTTCCCCAAGCATCATTGTCTTCTCTAAGCTTTTCTGTCTTCTCATGATGTGGCCAAAGTACTTCATCTTTGCCTCAAATGTTCTTCCCTCCAGTGAGCAGCAATACACTCCAATTTTGATCATTCTGATCCCTTTCAGCAACGTATAGGATGGTATTTCATAGCTTAAAAGGCAGACTGATTCATGACAGACTAAGCCCAACTAACTTTAATGACCAATGTTGGAGAGTTAAGAAAATGAAGGGGATGAAGGAAAACATGATTAGGTGTTGGAGATTATTTTTGGAGGCTCCAGATCTCCACACAGTCTCCAGAATCCTCTATTGAGCACACACAAACAGCAATAGATGAAAAGGTAGGGAGCAGCTAAGTAAGCCTTCGTGTTCACACACACACACGCACACACAATCACAATAGAAATTATAACAAATGTGAATTCTGCTGAAAGAAAAGGAATATTTTGGGAACAATACTCATGTCAGGCTTTATTTCCTGAAGTACATAAGAACATAAGAAGAGCCATGCTGAATCGGACCTCAGCCCATCTAGTCCAGCATTCTGTATCACACAGTGGCCCACCTGTTGTACACGGGGATCTCGAGCAGAAGGGAGGGCAAAACCAGTATGGACTGGTTGGATCTTCTCATGGTCTGTGATCTACAAGATATATCTACTAGAAATAAATTAATAATCAAAAGAAAGAAATTCCATGAATGAAATGGGTCTACTCTAGCCACCCCCAAGGTGTATTGGGGGCAGCTCTGAAGCAGACTGGTCCAGATCTTGAGGTCCAAGGCACTCTCAGAGCTTTCCTCCAGCACCACGGTTCAAAAGCATCTATCTTCCTTCGCTCAGCCTTCCCTATGGTTCAGCTCTCACATCCATAGGTTACTATGGGGAATACCACTGCTTTTACTATGCGGATCTTCGCTGCCAGTGTGATGTCTCGACTCTTCACTATTTTATCATGATTGGACATTGCTCTCCTCCCAAGAAGTAAACGTCATGATTTCCTGGCTGCAGTCTGCGTCTGCAGTAAGCTTTGCACCTAGAAATACAAAGACTGTCGCTGCCTCCCTCTATTGGCCAGTTATGAATCAGTCTGGTTGCCACAATCTTGGGTTTTTAAAAAATGTTTAGCTGCAACCCAGCTTTTGCCCTTTCTTCTTTCACCTTGGCTAGAAGGCTCCTCAGCTCCTCCTTGCTTTCGGCCATCAGAGTGGTATTGTAGCGGAAAATCAGGAGTCCCAGAACTCCCAAGGCAAATACCTCTAACTCTCAGGCGGCGACCTTCGTGCGGGCACAGGAACGAACGATGCAACAATTGATACTGGTCCAAATGAAGCCAATCTTTATTGATTACATCAGCTGACGGAGTCTGCCTAGCATAAAGCTGCTAAAATGGCAGAGCCTCGAGCAAACGCCAACACTCAGGTTTTATACATTCAATGGCGACAATTCCTTGATCCCGCCCATCTTCACAACTTGCAATAGGCTGGCACACATGAACCCATTTCTTTTACCCAGTTAAACAAAGCATTGTTCAGCACTACATTCTCATTTGCTAATAAACTGTGGCGCAGTATTAATTTCTCATTCTCACAGTATGTTATCGGCCATATGGGCAAGATGTTCTTGAATCGCAACATTTCTACAGCCGTTCCCTGTGCCAGCCAGCAGGAACAACTTCATTTGCCCATGCGCGCTTTCTAGCCATTCAGATACTATGTAAACAACGCAGCATGGTAGACTATGGGCCAATCAGGCCGCTTTTTATCTAAAGGCACATGATGTTCTCTTGGCAAATCACTGCTTGTGCCTTTCTACCAATCAGGGCTGATTGTCCCCGTCATGGCTTTTGGCGAACTGCCTCGCTATTCTAAGGCCAGCTACTCTGAAACCTTTGCTGTGCATCACTCTCTCCTGACAGTACTTCTGCTAAAAGCATCAATTCCGCTTTAGTATCATCTGCATATCTAAGGTTGTTAATGTTTCTTCCAGCAGTTTTAACCCCAGCCTTGCATTTGTGAAGCCCCGCACATCGCATGATGTGTTCTGCATTACAAGTTGAATAGGTTGGGTGAGAGAATACAACCCTGCCGTAGGCCTTTCCCCATCTTGAACCAGTCTGTTGCTCCATGGTCAGCTCTTCCTGTTGCTACTGGGTCCTGATACAGATTCCTCAGGAGAGAGGCCAGGTGGTTTGGCATGCCCAGACCACCAAGAACTTGCCACAATTTCAGCATGTATCCACTTTAACTCCTGCAGAATTCTGGGCTTTGTCGTTTAGCGAAGCCCCCAGGAGCTGCAATGAAGGCATTGCTTAGCCTTAGCTCTCCACTGCAACACTCCAGGCACGTTTGTGTCCGAATGCACTACAACCCCCACAAGGCCCCGCGCGCGTCTCCCTGCCAACCGGCGGGAAGCCCTGCGGAGCGCCCTCCCTGTGGCTGCGCGTGCGCTCGCCCGCCCCCTCCCTTCCCCCCTCCCTCCCGGCCTGGCCTCGCGATGGCCGCCGCGGCGGTGGTGCTGGCGGCAGCTCTGGGCGGAGGGCTGCTGCTCATCGCCCGGCGCTTCTGGCAGGTGGCGGCGGGGGGCCGGGAAGGCGAGGCGGGGCATGGAGGGCAAGACGGTCATCATCACGGGCGCCAACAGCGGCATCGGGCGGGCCGCGGCCGCCGAGCTGCTACGCCAGCACGCCAGGGTCATCATGGCCTGCTGGGACCCGCTGCGCGCCGAGGAGGCCACCCGGGAGCTGCGCGCAGAGATGGGCGTGTGCGCGCGGGGCGGGGCGAGTGCCGCGGGGAGCTGCTGGTCCGGCACCTGGACCTGGCCTGCCTCCGCTCCGTCCGCAGCTTCTGCCACCAAGTGCTGCAGGTAACACCAGGGGAGAGAGGGGGGGGGGAGGGGGGCCGCCTGCGCCTTTAGGGCAGGGCAGGGCAGGGCAGGGCGCGCGAGCAGGGGTTGCTGCTGGCCACGCGACCAGGCAACAGAGCAGCACCTGCTGCAACCCCCCTTTCTCCCACCACCGCTTTTCCTTGCCTACACAAACCTTAAAGGTACAGGAGCGCCTTTTGCCATCTCCAGATGGTACCATCCCACTATTAGCAGAAGATCAGAATAACAATACCAGTAATTATTATTATTCATCGTGTTTAAATAATAATAATTAATTAATAGTTTTATTAATAAGAATCATATTTATAATAATTATTATTAATTGTGCTAAAATTAATAATAATTAATAAATATAATAGTTATTATAAATTTAATTTTATTTATAATTACTATTAATCTTGTTTAAAAGCAAAGTCGAAGCTCCAAGGGCCCCATCGGACTTCCTCAAGAGTCTTAAGGGACAATTCGCGGCCGGGCCAGGGCCCTTGGCGCAGGCCCCCATGTGGGCGCCCGCGGTCTCTGGTCCCCACGGCTGCTTTTGCACCGGCGCTTCTTCTGGGACACCCCCGCCTGCCTCCGTTTGACCCTAGGGGGCACCGTCGCTGACACCTCCCTTTCCCCCTCCCCCCCCCCCCATCCTCTTGTTCTTCCCTTGTCCACTTGTTGTCTCGATGTGCCACTGGGCACTCAAACTTTTGTAAACCGCTGCGAGCCTTCAGGGAGTTTGAAATATAAATAAATAAGTTTGAAACATAAATAAATAAATAAATAAGTATGGATCCTCAGTGTTGCAATCCCAATCAACAGGAGGATTGAAGAGAAACAACTGGAAAAGCTGACATGATGCGAGGATGTAAAGATCGAACTGCACAGACTCTGGCACAAGGTGGTCCCAGTGGTGATTGGCACACTGGGCGCAGTGCCGAAAGACCTTGGCCTGCACTTAAACACAATTGGCACTGACAACTGTCAGCTACAAAAGGACACCCTATTCAGATCTGCATGCATTATTCGCCAATACATCACAGAGTCCTAGTCACTTGAGAAGTGTCCAGCGTGTGATGCAATACTGCATAGCGATCTTGTTTCCTGTGTACTAATCTTGTTGTGTTTCATATAATAATAATAATAATAATATAAACCAGTACAGGTGGTTCCAGTGGTAATCGGCGCACTGAGTGTCATGCCAAAAAGATCTCAGACAGGATTTGAAAACCATAAACATTGAGAAAATACGATCTGTCAACTGCAAAAGGCTACCTTACTTGGATCTGTGCGCATCATTCGAAAATACATCACACAATCCTAGACGCTTGGGAAGTGTTCGACTTGTGATTTTGTGATACGAAATCCAGCACTGTGTTTTTGTGTCAGTAAAATAATAATAATAATTAACCCACCCTCTCTTTGCTAGGGGACTCTGGGTGGCTTCCAAAAAACCAAAATGGCAAACATTCGGTGCTAAGTGCAGTGACAAGATAAAACAAACAACAATCCAAATAAACATATTAAAATATACCAAGTAAAAAAACATTGGCTAAAACATGTAATCATTCAGGCCTCATAAATGACACATTAAGCAGTTAAAATCTGTAAAAAATATAAAAGTGTAAAAACGTGGCTCTCCAAGAAGTTAAGGCAATTGCAGTCAGCATCATCAGGCGAGATAAAATCAATGATAAACTAGTCCGCTTCCTCTCCATAGGCTAATGTACTAAAATAGGTTTTTAATTGTAGACTTGGGTCTACTCCACAATGTAACAAAATGTGAAAATATTTCTGTTCCTGGTTTGAAAGTGTCATTTCCTGTTTAATTGTGTGGTACTTACTTTGAAGATCCAAGGTTATTGAAGTTCTCATTCAATAACATCAATAATAATGTATCCTGTTTTTCTCTGTAACGGGACCCAAAGCAGTTCACAACATAATGCAATACAAATCAAAGCACATTTTTTCATGTCAGGAGTGACTTGAGAAACTGGAAGTAGCTTCTGTCATGAGAGAATTGGCCGTCTGCAAGGACGTTGCCCAGGGGATGCCCAGATGTTTTGATGTTTTACCATCCTCGTGGGAGGCTTCTCAGATGTCCCTGCATGGGGAGGCGGAGCTGACCGAGGAAGCTCATCCACGCTCTGCCTGGATTCAAACCTGCAACCTTTTGGTCTTCAGTCCTGCATGCACAAGGGCTTAACCCATTGCGCCACGGGGATTACGTTTAACATAAAATACAAGACAAAAATTGCACAAAGCGTACTAACTCCAGAAATCTATTATATAAATGGGTTCACGTCATGTGATGTATACCTCAAACAAAGAAACCTTACAACGCAGAAAAACAATACTTGCCAACAGAAATAGGCCTCAAGCAAGGTACGTTTGTAGCAAAGAAACTTCCCCAAAACCTAAAGGCCCCAAAACAACGAGTAAAAATAAAACTACATTTACCAGCATCCTCCGGGCCAGCCAAAGACTCACCCAGCCTCTACATTCTGAACAACATGATTGGCTGCCAATAAGGGCGGATTTGCATAACTGCTGCACTAGCCAGCCAACATGAAAATTCCGATCCTTAATAAACTGCCAAAACAAAATAAGGAAAAGGCCTGAGCCAATCCCCAACACAAACACCCAAATCACTTCCAACCGAAAATTTACACACCCCCCCAAAAAACCACGCCCAAAATTGACAGTAAGGCTTCATTAACTTGATCTCCCTAACTAGCCCTCATTTACTGGGAAGCTGTTTACGCTCTAAATTGACAGTAAGACTTCATTAACTTGATTTCCCTAACTAGGCCTCACTTACTGGGAAGCTGTTTACCCTCTGAATTGACAGTAAGGCTTCATTAACTCGATTCTCCCGACTAGGCCTCAGCTCATTGGACATTGTGTATGGCCTGAATTGACAGTAAGGCTTCATTAACTTGCTGTTCCTAACTAGGCCTCAGCTCATGGGACATTGTGTATGGCCTGAATTTACAGTAACCTACCTTGGCACACAGAGCCCCGACCATGCATGATGGGACTTGAAGTACCACAATGGAAAATGGGATTTGTAGTACTTCAAAACCCATCATTCCCCACAGACTACTGCGGCCCAGAACCAAGACCAATAAAGACCCAACTTGGCACACCATGCCCCCCATGACCCACACTCCATCCAACTGCAGTTTAGAGGAGGGCACACCGTGGATGATTGGACTTTCTCGCATCTCCTAAAAAGGGCACAGCAACGCGTGTCGGGTACAGCTAGTAAGATATAAATAAATATCAAGCATTTAAAACATTTAAAACAGTGGTCTCAACTTGTGGGTCCCCAGATGTTTGGGCCTTCAACTCCCAAAAATTATAACAGCTGGTAAACTGGCTGGGATTTCTGGGAGTTGTAGGCCTAAACACCTGGGGACCCACAGGTTGAGAACCACTGCACTAGAGCATGAATCCATTTTCAATCCGGTTTCTGCCTGGGAGATAGTTTGCCTACATGTGTTTTGGACTTCAACTCCCACAATTCCTGGTGTTTTTAGTTTAGGGAGGGGCCTTTAAACTGCTCATCCAGGCAGGTCCTGGTCCTCCCTAAACTACAAACACCAGGAATTGTGGGAGCTAAAGTCCAAAACACCTGTAGGACCAAAGGTTGGGAGCCACTGCTCTAGTGTGTTGAGGCTATTAATGCAGTTTGACACCACTTCAACTGCCCCAGCTCAGTACTATGGAAACTTGGGAGTTGTAATTTTACAAGGCACTTAACCTCTGTCAAAGTGGATGGGTGCCTCACCGAACTACAAATCCAACAGTTCCCAACCTTCAAGCCATTGCAGTTAAACTGCATTCATTCTACGCTGCAGACCGTCATCCTGAGATCCCTTTGGAAATCACTTTCGAAACAGCGTTTAAGACACGAATGCTTCCCAGTTTTCAATCCCTGCAATGGCGCATGTTCTGAAAGTGTTGCTCTTTCACTCCTCTGTCCACCCACGGTCGCAAATGAATGTGTTTCCCTTTTGCAACATCAGTATTAACAGCGAGGCGTGATCTTTGCTTCTTTTAAATAAGAAAGATAGTGTGGGTGTGTAATGCAGACGAACCAGTGAGCATGCCTTCATAATATATCTGTGTACTGCAGAACATGCTCTTGAGGGAGGCACTACCTTGCTCTGTAAATGAGAGTAATTTAAAACTTGTTCCTGTTGTTTCAAAAAGCAAGAGGTTAAGAATAAATGAGCCATCATTCTGGTTTGGCCTCTTACATATCTCATAGAAACTTGGGTGAAATACAACCTGTACTTATCTTCTGAGAAGAAGAAAAAGCAGACGGTTAACAACAACCAAGTCCCCATGGCATCTTAAAGACTAATGAGGTTTCTTTGGTACATGTTGTTGTGGACTTCACCCAGTGCAATCCAGAAAGGTTTATATCAGGGCTGTCCCAACTTCTACGGGCCCAAGGGCCGGAATTCCGGTCACTGATCACCTGGGGGGCCGAAGGGTCTGCCTCTGCCCCTCCCCAGCTCCCCAGCCAATTTACTTACAATTGACCTTGAGTTGTGGAGTTGTAGTTCACCTCCATCCAGAGAGCACTGTGGACTCAAATAATGATGGATCTGGACCAAACTTGGCATGAATACTCAATATACCCAAATGGGAACACTGGTGGATTTGGGGAAATGTTTCCTAATACCTTTGAGTTATTTGAGTCCACACTCAAATTGGGACACACCAAAAAAAACCAAACACCTCAATGCCATCGCAGGGCTTGATGGGGCCTCCTTTCCCAGAGGCGGGTGGAGGAGGCCCAAAGAGCTCCCTCCCTCCCTGAAGTAAAAACAAGCCGCGGGGGCAGGCGCAAAGGAAGCCACATTGCGCCCTGCACGCGGGGGAAGGCAGCACAACAAGGGGGAGGGGCGCGGAGGAGGGGAAGGAAGCGTCGCCAAGGAAACTGCCGCTGAGGGACCCCTCACCCAACGTCCCACTGTTTTTAGATTGATTGATTCGAGCCAGGCCCTTCCTTACCCATACTGCGGGAGCCCCGCCACAGGGCCGAAGCGCCAACGCCGCCGCCGTCCCCGAAGAGCCCTGCTGGAGCCGAGGCCAAGCTCAGGCCGGGCGCGGCGGCTCTCCCATCCGCGGGGCGGGAAGCGAGGGCCCTCCACAGGAAGAGGACGGCCAGGAGGGGCTTTCCCTGCCTCACTCCCCTCCTCCCTCTGTCTGAGGGAATGGGAAGCAGCCTGGAAGCAGCCGCGAGGGAAGAGGAGGCGCGCGCCCAGGCCGGCCGCAAATCCCGCGGGACCCGAGATTTCGGCAGCTATCGTGAGACTACGCAGCCACAGACGGGATTTCGACCTCCCTCGAAATCCCGTCTGTGGCTGGCGTAGTCTCGCGATGCTTGCCTAAACCCGGAAGTAGGTATTTTTTATTATTATTTTTAATTTGTATTTTATTAAAACAAGTTAGGGGGCCAGAGGGAAGGGGCTCGGGGGCCGTGTACGGCCCCAGGGCCACCTGTTGGACAGCCCTGGTTTATATCAAATGAAATGCTATAGTGGTTAGGATGCCACAAGATTATGTTGCCTTTATTGCAGCAACCTAACATCTTTATCTGCTGAGCTGAGGAAAAGTCATTAATTTTACATTAGAATTATTATTGGGAAGTGAAAGAAGTGTATGTGTTAACATGGAGAAGATATGATGACATTTTGATAGATATTTTATTTAGAGAGGAGGGGAAAGATGCTGCAGTATCTTTCAGAGACGAGCCCTTGACCTTCCCGCAGTGCATCTTGCCAAAGAACTGTTTGCATTGTCACCAGTTTGCATTATATGAGATATGTAAATCTTTCAGCTTTGGCACTATGTAAAATGATGCAGCAAATTTTGTAATCCAGGAATAGATTTATTATGAATCAGAGTACTGGGGTGGTGGCGGGGTAGTCTGCTGCCTTGTTGCATCTGATAAACGTGCATACGTTTTTATTCCAGTCAGCTTCTTAAGATGTAGAAAATGACCTTCCTTCATATTCAAATCATGAATTTGGACACAAACTTGTGAATTTTGTAATTGAAGACATTTAAACCCAATTATTCCAGGGCGGGACAGCTTTCATTAGATACAATTGCTTTTTTCCAACCTTCAGCCTACAAGACGTATTGGATTGTAATTGCCAACATCTCCAAACAGAAAAAGTGTATGGAAGATGCCACATTTGAAGCCCTAGAGGGGGAACAGCCCCCTAAATCCATTTCTAGCATACAAATATATCTGAAAGCTGATGGTCTTGTTCTAGAGGGAGCATATATGGGTTCAGTCTTTGTTTAACAGATTTTTTTTTTTGTTTGCTTTGGCCAAACTGTTAGCAAGTACAATACAAATTATGGATAATACTCGTATGTCACAGTATTTGTTGATGGAACATACTGTAATTCTTCCATTCTGTTGTCATCTACGAAGTTTACACTTGAGAACTGAGCAATTGTGTTACAAAGGACATTGCAACAAAAATCTCCTAATGCTTTAAGTAAGTTTACGGTTTTATAATAGGCCACATTCATAGCTGTCCTTACTTCTGTTGCTTCTTCAGCCCTCCGCATTAGGTGCATGGGGGGAGAACCCCCATAAATATGGGAAAACTACCAAAGAGGACCCCTCTCAAGGAATCTTGAGGTCCTCCACACCAAGAAGGTCCTCCACACCAAGTTCTGTGGTCAACTTCCACTAGTGATTGACCGTAGAAATGTGCTGCAGGACATAGAGATTCGAGAGGACATGTTGATCAAATCTGTGAATAATCAAACCCATAAATGTGAAGTGCTAATGATACTTACTCATCAATTTCTCATTTACAAAAAAAGTGAATGATTTCAATATTGATCTGTGTATATAGCTAATCTACTCCTCTTCTTTTCCATTCTCCAGGAAGAGCCAAGGCTGGATGTCCTGATCAACAACGCTGGGATATTCCAGTGTCCCTATACGAAGACAGAGGATGGTTTTGAGATGCAGTTTGCGGTCAATCACTTGGGGCACTTCTTGCTCACGAACCTCCTCCTTGGACTTCTGAAAAGCTCTGCACCCAGCAGGATTGTAGTGGTTTCTTCTAAGCTTTATAAATATGGAGAGATCAACTTTGACGACCTGAACAGTGAGCTAAGTTACAACAAAAGCTTTGCCTACAGTCGTAGCAAACTGGCTAACATCCTGTTCACCAGGGAGCTGGCCCACCGTTTAGAGGGCACAGGGGTTACCGTCAATGTGCTCCATCCCGGCGTTGTCAGAACAAATCTGGGCAGATATGTGCATATCCCTTTACTTGCTAGGCCCCTCTTTAATTTGGTGTCCTGGGCTTTCTTCAAATCTCCTCTGGAAGGAGCCCAGACTACTATTTATTTGGCCTCCTCTCCTGAAGTAGAGGGCGTCTCTGGGAAATATTTTGGAGATTGCAAGGAGGAACAACTATTGCCTAAGGCCATGGATGACCTGGTTGCAAGGAAACTCTGGGATATCAGTGAAGTGATGGCGGGGCTATTAAAATAAAGGGCCAAGAAAAGCACTCTATGAAAATAAAGTAACAATACATATTTGACATTTCAGATTCCTACATTTGTTCTCCCCATCTACTGAGACAGAAGAGATCCATCCGATTCTGTCTCTGAATAGAATTAAAGCAGGGTTTTTCTGTTTTTAATTTTTTTCTCTCTTAGAAAACAAAGAATTGGTATTTTGAAAAGTTTTTGTATATTTCAAGTTCAACAGACAGAGCAGTTCTACTGAGAACAACATTGCTTTCTGAAATGTGTGCTGAGAGTTCAGCACTTTGTATCTAAATTAGCTGTGCATGGTGTTGTATTTAGAACATATGGCAGCTTATTTGGCAGAATATATGGGTATTTTTTAATTCTGAAAAGAATACCAAAAATATAAGGGAAACTTCTTGTGACTTGCTTCAATCTGTCGCATAAATATTTCTGCTTTGGTGAGGTTCACCAACCAAAAAACAGTGCAGAAAATACTGTCATAACATTTTTGACAGTTATTTTCTTTGCATCTCTAGGATCAGAATCCAGAACACATCTGAGTATTCCTATATGTTTCAGTGAGGTTTAAAGTGTATTTAACAATGGACTGAATATTCAGTGTTGCTTGCCTTGGCAGAAAGTGTTTCTATCAGTTATTGCCTCATGGCACACACATGGTTGCATGTGCACACAGACACAAATGCCTAACAAAAGTCCTGTGAAGTTCATCAGACTGGAGGCTAAGTTGGTTAGGCACTTCTCTTTATTTACAAGTTTATATTAAAAATGGCAATTTTTCCAGACTGAGCCATGAGGTGGCACGCATGCACCTGTTTGACTTGAAGCTGTTTATGCTATGCACTGTTGTGTGTAGGTTGCACTGGAATCGGTGGAATTTACTCCTAATGTATGTAGGATTAGGATGCTGATGTCATGGGCCTTCATGTTGAATGTGGTAATATTAACTAAATAAGAATACAGGGTGTCACATTAGATAGAAAACTAGAGTCTTGGTACACATGCACTTAATCACAGAATGTCTGACACATACATACTTGTGCAGAAACTTGTCCATAATGCACCTAAGGCTTATACTTTAGCACTAGAGTAGTTGCAGAGGAATATGTGTGCTGTGGATTATGGATGTTCAGTACTATGAAATGCTATAGTGCATTTGGGTTTCTGAGCATGTTCTGTGAGCATATCTCTTTCAGGTACGTCTGCTTATGTGGTTTCTAGGTCTTCCCAAGTGACAGGAATGCTGTCTGTTGTCATTTGTGTTAATGTGTTTGCTTAATAACACTGGCATAAATGTTATATACATGCAGCGACACATGCACAATCCCTACAGAATGTATGTAAAGTAGTCTTGAATTATACTAGTTACAGATTCTTATATAGATCCTCTGCCATGCAGAGTTGTTAATATTTCACTGTGTTTGGTTTTGGCTTTGAGGGCATATGCATGCCTTATTCTTTGGTTCATAAATAAATAAAGCTATATACTAATTTACATGTGGGCGTCATCACTGTGTGTTCTTATTTAAAGCTGAAGCGTGGTGAATTTTGAATCTACCAGGGCATGTGACAGTGCATGTGATTTATTTTTTAAAATCATGTCAGGAGCGACTGAGAAACTGCAAGTTCTTCTGGTATGAGAGAATTGGCTGTCTGCAAAGACTTTGCCCAGGGGATGCCCGGATGTTTGATGTTTTACCATCCGCATGGGGAGCTGGAGTTGTAGGGAGCTGGAGCTTACAGAGGGAGCTCAACCCACTCTCCCCAGATTCAAACCGCTGACCTGTCAGCAGTCCTGCCAGTTTAACCAATTGCAGCACAGGGATCTCCATAATGATGAGTAGAGAATATGTGGTCTTTCAGCAATTCTTAGATGGCAACTCCATCAACAATGAATCATGAAGATACAAGACACACATAACACAAAATATGTCTAAGAAGTTCAGATAAGATTTTTATCCATTATTTCACACTCTTCTAGGTGTTCTGTATTGCATTACCTGAGTCAGACAATTCCAGGAAAGGAACCATAATGCAGTTGGGCCTGGGATCGCTACGTATTTTTATTCACATATATTAAAAATGGGTACTACAAAGAAATAAGGCATGTGTTTTCTTATCTCCTTTTAGAAGCCACTTGGGATCTGTAAGCTGTTTAAAAAGTGCTGCCAGCTTTTGGAAACTTGATTGCAAAAAGGGACTGGGATGCCTATTCGTGTCCTCTAGCTATAGGTGGGAGGTGTGTAGATAGTGTTGAACTGCAACACCCATTAGCCATAGCCAGTGGCAAGGAATGTTGGGAGATGCAGTCCAGAAACATCTAGAGCAATGGTTTGCAACCTGTGGGTCCCCAGTTGATTTGGCCTGCAACTCCCAGAAATCCCAGCTGGTTTACCAGCTATTAGGATTTCTGGAAGTTGAAGGCCAAAACATCTGGGGACCCACAGGTTGAGAACCACTGATCTAGAACAACCTATGGTCCATGGACCACCAGTGGTCCGCAAGAACAAAAATATGGTCCACGACCTCACCGTTACTACACCGTTGCCTCAAAATAACGCAGCGAGAGGGACTTGTCTCGTGAAACCCTCTTATAGTGCTGAGGCAACAGGGATGTCAGGAGGGAAGAGGCTGACTACCCGCAAAATATTACTACTACATCAGCTCCAGATTATTAAATACGGTTTCCTGTGGCAAGCAGATGGCGACTACTGGATGGCATATGTTCTGTATCAAAAACAAGAGCTGATGTGGTCTGTCCAATGCAGTTTTCTGAATCAGCACCCAAAATAACCAAACGGAATCTAAAGTTGATCAAAAACTGACACTTCAGTACCTTTTGGTACTAATGTTGGAGAGGAGTTCCTGGTCAAAGTGGTCCCTGGTCAAAAAATGGTTGGGAACCACTATCTAGAGGAATACATATCAATCGTACCCCTACTTTAACTAACTAACTAACTAACTAACTCTCTCTCTCTCTCTCTCTCTCTCTCTCTCTCTCTCTCTCTATATATATATATATATATATATATATATATCCATGTATAAGACTATTCAATAGCATGACTTCGAGATAGGATGCATGGCCCTTCAGTTGAAGGTACTGCACTTAATTCTTCCTCATCATATACCAGTGTTTTTCAACCTTTTTTGAGCCGCGGCACATTTTTTACATTTACAAAATCCTGGGGCACACCACCAACCAAAATGACACAAAATGTCACTCTAACACAGTATTACATATAGTTAATATGTTTTTAGATGTATTTATACACTCAGTGTGAAACCTGGACTTGTTTCGATGAACACAACACATATCCTGGCATAAAACATAGTAATACTAACCCAAGGAGGGACCATCAGTCAAAAAATTGATTTTGGCATTTGGGAGTTGTAGTTGCTGGGAGTTATAGTTCACCCGCAATCAAAGAGCATTCTGAACTCCACCAATGATGGAATGGAATCAAACTTCCCACACAGAACTCCCATAACCAAGAGAAAATACTATAAGAGTTTGGTGGGCATTGACCTTGAGTTTTGGAGTTGTAGTTCACCTATATCCAGAGAGCACTGTGGACTCAAACAATGTTGGATCAGGGCCAAACTTGGCATGAATACTCAAGATGCCCAAATGTGAACACAGATGTCATTTGGGGAAAATAGACCTTGACATTTGGGAGTTACAGTTTCTGGGATTTATAGTTAACACACAAACAAAGAGCATCCTGAACTCTTGTAACAATGGAATTGAACTAAACTTGGCATATTGAACTCTCATTACCAACAGAAAGTACTGAAAGGGTTTGCTTGGAAATTGACCTTGAGTTTGGAAGTCGTAGTTCACCTACACCCAGAGAGCACTGTGGACTCAAATAATGATGGATCTAGACCACACTGGGCATGAATACTCAATATGCCCAACTATGAACCCACATGGAGTTTGGGGAAAATAGACCTTGACGTTTGGGAGTTGTAGTTCACCTACATCCAGAGAGCACTGTGGACT
Source organism: Anolis apletophallus (assembly GCA_030556195.1). NCBI lineage: Eukaryota > Metazoa > Chordata > Lepidosauria > Squamata > Anolidae > Anolis > Anolis apletophallus. Next base: position 74,530,030 of record JARBWK010000003.1, read on the forward strand.
CAAATAATAATGGGTGGGCCTCTTCCTCATGGGGAGGGGGGACACTCCACCCCTTCCCGACCCTCGCTCCTCTCCGCTCACCTCAGCCTCTCTGCCGGCTTTTCCTCCTCCTCAAATGGCGACTGCTGGGCAGGGGGCGGGGCCCAAGTGACGTCACCCTTCTTTCCTCCCTCCCTCGATTGGAGGCTGGCTGGCTGGCACGCGCAGAGGGGAAACAGCCGAAGGAGGCCGCCACCCGGCCCTCCTCCTCCCCCCGCAGGCAGCAGCAGGAGTTCAGCAGGAGGGGGAAGAAAGGGTATATTGGAAGCTTTCCCACGGCACACCTGATGATCGCTCATGGCACACTAGTGTGCTGCTGCACACTGGTTGGGAAACACTGCCATAGACAATGCTGGCTGTGTCAGGCAATCAGTTTCCCACTTGAAGTTCCTTAACTCTTTTCCATTTAAGGTACCAGAGAAAAATAAATTCCGAAAGAATTTCAAATAATATTAACTCATACACTTAGCCTGGGCTCGTCTTTCCGTGTAGTCTTTTTTCTTGTCTAATCTTACAAGCATTCCTCACCTAGCAAAACAGTCCAAGAGATCTAGAAATAAAAGTATTATTTTTGAGAGCAGAACTGTTATTTTCTACAGCTGAAACCAACCTCATTCCATCCCTCTCCCTGAAACCACCAGCACCTTTGCTTCTGCTGTGACTGGCCAGAGATCTAAGAAGTTACGTGAACGGTGAACGGATACCAAATACCTTTAAGCAGAACTCGGGAAGGATTTGGGGGGGGGGGGGTGGTTTACAGGCCATTTGTCCAAATGTAATTAAAGTAGTTGATTTTTTTAAAAAAAACCAAGTTGACCAAGTGTTATGTTCCTGTTTGAAATAATTACTTATGAATATTTGCAGGAACAGCTGGTTATATGTCAGACTATGAACCATGCCAAAGACCTTCTGAACCCTGCATTCTCTTCCCACAATCGGCAAACTATCTCTGAAACAAATGTATAGCCACTAGGCATGGTTTAGAACCCAAAAATAGGGAATCGAAAATCTAATTGGGGGGGGGGGGATTTATTAGTAATAGAAAGACTTACAAAAAAATTTCCAAAAATTTCTAAAATGTAACGTAATTACTAACGAAATTCGTTAGTAGTTCGTATGCCAGCGCATGCGCATTCCAGATGGTTTTGGCCTGCAACTCCCAGAAATCCTAACAGCTGGTAAATTGGCTGGGATTTCTGGGAGTTGTAGGCCAAAACTTGAATAAATCACACTGAATTCTAGATGGGACTCTCCAAATAGGAAGGAGGGAGGGAGGGAGGGGGGTATTCTATTCTTGGAAGCAGCAAAAAAAAGGAGGAGGAGCCCCTCCCTCGCTCCTCGCTGCCTCTCTCTCACCCCAATACTGAGGGAGCGAGCGAGGGCCCAAGTTTGCCCAGGCTGAGAGGAAAAGGAAGAGGCCTGAGGCTGTGAGGAATGGTGGGAGTTGAAGTCCAAAACACCTGGAGGGCTGAAGTTGGCCCGTCATGAAGCCTCTTCAAGGCTTTAGATCCTGGCAGGCAGAAGGCAGGGAGGGCCCGTCCACTCCTCCCCTGCCAGGATCTAAAGCGCATCAAGGCTTGGCACGCTTTAGATCCTGTGAGAAACCAACCTAATGTATAATAGAATGAATGCTAACTTATAGAGTAAGTGCCTAAATATAAGTAATCCAACTGGTCATATACCTACATTCCATGCACATGCAATAATACAGCAGTAATAACAATGGGTATAAGAATAGGTAGGGGTTAACAACATAAAATTCAAACCGAAGTATTCTGACTCTGGTCCCTCCTCAAACGGTGCAAACGGGCTCTTCTCTATGAGCCCGGGATTCTGCAGCAAATCCTCCCCCAAAGAATATGTATGTTCACGCAGGCAGCAAACGCTGTGCCCGGGCTTTTCCCGGGAGAGGCTGCCTCCCGGGCTCATAGAGAAGAGCCGTTTGCAGTTTGCACTGCTTGAGGAGGGACCACAGTCAGAATACTGCAGTTTGAATTTTACCTCTTCTTATACCCATTGTTATTACTGCTGTATTATTGCATGTGCATGGAATGTAGGTATATGACCAGTTGGATTACCTGTTTATAATATTAGGCACTTACTCTATCCGCGTGGGACTTCTTTCTTGTCTGTTAGCATTCATTCTATTATACATTAGGCCTTCCTCCTTCCTTGGTTTCTCACGTGTTGTGTGCAACTACCCCAATACCCTTTGATGCTTTGGGCCGGAAAAAACTCAGCCGAGAGTTCCTTTCTCTTCAGAAGTTCTCACTGGTGGCAGTCCACCCTCTCATGGGAGAGAGAGGGTCTCTCTAGTTGGCTCTCTCTCTCTCTCTCTCTCTCTCTGTCGCCATGGGCCCTCGCCGCCTTTCTCCTTCGAGGGCAAGGGAGGGCGAGGCGGAGAAAGGCGGCGAGGGCACAAGCAGCAGCAGCAAGTGGAGCCTCCATCCCCGCAGCCTCCCTCCTCCGGGTTCAGCCCCAGGAACACGGCGGAGCCCCCCCCGCCCCCAACCAAGGAAAGAAAGCAGCCCCACACAGCTCGCCGCCCAGGTCTCGGCTTGGAATGGGAGTCCCGAGGGCAGCAGCAGGGTGTGCGGCGGGGCTTGCTTGGCTTTGCCCCACTTTGCTCGGCCTCCTGTGCCTCTTTCTCTCTCTCCCTCTCTCCTTCCAGCGCCCGCCTGCCTGCCTGCCAAAAGGATCCGAAAAAGTTCTCCGGATTTCGTTCTTCTCTCCTTGGCTCTCTCTCTCACACACACACATTCCCTCCATCCCACCCACAGCCTTGCATCCTATCCGTGCGCGTGCCTTCGCCTTGCTCCTGTCCCTCCCTCCCAGCAGCAACCAATAGGCGGTCATGTCACTACACTGTGCGTGGCAAGACGAGCACCAGGGCCTGCCCACTAAAGCCTCATTTTGGCAAAAGAAGCCCCGCGAAGGCGGCGGTGGGAGCGCACGTGCGTGCGCATAGCAGGAGTGCACCATTTGGCTGGTGAGGCCCAAAGATCACCTGGAAGAGGGCTGAAGATCACCTAGGTGCTCCCGATCACCATAATGAGCACCCCTGCTTTAGATCCTGGCAGGCAGGGGGGCAGGGAGGGCCCCCCGTTTGGCTGGAAGCCTGGAAAAATGTAAACAGAGAGGTTTACTCAAGAGTAAATCCACAAAGGAGGCCACTTCATCCAAAGTGCCCTCCTTTGCGGATTTACTCATGAGTAAACCTGTCTGTTTACTTCCTTTGCAGATTTACTGAGTAAACCTCTCTGTTTACATTTTTCCAGGCTTCCAGCCGAAAGAAGGAGCGAGTTTAGGGCTTGCCTTGCCATAATACTTATTGGCAAGGGAGGCGGGAGGGTGGTGACAGAGAAGGAGGGTGCTCCCCCTTACGACCTTATTACGATACTTAAGAAAATCCTGGCCCCCGAAGTTCTATAAAGAAAGTCAACTTCCTGGTTGGCGTTCCAGATCCGGAAATATTCAAAAGTAGCATTTCTTACGAATCCCTTCCGAATCATTTAATTTTCATAACTTTTTTCTCATGCCTAATAGCCACCATGCGTCATGCAGTAACTTACAATCTTTTGCTACAGAAATTGGATTACTCCTTTAAAGTTTTTAAAGTAAGTAACTATACCTGTGAAGAGGAAGGAAGGGTCTACACTCCACATTTACAGGAAAACGGAAAATTGTGAATAAAAAATCTTTTATCTGAATATCTCTCAAGGAGTTTTTAGGTCTTCCAATATGACTCTGACCAACTTTGACTGGAAAGTGGCCATAGAACCACATACATCCCACTTAACCCAATGGGACTTGCCTCTCAGTAAAAACATGCACAGAGGCTTTTGTGAGTCTTTTTGACATTGTATTCAGCATTTTAATTGGCTTTATACCTCACCTTCCTTCCAGGAGCTTATGGCATAGAAGAGTTCAATCTTATTCTATATTCACAATCCTGTGAAGTAGATTAGTCTTAAGATACGATGACAGTTCCGAGGATACCCGCTAGACTGTGCAGCTTAATGGAGATTTGGTTTCACATCTCCAAAGGTCTCAAAATGGTAAATGCAGTTCAGTGTAAGCAAGTGTTAAGTATTATACACCAGAGAGAGGGGGAAATACATGTTAGCACAAAATGAGGTGATAGAGACTCGCTAGGATTAAAAATATATCAAGATTCGGGTTCATAACTGGATGAAACAACTGTGCTGCTGCTTTCCATGTCAAGAATCAGTTTGAAAGCTCTCAACATGAAAAGCAAGATCATACTGTCATCATGAGAAACTATGTTGTGGACATACTTGCAATCCATTATTTCTATGCATATTTATTTATTTACTACATTTCTATACCGCCATTCTCAGCCCGAGGGCGACTCATGGCGGTTTACATAGCAGCACAATTCGATGCTCGAACAATATAAAAACAGATAAAACAAATAAACAGCTAAAAGTTTCAATTACATATAAAACATAATAATATTTCAGATATTTCAAATTATATCCAGACCAAAATGTATTCTTTTTAAATCCCCACCTCTTTAACATCACACCACTCACCTGCATAATCATTTTATTTATTTATTTATTTATTTATTTATTTATTTATTTGCTATGCTTCTATACCTCCTCTCTCAGCTCGAAGGCGACTCGAGGCAGTGAATAAGCAGCAGCAAGTGCCCATATACAAAACATCATAATAAGATAAAAACAATCATATAAAACCATATAAATTAACAATTAAAACTACAAAATACAAATCTCAGCTCCACAATCTTAAAATTGGTTTCCGTTTCGTCGTCATATTAATCCTTTGATCTTGATTAATTAAAGTTTGTCTGCGAATGCTTGAACAGCCAAGTCTTGACTTTCTTACAAAATGTCAGGAGGGAGGGGGCCAATCTGATGTCACTAGGAAAGGAGTTCCAAAGCTGAGGAGCCACCACTGAGAATGCCCTGTCTCTCGTCCCTGCCAGACACACCTGCAAAGCAGGCGGGACTGAGAGCAGGGCCTCTCCGGATGATCTTAAGCATCTTGATGGCTCATAGGGAGAGATGCGTTTGGACAGGTAAGTTGGACCAGAACCGTTTAGAGCTTTAAAAGCCAAAACCAGCACTTTGAATTGTGCCCGGTAGCAAACTGGTAGCCAGTGGAGCTGGCACAACAGGGGAGTTGTACGCTCCCTGAGTGCCGCTCCTGTTATCAACCTGGCTGCTGTCTGTTGAACCAATTGAAGCTTCCGAGCAGTCTTCAAAGGCAGCCCTACGTAGAGAGCGTTGCAGTAATCTATACGGGATGTAACCAGAGCATGGACTACCGTGGCAAAGTCAGACTTCCCAAGGTACGGGCGCAACTGGTGCACAAGTTTTAATTGTGCGAAGACTCCCCTGATCACCGTTGAAACCTGGGGTTCCAGGCTCAGCGATGAGTCCAGGATCACACCCAGACTGCGAACCTGCATCTTCAGGGGGAGTGTAACCCCGTCCAACACAGGCTGTAACCCTATGCCCTGTTCGGCCTTTCGACTCTGTCTTGTCTGGATTCAATTTCAATTTGTTCACCCTCATCCAGTCCGACACAGCGGCCAAGCACCGGTTCAGGACCAAAACAGCCTCCTTAGTAGTAGGTGGAAAGGAGTGACAGATGAACTCTTATTCTAATCCCATGGCACCAAGGCTACCACATTTTCTCCAGGTAATTAGCTATTAATACATTAAACAAAAATTCTGAAGAGGTGCAAAGAGATATGTGTTAGTTGCTCTATTTGCAAGAAACTGGGTAAGGGAGAAATATTGCTAAGGACCTTGTCACTCTGGCATATGGATTCGCCACATGTACTGGGGTCCCAGCGCAGTGTGTAAAGAACCCACACCACACATCACACGACTTACAGCCAGCTTCATCCCACAGGGGGAAACGTCTGCTACCCAACTCCCCCCTGTTGTTTTAAAGGCAACATGGTAAACCTCCCTTGTTGCTGCCCAGCTGGAAGTAGTTGTGTGTCATGTAATGGGCTACGTGGCAAAGGGGGAGAACAAGTGGCTTAGGAAGGGAAAATTAGCCCGTATGATGAGGTTGTAAGTTCATTTGTTGCATTTGTTGGCCAACCCATTTAAGCCAACCACTGTTGTTATTCAGTGTGAGGTCAACTTCAAGTTATGACAACCCTATAAATGGTATTTCCAAGAGCCCTGGTCACCAACGACCTTGCTTTTTTCTTTTCTTCGTTTTCTTTTTCTTTCTTTCTTTTTAGAAATCTCAAAATCATGGCTTTCTAGATTGAACCTAGATATCCATGGTCTCTCTTCCCACTGACTTCCATTTTACCAAGCACTGTTGTATTTTCTGACAAATCATTTAATCTCATGATATGTTCAAAGTATGACAGCTCCGATTTAATTATCTTGGCTCCTAAAGAGAGTTCAAGTTTGATTTCCTCTGCAGTATAGGCATTTGTCCAATATATCCTTAATATTCTTCCAGCACCACATTTCAAATGCACCAATTTTCTTCTTGTATGCCACAAATAAATTCAGCACCTTGGGCCACACTTCTGGCATGGAAACCCACAGTTGCTAATGACCACCCGCCAGCACCTGCTGCCTGAGTAAGCTGCTTGACACTGCCTGATGGCAAGCCAACCCTATCATTTGCAGTTTCACATGTCTGCTCAGAAGACTGCCAGGTCTTTCAGAATCTATTTTGGCACTCGGAAATTTCAATAAGCCAGTTTGAGGTTGGCAATTCTTTGGCTAGAAAACACTCGTTGAGCCCATATTTGGTGTTTCCAAGCAACCTTTTTTGTCTATAAAATATCCAGAAGTGACAGATCATCACCTCCAGTCCACCCAAATGGCACCTGTGATGGAGTGTTCCATCTCTCCAGAAAATCTAGAAAATAGTGGTATGCAGCTTCTTAAGAGTGCCCTCTGCTTCACATTTTTACATTTATTGTTTATTATTTATTTATTAACTTTATTTCAACCCCGCCCTTCTCCCACAAGGGGACTCACATGTGCATCAATGATGCTATACAAGAATACATTCAGTAAAAGCTGTACAATAAACATTATTAAATCATCAATTTAAAAAATCATTAATTGTCACGTTAACATACCGCTAAAACCAGAGTCCAGCCAATAATTCCGATATTGTCATGTCACAATATTCAAGTCCAGCTGCCATTATCCAATGCTCAATACCTTTAGGCAAACGCCTGGGCCCACAGCCAGGTCTTTAGTTGTCTCCGAAAGGACAGGAGGGATGTGGATAACCTGATATCCTTAGGGAGGGAGTTCCACAGACGGGGACACACTGTTGAGAAGGCCCTGTCTCTCATCCCCACAAACTGCATTTGTGAGAGTGGCGGGATCGAGAGCAGGGCCTCTCCTGAAGATCTTAAGTTGCATGATGGTTCATAGCAGGAGATGTGTTCAGACAAATAAACTGGACCAGAGCCGTTTAGGACTTAAATGTTAACACCAGCACTTTGAATTGTGCCCGGAAGCTAATTGGCAGCCAGTGAAGCTGAAGTAACAGAAGAGTGGTTCACTCCCTGTACGCCGCTCCCGTTAGCAATCTGGCTGCCGACCTTTGGACTAATTGAAGCTTCTGAGTAGTTTTCAAAGGCAGCCCCACATAGAGAGCATTGCAGTAGTCTAAACGGGATGTAACCAGAGTGTGGACCACCATGGCCAAGTCAGACTTCCCAAAGTATGGGTGCAGCTGGCTTATTAACTCAAAGCTGTGAAGGAAACTACCCTGTGAAAATACTATACAACCTTGGAGCCTCATTCACTGGGAAAACTGCAGAGTGGAAAACACCTCACTCTCTTTGGCATCACAGAAGGCATCGCAGAAACATACTTTCAAGCACATGTATCCTATGAGAACTCTGCCTCTGAGAATCCATGGTGCTTTATGGAAAAGGCGGTCTTCTTGTCAGTTCTCATCACAGGTTTGTTTTGAATCCAGAGGAGCAAGAGCCCTGGCTTTTATTAAACCAATTATCTTTAAACACAACACTTCCATCATGAGTTTAGGCCTTTCAGCAAATTAAAACAGCTCGCTGGCTGCCCTGGAAAGAGTGAGCAAATTGACTGCTTCACATTGTTTGTTTTAAAACTGCAGCGGGGAATGGCCGTGTGTTTGTGCATGGGCTTAGCCAATAGTTCTGCTTTATATCCATAAATTTTAACATGGTTATTCTTGTTAGCATCTAATTTAGCAGCCTTTAGCGCCTCTAATTTTTGCCCCTTTCATGTCGGCACCAGCCATTTGATTTCTGAGGAGGATTCCTGATTGTTTACTGTCTTTGGCTCTCACGTGTGTCCACTTTACTCCTGGGCAGTGCAAGTTAGCATTTTTAGGATCTTCAAGTCAGAACAAAGTTAAATTGGTGTCTCTTTGTTTATATCATTTTCTTCCTTTGTTCTGCTTCATTATTCTTTCTTCTTGACAGTTGGACACTCAAAAGTTGGACAACTCCAGTAAATTTTGGCTCAAGGCTATATGTGGCTTCAGACTTGGCCTTGGTTTGTTCTAGTAGCCTGATACTATGGATGAAGACATGACATGAAAAACAAACCATATGGGATGGACCAAACAGTGTCATTTTGTTTATGAAGTAGAAGGGATGTGGCTAGTCCTCTTACACATAGTCTTCTGTGATTTAACTCCCAAAATATGCTCCAGAGAACTTGGAAACCTGAAGGAGATATGAAGTGGGAGACAGAACAGAGACAGAGAACAGAGTTGTAGCAATGGACATCTGCTAGCATAATTTTGTATTCAAGCCACTAGAATTTGATTTAAAACAGTGTTTCTCAACCTTCCTAATGCTGCGACCCCTTAATACAGTTCCTCATGTTGTGGTGACCCCTCACCATAACATTATTTTCATTGCTACTTCATAACTGTATTTTTGTGGGGGGGGGTGATTTTGTCATTTGGAAATTGTAGTTGCTGGGATTTATAGTTCACCTACAATCAAAGAGCATTCTCAACTTACCAACGATGGAATTGAACACAAAACTCCCATGACCAACAGCAAATACTGGAAGAGTTTGGTGGGCATTGACCTTGAGTTTGGGAGTTGTAGTTCACCTACATCCAGAGAGCACTACAGACTCAACCATGATGGATCTGGACCACACTTGACACGAATCCTCAATATTCCCAAATGTGAACACTGATGGAGTTTAGGGAAAATAGTTCTTGACATTTGGGAGTTGTAGTTGCTGGGATTTATAGTCCATCTACAATCAAAGAGCCCCTTGCACCCTACCAATGATAGAATTGGGTCAAAATTCCTACACAGAACCCTCATGCCTTGAAGGAACTAGCTGGCGTGGGCCTCCATCCCACCTCACACACTCTCCCTCACCCACACATGCGCATCATGCTGCCATGCGCCAAGCATGCCTGCTCTCCCCTGTTGGCTTGGAGTCTCAGAATCAGCCCTCCCCTTGGCTGGGAGGCCTACCAATCACAGCAGAGGAGAGCTTTAGGTGGGAGAATTCGCAGTCTGTTTCCAAAAAGAAACAGAGATCTTCAACCTTCTCTGCCAAAGGGCTTCCTAAGACCAGCAGAAATACATGTTTTCTGATGGTCTTTGGCGACCCCTCTAAAACCCTCTCGTGACCCCCCTGGGGGTCCCGACCCCCAGGTTGAGAAACACTGATTTAAAAGAACCAGCATGGCTGTTGTCCTTAAACAGTGGATGGACTGTTGGACTAGGACTCTGAGAATGGTAGGTTACATACCTGTGACCATCTTTCTTCGAGTGGAGCTCTGTGAATCCACACTTATGAAGTTTGCGCGCCAGCGCGGGCTTCCATCGGAAACTTTCCCAGTTTGAAAAGTTTTGGCGGTAGCTCCGTCCAGCTGGCCCGGAGGGCATAAAAGCGCCTCCATGCACACCCACCGCATTCCTACGCCACGTATGCAACTAGGAACGGGTGGTTTGAGAAAGTGGGGACGGCCGGGCGGGTTAGTGTGGATTCACAGAGCTCCACTCGAAGAAGGATGGTCACAGGTATGTAACCTACCATTCTTCTTCGAGGGCTCTGTGAATGCACACTTATGAAAACTTATCAAGCTAAGGTTCAGGAGGTGGGAAACAAACCAACCAAAATTAGGAACCAAACAGGTTTATTGCAATCACAATAGTAATAAATAACATTAATAATGATAAGTATAACATTAGGGTGGAAGACATGCTCCCAACCTGTAAACATAGTGCAACAAGCACAATTCATGTCAGGCATGCAGGCCTCACAATAATAAAGTGCACATGGAAAAGTGCAAAAACCAGAAACAGAAGGGTAAAGCGCGCTAAGAACAGGTAACACAGTGACCTAGGGGACCTGGGCACGGTACATGCTTAAAACAGAGAAAAGATAACCTGGTCGGTCTGGTCCAGATCGATCTAGGTAGGACTACCGGAGGGAGAGGCTCATCTAAGTACAGACCCTACAATCAGGGGCCGTGGGGAGTGAGTATTGCTCGGCCGAAGGCCGCCTCTCTATCAAAAAGAGTATTGACCTGGTAGTGTGTAATAAAAGTGGAGGGGTTGGCCCAGATGGCCGCCCTACAGATGGAGTCCAATGGGATTCCCCGAAGGAAGGCAGTTGAGGTGGTGACTGCTCTAGTTGACCGACCCCTTACCATAGGGGGACGGGGTTGCCGGGCTATTTGGTAGCACAGGTCAACTAGGGAAGCTATCCAATTGGACAGCCCAGCTTGTCGGTGGCGTAAGAAACAAAAAGTCTAGTCGATCGTCTATACTCGGCTGATCTGTGCCTGTACACCCAGAGGGATCTCCTAGCGTCCAGGGCTTGGAGAGATCTCTCCTCTTCCGAAGTCGGAGAGGGGAACAGGTCTGGCAGAACGATGTCCGTGTTGACATGGAAGGGGGACACCACCTTGGGAAGGAAGGTGATGTCCGTTCTCAGGATGGCTCTGTCTGCTAAGAACAGGAGGTATGGCTCATCCACTCGAAGAGCCGCCAACTCAGACGGTCGACGAGCCAAGGTGATGGCGACCAGAAACACCACCTTCCAAGAAAGGAGACGTCGGTCCACGGAGGGTAGTGGCTCAAAGGGTGGAGCTGTGAGGCACAAAAGCACCAAGTCGAGGTTCCATCCAGGCGTCGGTGGGTGCACTGGTGGGTGGAGGTTGTTGACTCCTCTCAGGAATCTCTTGACCCTTGGGCACTGAAACAGCGAAGGACCACCCCTTTGCTTATTGTGCCAGGTAAGGACTGCCAGGTGGGTCTTCAATGATGACATGGAGAGACCTCTGTCGACCAGCTCAGCCAGGAAATCTAGGACCGCAGGCACCGAGAGTGGGAAGGCATTGTCGGAGCGGGCAGCCTGGAATTCAGAAAAGCGGGCGAGGCACGCCGAGTAGGCCCTTGACGCCGATGGTTTGTGTGCAGCTGCCAGAATCAAGGCTACAGCTGGTGTGACGTCAGAGGCGGGGAGATTCTGCACGCCGTCAGAATCTACACCAATGTCTGGGTGTAGAAGTAACCCTCCTTCCTGTGTCAGCGGGTCTGGTCGACGGGGCAGATGTCGAAATGTCCCGCCGGCAAGGTGGAGCAAGGTCGGGAACCAGACTTGCCTCGGCCAATATGGGGCGATGAGGATGCAGTCGGTCCCCGAGAGGTGAATCTTCTCGATGACCCGGAGGAGAAGCGGGAACGGCGGGAAGAGGTAGAGGAACCCGGTTGACTAGTCGAGAAGGAGTGCGTCCCCAAGGCAATCCAGGCAAGCATCCGGGGCAAGTCTGGCACCGAAGCGAGGCAGCTGGTTGTTTTCCGGCGACGCGAAGAGATCTGCGTCTGGAAAACCCCACTCCTGGAAGACACGATGCAGTTCCTCTGGGTGAAGCATCCACTCGTGGGACGACCAGCGGGTCCTGCTGAGTGAGTCCGCCCTTGTGTTCTCGGTCCCGGTGAGATGGATGGCTCTGGGTACCACTCGATGTAGGACACACCATTCCCACATCGTTTGGGCGAGGGATAGGAGTTTTCTGGAACCCGTTCCACCCTGCTTGTTGACGTGGCCACAATGTTGTCCGTCTTGACCAGTACTACGTTTCCCGTAACTAGGGGAGCGAAGGCTCGAAGAGTCTTGAAGATAGCCAGGAGCTCGGGGTAGTTTATGTGATGTAACCTCTCCACTGTCGACCATTTGTTGATCGACAGGTCCCCTGTGTGGCCTCCCCAGGCAAGTAGTGCCGCATCCGTCATTACTGTGATGGATGGGGGTGTTGCGTGGAAAGGGACTCCAACGCAAACGTTGTCTTTGGATGTCCACCACAGGAGAGAGTCCTTGACGTTCTCCGGGAGGGAGAGTCTCTTTGAATGATGTTCCATGACCGGATTGAAGTGGTCGAGGAACCAGCATTGAAGGGGTCTGAAGCGGAGTCTTGCCAGCGGCGTGACCGCTACTGTCGACGCCATATGACCCAGGGCGACCTGGATCTGCTTCGCCGTAATGGATGGCGCCCTGCAACTGATGACCTCCTGTCGAAGCGCCTGGAATCTGATGTCGGGCAGATAAGCGAGCTGATCGACGGAGTCGAACATCATCCCGATAAACTTGATCATAGTCGACAGGACGAGTTGTGACTTCTCTTCGTTGAGGCGGAGGCCTAACGAGGAGAGTAGTTGAAGTGTCGTGGAGATTTGCTCCTGCAGGAGACCTGGAGACCGAGCCGCCAGCAGCCAGTCGTCCAGGTATGGGAAGATTCGGATCTTCCGTCGTCTCAAGTGTGCAGCCACCACTGACATGCACTTGGAGAATGTTCTTGGGGCGGTTACTAGGACAAAGGGAAGAACGTTGAACTGGAAGGTTTTCCCGGCCACCCTGAAGCAGAGGAAGCGTCGATGGGAGCGTCTGATCGAGACGTAGAAGTACTATCGAGGCGAAATAATCGCCAGCCTGCAGCAGTGGGAGGATGGACGCCGCCAACACCATCCTGAATTTCCTCAGCAAAACATACGCATTTAAGTCTCTGAGGTCCAGGATGGGTCGCAGAGTACCGTCTGGCTTCGGCACGGTGAAGTACCGTGAGAAGAATGCCTCTCTTTCCCCGTTCGCCGGAAACGGTGATATTGCCCCCTTTTGAAGCAAGTTATCGACCTCCCTCAGAATCACCTCGGACGGCTCCGTCTCGACGATGAACCCCGTTGGCGGGAGCTCGTCGAATTCCAAGGCATAGCCGTCTTCGACAATCCGGAGAACCCATGCATCGGAGGTGATGCGTTGCCATGCACCGATGTATTGGGTCAGGCAGTCTCCAAACGGCGGATGGGATGGTGGAGGTCGATAGGTGGGAGGAGGCATGGAGGCGGCAGCGGTACTTTGCGAGGAGGCGGTGTCGTCCCTCGCCCCGTCAAACACGGCGTCTCGATTGTCCATTACCTGTGTTGTTTCGTGGTCTGGACTTCTGGCCCTGACAGGGGCGGTTTTGTTGTTGCTGCTGCTGCTGCTGTCTCGGCTGCTGCTGTTGCTGTTGCTGTGGGGCCGAGTACGGTCGGGGCGACTGCCGGTACTGAGCTCTGGGTTGGTACTTGGAGCGTTGGTAGTACCGGGCTCTAGGTTGAGGAGGTGGTCGGTCGAGCTTGGCTGTCAGGATCTTGAAATCATGATTTGCCTTCAGCTTGTCGTCTGTGCCTGCGTAAAAGAGTCCCTGGGCATCAAACGGCAGGTCCTCGATCACCTTTCGGGAGTTCGTCGACAACTCAGACGATTTCAGCCACGCGTGTCTTCTAATGGCGACACCATGGGCCAGCAGCTTTCCTGACGTGTCTCCTGTATGGCGGGCCATCAAAATTTGATGGTGAGCGAGGGCCTGAGCTTCCTGGCTGATGGAGGCTAGGGCAGTCTATTGTTCCTGGGAGATATCCTGGAAAAAGGGTTGGGCCCTTTTCCACAGGATCTGGTGGTATGCTCCCATACATGCCCCATAATTAGCCATCTTGATGAGAAGAAGGCCAGCCGAGTAGATTTTGCGCCCGACCGCATCGAATCTCTTGCCCTCCTGGTCAGTTGGGGCTGAAGACTCTCTGCTTGGAGACTGAGAAGAGGTGACGATCATCGAGTTGGGAGTGGGATGATCGTGCAGCCAGGCCTTCTCTCTCTCGTCAGTCTCGTACCGTGCCTCGATACGTTTCGACGTAGGAGGAATGGATGAAGGAGTTTTCCATGAGGCCTTTACCACTTCTTCCAGGGGTTCCAGCATTGGAAGGTGGGGTTGAGCAGAGTCCTCGACCTGAACCCGGCTGAAAACAGGGCAGGCACTGGATCTTCTAGGCACATGTGTTTCAATGCCCAGGGATCTCGCCATCCGACCAACCTGGTCCCCAAAGGCTCTGGCTGAGTCTGTTGGCGATGAGGATGGTTCCAGGTCACAGCCTGTATGGGAAGAGGTGCGGTCCATGACGACCGACAGGATGGATCCTGAGACCACCAATCGAGGGGCCTCTCCTTCCTCCATCTCCTCATCGAACCGTGCCGTGGCGACTTCCAGTCCTGCCGGAAGTGTCGCAGCCTGTGTTGCTCTCGAGGTGGATGGAGCCTCGGCAGGCAACGTCGACACAGGTGGAGGCCTCTTGGACGCTGACGCCAAGGCGAGCCTCGTGGTCTGACGACCCTTCTCCGGCGAGGTCACGAAGAGCTGACGCACCGGTTGGGCCGGGGGAACTCTGACGACCGTCTGTACAGAGTACTCTGGGGGATAGTCAGCTGCTCTACCCCTCTCTCCACAGCGAGAGAGGGAGTAGGCGAAGAGTTGGAAGAGCCTGCCGAAGCGGGGGTCTTCGACGACGTGGAGGTCGACAAAGGCGTCGTTTTACGTCTCTTCGGAGACGGTGGTCTCGAGGCATCGGCCTCCAGAGACTTGCCCGGAGTCACAGGAACCAGGCCTCTGGTCTGGGCTCTACGGGCCTCCTCGGTCGACCTCTGGAAAGCAATTTCCATGGCTCTGTTGGAGGGAGTCCTCGAGATGGCCGACCTCTGGGAGAGGCCTGATGCCATCGAGCTCACCGACGTTCGTCGGGGTGGAGGCAGCTGCACGGCTTCCATAGTCACGGTGCAGGCCGGTCTTGGCGCCGAAGTCTTGGATGACGTAGACTTCGGGCCCTTCTCCTTCCGTGGACGCTTCTTCCCAGCCGGGTGAGCGGTCGACACGGATGGGGCCGGAGCAGCCGCCCCGGTCCCCAAGGAGGAAGATGGGACAGCCGTCACCATCTCTGGAGGATCGAGAGCTCGCTCCATCAGGTAGGCCTGAAGCCTCCGGGCTCTCGCTCTTCTGGTCTGCGACGAGAAGGCCTGGCAGTGTCGGCAGGTTGGAACGACGTGTCCCTCCCCAAGGCACCCAAGGCACTTCGAGTGACCATCGCAGTCCGGGATCTTGCTACCGCAGGATAAACACCTTTTAAAGCTGGTTGTGGACATACTATGCTCACACAACCTGTAGAATTTCCGATGTTGCCCAAGTGGCGGAAAACAAAGGAATGAAGTGGGCACGCATGGAGGCGCTTTCATGCCCTCCGGGCCGGCTGGGCAGAGCTACCGCCAAAACTTTTCAAACTGGGAAAGTTTCTGTTGGAAGCCCGCGCTGGCGCGCAAACTTCATAAGTGTGCATTCACAGAGCCCTCGAAGAAGAAACCAGGGTTCAAATCCCCATTCAATCATGGAAACCCAAAGGGTAACTTTGGGCAAGGTGAATTCTCTCAGTTTCAGAGGAAGGCAATAGCAAACCCAATCAGAACAAATATTATCAGGAAAATCCCCTGATAGGTTTACTTTATGATTACCCTAAGTCAGTAACAACTTAAAGGCAAACAACAACAACGTGTTAAGAAGGCATTTATTAAAAATATGTTTTAATGAAATACTGTATCTCAGTTGAACATTAGAAGACTAGAATCTATGCTGTTTCTTCTTCTCTTTTTCTCAGTAGGGTCCATCCACCTAATAAGCACAGTAGTGCACAAAGCCATAAGATCAGGGATAGCACAACTTACTAGAATAATCAACCTTAGTATCAAACCTCTCCATTATCATGCAACTGCCAGCATTTGCGGTACTTTCACTTAGCAGCGTAATTCTGCAGAGCAGTTGAACTGCATAATAGTGGAATTATGCTTTTACATAAATAATTTTGCTTACATGCTTTATACAAAAGCATATTTGCAAATCCAGTGAAGATTTGTTTAAAAAATAATAACTTTAAACCATAAACCATTGTGAGAGGGAGTGCAGGAGAGTGAAAGAAAAGCACAATAGCACAATCCTGCCCCGTGAATTCACTTCAATGCCAACCTGCCAAAACAGAAGTGGATCAGGCTCATTGCGCAACGTGACAGGTCGCTATCAGTGACAATTGATGGGTTTCCCTATCAAATGCAGGGGACAAGCTTACAATGAGCTGACCAACAACAGATTGCACACTGTGACATGAGATAGGGACCATAATCCGGGGGGACAGGCCTGTCTCAATGCCAGTTTGCCACTTTCAGTGATAGTCCAGAGAGGGTTTGCAAATGAAATGGTGCCGTCTTTCTTCCAAGAGATAGGCCAATGGAAGTGAGGTAGTTAGTTGACATATTACCTTGCTGGCTATTCTGTTTAGAGGGGAAAAAATTCTCCCCACCTCTCCCAATTATGGAAGGAACCACTTGCATCTCCTTCATTTTCGTTATTGCTGTTTCCCAGAACCAAGTGAAAGCTGAGCAAAAGAAAGGAATGCAATGGTGAAAAACAGGAGCAGCTTCAGAGGGCCCCCTGCTGGCATGCAGACCCTCAACAGGGACCCAGGCATGCTAAGGCTTGGCGCCCGTCCAGGAAGGGAGGCTGGTTGTTCATTTCATAGTTCCTGAAATAAGCAATGTGCCTCAGTATGCTCCCCTATAAATCCAATGAAAATCAGACTTCACACTTTTGATTCTTGTAGCCTTTAGCGGTTTCTTTTTTTAAAAAAAAATCGAAAGGTGTGTGTATAATTGAAAGGTGTGTGTTTTATGCCCTTCTTTTTTAACCCTGAGATTATAACACATTTAACAAAATAATTTTCCCAGCCCTTCTTATGTATCATGAAGTTAACCAAAGAATAAAAACCTTGAGAGATCAGCTTGGTGGAAAAACCTCATAGGCACCAAGCAATCAAAATGATGGGGACCAGATACACCAAGGAGACACTCTATTAGGTATATCCCCACTGGACTAAACTAACTATTATTAATTCAGTGCCTAAACCATTACAAATGTGCTCTATTAGTGCAATCCAACATCTGGATAAACTCACTTGCGTAGGAAGTGAACCCATTCCAACTATTCAGATATAGCTTACTATTTTTGCCGTACTGGCAAGGAGAAGCTGGCACATGAGACACCCAAACTAAATATTTTTTTAAACTATCAGTAATAGTCAACATTATAATTCTGGAATGCATGTTAGTTTGTTTGGAGGCAAAGCTCAAAAGTGCCGCATGGGATGGTGCCAGTTCCCTATGAATTGGCCAAATAAGAGGGTGAGTTTAGCAAGAGTTAGGCAATCTGAATGCAATGTCTAATGCACAGAAGGCTGTAGACCTACCAAATAGTCCACCATCACCCTGGAGGTAGCCACACACTCCATATCTATCCTGCAGTGATGTTGGTTGGGAGTTTTTACAGTGCAGCCAGGCCAAATCTGATGCAGCTTTACTGGGGCCTCACCTTACCTTTCCTGTTGCCATTGTTATACCTACTCTTTGGCTGTGAAAACACCTTTGCTAATGGCAAATCTGGAGCTCTCCCACAGGAAAAAGGGGGTGATAGTGCCAGCACATGTGGACAGCAGACCAGTTCTCATTGGAGCCAGCCAGTCTGTTTACAAAGTGTGGAGCAGTTCAAGAGTTTTGGGAGAGGGAGTGCTCTTGAGTTTCAGCAAAACTCTGGAGTGTTCTCTGACTTTTTCCTTGCATTAAGGACTAGACGTCCGAGGACATCATCCGAGCATCCAGGAGTGGCTTTTGGTCCACTTCAGATTAGTGGGGACAAGCCAGAGTGAAGTTGGACCTTCCTGCTCTAGGTTTAGAGCAGGCCTAGACAAACTTCTGACCTCCAGGTATTTTGGACTTCAACTCCCACAATTCCCAACAGCCAGTAGGCTGTTTGGAATTGTGGGAGTTGAAGTTCCAAAACACCTGGGGGGCTGAAGTTCTCCCTTGCCTGGTTTAGAGAGTCAGGAAAAGATAGAAAACTGCTTTTTACAACTATAATTGAAACTGAATTCATAACCTTATCACCTTTCTCACATGCTTTGCATTTCTATTACAATTCACACTCCTTCCTGCTCCACACCCATTGAGATCTATCTCTGTCCACAGAAGCTTCACTTTATGCATCTGATGAAGTAGAGCAGAGTCCCAAAAAGCTTATGGTAGCAATTTCTTATTCCCAGTCTCAAAGGCGTTAAAGGATTCCTGAATATTATAGCCATGTTATGCACTTCCTTTAAATAAAATGATCTAATTAGGAAAAGATACCCATCATTTTGGCTTGGCTTCCACTGAGGTTCTAAAACTTTGGTCCAGGCTGGCTGCACTCTCTCTGCAATACAAAGCAACAGAATGTGCAAGGAGTTTTGACAGATGGCAGGGAACTGATATATGGATCCCACGGTTATTGCCTTAAGACAAACATGAGAGACACAACTTCAAACATTAATGCAAAATGAGCACAAACTCTACATTTTCTATATCATCCCAGACTGGTTTTTTTATTTCAAGAACTGCAGTTCTGTGTGGCTGGCATGCTGATTCAATTATATTATGAGCTGAATTGCTGGGAGATTTCATGTGATAAACAAAACCTTTAACACGTACAAAACTCTAAGAAAGATATAAAGCTTCAGCTTTGGTTCTTTACAAACTGTAAAGGCTGGGATTTTGATTATACATCACCTAGTTTCTCAATTCAACCAATTCAAATGTGGTAGACAGGGGCGGTCTAAGGTAATTTTAAATGGTAGGCGAACATTATTTTGGTGCCCCCCCCCAAAAAAACATTATTTTGCCGCCCCCCATGTAAAACAAATATACAATTATAATATCACAATACCATTAGTAGTATTATATTGTATCAATGTATATACAATATATTATACCATACTCATACTATATTATATCATAATTATATTATAATACATTACAATATAATTATAATATATTGACATTATAATATAATGTAACATTCTATTATATTATTATTATAAAATAATAAAATTATTTATTTAAATAAAATTATCCTCTACTAAATATTTTCATTACTCCTATAAAACTCAAATAACCCAAAATAAAGTAAAATAAAATATTATATATTACTATTTTGTACAATACCACTATACTGCAATATTGTTTGTAATATTACATGTAATATAAAATATATCATTATTCTATTGTTATATTGTATTTGTATTATATTGTATGACAATATTAAGCAGAACTGTATAATCAACAAGAAATGCAATGTAAATGCATCAAAATCAGAATATATTACCTATCACCCGACTCATAATTCATAGGAGTCTCCCATAAGTCCAAAATTAGGATCCCAATGTAAATGTAAATAGAAAAACAGCCAAAATGTTCAAATGAGGTCGAATACAGGCAGCGCAGCCTGGGCAAACTTGGGCCCGCCCTCCCTCCTTCTAAGTGTTTTGGCCTCCAACTCCCACAACTCCTCATAGCCTCAGGCCCCTCAGGTCTAGACAGAAATAGAGCCGAAGAAAGGAAGGAGGGAGAGAAGAGGTCACAGAAGAGGAGGAGGAAAGCCCTTCATTCATTCCTTCACTTACACTTCCTTCACTGATTCTTTTCTCCTTCCCTGCAAAACGCGGCAGAGACAAAGGGAGAGGGGAAGCATTCCCTGCCTGCCCGATAGGGAGTGCTTTGCTTACAGGCTTCTGCGCAAGGGAGCTACTGGGCATGCACGGAGGTTTTCGCGCATGTGCAGTTGCTCCTGCGCTCAACTTCAGCTCCAGAGCAACTGCGCCTGCGTGAAAACCTCAGCGCGTGCCCAGAAGCGGCGTTGGAGCGCACAAGGCCGGGGTCAAAAAGCAGGCAGCTGCAGCACTGTCTGAGGAACATCGGCAGGGCCAGGATGGCGCCCCATGCGGCCAGGATGGCACCCCTTTCCCAGATGGCGCCCTAGGCGGCCGCCTACTTGGCCTATCTTGTAGGACCGCCCCTGGTGGTAGAGCAGCCACCAGAGGATGATGGTTTAACTGATGATTTAGAGAGGATTGTGAGCTTTCCTGTGGCACAAAGTGATGGGCTTTCAAATCTGGGAAATTCAAGTCTGGGAAATGATGGTTCTCTCTGTGAAAAAACCACTCTCAAGAGCATTCGACAACAGATAAGAAATCAAGTAAAGAGCTGAGTGATAAGGAGGGTTCCCATGGGAACCCACCTGCAGCTAGGTAGATCAACAAAAGTCTTCATTTACAAATCAGACCCAAAAATAGATTGCGTCATTCAGAGAGATTATGTGGGAAAGTTGTGAAGGAAATTCATAGGAAACAGAATTATTTCATGGGTGTCTATTAAACAACACATTGTTTATCTTAAAGTCAGTTGTGTTAGAGTGAGTTACTAAGCCTGAGTTTTCTTGTTCCTGGTTCAAGTCAAGTTTTGATTTTGATTTAACATATCCTGGAAGTTTTCTATGTTCCTGTTGATGTACTTTTGTTCAAGTTATGCCTTCCTGATTGTGGATTTCTGCTGTATTTGTGATTTTTGGTTGTTCCTGGATTTTGTCACCTTTGGAACTTTTGGATTATTGTTTGGTTAGCACCTGTTGCTGAACCTTATTGGATTACAGTATATATCTTCCTTTCTTATTCTTGTTTTTTATATGCTGTTTTTAGTGGGGGGGGGGGGTTACAATAAACTGTTTGGTTATATTCCTGGACTCTTATTTGGTGTGGTGATCGTGTTTTCAGGCTTGGAGTGCAACATCAATTCATTACTTGCAGAGCCTTCATGTTTTCTGCTCCTTTAGTGACTACCTCTATAGTTTCCCTCCAGCACATCCCTGCTCCGCCTTCTATTTTCCAGGCGATTTTGAGAATCAAATCCCACTAAACAACCATACTGTTTTCAAGCACCACATAACATAGACCAGGGCACTAATACAGCCTTCTGAATCAAGGTCAGCAAATGACATCATCTGTCAACAGCTCTCAAGAAACAGCATGCAAACAATGAAGAGGTCTGAGTTATGTCACAGTACTGGGATCAAAAGGAACATATCACAAATATTATAATAAGCCCGGTGATTTCTTTTGAAAGGCAATGAGCTGAAGTCGCAAACATCTGCTGGAGAGCCCAAGGAGATTACAAATGTCCAGTTATGAAAACATTCCAATTAAAGCCTTCAGATGCTTAGAATACTTTTCTGGCGATGTAAGTTGGCGCAACTGATAACAGAGCTTGACATGTTTCACATTATTTAAACTCCTTTTATTTGAACAAGGACTAGATAAACAGAAAAGTACCTTATTTCAATTTTAAAACTTTTAGTTTGATCAGAGGTTGCTCCGTGTGTATTTAATATGGTTTGAATATTGAACAATGGAATGATATTTCAAAAACAAACTTCAAAATGTTTTAACAACTAAATTGCAATGCAATGGAGAAATATGATTATTTAACACAAAACGAACCCCCTTACCAATAACCAATCATACTGTAGATTTGAAAGATACATGCTTTTACATACATGCTTTCCAAGAAGTGTCCATTGTTAAATGAATGCCATGCACTTTTACTTGGGAACAAGCAGCCCCATTGACCTCAATGGGATTTACTTTTTGAGATGTCGATTCATACTAATTTACCCTTTCCCCCTGTAGTTTGAAGTACTTCATCAGATATTTAATAAAAAGGAGTCTTCTTTTAAAATTCTTAAATAAATATAGAATCCCTTATTCTTTAAGATTTAAAATAAATCTGTTCACATTGAATCTTTAAGACTAACAGGCTTATTTGGGCTTGAGCTTCTGTGGGTTTCAACCCACTGTTTTATGAAGGAATGATTCCAACCTTCAAAACAAATCCTGCAAATTAATTGGGAAGTCAGGCGGACAAATGTCAGGGTGCTGGAGCAAGCAAAGACCACCAGCATTGAGGCAACGTTCCTCCACCACCAACTCCGCTGAACTGGCCACGTTGTCCGAATGCCCAAAGATCACCATCTCCCAAAGCAGTTACTATACTCCCAACTCAAGAATGGAAAATGGAATGTTGGTAGAGAGATTTAAATATTGACTTAAAGCTAACCTTAAAAACTATGGCACAGACACCAAGAACTGGGAAGCCGTGGCCCTTGAGTGCTCTAACTGGAGGTAAGCTATGACCAGCAGTGCTGCAGAATTCAAAGAGGCATGAATGGAAGGCGAAAGGGAGAAATGTGACAAGAGGAAGGCATATTAAGCCAACTCTGACCGAGACTGCCTTCCACCTGGAAACTGATGTCCTCACCGGGGAAGAACATTCGGATGAATAATAGAGTTCCATAATCACCTACGTATCCACCACCAAGACACTACACTTGGAAGGCCATCATACTCAGACAACGAGAGATCGCCTAATTAAGTAAGTTCTGCTTCTTGTAGACAGAGTGATATATTCAGACTTCAGCTATATACAACAGTGTTTCCCAACCTTTTTTGAGCCGAGGCACACTTTTTTACATTTACAAAATCCTGGGGCACACCACCAACCAAAATGACACAAAATGACAATCTAGCACAGTAATACATATAGTTAATATGTTTTTAAATCTATTTATACACTCAGTGTAAAACCTGGGCCTGTTTCGATGAACACAACATAGATATCCTGGCAGGAATGGCAGAAAGACACAAACTTCCCACACAGAACTCCCATAAGCAAGAGAAAATGCTATAGGAGTTTGATGAGCATTGACCTTGAGTTTTGGAGTTGTAGTTCACCTATTCAGAAAGTACTGGTAACCGGTGCCCAACTACAGGGATGTCTGGGGTGCTGAGTAGAGCATAGGGTGGCAGTGGTGTTGGAGATGGAAAGTTTAGAAAGCCCTTTCCAGGTGGTTCCCTGCCTGAATGAAAATTTTTTTCAAAACAAAAATAATTGTAATCAAAGTGTCAAGGAGTCCAATAAGAAATGAGATGGAAGTCTTAACATTTGAAAATGATGGTCCTGGGATGGGTAAAGTCTTTGATTACAATTATTTTTGTTTTGAAAAAGAATTTTTCATTCCCCTTAGTCTAGCGCCATCTGTGGCCAACCTGTATGTTAATGACCTAGATCTTGAAATTACTCTACCCATTAGGCATTACTACAGGTTTATTGATATTCTTTTTCCTCTTGGGCAGACCAGGTGACCTTGATTGCATCAGTGATTATTTTAATACATGGGCAGAACGAATTAAATTTACTTTCCTGATGCCCTGGACTCAAACTTTTGCTGCAATATGCCCAAATTTATTTATTTATAGATTTATTATTGAATATGTAATTTTATACTCAGGGTATTAAAAATAAAAAATAATATATTTATTATTATTTATATAAATAAATAATAAAAAATAATAAATATTATTTATATAAATAATATTAAATTATTATAATATTATTATTTAATACCATGGGTATAAAATTACATATAATAATAAAACTATATAAATAAAAATGTAATGTTCATTTGTGGGATTAAATAATATTAAAAATAATAAATTGATCTCACAAGGAGCTCTCTCAAGGAATTATTATTTATCCTCCATTGATCAAATTAAATATTAATTAATAAGAAGAATAAATCTAGGCCTTACCTGCCTCCCCCTCGCCCTCTTCCCTTCCCCGAGGAGGCTCCTGGGAGTTGGAGTCCGGAAGGCGAGGCCTACAGGCACGCCAAAGCCTCGGGCTCGCCCTCTTCCTTTCCCCGAGGGCCTTCAGGCTCCGTTGCTTCTCCCTCCTCGCTGCTCTTCCTCGGCCTGAATGAAGGGAAGGGTCCTTCCGCACGCCCTTCCCCTCCCATGGAGAAAGCGGCGAGTAGGAGGGCAAGGTGGGCACGCTGCCTCCGCCGACCCTGGCTTTGGCCGGCCCTTGGAGGAAGGAGAGCAAGGAGGAGCCGGCTGAAGCCAGGGTCGGCGGAGGCAGCGTGCCCGCCTTGCCCTCCCACTCGCCGCTTTCTCCATGGGAGTGGGAGGGGAAGGGCGCGCGGAAGGACCCTTCCCTTCATTCAGGCTGAGGAAGAGCAGCGAGAAGGGAGAAGCAACGGAGCCTGAAGGCCCTCGGGGAAGGGAAGAGGGCGAGCCCGAGGCTTTGGCGTGCCTGTAGGCCTCGCCTTCCGGACTCCAACTCCCAGGAGCCTCCTCTGCGTTGGGCAACGGGCCGGCACCGGAGCAAGTTGGAGGACTCCGAGGCCGACTCGCTGCCATCTCCGTGCCCTTCCCTGGCTTTGTCCCCCGTGCGCGTGAGGCGGCGGTTGGAGGGAGGGGGAGGGGGGGAACCCCAGGCGGCGGCACACCTGAACATCGTTCACGTCACACTGGTGTGTCTAGTCACACTGGTTGAGAAAGACTGATATACAACATGTACAATCTAAATAGCTCAAATAAATTTGGTTAATACAGTTTCAGGGTGAATCTACACTGTACAATTAATTCAGGTTGATACTAATTAGTTTGAATGGCTTTCTATTCTAAGTTCAATAAATAGTTTCATAATTTCAAACTTCAATGTTTCTAATTTACACCTTTCTTTATTATATTTTATGAAAAAGGTAGAAATATTAATACATATATCTTTCTGTTTAATTGCTATTAAAAATTTTAAAAATAATTTCTAGGGGGGCGCTGAGTAATTTTTTTTCTGGAAAGGTGGCGGTAGGCCAAAAAAGTTTTGAAACCACTGTTCTATAAGAAGAAAAGAGATAACTAGCGATGAAGTTTCCATGCCTTTTCAAATAGAGACAATTTATACTCCTGTGCAGTGGCTGAATAAGTGAGCCCTTAAGAGATCTTCAGATTTCATATTTTATAACTGTGCTCTGGACAAACGACCACTGTTTGGACAGACTAGGGGAAAATGAATGGTTTCCAATTGGCAAAGGGTTGAGACAGCGCTGTGTTTTATCACCCCATCTGTATAATTTGTGTGCTGAACAGATCTAATGTAAAGTGGAATAAGACTTGGAAAACGGAGGGTGAAGACTAGAGGAAGCAACATCAACAGTTTAAGATATGCAGATGTCACCATACTATTCACAAAAAGTAGACTTGGAACCGTAACTGAAGAAAGTCAACGAAGAAAGTGCAATGACAAGTTTCCAGCTGAACATTATGAAAACAAAAATAATAATCACCACAGATT
The DNA here is from genome assembly GCA_030556195.1 of Anolis apletophallus. Lineage (NCBI taxonomy): Eukaryota > Metazoa > Chordata > Lepidosauria > Squamata > Anolidae > Anolis > Anolis apletophallus. The sequence goes on from JARBWK010000003.1 coordinate 74,555,481, forward strand.
ATTTGTGCAATTCTAAATAGATAGTGAAGCTATTGCAATATTTAAAGATTTCCGATGCCAATGTGCAGTCATTAATCAGAATGGAGACTGCAATTAAGATATCAGATGAAAATGAACTAGGGGAGTTAGCTATGCAGGAATTAGACAAGGTACTGAAGTATCAAGATATATCTTTGAATATTAAAATTACGATTGTCTGTGTCATTGTACTTTCCATTTCTGTGTATGGTTGTGAAAGTTGGGCAGCAAAGAAAGCTCAAAAGAAAAAAAAACGACTTTGAAATGTCATGCTGGAGAAAAGTTCTATACATACCATGGATTAATAAAAAGATCAATAGGTGGTTCTTAGAGCAGATCAATCCTGAACATTACCTAGAAGCCAAGATGACTAATCTGAGGCTATTGTCCTTTGGATATATTATGAGAAGAGATGACTCACTAGCACATTATAAAAAAAGGGATACAAAGCATCCACCTGTTTAAAACCATGCTTAAAAGGATGTCATATTGAGAGGGAGCACGATTGTTTGGTGCTGTTCCAAAGTCGAAGACACAGAGCAAAAGATTCAAACTACAGGAAAAGAGATTCCATCTAAACCTTAAGAAACAGCTAGCCATCCTTGCCTCAGAACATTGCATACGTAGACCAATATTCTACATCAGCTACTTAACCCTTAGTGAAGTATACTTATTTATCACACATGCTTCCTAAACTTGTGTTGTTGTTATAATTTTATGTGACTTGTTTTATACTTTTGTACCATTTTGTATGTTATATGTGCACCTTGGAGTGACTTGTAAGTCACCCGAGTCCCTTTGGGGAGATGATGGCAGGGTATAAATAAAGTTTGTTTGTTTGTTTATATTCTCCAATAGTAAACTTATCTTGGCTAAGACAGGAGTATATTTACATAGCCCTCCTTTTTACTGCACACATTCCTTTTGAACATATTTTGAGCATGTTGACTTTACTGCACATGTAAAGTCAACATGTGTGACTCCTCCAAATCTGTGCTGTCTCTGTCTTCATACACTCCCCCCTTTTGTTTTTTTACTAGGGCGGGTCAATAAGTCCGTGACTTTTTGAATTTCCTGCCTCTTAACGGAAAGGGCAATACTGCTCCTGTCAACAGGCACCTGACAGTTGACTTCTGTCAAAATTTGAACAAGCTGCGTCATTTAGTTTGTGTTTGACAGCCACTGATAGCAGACTACCACATGATTTGAGGAGAAAATGGAAAAAAGTGAATTTTTGTGTACTCATTAAGCATTACTTTTTTGTGGAAAAAACATCACTCAAACCAAGGCTAAGCTTGATAAATACTATGGGGACTCTGCACCATCAATGTCAATGGTAAAAAAGTGGTTTACTGAATTTTGTTGTGGCCGTACAAGCACGGAAGATGCCGAACGTTCTGGACGCCCAGTTTATTTTATTTATTTATTTATTTATTTACAGCATTTTACCCCGCTCTTCTCAACCCCTGAGGGGGACTCAGAGCGGCTTCCAAAAGGCACAACTTGATGCCTACATCACAATCGCAGTATAAAACACAATATAAAACCCTCCAGCATTCGACACTAAAATACATTAAAATACAATTATATTCACACATCCTATGCATTCACCTATGTTAAAAACAGTGTTCCGTCCATAAAAGCATTGAGCCCTATTCACCAACTTTCCATTAAAACTACTAAAGTGCTGTCCTGTGCTACTATGCAAACGCCTGGTCCCACATCCAGGCTTTCACTTTTTTCCTAAATGTCAGGAGGGATGGAATTGATCGTATGTCGCTAGGGAGCGCATTCCACAGACGGGGAGCCACCACCGAGAAGGCCCTCTCCCTCGTCCCCACCAGCCGCACCTGGGAAGCCGGCGGGAGCGAGAGCAGTTGAGGTCTCTACACCCGAAACAATTGAAAAAATTCACGATATGGTGTTGGCCGATCGGAGATTGAAAGTGCGAGAGATTGTGGAAGCCATAGGCATCTCACATGGCTCAGTGGTTTCAATTTTAAATGATCACTTGGGTATGAGAAAGCTTTTTGCAAGATGGGTGTCGCGTTTGCTCACAATCGACCACAAACGCAATCGTGTGACAATTTCGCAGGAGTGTTTGGCATTGTTCAACCACAATATGGATGAGTTTTTGTGCCGTTTCGTAACTGTGGATGAAATGTGGATCCACCACAACGCACCAGAGACCAAACAGCAGTCAAAACAGTGGGTTTCTCGGGGTGAATCAGTGCCAAAGAAGGCCAAGGTGGGTTTGTCAGTCAATAAAGTCATGGCAACCGTTTTTTTGGATGCACGCAGTATAATCCACATTAACTACTTTCAAAAGGGTAAAACAATCAATGATGAATATTATGCCAACTTATTTGGTCAATTTAATGAGGATTGGGGGGGGGGGGGGACCGTATTTGGCCAAGAAAAAAGTTGGCCAAGAAAAAAACCAGGACAATGCAAGGGTGCACAAATGTGCAATTGCCATGGCAACAATCCATGAATTGGGATATGAATTGCTCCCTCATCCACCCTATTCTCCGGATTTAGCCCCGAGTGACTATTTCTTGTTTCCAAACCTGAAGAAATGGCTCGACGGAAAGAGATTTGACTCCAACAATGAAATCATCACACAAACAAATATCTATTTTGATGACCTTGACAAATCTTATATTTTGGAAGGGATAAAAATTGGAGAAATGTTGGACAAAGTGTATAGAGCTCTAAGGAGACTACGTTGAAAAATGAAATGATTTTTTATCCAAAAACCTGTGTTTTATTCAAAAAGTCACAGACTTATTGACCCGCCCTCGTAGTATGAGAACTGCACAACTTCAAGAGTTCACTGATTCAAAGCTGCTCATCTCTTGAACCATTGTATTTTCACAATTTCAAAACTTCAATGATACACATCTTAATTTTTAAAAAAATAGGCACTTTGTAATGTGAATATTTTTGGTATGGTGTTTATTCGGCATTTGGGGGGTAATGGATTATTCCAGGCAAGGACCATCAAAGTTCGTTTGTCAATTTTATAAAAAGAGAGAGAGAGAGAGAGAGAGAGAGAGAGAGAGAGAGAGAGAAAATGAAATGATTGAGAAGGATCGGAGGGAGGAAGGGCTGAATTTTTTCTTTGTAGCTGGCAAAGAACAGCAATCCTCAAACTCCTGAGTATGCCAGATTTCTCTCATTGCATTGTGAAACCACACTCTAAAGCTGATAGGAATCACATTCAGAATCCAAAAGACAGAGAAAACCCATTTTCACTTAATACAGCTTTGAAACAACTTGAAGCTTGATTTGGGATGAGATTAGAATGATGTTGTGCAGTAATGTTTTTATGCATATCTATCTAGGGAGCCTCCAATGCACTTACATACTGATGTGTAATCTACTAAGTAACGTCTTTTGACCTGAGCCCCCTCCCCCCCCCACACAAATATTCCAAAAACCTCATTCACCCACACTCCAATCACAGGAAGAATAGGCCTTCTTCTGCCCATACATCTGATGCCTGGGAAGATAGGTTGGCCGAGGACTATGATAAAATGATAGCATCACATGTCAGAAGCCTCCCCACAGGATAGTAACACATCTGGGTGTTCCCTAGGCAACGTCTTTGTAGATGACTGATTCTCTCACACCAGAAGCGACTGGCAATATGCAACCAACAAACCAAACAAACAAACGGACCTTTTCAGGACCAACTATGACAATAACCTCAATCAACAGTGAAGGCATGTCAGCTGCCAAAGAAAAATTGCTTTATGAACTGTGCTGAGATTTTTAAAAATGTGACGCGTTGCGTGTCTAAGAAACACGTAGGGATAAACAACAGAAACAACAAATAGTTCTGGAAATGATCTTAGTGGCAGAAATAACATATGCACACTATAGAAGTGCTGTCTTTGTAAAACCAGGCCTCCAAGTCAGCAGTACCCATAACAGAAGAAAACAATATAGGTGTTATAACAGTAGAACTTAGTAACATCACAATTACCTCTATATACAAGCTTGACTCTGAAGGAGCTGGGGGTGGCGATAGCTGACAGGGAGCTCTGGCATGGGCTGGTCCATGAGGTCATGAAGAGTTGGAAGCAACTGAACGAATAAATAACAACATAAGCCCCCAAATGAAGTGTTCTGTTTCTTATCTCCTGAAAACTTTGATAGGCACCAAAGGGTGGCGGTAATTGGTAACTTTAACAGCCATAGCCATGTATAAGGCTATGCTCAGGAGGATAAAAATGGAGAGGCTGTCTTTTCCTGTGCTGAATTGCATAAATTATCACTTATTCATGACAGTAAGCTCCCACCATCCTACAACAGTGGGAGACAGCACCGAGGATATAACCCAGACCTTCTATTTGTGAGTGACAGTATTGTGCAACGATGAACTAAATCAGTGAGACTACCAATACAAAACACACTGCATCAGCCAATGTGGTGGGAGCTTACTGTAGGATGATGGGAGCTTACTGTCATGAATAAGTGATAATTTATGCAAGTATGCCAATTATTTCCAACTATAAGGGTTCAGGAAGTTCGATTTAAAGGCCTTTAAGGCCTTGTATGGTCAAGGGCCGGTGCACCTGAGGGACCGCCTCTCCCCATATGTTCCCCAGAGATCACTTCGGTCGAAAGAACAAAATCTCCTTGACGTTCCTACTGTCTGGACTTATCATCTGTCTTCCACCAGACAAAGAGTCTTCTAAGTGGTGGCACTGGCATTCTGGAATGCCTTGCCTGATGAAGTTCGAGCGATCAGAAAGTTGTCCACCTTTCGGAGGGCGTGTAAAATTGCTCACTTTCGGCAAGCATTCAATCTGAGTGGTCTTGTGTAACATCTGTGCTTAGAATTTATAGCACAGAACTCGTAGTATTTTAGATTGTAGTTATTCTGCTTGATCTTTTATGTTTATCTTTGTGTGCTGTTTTAGATTGTTGTGAACCGCCCCGAGCCTACGGGGAGGAGCGGTATAGAAATTGAAATAATAAATAAATAAATAAATAAATGAAGATTCAACTTCGGAAAGGCAGATTGGTCTAAATTTTCATATATGTTAGATGAAAAGATTATATCAGTCACCTCAATCTTGACAAGTTGTGGGAGTAAGTCAAGGACAGGTTACTTAACTGAATAGCTAATACAGAATACTGGACATAGTGGACTTTTAAAAAGTCTAATTTCATCATGAGATAAAATAAATGACTGTTTATTTCCTCCAAGGCTACCCCAAGAGGACCCCAAGCATCAGTAAAAATATTTTAGCCAATTGTTTAAAACAATTTTAGGAGAATTCTATGCAAAACAGCAATGAATATTTCCATTTTTAAATGCTGCAAAAGAAATAACCACATAATGTCCACATAATGTGTCTTAATGAGGAGAAAGAGAAAATATCTGCCATTACATCACTTAGTTACCATTAGTGGGCCTCATTTATTTTTGAACTTGAAACACAGCCAGCTATTACTGTTAATAGAAAACTCCTCAAAAGTACAATGGCAGAGAATAAAAAGTAATTGCTAAGCTCATCTGGTCTTGTCAAGGACTTTTTTATCTACACAGTTAAGAGCTGTTTTTGTAAAAAGCGTTATCAGCTTTGTTTCATAAGTGGATAAAGCAAAGCATGGGGATTTGTAGTCTAAAACCATAGGCAATGCACAGTCTTAATATGAAGTATCTAAATGTGAACTAATTGAGAGATTTGGGACCCCCCCCCCCCCCCGCCTCCCTGAATTGATACAATCTTAGATAGGTAAATCTTATCACTCAGTTTACCCATGAAAATTGTATGAATTTACTTGGAAAATGGAGGGTCAGGAAAGTGCATTTTCATGTATTAATAAACCCACATCTGAATGAACCCTCTGTGGCTCTGGGCTAAAAGATGTGGCAATCTTGATTTCTCCTGGATAGTTTTTTGTCTATAACAAAAAATGTATTACAACAAAACAGTGTTAAAAGGAGGGCAGCTTTGCACCTTAGGCAAATGCCTTTGCTTAGTAGGATGAGGTACTCATCACTCAAAGCTTTCCAGTGATCCATCAGTTGTTAAATGACCATTCACAGCTAGCAATGCAACAGAAGATACTGAAAACGATTGTTTTTTTTCAGCTTTGACCACACTGGAGTCTGAATGTACAACCTATTTGACCCTAAAGGCACATGCAATCATATAGAAGCATGAATTTAAACATATAAATAGCACCAAGCAAGCATGCTCCCCAGCAATCATACAAAAGGATGTCATATTTATTTATTTATTTATTTACATCATTTACATTCCGCCCTTCTCACCCCGCAGGGGACTCAGGGCGGATCACAATGCACATATACAGGCAAACATTCAATGCCATAGACATACAACATATAGAGACAGAGAACGAGCTACACGATTGGTCGAGAGCTCACCCCGACCCAGGCAGGCTTCGAACTCATTTTTTAAATTATTATTATTTGTTAAATTTATTGGCCACCACTCCCAGTCGGCTGGGGCGGCTTACATCAAGCACCACAATAAAACAACAAATCTACAACAGCAATAAAACCACAAGAATAAAACAATTCTTAAGAGATAGCACATTACAACTCAAAGGCCTGCCGGAATAGGACCAACTTGCAGGCCTTCCGAAAGGTCAGCAGGTTACGCAAGGCCCGAACCTCCGGGGGTAGTACGTTCCAGAGAACGGGGGCGATGATGGAGAACGCCCTTCTCCGTGTTGAAGTCAGGTGGTATTGTTTGACATTGGGCACGGCTAGAAGATTCCAGTCTTCGGATCTAAGTGTTCTCATGGGACGGTATGGGGTTAGGTGGTCCCTCAGGTACACTGGCCCCAGACCATACAAGGCCTTGAAAGTCAAGACTAGCACTTTGAAGGTGATCCGGTACTCAATAGGAAGCCAGTGCAGTTCCCGCAGAATTGGTGTGACGTGGCAGCTCGCAGGAGCTCCTGCGAGCAACTGAGCCGCGGCGTTCTGCACCAGCTTGAGTTTCCGGGTCACTGACAGAGGCAGGCCACTGTAGAGAGCGTTACAGTAGTCTAACCTTGAGATGGCTGTAGCTTGGATCACCGTGGCCAAGTCGTGCCGAGATAAGTAAGGGGCCAGCCTCCGAGCCTGGCGAAGATGGAAAAACGCCACTCTGCTGACAGCGGAGATTTGAGCCTCCATTGACAGCAGAGCGTCCAAAAGAACTCCAAGGCTCTTTACTGAAGACAACAGGCATAATGCCATGAAGTCCAGGGACGGAAGCTGGACATCCCGACCGCCCGGACGATCCAACTAGAGGATCTCCGTCTTCGCTGGATTCACCTTCAACCTACTGGCTCGCAGCCATCCAGTAACAGCCTCGAGGCAGAGATGAAAATTATCGGGTACAGTTTCGGGCCTGCCCCCCATCTTCAGAATGAGCTGGGTGTCATCAGCGTACGGATGACATTCCAGCCCAAAGCTACGCACCAGCTGAGCAAGTGGTCGCATATAGATGTTAAATAATAGAGGGGAGAGTATGGCTCCCCGAGGAACCCCACAATTTAAGGGGGAGCTCTCGGAGACCACCTTGCCCCTATAGACATACAGAGGCTATTTAACTTTTTTTCTGGCCACCAGGAGAGCTGTTGCTTTACCATCCATCTGTGACACTGATTTATATATAAAAAATGCATGGATTTTAAAATCCCCAAATAAAATAGAATAATAAACGTTAATGGTTCACCAGACCTCTTCACCTGCGCAGGGAGAGGGCCGGTCGTCGCATGCGCACGGCCGGGTTCTTTGCATGCCGCTGTGTGCGCCACCAGATCTCTTCGCCACGGTTGAGGTCACTTCCTTCCGAGGTGGGGCCGCCAGGGAGGAGAAGGGGTCTCCTCCATGGCTCTTCCGAGCGGCTGGGGCCCCTCCTCCTCCCCAGCAGCCGCACCTCGGGAGGAAGTGACCCCCAACCGCGGCGAAGAGATCTGGTGGCGTGCGCAGTGGCGCGCGAAGATCCCGGCTGCATGCGCCATCAGATTTCTTTGCCACGGTTGAGGTCACTTGCTTCTGAGCTCGGGCTGCTAGGGAGGAGGAGGGCCCCCCTCCATGGCTCTTCCGAGCAGCTGGGCCACTGCCCCCTACTCTGAATGAATGCCAGGAGATGGATCCACATGTCAGGCGCCTCCCCCGACTCCCCTTGGCCCATGGGTGGAGCACATGCCCGGTCTGCCTCGGCCCCAGTGGCTCTCCCCGCTTGAGGAGAAGCCCGGGTTTGCTGGAGCTGGGCAGGAATTATTTGTCTTCTCCTCCGGCCTCTCTGCCAGAGGACAGGAGGAGCTGAAAATACGGGACATGTGCCAACCCTGTCTAAGAGCCATAAGAAATCACCAAAAGAGCCAGATATGGCTCACGAGCCATAGGTTCGCGACCCCTGCTCTAACACTAACTTCCCCAACTCCTCTCTAACACTCCTCCTGCTTCTCCTCTGACACCCAAACACCAACTCCTGTCAGGTTTTAAAATGCCACTTCTTCATGGCATTTTTTCTAAGTTAGGCTCCACCCCTTCTCTACCAGCCAATCCTAACTCCCCTCATTTCCCTCCAGGCTGCTCCTAAGGCACGCCTCCTTTTGGAATGCAATTCACTGCTTCTTGGCAGAATGGGGTTGGACTTGGTGATGGCCCATGAGGTCTCCTCTAACTCTATGATTCTAACTCCACCAATTATTGATTGATTGATTTGATTGATATCCCGCTTTCTCCCTGCCAATGAGGAAAGGAAGAGGGAGCATGCTTGCTTGGTGCTATTACAACATCAGATGGAGTGGCATACACCGGTTCAGCCCTAGTTGACCCACGGAACCCACCGGCTCCCATCTCACAATGCAAAGGAGCTTCCAGCTTGGTTTCCCATGTTGCACCAGGATGAATGGGGGGGGGCACATGGTAAATGCTTCCCCTCGTAGGATCGGCTTAAAGTAGCACATTGGTTGAAGCCACTAGTTGCAGAAAACAGCAGCTGACTAGAGGGTTAGTAGTTCGAAACCACAGTTTGGGGTGAGCTCTCGACTGTCAGTCCTAGTTTCTGCCAACTTAGCAGTTTGAAAGTATGCAATGTGAGGAGATCAATAGGTACTGTCTCGGCAGAAAGGTAAAAGAGCTCCCCATGCAGACATGCTGGCAAAAAGCTCAAACAGGTCTGTGGACAGCAGGCTCCTTCAGCATGGAAAATGGAACGAGAGCACCTCCCCATGGCTAGAATTGAGCATCGCACCCAGATGCCAGAGATGGAAAAAAGGGAGGAATATCTTTACCTTATATGTGTATTGTATGTCATGGTTTGTCGTGTAAAGGCATTGAATGTTTGCCTTATATGTGTACAATAATCCGCTCTGAGTCCCTCCGCAGAGATAAAGCAGAATATAAATAAAGTGTATTATTATTATTAAAGATAAGCCAGGTGATGCAAGATGTGGGACGACGGGTTCCTTATGCCCCTCGACGGCAGTTGAAGGATTCACCACAATGCATGGCAATTCCAGCGGCCTATGTGAAGAGATCCTTAGACACAGAGCAAAATCCTCAACAATTTTGGTTTTCAATAGAGCAGGCCAATTTTCTTCAAAATGTTTACTTGGAAGTAAGTTTCACGGAAATAAAATTCAAAGTAATTACATTTAGGATTAGTGGTTACCTTATGTACACCAACTCTTATGCCACAGATGTATTTCTCTTTTACATATTACAAATTAAATTCCTTGTTATTTAAAAACCCAAGAAAATTTAGAAAATTATGTGTATATATTACCAAGGATTACTTCTTCATATATTTTAGTTTCCTGTGAATAACCTGGATCCTTAGCATAAGTGAAATGGAGTCACTCCATCCTAATTGGATCACAAATGAAACACCTTATAATAGGTGAGCACTAAAAGGACCCACAAGTTATAATCAAGTACTGAAAAAACACATTAAAAGCTCATTTTATTAAAGTTGGAAAGCCATTTCACCAGCTCCTTTCTTTTGAAGGGGACAGTTTAAATAAATTTCAGGGGGCGAAGCGTAGACAGTGTTTAGAAATCTAAGCAGTCTGATTGGCTGCCGGGTACAAATCACTTAATACTTAGATCAAAACATCACATGCCAAACAGCTGCAGAGGCTAATTCTGAATTCCTTGGGATATATTGGGGGTAAGTGAGAGGGTAGGTCTAAAGACAAAAATCCATAGCAAAACCACTACATAATGCAAGCAGACATTTCTGGTCTCATATTAATCACTATCAAGTTGGATAAACTAGTGGAACCAACATTTTGATTTTTTTTTTTAGAAAAAAAAAACTACAATAGAGATCATGGATGTGAAACAGTAACAGGAGATGAGGCTTTGATGTGCATTAGCATAGAGGAGACAGGATGGGTGGCTGTAAGAAATCATCAGGACCAAGGGCTTGAGACAAATCCTGTTCGGTTTGCTCTCTTCAGCACCTCCACCTGCTATCCCAACATGTGAAACCTCTTAGCAAGAATAATTTGGAAAATGTACATGAAAGCTACATAAAATATTCGAAGGATATCTCAGGCCTGAAATCTCTCCTCTAGCTCTTAATGTTTTATAGGCAGGTGAGTTTTTAAAATATATATATATATATATTTAAAATGCTACGGGGGGAAATCTGTTCTTAATATGAAATAATTTGCTTACTTTCTCCATTTTTCCAAATAGGGTAGAAATCCAGCACAATTTAAGTAATTCATAGTCCCAGGCATGTAGCCAGGGGCAGGGGCTAAGGGGGCTTCAGCCCCCCCCCCCCCGAAATGCTCAGGGTGGTCCGCGAAAAGGCCTTACTGGTACATTATTTAAACTGTTATGTTTATTCATATCATGATCTGATCACCATGCTCATTATATCCCACATTAATGGGGTTATTGGGATAACAATACAAAAGGTTTGCTAGGGTAGACCCTCTTCCACCCAGTCTCGCCCCGAACCAAACTCAGCCCCCCGAATCAAAATCCTGGCTACG